>JAMXBD010000835.1:0-618593 GCA_024138025.1 Combretum micranthum
CATTCTCTCTGCACATTTCCCTCGCAATCACTCGCTCCAGCGCGCACACACACACCACTCGCTCCAGCACGCACGCACACACACCGAAACCCCCGCCCCCCCCCCCCCCCCCCCCCCCCCCCCCCCCCCCCCCCCCCCCCCCCCCCCCCCCACACCCAACACACACACCACACACACACACCCACCACCCACACACACACACTCACTCACGGACACACTCACTTGCCCACACACACACACACTAGCTCACTGACGTGCACACCCACCCACCCACAAGCACACATACACTCACGCACACACATCAGGAAAAAAAAAATATTTTCGATTACGTAAATTTAATTATACGGTAAGTTTTTATTTTATTTAATTCTTGTAGTATTTTATTTTATAGTAAAATATATTTTTGATTGATATTTTAATTTTCAATGCAGGTATCTGATAATTTGGGTGGATTTGATCGGATATTTATTGTACTACAATTACTACAAGGTTAGTTCAATTTGTTATGAAATTTTTAATTCATTTATTTAAATAGTAGTAGTAATATATTTATGTAGTAATATGTATTTAATTTTTAGTTGTGTATATTAGTGTGTAGTTGAAAAAATTATAGATTTTTAGGATATGTGATTACATGTTATTATTCAATCTATGTTTATTATGTTTAATATCATGTCACATAGATTAAATATAAATACTGAGATGTTAATATTTTCATGTATATTGATTAATGAATGTTCAATATATAGTTATGTATTTATTGTTAGAAATTGAAAAAACTATGTATGTACTTAGGATCAAGTATTTATATATTATTCAAAGCTTGTTTTATATGTTTAGATTAATAAGACATAAAATAAGTGTAAGTATTGAAATAATACTACTTATATATGTAGTATTTCCTGTATATTATATGTATACTTATATATTTATTATAAGTAAGGTAAAGATATTATATGTATTTAGGATTTAGTGATGGCATATAATTGTCTAATATATGTGTATTGTGTTTTTTATGATACGTAGTGTAAATACAATTATTTAAATATTATTAATTGTATGTGAACAAAAATCATATATAGTTACAATATAACAATTGTATATTAATGTTTAATACATGTAATATGTTTAACTTCATAAATGTATGTATGTATGTGTACAGTAGTAAATGCTCCTATTTATAGGCTTATAAATTAATTTATGTTAAATTTGTAGTAATGTATTTCTTCTTAGAGATTCAATAAAACTATACATATTATCTGTAATTGCATGACACATATAGGGTTAAATAATAAGTAAGTTAAACATATGGTGTTTCAATATTAGATGCTTGCATAGTTATAGGAGAGTTATCCGATGTGACTTAAATGTGGTAATTAATTAAGTGTCAATTTAGGATGTCTGAACGAAGTTGGCATATGACACGTGATTTGACAACGACGCAATATAGAAATGGGGTTAGAGAGTTTTTAGAAGCTGCTGTAAACCATAAGCGGGCAGATGGACTGATTAGATGCCCTTGTAGAGATTGCCTCAATGGTTCATGGCAATCTATTCAGATTATTGAGTATCACCTCCTCAGAAGGGGAATGGCTTGGACCTACTCCCCTTGGATTTATCATGGTGAGGATGTAGATGAATTCGAGGTACATGATAATGTTGTTATGGATGAAGGGAGCAATCCACTTGAAGACACGCACTTTGAAGATGAGGCAGATCAAAAACTTTTGGAAGATATTGCTGTTAATATAAGTGACGGCGATGGCGATGATACTGACAGCGAAGATGAAAGTAGTGGGTTTAATGGAGATGGGTGGACTGGAATGTTTGAAAAAGCAAAGAGTCCAGTGTATCCGGGATGTACAAAGTTTTCATTATTATCAGCAGTAGTGCAAATGATAAATCTAAAGATTGATGGTAAGCAGTCTGTGAAGTCATTTAACAATTGGCTTGACTTAATAAAAAGTTTGTTACCTGCCGACAATTTGTTACCTACATCATATTACGAAGCACGGAAGTTTTTGAAGCAGTTAGGCATGGATGCAAACATGATTCATGCTTGTAAAAATGATTGCGTTTTGTTTCGAAAAGAATTCAAAAATCTTGATACATGCCCAGTGTGTGGGGAAGGAAGATGGAAGCTTCATACAAGAAAACAAAAAACAGTACCGGTTAAGGTGTTGCGACATTTCCCACTAGTTCCAAGATTACAAAGGCTATTTATGTGTCGGAAGACGGCTCCAGAGATGAGATGGCACAAGGAAAAGTATATATCGTAGATGGTGTGTTGAGGCATCCGGTGGATTCCGAACAGTGGAAGGGATTGGATAACAAATATCCTTTGTTCGCATCGGACCCCGAAGTGTACGATTAGGACTTGCCACTGATGGGTTTAATCCATATGCAAACATGAGCACGACATACAGTGTGTGGCCAGTTATTATGTTTGTATACAATGTTCCACCATGGAGATGTATGAAGGAGCCATATATGATGATGTCTCTTTTAATACCGGGGCCGAAATCACCAGGTAAAGATATTGATGTGTACTTACAACCATTGATAGATGAGCTACAAGAACTTTGGACAAGTGGGGTCAAAACACTAGATGTGGTCGAAGGACGGGTATTTCGACTGCATGCTGCGTTATTATGGACTATTAACGATTTCCCGGCATATGGTGACATTTCAGGGTGGACGACGAAGGGTTATAAAGCATGTCCAATATGTAACATTGACTGCACAAGTGGCCATTCAAATAGTAAGTTCCACTATATGGGCCATAGACGGTTTTTGCCTTTGAGACATAGGTGGCGCCATGACAGGGTAAGTTTTGACGGCACCACGGAAACACGGGCACGACCAAGGGATTTCTCTGGTTCAGACATCATCGATCAATTGAGTCGATACGAGCATGTCATTTTAGGAAAATTGCAACAGCGCCTATGCCGTCGGAGGAATGAAGACGGGACAAATTGGTGTAAGAAGAGTTTGCTATTCCGATTGCCATATTGGAGTGAATTGCACATACGACATAATCTTGACGTGATGCATATCGAAAAGAATATATGCGATAACCTAGTGGGAACTATTTTTGGTCTTAAGGGCAAGTCAAAAGACAGAGAAGGCAAGACTCACACTCCAAGAAATGGGTATTCGTTCCGAGCTACACCTGCAGCAACGTGGTGGACGCATTTTCAAACCACCAGCTGCATATACACTATCGACTAGGCAAATGAGAGAGGTATGTAATTCAATAGGGATGTGAAGATGCCTAATGGATATGCTTCAAATATATCATCTTGCTTAGGCGCTGATGAAGTTAGTTTGAGAGGTCTTAAGAGTCACGATTGTCATGTCTTGCTGCAACGTATTCTCCCGGTTGTCATTCGTGGGGTCTTGGATAATCGCATTTATGATGTTGTATGTGATGTATGTCGTTTTTTCAGGGAATTGACTGCTAAAGAACTCCGTGTAAATTTGTTGGAGTCTTTGGAAAAAACAATAATCCTAACTCTTTGCAAGTTAGAGATGATATTTCCTCCTGCTTTTTTTGATATTATGATACATTTAGCCGTCCACCTTCCACATGAAGCACGCATATGTGGTCCGGTCCAGTACCGGTGGATGTATCCTGTTGAGAGGTACATGGGAGTTTTAAAAGCAGATTTGCGGAATAGGGCAAGACCGGAAGGTTCAATTACTGAGTCGTATGTTGTGCGGGAGAGCACTCAATTTTGCTCACTATATTTTGATAACATGGACTCAAGAATAAATAGGCCCCACCGACAGTGGGACGAACCGCTGGATGAATGTCCATCATCATCGTTTCGAGTATTCACACAGCCCATACGTTCAATAGGTGCATGCACTATAACAGGCTCGGATGCAGAACTCAACAGGTTGCATTGGACAGTATTGAACAATTGCGAGGAAGTGCAACCCTTTATAAGGTATATCATGTCTTTTCATTCATTTATGACCTGATAACAAGATATGTTCCCAAGAATGAAGATCCGCTTCTAACGAAATATCTTACAGGGAGTTCGGGCCGAACTAACTGCACGTGGAGCATGCAATGTGGGAGGAATAGTATGTAAACATTTTGCCGAGTGGTTTAGAAATAAGGTTAAAACTTGTTGAAGCCTTCAATTCCATTAATTATCAATATCTTCACATGTAACTTTAATTGTTTACATGGTATGTAGACTATGGAGCAAACGGCTGTCCATGGACATCAGATGCCAGAAGATCTTGAAGCGTTAGCTTGGGGCCCTGAAATTCATCGATATAGCTTCAATGCTTGTATCGTGAATGGTATCCGATACAACACAGAGGCCAAGGAGGTTGGCCTAAGATCACAGAATAGCGGTGTATATGTCATCGGTGCGGATGGAGGGCAACAACTTACATTTTACGGCGTTCTCACCGAAGTTATACAACTAAATTATGTGGGGTCGAAGAAAGTGTTTTTATTCAAATGCAGGTGGTTTGATACGGAGAAGGATAAACCGGAAATTATCGACGGAGACCTCATCTCCATCAACACCGCAAGGTCATGGTACGATAACGACCCGTACATCCTTGCCGACCAAGCACAACAAGTATTTTACCTAAAGGACCCAAGCAAGCGATACGGCAATTGGAAGATTGTCCAGAAAGTTGTACACCGTCATATGTTCACACGTGCTCTCTTCCAAACTGAGAGTATAGACGATGTTGAATCGATCGAGCCACCTCCAATAGAGGAGGCAATGCAACAGACAGTGCAAAGGCCATGGACAATTCAATCAATCGCATATTTGTCGATCTAGGAAACCTTACACGCTTACCCGACCCGAGTGCGGGATGCAGTAGCATAGGCGATTACGATTTGGACGAATAGATTGTACGGATACGTTTATTTAATTATTATCTATCAAATGTACTTTGTTTGCGTAATGATCTCCACGAAATGTTTAAGTAACCGGTGTTATTTTTTTAACTTGCAGGATGAGTAGCTCCGATTTCATGGATCAGCTTTTGGACGACTCTGCGGCACATCCGGAGCAGTACACTGGTGGGATTTAAAGCTTCATTTGTAAAGGTTTTATCTGTCATAGCAATATTATATCTACTTCGGACTCATGCGTTTCATTTTGTTATTTTGTTATACAGGAGGATCGTTTACTGCCTTACTTACTGATCGGCAGGTCCGACATCCCGATGACCAGTCGGGGCAGGCGGCTGACCCACAGCAGGCATGGGTAAATGAGCTCGGGATAGGGGAAGAGGTGTTGTACGACCTCCCGGATGATATGCCTGCTCAGGTGAACCCAGATGACCCACAGGCCGCAGCAGTGGAGCAGGAGGAGGCCGCTGTGGCAGCTCAGCATGAGGAGGCAAACATCATGGTGACAGACAGGCGCCGGGGTATGTATAGAGGTTACCGGGCGGAGGAGGAGTATAGGCGGACAGGCCGTAGACCGACTATCACTATGCCTGATGGGTTTATGGGTCTCATATGCTCATCTCCGGGGATGGTTAGGTTGGAGTTCTTACTCCATCACAGAGCGTCGACGAAGTTGTTTGTCCCTGGTGGTCGAGGAAAGGCATGGTCAGCATTTCCCGAGGCATATCGACATGGCATCATCCGCCGTGTAATGGTAAGTTAATTTTAAATCTAAAGATATACGAAAAACCAATTTTTGGCTCCTGATACCTTCCTTTAACACTAATTTTTTTTTTCAAACTTGCAGAACAAGTTCGAACTACCTGAAAATTGGCGGGAATTCATAAATGGTGGGTGGCACTGGACTTTCTAGCAAGCAAGTCGTATAGTCAGCTTCGATACAGGCTTAAGCGTTATGTCATAGCCAAGGGTGGAGGCGATGCAGCTGCTAGTAAGCCACCACCGGGTTTCGAGCACAGGATAGATGAATGGAGGGCATTCGTCCACTTCCTTGAGACAGATCAAGATTATAAGGTACGCTTCTCCATGTGGTAAATTACATATGCATAAGATATAGTTCACTTGTTCACTTCTTCAAGAAACGTGTAGTTGCGATCCACGGTGAATGCGGAGAACAGGAAGAAGCAACTGTCAGTTCATACAGGTGGTACAAAGTCCATGCTCCAGCATGCTCACAAATGTAGGTATTCCAATCACAATAAATGTGGGTTTATATGCTATGTTCTTGTACTGACTTTTTTTAATAATGTATTACAGGATCTCACGCCGATACAAAACTACCGACATACCCACCTAAGGAGACAGAAAGGGCAGTTAACGGATCGATGGGAGTCGGAGGTCTCCATGCAGAATTATGTTAGTATTTTCGATTCTTAATTTTTTTTTTGGTAGTAGTAGTTCATATCCATCTGTTTGTACGATTATATTCACCTTATGCTCATGTTGTTTCAATTAGGAACGAATGGTGGAAAAAAGGAAGCATGAGGATGATATTGCTGCTGCGTCAGGTCAGCGACCTAAGGAGGATAAGGTCATTATGGAGGAGGTTTTGGGCCACCGATCTGCCTACCGACGTGGCTTCGGTTACGGCATGCCGATAGATCAACATAGGGTTGATTACTATGAGCAGCCACGGGAGGAGAATTTGGTCCACTCTGAGTATGATAGGACCAGCCAGGAGGCCAAGATTGAGAAGATGCAAGAGAAGATTGATTTGCTGATGAACTACGTCCGTCCCCCTACTACATCTTCCTCCGGGCAGTACCCTCCATACCAGCACGCAGCACCACAGATGGGGACTTCCACTTATGGCCCTGATCCTAGTCAGCCTGGCTTTACGCCATTCACACCAGTCCCACCTCCTCCGTATCCTTACCATGGGTTTTATGGGATGCCGAGCCATCCATCCATGTTCACGCATCCTCCACACGATCCAGCACATGAGTCACCAGGCAGCTCCGCACAGCAGAGAGGACCACATCCTCAGGGGTTCATCCCATGGGCAGGGGGTCCCGGTTTTTCACAGTTTGCGTCACAGCCGTCCGCGTTTGGATCGTACGCTTTTCCTGGGGCTCCTTCGTCTTCACATCCTCCTGCCTCTCAGCAGCCTCCACATACTCCGACTCAGCCGGCAGCTGTTCAGTCGACACCGGCTTCGACTCCCCCCCATACAGTATCACAGAGGACATCCGTGAGAGGATCTGGTCGTGCTCGACTCCGACAGGAGCAGCGACAGTAGCTGCTACGTTTTTTTCATTTCCTCATCGTTTTTTATTATTCAGGACATGATGTTCACGTTTTATTGCATTACTTGTTTCGCACCTTATTTGTCATGCTATTGATTATGATTACCGTCATATTTTGTCCCTTAGTACTGTAATTTATTACGACGAGTACCATGCACAGCTAATTTATATATGAAACCATTCAACAAAACCCGCAGTATATCTCTATTCACCATGATCAAACATATATTAAATAAATTGGAAAGGACAAATTTATTATTTAATGTGTTACACACTGAACGAAATTTTCATAAAAATTACTGGAAAATAAACACAAATTACTAAACAGGGCAATGGTAATTACTTTTAGCTAATTCAAGCTCATTTCGTCTATTTGGTTACGTAACTATACATTACAATTTAACGTTTTCAGATTGGAAAAATGAAGGAATGGTTAACTATAAGTATTTGAAACATTATATTGCTCATGATTGAAAGATCATCCTAATTCATTCATCTAAGTTAATTACTTTTAGCTAATTCAAGCTCACTTAGTCAAGTTGAACTTAGATTCACTACAAATTCATTATACATGTAGGATTTATGTTAACTTGAACTTACCTTAACTTAAACTAAGTCAAAGATGGTTAACTTAACCTTAATCATTTAATTCAAAATATAAGTCAAAGATGGTTAAACTAACTCAATCTAATTCATTTTAACTCATTGAAGTCTATTTAATCAAGTTGAACCTCGGTTTGTTAACTAAATTCATTTTTTAATTAACTTTTACATTTAATCTAATTATTTGTTAAATCTATAAATGTACTGAACTCATGTTTAATTATATGAACCAGTCAACATAACACATCAAACATCACTTATCCATCTCATTATAGCTAAAAGTTATCCAATTTGTAAGCAAAAAACACATAAAACAATAAAAACAAGTTGTTAACTTTGCATGGAAAATGTATCAGTTGAAAAGAAATGAAATTTAAGCACTGTTAATTTTAGCATTTGCAAAAGCTCAATACATGAAAGTTGTATATCTCTTTCATATCTTTCCATCGTAACTTCAATCGCCTCAATCAGAGATCAGATTAAAAAATTATGGCCAAAATACGAAGAGGCTGAGAAACTGGGATTTAATTTAGGAATTGAAGATCTTAAAATACGATAGGTTATAAATTAACATCTTAAAAAGGACTTAATTTAGGAATTTAATTTGAATACAAACATATTTAATGTGAGTTCGGGTTTAAGAACCAATATTTTCATTCAAACAAATGAACTCAAATTTTAGTAAGATTTCGGAATTAGTGTTTAGGTTAATAATCAAGAGTTAATGAATCCTCTAAACTATTTTAGCGGATTTTTAGAGATTTATATCCTATAATTCATTTTATTCATTTAGTCTATCTAAACTCAATTTATAATCTAGGTGAACATTTGGGGTATTTCAGTAACAACACCAACGTAGATAATTTCCTCAACAAACTAGCTTCCTAAAATCTACTTTTATCAAGATCTTATTTACATATTAAATATCAAGTAATCTATAAGACTATAAATCACAGATTTTAATTGTAAAAATTTATGTTCGTACGAACAATTTCATAATGAATACGATAAATATATTATTATCACAATCCATATGAAATAATTAACGGTATTGTAATTAATATATGTTAATTTTATATTTTTGTACAAAGTCGAAATCTTCTTTTATATGTTTAATATTATTAAAAATATTCTCAATATACAAAATGTCGAACAAATAAATATCTTTATAAAAATAAATATCCAACTGAATAAGATTAATTTTTAATCTCATGTACTAGTAAATCAATTGATTAACAAATAAATATTTTTATAATTATTATTAAATCTATGAAAATACTTCTTTATAATTATAACTCCAGTCTTATCTACTAGTAAATAAATTGATTAGTATATATATTTTATAAAATAATTAATATATAAATATTTTTGTAATTAATTTTTAATGAATAAGAGTACATTACCTATTTGAATAAGTTTTACCTTTAATCTTATCTGCTAATAAATATATGGATTAATAAATATATTATTTTTATTATTAAATATTTAATCTATATAAATAATTTTGGTATTTAATTTTTAATAAATAAAAGTATACCACCCTATTGAATAAGATTAATTTTTAATCTTATCTACTACTGAATAAATTGATTAATTAATATATAATTTAAATATGAAATATTTAATCTATATAAATATTAAATGTATGTACATATTATTTATAATTAACTTTTAATAAATAAAAGTACATTACCCAATAGAATAACAACAACCTTAATTCTTGTTTACTATAAGTAAATTCATTAATAAATATATATTTTTTTATAATAAATATTTAATCTTTATGAATATTTTTTTATTTAAATATTCATAAATATAAGTACATTACTCAATTGAATAAGATTTATTTTTAATCTTATATATTAGTAAATAAATTGATTAATAAATACGTAATTTCAATATATTAAATATTTAATTTATATAAATATTTTTTATGATTCATTTTTAATCAAAATAAGCACATGACACAATTGAATAAGATTAATTTTTAATCTTATTTACTAATAAATAAATTGATTAATAAAAATATAACTTTAATAATTAATATTCAATCTATATATAATTTTTTATAATTAACTTTTTAATAAATAAAAGTACATCACTTAATTAAATAAGATTAATTTTTAATCTTATTTAATAATAAATATGTTGATAAATAAATAAATATTTTCAATAATAAATTTTTTAAAAATTATACAAAATTTTGGGTAAAAATTTTTAGGGACGACGCGGGAGAAGAAAAGCGGGGGCGGGAAATTGGAATTTATTATTATGAGGCGAAATTCCCCTCATTTTATCATATGAGGCGAATTTCGCCTCACTGTCTAACTTATGAGGCGAAATTCCCTCAGATTTCAACATATGAGGCGAATTTCGCCTCATCAGCCCAGTCACCACCCTAAATACACCCACTTCTCTCCTCTGCTCGCACAATTTCCCTCACAAATTTTTCTCCCTCTCTCTCGAACGCTGCTCTCTCCACGGGTTAATCCTCTATTTTTATTTCATTTATTTAGTTTTTATATTTTTTTTTATTTATAATTATTTATTTGAATTTATTTTTGCAGGATTTTACCATTTCTCATTACAAGTTCAACAATATTAAAATCAAATATAATATAAGGTATAATATTTTTATTTATATTTACAAAGTTTTTGTAATTTTTTCAAATTTTAGATATATTCTACTTTTTATTTTTTAACATTTATGTCAATATAAATATATTTATAATATCATAATACTCTTATTATTTCAAATGTTTAGAATAACAAACTTACATACAATATTTTAAGTAAAATATAAATATATTTGTAATATTAATTATACGTTTTTTTTAAATTATTGCAATAGGTGTTGTATTTTTTACTTATTAATTCTGCAAAAATATATAAATTAATAAATTTTAAGGCAAATATTAATAGTAATAAATTCGTAATATTAATTATATAATTTTTATAATATGTGTTGCATTTTTTAAAATTTTGAAATAAATATTAATAATTAAATTAATAATTTAAATTCTCAAATAATATGTTACTAATTATAAATGGGGGATTGTTTGGTAGATGAGGCGAAACTCGCCTCCTCTTTCTATATGAGGCGAATTTCGCATGCCACGTGGCTATGAGGCGAATTTCGCCTCACTAGCCGACGTGGCGTTCAGAATAATGAGGCGGTATCGAATTAATGAGGCGAAATTCGCCTCATCGTCGGCTAGTGAGGCGAGTTTCGCCTCACTAGCCAGGTGGCACCCATCCCAGATGAGGCGAATTTCGCCTCACGTTTTAAAAAGTGAGGCGAACTTTCGCCTCTATTTCCCTAAGGTGGACCGACCTTCTCAGGCGAAATTTTGAGGCGAATATTTCGCCTCAATAGCATTACTGAGGCGAAATTCTAAGCTACGAGGCGAAAAATTTCGCCTCTTAATGCCATTTTTTTACTAGTGTGTTTTGTTATAATTAACTAGTGGTAATAGCGTTCATGATGATGGTGCACTGGAATAATGGATAATGTATAGTTGTACAGTGAACTGTTATCTAAAATATATATATACTATATATATATATATATTTTCTGGAGATTCTAAAATTTATTTTAGTATAATAAGAGTTATATTTATAAGAAGAAATAGAACAATAACATCTATATATATTCACTCTATATCTTCTCCTTTCCTCTCTCGGCGACAAGGTGGAGTTAAATCCTCATATATAGAAAATTGGAGCAATGAAAATTGATTTGCGTGCAATTGATGAAGACAATTTTACTACAGACGTGTTTGTATTGAATTGGTTCAGTAGAATAAAAATTCACACTATGCATCATGATAAAATCCTTATTCGCTAAGGTTTTAATTCTGCCGTGAGATTATCATTTATCCTTTTATCTCCTTATATTTTTTAAAAAACTTTTGGGCTCTGATTTTGGTATTATATGTTATTCAAATTTTCTATAATTTTGAAATCCCAGATAAAAGTTTTAAATATCGTTCAAATTTATTGAGTTACTCCATCCTTCTTTGTCAAGTAGAGTATAGCATTTAGGTTTATTCATTTATATATTAGTTTATTCATTACATTAAACGTTTGTGTATATATATATATATTTATGGTTCCAGAGAAAATGAAAGACTTAAGCCTATTATTGTATCTGACGTTGGGAACCTAGAAACTGCTAAAGAATAATAAAGGTTGCGGTAAACTTTATAGTTGTTATACACACATTTATACACTGAATTGTCAGCATTAGATTTAATGGATAGTGAGCATTAAATGCATCAAATGTAAAGAAAGGACAGAAGATAGTGAGACAAAGTCAATTTGATGGCGAAGAAGAAATTTACGGATGATGGACTTTGATGGGTCCATAACTTAATAATAATATTATTATATATATTCCTATTGATTTATTGACGTGTAGAATTGGATTAAACTTAAGTAATAATCTTATGGGCATTTAATGCATAAGTATCCTAGTAAATATATCCTCATCCGGGAAAGAACAAAGAATTTGGCTTCTTTCACGTGTGTGTGTGTATTATAGAAGATTAGACCTCTAAGAAGGGTAGCATGAATATTTTATTTCTTTGTAGAGATGGGGAGATGATTCATTTGTCAAATATGACCTTCTAAAATTTATTATATGACTTTCAAGCTAAAAATAATTATGTTTAGGTTATGGAGACCAATTGAACTGGAAGGGGTAGATGAATATAATATATGTCATGGTATCCGAGGAATAAAATTGATTTTTATTAAATTGAATTATTCGTAAGCATAGTTATATTTTTATCTTTCTAGTGTTATAATAATTTAATTTGATGGTTCAAATTTCGTTATTTTCCTTATTTTATTATACATAGTTTCAATAATTATCAGAAATTTATCTAATTCGAATATAATTATTGTCATTTAAGTTTGGGTAATATACATTATCGTCTGTTGTGATCGAAATGATTCCCATTATGGTTTTCTATTCGCGAAAAAATTTAGAGAGTGCATTTTAGAGTTTAGCTCTATCCCTGCATTTTTAGAAATCCTACTTGGTGTTAGTATTAATTTTAATGCACTGATGTTCTATAAATTAAATAGATGTATAATTCAAGGTATTGCATATTCAGAGTTAGTTTTTATATTTTCTTAAGGAAATAGGTAGGAAAATGTATCTTGATATAAAAATATGTGAATTCATGTTATAAGGTATGGAGAGTAATGAATTCTTGAAGAAGAGGAAGATTAAAGTGTTACAAGTGGTTATTGATGTAATTCTCGAATCCTCTTATAAATCATTTTATGTTGTTGGTGTTTTAAAACATAAAAGAGTGATAGAAACAATTCATTAATGTTTTTAAGAATAAATCAAAGTTTAAAGGGTGTGAAAGAGCTATATCAAAGGAAAAGGACAATTTCACATCATTTGAGTGAACATGAGTTGAACCTGACTGGTGTGTGAGCTCATGTTACGTCATATAATGATTCCATTTTGAACAAGAGTTAAACACAACCTATGTTCGAGCTTATATTAATTGTATAATGCTTCTATTTCAAACACGAGTTGAACACAACTTGTGATCCAACTCGTGTTACACTTATATTTCAAACATGGCCTTAAACATGACGATGTTCAACCCATGTTTAGCATAACATCTTCATGTTCATGTTTTTTGTTTTTACCTAAAAGCCCTTGAAACTTGTTAAATTATTTCTTTAAGATTTAACGATACTTTAACATCTAGAAACCTAAATACTCTTAAATTAATTACCAATTTCTTATTTTAATTAATATTTTTATAGTCCTTTTACACCATGGATAGTATAAGAGTAAGAACTAGAGGAAATGTAAAATATTTTTGGATAGTTTTAAATACTTTAATTACCTGGTGACTTAGGTTTAAAGGGTTCTAAAGTTCAAGAATGGTCTGTAATGTCCATAGAGAGGGCCTAGTAGAACTGTCCTAAATTATCATATCATGTGTGCACTCGCAATATAAAGATTTCCTTTTAAATTAAAGTTTGCAAGACTTTCCTCTTATTATGTTTTAGATGTATATTTAATTATTATAAAAATAATTTCTTGGATATTGAAACTTCCACTAGATCACAAGGACCACAAATGATCAGATATCCTACCAAATGACATAATAAGATAAACCTAGGTTTAATAGAAAATATCAACTAGGTTTAGTTGAGAAAGAAGTCTACATTTTTAAGTTTTATCTCTTAACTAGGTTTACTCTTCCAAATTTCAATTATCTACCTATCTTGTGAAACTTGATCCTTGGTGTTCTTTACACTCAGATATTATCCCTTTTCAGTTTTTAATTTACTTGTAAAAATAAATTGTTGGGGAATCAACTATATCCAATTGAGTGCAGTATATCCTCACTTCATATCATTCAAGCAATAGCAACCAAGTTATTAAAGTAAGAATATGCAATGACAAGCAAATGAACAAAAAATATATTATATATATATATATATGGCTAAGCGGTAGTTATATATAGATCGGATTTCTACCCTTCAAATCAAGGATTGTGGAATATCCACTAACATCAATACCCAGAAACTCTACTACTTTGGGATTCAAATCAACCAGATCAAAGCACATTTTTCTTTACATATAAAGAAAATAATGTTTATACATATCACCATACTCCTAAAGCAAAATCCTCTGAAACAATGATACCAGCGCGATCCTAAAAGATGGGTCGTCTCCCCTAAGATGACTTAGTTTCTATCTCTTAGGGCAAGACCCATGGTACATGCTAGGTACTCCATGATCATAACCCATCCATGCCATTGTGTAGTGATGATGGTCTTTAACAATGTAATCATGCAATGCATGCTCATATTTGAAACATTAAACTGATATTTATTATATCCATTTATTTAGTGATCAAGCAAATATCAGACACTTGCAAAAATGAAAATAATTAACCAAAATCAATCCTTAATTCTTAGTAACATTATAGTATTTTCACATCCAAATGGCAATCATGAGCAACCACATGCATGAACTTTCCATCACCACACATGAATCATTTAATTTATATTAACAAAATACCATACTGTAAACTACAAGCACATGCAGATATAAAAGTCATAAGAATATACTCACTTATCTATCCTCGCTTAATTGCCAAATAATATTTAGTAAAATCTAAAGACTGATATGTATCCTCTTAGAAATGAGATAACATATATTCATTATTATACTCATTTTTGCATCCTATCGTGGCTTTACATATTCTAAACTTGAGTTTTAGTATTCCTAATCCGATTTTATCATATAGGTAGTTGTTTCAAAGTTAGTAAAGTCTATTTTCATTAGGATAAATTACATTAAAATGTCACAACATTTGAGAATGAGTTCATTTTATGTCATAACGTTTGAAAAATAAATTCATTTTATATTATAATGTTCAAAAAAGTTAATGAATTGAGGTCTTTTATTATTATGTAGTGATGATGACCGCCTATATTTGCATTTATGGTTCCAGAGAAAATAAAAGACTTAATTCTATTATTGTGTCTAACGTTGGGAACTAGAAACTGCTAAAGACTCGTTAGGGTTGTGGCAAACTTTATAGTTTTCAGACACACATTCATCTACTGATTTGTCAGCATTACAGTTAATGGATAGTGATGCATGAAATGCATTAAATGTAAAGAAAGGACAAAAGAACAAGCAATGAATGTATGATAGTGACGTAAAGTCAATTTGATAGTGAAGAGGAAATTTACAGATGATGGATTTTGATGGTCCATAACTTTATAATAATAATGATATTATATATACTGTTATTATTCACTGTTTTAGTTTCACTACTTTTACTATAAAAAGTGCGATTTATGTCAGAGCGTCTTTCCATATACTATTATCTTATTGACATGTAGAATTGGATTAAACATAAGTAGTAATCTTATATGCATTTAATGTAGAAGTATCCTAGTCAATATATCCTCATGCGGGAAAGAACAAAGAATTTGGCTTCTTTCACTCGTGTACGTGTGTCTATTATAGAAGATTAGACCTCTAAGAATGTTTGCATGAATATTTTATTTCTTTGTAGTGATGGGGAGATAATTCATTTGTTAAATATGACCTTCTAAAATTTAGTATATAATTTTTAAGCTAAAAAAAATTATGTTTAGGTTATGGAGACAAATTGAACTAGAGGAGATTAATATAATATATATCATGGTATTCGGGGAATAAAATTGATTTTTATTAAATTGAATTATTCATAAGCATAGTTATATTTTTATCTCTCTAGTGTTATAATAATTTAATTTGATGGTTCAAATTTCGTTATTTTTCTTATTTTATTATACATATTTTTAATAATTATCATAAATTTATCTAATTCGAATATAATTATTGTAATTTAAGTTTGAGAAATATACATTTTTGTCTATTGTGATAGAAATGATACCCATTATGGTTTTCTATTTGTGAAAAAAAAATTAGAGTGATTTAATTATATACTATTTTTTACAAATTGAGGAAAATTTAGGAGTACGTTTTAGAGTTTAGTTATATAGCTGCATTTTTAGAAATCCCACTTGATGTTAGTATTAATTTTAATGCACTGATGTTCTATAAATTAAATAGATGTATAATTCAAGGTATTACATATTCAGAGTAAGTTTTTATGTTTTCTTAAGGAAATAGGTAGGAAAATGTATCTTGATATAAAAATATGTGAATTCATGTTATAACGTATGGAGACTAAATGAATTCTTGAAGAAGAGGAAGATTAAAGTGTTACAAGTAGTTATTGATGTAATTATCGAATTCTCTTACAAATCTTTTTATGTTGTTGGTGTTTTAAAACATAAAAGAGTGATAGAAACAATTCATTAATGTTTTTAAGAAGAAATCAAAGTTTAAAGGGTATGAAAGAGTTATGTCAAAGGAAAAGTGCAATTTTATGTCACCTGAGTGAGCATGAGTTGAACTCGATTGGTTTTTGAGCTCATGTTACATCATATAATGATTTCATTTTGAATAAGAGTTAAACACATTCGAGCCTATATTAGATTATATAATGCTTCTGTTTCAAACATAAATTGAACACAACTTGTTTTCCAACTCGTGTTACACTTGTATTTCAAGCATGGCCTTAAACATGGTGATGTTCAACCCATGTTTAGCAAAAAAAAACTTCAAATTCATGTTTTTTGTTTTTACTTAAAAGCCCTTGAAAAGTGTTAAATCCTTTCTTTAAGATTTAATGATGCTTTAACACCTAGAAACCTAAATACTCCTAAATTAATTACCAATTTCTTATTTTCATTAATATTTTTGGATTCCTTTTACACCATGGATAGTATTGAAAGAACTATAGGAAATGTAAAATATAGGTAAATTAAAAAGCTTAGATAGTTTTAGGTACTTTAATGACCTGGTGACTCAAGTTTAAGGGTTTTAAAGTTCAAGAATGGTCTATAACATCTCTAAAGGGGGCCTAGTAGAATTACTCTAAATCGTCATATCACGTGTAAACCTGCAATATGAAGATCGACTTACAAGTCAGAGTTTGCAAGACTTTATTCAATCATATTCTTATTATATTATACATGTATATTTAATTATTATGAAAATAATTTCTTGGATATCGAAACTTCCATTAGATTACAAGGACTGCAGATGATCAATCACCTATCAAATGACATAACGAGATAAACTTAGGTTTAATAAAAAAATATCAACTAGATTTAGTTAAGAAAGTAGACTACATTTTTAAGTTTTACCTCTCAACTAGGTTTACTCTTCCAAATTTCCAATCATCTACATATCTTATGAAACTTGATCCTTAGTGTTCTCTACACTCAGATGCTATCCCTTTCCAGTTTTCAATTTACCTACAAAAACAAACTACTAGGAAGTTAAATATATCTAATTGCGTGAAATATATCCTAGCTCCATAGTAACCAAGTTATTAAAGCAAGAATATGCAATGCAAACAAGCAAATGAACAAATATATATGGCTAACAAGTAGCTATATATAGATTGGTTTTCTACCTTTCGAATCAAGGATTGTGGAATATCTTCTAACATCAGCACCTAGAAACTCTAGTACTTTGAGATTTAAAACAACCTAATCAAAGCACATTTTTCTTTCCATAAACAAAAAATAATGTTTATACATATAACCATACTCCTGAAGCAAGATCCTAAAAAACAATGATATCAACATGATCCTAGAAGATGGGCTGTCTTCCCAAGATGACTTAGTTCCCAACCCTTAGGACAAGACCCATGGTAACACTAGGTCCTCCACTCGGTCTTCCATGATCACAACCTATCCATGCCATTATGTAATGGTGATGGCCTTCAACAATACAATCATGCAATGCATGCTTATATTTGAAATATTAAACCGATATTTATTATATCCATTTATTTAGTGATCAAGCAAATATCAGACACTTGTAAAGATCAAAATAATTAGCCAAAATCAATCCTTAATGCTTAGTATTATTATAGTATTTTCACATCCAAATGGCAATCATAAGCAACCACATGCATGAACTTCCCATCACCACATACGAATCATTTAATTTACATGATCAAAATACCATCCTCTAAACCTACAAGCTCAAGAAGATATGAAGGTCTTAGGAATATACTCATTTGTCTATCCTTGCTTAATTGCCATATTAATATTTAGGAAAATCTAAAGACTAATATGTATCCCTTAAGAAATGACATAATAGATAGTCATTATTATACTTATTTTCCCATAATAAATCCTATTATGCATTTACATATTCTAAACTTAAGTTTTAGTATTCCTAATCCGATTTGATCATATAGGTAGTTGTTTCAAAGTTAGTAAAGTCTATTTTTATTAGGGTAAATTACATAAGAAGGTCACAACGTTTGGAAGTAAGTTCATTTTAGGTCATAACATTTCGAAAAGTTCAAAAAATGTCTATGACATTTAGTGAGTAAGTTCATTTAGGTCACAATGTTTGAGGATAAGTTCATTTTATGTCACAATGTTTAAAGAAGTGGGTGAATTAAGGTCATCATCAGTATGTACTAATAGTAGAAATATTTAATGAACGCTTAAGCAACCCTTCTTTTAAGGCTCTATTAACATGTATTAATAGGAGAAATACTTAATTAAATCTCATAAGACACTTTTCCAAACGTTATGACCTCTTTTATACTTTTCGAAATGATGTGAACTAAAATGAGCTTACTCCCAAAAGTTGTGACCTTTCGATGTAATTTACTCATTTTTATTATGTTGGGCTATAAAGTTCGTATGAACTTATTTTTCTTAGGAAAAGAGTCTTAAATGATTTCAAATACCGATTTCAATGTAATCTTAAACCAGGCCTATTGTACTTATTTTAATTCAAATTTTAGCATATGAATATGCATCGTAAACCTTGTTGAACATAGTTTTCAATTATCAAGTTAAATTAATCAATTTTCACATTCTTTCCTATGTTCATCTAGAGATATGATATGAAAGGTATCATTAAAATACCTGTGATTCTTGTTTTATATTTTTAATTCTTATTTCAAGTTCAATCCCTTATTTTGTGTATATTTCATCAAATTTTTGTGGTCAAACTCTGATCATTTTAAGTTTATTAATCTATATTTGGCAAAAACATACACTTATGTTTATTTTTATTGTGCTTCTTTTGATTTTAATTTAAGTATGTGTTTTTTAGTAACTTCATTTCATTAACCAAGATTCCTATGATTTGCATTAATTTACACTTTACATCCTTGTCATCCAATGTATGCCAAAACTCATGCTTATAGTTTCAAGAGTAATTCTGAAGTTTAATGTTTTATTGATAACCTATTAACATGAAAATTAAAATTAACCTAATATAATTCTGTTAAGGTTCTATAAGGATGAGACATGTACAGATAATTTCTTCTAAAATTACTTTAAAATCGAGGCACACACACACACATATATATATGTACATCACCATAGTTGTAATATTATTTTATTATTTCGATTATATAATTATTATATTTTAGATTCATATCATCGTCAAATTTCAACATCATCATCATGCATACACATAGAAGAGTCGAGTACATGTTCACTATATATTTTTATTTTGCCCTTTTCTAACAAATCCAATCACAATTACCTAAACTATAACCAGTTAAAATATAAATTAAGATTTAAAAAAAAAATTCTATTTAGCCGAGACAAGCATGTAGTTATATAACTATAAATTAAACTTTACTTTGTCGATTCCATTATTTAATTAATTATCTTTAATCTAAGAAATTTTAAGTCTTTATTATTTATTCAATTTGAACACTTGAATTCTATACATATATATATTTATATTTATATATATGTGAGTCAAGATATATGTACAAATTTTCACCTATCTTTAATTGATTTTTCCTTGTGAATTCAATTTTATAAAACATTGTTGTTTACTTAGTTGATATAACATAGATTTTGTAATGACTTCTATTTTCTTCTACAAAGGCCAAAACTTTCATGGTTAAATATATATGTATTTATTTTTATTTTATATAGAAACACACACGCACACACGCGCGCGCGCACACACACACAATATATATATATATATATTCTAACATAAATATTCTAATTCTATTACAATAAAAATTTACCTTTGCTTGATATATTCCTTACTCCTAAAATTATCGTCATCTGGACCTAATTTGGTGTGAATTTGATAATTTCTTTTAGCTTCTTCTAAGGGATTCACGGCTATAAAATAATTTGGAGGTGTTATTTGTGATTGTGTGGTAGGTAGTAGCAAGTAGGGATCTAGAATTCTAACAAAAAAGGACTAAAAAGGAAGGAAAAAAATGTACTGACGTTGATGACTTGTTAAATTTACATGGTCAGACTTGATTGTTTATATATTGATGCGTACATAATGGGGATTTTAGTGGTCTTGGAGAGAAAGAAAGAAAGGAGAAGAAAGACAAAACAATGTACTATTAGCTAATTTTCTAATTTAGAGAAGTTAGATGCTTTTATAGTTGATTAAGAAGGAATAATTGCAACCTAGACATTGAGAAAAGCTCACTCCACATGCTACTTTCCTGGTAAAATCATCCTTCTTAAATGCAAAAGTTGACATGTTGGTTTGCTTTGTAATGAATTTGGCAATTTCCTAGTAACATCCACTTCCAGAATAGAAAATTTGCTTAAAAATAAATCTTATTAAATGTCACCTGAAATGGAGAAATTGAAATGCTTTCACGCCATGTTGGAGAAGGAAAACAAAATAGGATAAGTGTAAGTCAAAGATGACACCGTCATCATTTAATGTTTGATGAGATGTAAATTTTATCCTATGTGAGTGATTTTTAAATTTTCTCTTGCAAGTTTCGGTTGAGCTATGGATATTATATATTTTCGTATAATTTGACATGTTTAAATTGAGTTTTAGTCAGTTATAATGTATATAAGATAATTCCCTTAAAGATTTATAGGTACTATTGATAATTACGTGGATGAATTTGTTAATTGATATAAGATAAGAGTGTTTAATTTTAAGTTATAGGTTTTTTTTTAATTATATATAATATGGTGTTACATATTCCTATTTAATACACTATTCATCATTGGATTTTTAGTCCGTATTTCTTTATACCGTGAGTTCCTAAATTGCAAGAAGTTTTAAGGCATTTTATATGGTCTTTATTTATTAAGTTTTATTTTTGAATATGACGAACTTAAACCGTTAAAAAGTCACATAGTACTACTAGCTACGTGAGAAATTATCAAGGATCCTACTCTCAAAAAATTTTGTGATGTTATATATATTTTGCTATTAAATTATTATATAACATGTCTAAAATATTTTAGTACTTTTGTTAAGAGGTTAATATGGTTGTGCTAATTTACTATAAAAAGAATGACATTTTTATTTTATTTTATTTAAATTTTTTCTAGTAATAATGAAGTGATTAAGTTTTTTGATACTTAGTTAATAAAATTAGTGTTAAAGGAACCTTCCATTTGTAGCATTCATAATTTGATACTATGATAATTTTACTTTGTTTAACGTCATATTCAATTTAGTCGAATCTCTATTGTTTAATATTACAGGTTTTCATAATTTTATAACTATTGCAGGCTCTAATTAATCTAAATTCATTCGTTATCGTATTAGTAGCTTTATCGACTTATTGTACACTTTTAATTATCTTAGAATAACTTTTCCTTCAATCTCTATAATCAAATACTATTGCCATTAGATTCTAATTATATCAATTTCCTTTATTTCCATTTAGTTTAATTTTATGTCACCTATAGATTAATCGTTATCATTACTATATTATAATATCTTAATACCCATCTCCATTTTTCCAATATTACATCTACTTATACCATCAGTTTGGAATACAGTACTGTAATTTCTATTAACTTTATATTCATTTACAATTATGATATAGTACTTGTATCTTTACCATGTCAATATTCATTATAGCCTATAACATATCTATAAAATAGTTGCATGGTCTTATTCCGTAATTATATTGGTATATTTCATTTTTAACTGAACTTAGTTAATTTTGTTATTGCACCGGGGTCATATTTTTAGGCATTTGAGCTAAAGTGTTATTATTATTGTTATTTAGTTGTCATTCGATCTTCATAGTAACTATCAGAGTAGATATAAAAAATCTTTTTAACACTTCCCTTAAAACTGTAGTTGCATTTAAGCATCATTTTATACATCGCTCCATTATTTGGTCTTTCATTTCTTATAATATATTTTAAGCTAGCAGCTATTTGTAATTACATGATATATAATAACACAGTTGATTACAATAAATTAAAAGTCATATTTAAATGCAACATATACTTACATTTATACACATGTTATTATTACTATGACTATATATCTATAAAGATAATGACATATATTAATTTAAGGCCTTTAATAGATTTAAGATTTGAATTTATTTAAAAAAATTTAAGCTAAAGATTGTCTTTTGTTGACACTTTTCAAATTATTTCTAGTTGCTAGTTTATTATCATATTAATCATTCAATTGCACTTATATCTTGTTACATATTTGAGAGGAAAAGAAATTATTTAATATCAAATTTCATTAATTTTAGATACACATTTTATTAACTATATTGGTAATTATTGCTATTTGATTTATAAAAAAAATGAGAATGATTTGTGGACATTTTTAAGAGCTTCCTCAAGGATCTTATTATCTATTTGTAATAATATTAAAAATTAGGTTGATGTAAAATTCGAGAGATTACATGATCAGCATTCCAAATATGTGTATACTGTGCTTTGTGTTTGTTTAAATAGTGCACAAAATGAATTTAAATTAGTGCTGGGCTTTGTTGTGTGCACCTGCCTTCTGCTAATAAATAGAAATACCTACACCATCAAAGCAATAACTCCATAATCCATGTGTTACGTTATCCTTGATTGGTATCTTGCATGGAAATAATCTAAGTAAATTTAGATGAATAGGATTTGTGAACTGATGAACGATGGGGAGTAGTCAACATTATTTACACAATCAAAGTATTCATTTATGTAACTTTTTAAACTCTATTACTTGGACTGACAGTCCCAATGGTCTCAAATAACTAATAAAAAACTAAAAAATAGACAATTAAGTAAGTGGATTGACTCATATATTATCTAATAAATAATTAAGTAGGTAGATTAACTCCTAGGAATTGTAATGCATGCATTCTGTTATTTACTTAATTGTCTAATTTTCTTAATTTTTTAATAGCTACTTGACTCATATCTATTCTGTATTTTCTAATAGTGTCAGCTTAACAAACACAATAAACTCTATTAATAAAGGTAGTGTTAATGAATATAAAAACCCTAACTAGGTAATAAATTGATCACTCCAAAGTTTAAGTAATTAATTTTATATTTTAGAAAAGTTGGGATATCAAACATGAAATTAACCTCATAATATAAAAGTGTAAATTTTTTAAGATTTGTTGGCTATTTAATTTGATAAGATGCTAGACATACACATTTATATCTTCAGAGAAATACATCCAGCAGTGGATGACAAAAAGAAATCAGAATGATCTCATTTAAAGCCATTAGGTAGCACGTCTGACCTTGAGTAAATCTTCCCATTTTACCTCTAGAGCTCATATGAACCGACTCAAATTTATCTACAATCACACATCATTCGGTAAAGTTTCTTTTCGTGGGTTGTATACCAACTACGACCTTAATTTGAAACAACCATTTAGCTCTCCTATAATCTAACATTAGGATTCAATCTGAAACAACGGAATAAAAGAATTGAAAAGATAATAAATAATGACTAAGACATTGATAATCCAAAGCTTCTCATTGAAACAACCTAAATTCTACCAAATACATGCATCGACCATAATAAAGATAAAATCCTTCTTGGATTCAAGCATAGGACGCTAACATAAATAGTCTTTTCATAATGATCGTCTAATATTGTTGTCATCCAAATTTAGACGACATACGAGAATTAATGACCTATATTTTGGAATCGACTAAACTAAAATTTTTCAGCGCATCGGGAACAAGGAGGGTGACATTATAACCAACAATGGCAATTGCGGCTGAAACGTCAAATTTGTGGGTATGCGCAACCGCAAAACCACTTGCCCACCGGAAAAGGCCAGTGCCGCCAACCACCGGCATTTCACGTGTCGCATGGCTAGTAGGGTTTCTTCCAAGGAGGTTAAAAGAGCTGCCGTTGTAAATGCCATCCGTAAACTCAAAGGTGAATGCCATGAATAAACCAAACTCTTTGCTGGAAACCGATGCATACATTCCCTGAGCTCGACCAACCAGCTTTGAATCCCGGTCGGGTTTCTCCGTTAATGGCTCGTCAGCTATGACCATCAACCCGAAAGCGGTCGAAGATTTGTTGGTGCCGTTAGCTTGGGCTACCGGCAAGGCAGTTGCATTTTTTCCACCTAATATGTCATGGAAGTAAAAGGTAAGGTTTGTTATAGCACCGCTTTCAGTGTTGTAGGTCTTGGCCCAGGTTTCATGTGATGGGGTAGTTCTTGCAGTAGCAAGAGCTGGCAGTGAGGATATAAGGAGGAAAGCTAAGATTGATGCTTTGGGCATTACGTCTGATTCTGACAGATTCTCTCTATGGAATAGAGACTAGTAGGCAGGAATGGCATGAAGAATATAGCACATCTGCGCCCTTTTATACACCGAAATGACTATGAAAATTGAAAAGCTATCGATTGATAAGATGATGGGACCACTCGGTAAAAGATGGATCGTGGAACACGCGATTGATAAATGGTAAATTTTAAAAATAAAGGATTACTGTATATAGAGTAAACATAAAAATGTATATTAATAGTTTACTCTAGATTAAATAAAAATAGATATTTTCATTTTTCATTTTCAATACTAATTAAACTCTTAGGGGGCCACACAAAAAAAAAGCAATGAAAATGTATAAAAAGTTATTTCTTTTATACTTGTAATGAGTGCCTTCAAGCCAGCCATCAAGCTTGATTTCTTTTAAAGATCAGCAACAGTTTTGACTTTCACTGGAAGATTTAGATAATAGTGTAATGGGGCTTTAAAAATAAAAATAAAAATATTATTTATTTATTTGGGCTTGATTTGTGAGCTAGGTGACAAGGCCTGACGAATCCGGCTCAATTATATTGGGATGGTTTGGGAAGATTTGGTTTGGTGGGCTTGGAACAGGATCGTTGGCCCGGTTCACTACATCCAACATTTCCTAGGTAGGCTCATGCACACAGGAGATAACTACTGGCCTTGACCCGTGAGGAATTCATTAGGATAAATATGAATTGAGCTTACTCCATCTCATCCATCAATCACTAAGGTGATCTGATAATCGTCATCCATGCTAAGTGCCTATAAATACTCAGTCATTCATCCTCATTTGCAACTTTTGAGAGAGAGAAGACAGACAACAGTTTGTAAAGGAGGTTCTATTCAAAAGATCAAATAAGGCAATCCAAGTGATTTCTACTCCAACTGCTCAAGAACTATAAGGTTGACACGCGAGGTTTATTCAAGCTCTCTTACTTGTCACTTGTGCATTTGACACAATGAGACTGCCTGTTCCTCCTCCCCTATCATTCTCTCCACAACCATCCCGTTATCAAGTGTCATTTCCTCAGCAGCACTTCGAAGTCACGTGCCAGGTGCGAGATCCACGTGACATGTGCATGACCACTATCAGCAAGGACCATACATCTACAAATAGCACAATAATTAAGTTACCCCGCCATATAATTCTTTTGTGATCATAAGGTTATCAAATGGAAATTTTAACACAGCTGCCAATCATGGTTTTTTTTTTCTTTTTCACATTAGTCACATAATTCCAATTAAGGTGCAAACAGTTGGAACCTACTCACAAGATACTCGAGTTCGACTTGGTGATAACACAAATTCAACTCCACATGATAGAGTTGAGCTATTCGAATAGCCGTCAAGCTTGAATTCAAGTTTTAAAAATTTTTTTTAATAGCTTACAAGTGTAATTAAGTTTTTTCAATTTTTATAAAAAAAAAATTATGAAACTTGTATTTTTTTACTTCTTAAAATCTATTTCAATTTCTTGCTTTTTTATTTTTAAATTTATATCTAATTTTCTGTATTATTATATTTTAGGACCAAGTTAACCAAAGATAAAATTATGCTCTCAAATCCCAACTTATTTTTTTAATCCAATTAATTTTTCTAAAAATAATCGAGTTAAGTGAGTTGAGCTCGAACTCATCTAGTATAAGTCGAGTCGAGTTTAAGTTTAGAAATTAAAGCTCGATTAAGTTCGAGTCAATTTACAGTTTTGGATTTTTTTTTATTTAAGTTGAGTTTGAGATTGACAATATATTATCTCTACCACTCAATTATAGCCCTGATTCGAATTGTATATCTTTAGGGATTCTAATACCCCTACAAATATTGACTTAACAATATATTAGATTATCTAATTGAAAATATACTTTTCTCAATCGCCATATATATATAAATATACACACCTTTCTCACTATACTTATAGTAAGATTTGCGGAGTGCTTTAGTAAATTTATTAGTAGACGGCTCTGGTAATGCATGTGATGAAAAATAAATAAAGTGGCACAATAAAATTTTAACATACAACATTACAAGCTACTATTTATAACTTTAAATGTATTATTATTGATAACGCATATATAAATATGGCTTAAAAGCATATTTGGTTTGATATATATAGATTTCTACTAAAAGTAAAATCTCTTTCTTTAATAATGTAGGACTAACTATTATCTCGTAATTTTTTTTTGTCTCTAGAATATTTTATAGTGTTACGATGCTAACACAACAATTACAATTGGATGTCTTTGTACATAAATAAATATATGTCCTAAACAAATATTTTATTTTTGGGTTAAAGACTTTAATGGTATTATACCCAATTATTATTTTGAGTTTATGATTTTTGTAATTAAAATTAAAATTATTTCTTTATATTTTTAGTTTTAACTAATAAATTGTAGTAGTTCCATAATTCTAGAATTGAACTAGAATCATCTTTCATGATTTCTGTTATGGTTCAATTTTCAATCCGAAACAAGTAGTTCTGGATTGATGAAGATGTTTTACTCACAAAATGGAAAAGTTGTTAATAAAGTAGGAAAAAGTTAAAACATAAAGATAACAATGATAAGCTAAATGTATAATAATATGGTTGATTTTAAAATGAATGAACATTCTCTATAAATTTTATGATACACAATAATTTTTTAGAAATACTAAAATGTTGCATATGCCATACAAAAAATTTAAAAATTGATAAATTACTCAAACAACCCTTGAAAATTTTTAAAATTACATAGATCTCTACATTTAAAAAAAAATTAGTTCTAGACCCCTGAAACTCTTGTGGGACCTACTTCTTAATGTATAGACCACCTATGTATATTTTACTATTAACGTGGACAATTAGTTCAATATATTGAATTAGTTATTGTTGAAAAATAATTTTAAAAGGTCAAGACATAAATAAAAATGGAAAAAAATAGTAACAACTAATACATCCTTTTTCCTAAATTAAAAGAAGGAACATGATCAAAAAGCCACGTCCTAGAGATTGAGCTTTTGCATTTGCATTACCATTAGCATTGTTATTATTGTTGATTATAGTGGCCATAGCCGGAGATTTCCTAGAAAAATGATAGCTTTCATTTCTCTAATCTGCTTACTCCTTTAAAGAAGCGTATGGCTATTATTACCTCCATTTTCTTGTTTTGTTCATGTAATTTAAATTTTTAGTGATAAAAATGGGGCATTTAGATTTGGTTTTTTGGAAGTTGGAGTTTAATGGTAAAGCTAACGGCAATGGCAATGGTGAGAGTGTAATGAACAAGTTTTTTATTTCTCTCTTTCTACTTAACACTAATTAATGAGATATATTAACCTAATCCACACTTACAATAAAACACACATTTGTACATTAAAAATGTGGGTTCCATAAAAGATTTAGGGGATCAAAGTTATGATTTTTAAAAAAGTAGGGGATTCTTATAATTTCAAAAGCTTGTAAGGGTGTCCATGTAATATATCTAAAAAGAAAAAATAAACAGTAATCCCATCTTTTGTAATACATAATGTATGTTTGTATAAATAAATTAGGAATCTCAAAAGAACCTTGTGCATCCTTTTTCTTATCAATGACCTTGATATATAGTACTATAGTTACGCTTGCTATTTTAGATGGTTATATGCAAATAAAAATTAGGATCAAATGATAACTAAGGTAACATCAACAAAATGAAAATAGAGAAGAAAAAAAGTATACTAGCATCGGATAGGAAGGAAAGGAATAACACATGTTTGATAAGCATCTAAAGTGGGATAATCACAGGCCAAGTATTTGTATCTTCATATTTGATTTGCTGTCTCAATCTTTAGATTTTTGCATATTAGTGCCTGTACTTTTACAAAACAAACATTTTAGTATCTCTATTGTTATATAATTTTCCAAACAGTCATCATCTTTCCTTACTTGGTAATTTCTATTAGAAGAATTTTACATGGGACAAATTTATGGTTAACATTTGACCCATAAATCTATTTTGGTTGGTTTATAATTTGTGGCATACTTTTCCCTAAATCAATAAATATATATATTCAAATACAGTTTGTAAATAATCAATCAAATTTCAGCTTGATATACTTTAGTAGCTTTTTAAGCCAAATTTGAACTTTGTAATCTTTTACTCAAATAATTTTCAAGCATAATTGAATTTAAATCGAATATTGATATTAATATTATTAATTTATTTTGAATACAATATAGTTTTAGTAATATATGAGCTTATAGGATCATTAAAAAAGCTAATAATTGAAAATCTATGGTAGATCTTCCATTTGAAGATTAATATCAATAGGCATGGTAAGATAAAAATATAAATAATAATAGTATCTCTTCCTACTTTACCCTTGGACGTGTCGAATATGCAAGAAATTTGGGCATGACTCCAAGGATTGGTGTTTCCAATGTGGAAGATGCAGAAATCCCAATCATTCAAAATTTACAAGGATAAATAAGAAGATAACAATGCAAAGTATTTTGAAGAAAATCAAAATAAGCTAGTAATGTTAGACAACCACTTGAAAATATTTTTTGTGTTGATAATGACCGCAATAATCACATCAGAGGGAACAGGGAATTATTTATTGAATTTGATGATAAGTTGAAATCTGAAGTAGTTTGGAGATATTAAAAGCCATGAAATTAGTATAATAAGAGCTACTGTTATCAACACAAAGCTTAGTAACTCCATACTAATTTATGATGATCATTATGTTCCAAAACTAATTAAAAATTTATTCAGGATTAGCCTATCACTTCAAAGAGGATATAAGGTTAATTTTGATAATGGTTCGTGCACTGTTACTAATGGAAGAAGAATTGCATTGGGGAGAAAATAAGTATGAGCATGAATAAAGTTTGTACTCTATCTATACCTCTTAATTAGGAATTTGTTTTGCAAAGTATGAAAAATGATGGATCACGACATTTGAGATAGGCCCATCTAAATTTTGAGTGACTTCATTTATTGAAGAAGAATATGATGATTGGGTTGTAAGATCTTTCTTTCTCATAGAAAGTATGTGAAAGATGCATCTATGGCATACCACACCATTTGTCATTCCCAAAGACATCATATAGAATTAAAGCTCCATTAGAGTTGGCTCATTATGATATATAGTCAAGTCATTAATTTACCTAACTAACATAAAACCAGACACTTAGTCAGCTTGATTTTCATATTTACGCAATGTCCAAGTAGATTGCATTATGTAGTGGACAAGAGGATATACGATATTTGCAATGCACTAAAAGTTATGTATTCACTATTTGAAAGATAAAAATTTCAAGCTTATTAAATATACAACTTGCAATTAGGCGGGATCCATTAATGATCAAAGGAGTACATCTACATATGTATTTTCCTCAAGATCAAAAACCATATCTTGTCTATCAAAGACATAAAAAAAATATCATTATCTTTGTTTAAGGCTAAATATATAGCAACCACATATGTAGCATGTGAAGCAATATGGTTGAGAAAATTTTTGTCTGATTTAAATCTGACCCAAAGGATTGCACCCCCACCCCCCCAAACCCAAAAAAAAAAAAAAAAAAAAACCAAGCTAAAATGCTCACATAATTATCCATTGCGATAATATATCAATAATTGTCACAACAAAAATCCAACATTTCATTGAAGAATAAAGGATATTGAGTTACAATTTTATCATATAAGAAACATGGTACAAGAAGATGAAATTTAACTTGAACTTGTTAATACAAAGAAGCAACTTGGAAACATTTTTACTAAAGCAGTAACAATAAAAAGTTTAAGAAATTGTAAAGATGTTTTAAAATTACAAATTAAGATGGGATGCTAAGCAGTGGATTGTTATGAAGTAAAGACACTTGACGTATTACCCTTTTTTAACTTAATAACAAAAGGCCAAAATAAATAGTAAAAGAAAGTTATAGTTGGAGCTTGACCATAATTAGAGGTATACACTTTGTTGATAGGTAGCTTGATAGAAACTGCCTATGATAGGAATGAGGTTGCTCAAAGTTGTGGAAAAGGGAAGTGAAAAGGGAAGACAACAAGGAGTAAGATCAATAAGCAAAATTGTCACGTCCCGAAGGGTACCCTAAACATGACAGTCGACCGTACACAATATTAAAGCCTAAGAATGACCGCCTCAGTCACGCGAAGGCTTCCATACTATGTATAAGGCGTCTAACACATGGAGGAGACACATCGAAGTGATACATTTTATGTTGTTACACTTGAGTAACAATGTAAAGGAAATACAATTCACTATACTTCAGATACAAATCACTATACTTCATATACGAATCACTATACTTCAAAATACAAATCATTAAACTTCAATTACATTCATCCAAAGACTTCCATGCATAAACTATTACAAGGCAAATCATAAAACCTAGCTGATAACTTCAAACATTCTTATTCTTTGCCGAAATCCTGAAGTCATTCTCGGCTCCAACCATCTCGGTCCTCACTTTGCATTCTTGAGATGACCTGTTTATTCAAACATCTATTGAGGCATAAGCTACACTAGCTTAATGAGAATTTCCTTAATTCCGCACCATAATAAGAAAGTTATAATCAACCATATGCTATGCATGAATAAACACATGAGCAAACAATTATGTATGGGTATCCGGAACCCACACACAGAACGGATTTACACCATCCGTATCTTGGGTTAGGAATGGTATTGAAGTCTACACGACCGCTGCTAGTCCCCAAGCCCTCGACTCATAGCACTCGACTCGGCTAGGCTCACTCATGGAATGAATCTACATGCGCCTTAGTTCCCATGAATGAGCTCTGCTACCAGTCTCGCTATCCAAACGAGTCATCATCGGACCATACCGATCGACCTGCCTAGGAATAGCACACTACCAAATGCAATATGTCCAATGTGATGCATGACCAATTTAATTTATGTTTAGGTCAAAATATTCATACATTCTTTAGAATGACCAACCAATATTATACATATAACATAAATAATATAAACAGTGCAGTCATCCAATCAAATCGTGGTTTTGATATGCTTTAGTATTCTTTGGCATACATTCATCATAGTCTCATCACATATATCCCATCCCCATTCATATCGATTTTTATCTTGTTCCTATATGCGACTAGCTACAAGCACAAACAAGGTAACAAAATAAGGAGAAAACTCATTCAGCCATTGGATCACCGGTCTTCTAATACAAGCAACTCGGTGGTAAGGAATCGTCGATATCGGAGTCACCTATAAAGGAAGAAATACTCTAATAAGTATTTCATCACTTAACTAATCCAAACTATCTTATACAAACTCTCAAATTCGTAATTCTCATCCTAAGTGGGAATCCCAACTTAAAACGGCCATAACTTGGTCATTTTACCTCGGAATTTCGCAAATTATATATCGATTTCTATCCACTTCGAAAGATATATCTAATTATAATATTATATTTAAGTTTTGAAAACTTTGAAGCTTCGAAAAGGTCGGATCAAATTAGAACAGTAGCAAACTTCAATTCGGAAAGATAGTTTTGTAAATGTTTGAAATGTTCCTACTATATAGATTAGCTATACATGCAATATGAATGATTTCCTAACATGAATGACATGATATGAGTTTAATGTATACATGATCTTGATGATTTTTGCTAAAAAAAATTTATAACTTTTTATTTTTGCAAGACTTCAACAATAACTACTTGTGAAAAATCTAGTTTCCTAACTTTGACAACTTACTTGTGTTTTGGGATTAATTCCTAGGAATTTCTAGTTATCTTAGTTAAAATTGAGTCTTCATATTACTTATGACCTTCATTTCTACATAAAAATTTCCATTTTGCACTTTGTAAACATGTTTTCAAGTAGAGTTGATTCCAAAATCCGAATTTTGTAAAAATTAGTTTTTGAGTGATTCCTTTAAGTAAAAAAAATCGTTTGATACTTAGAAAATTAAGGCTCAACCATACATAGCCATTAAGGACTTCATTTCTTTGATAAACCCTCTAATTTGAGTTTGAAAAATATGGGTTTTTATGCCATTACTCCATTATTACGAATTTCTTAAAATGACAACAACTCAAATTTTTCCTACTTCATTTCTACTCCTTGTTCCATATATTTTTCTTAGCAAATCCCATCTTAATTTATCAAAATCATTACTTGATGATACCTATGACCTAAACTCCTCATTTTTCATATAAAACACAAGTTTTGGAGTTGATAAATGGGTTTTTAAGGCATGGTTTTGAAATCATCCGAATTTGCAAATTTTGGATAAACTCAATTTTCACACCTTATTTCTACAATGCATCATGCATATATGTATTTCCTACAAGTTATTGTCATGATGGCTATGAGATGATCTACCTATATGTATACATATAACACCAAGAATTCTTTTTAAAAACTTTTGCTTCGCAAAACTTTGGATTATACTAGACTTAAGAAAAATAGTTTTTCTTCTTGTAAAATCATACTTGCTTTTATTAAAACTCAACCTTAATGACCTCTATAACTACTACCTTCAATATTTCAATAAAAACCTTCATTTTGGAGTTAAAAATAGGTGTTTACATAGGTGGTTCGCCTAAGTACGAATTTTACAAAATTTTAAAGAATGAGAACATTGTTTAACCTATTCTTGGAAACCATTTATTGTTCTAAGGTTATATTTTGATAAACTTCCTTTATCCTTATCAAAATTTGGTCTTTTTTATCTATATTCGCCATGACTTCCATTTTCCTATCGAAATTATCATTTTGGCATTTGGAAATAGGTGTTTAAATTGTGGCTATTTTGAAATCTGAATTTTGAGAAATTCATTTGAGCTTGTTTTCTTTGTAAAACTCATTTAGTCTTTCAAAAACCATTTCCTAATCAAACCTACCCATTAAGGCTTCCATTTCTTTAATAAAAGTCTTGTTTTGAAGTTGAAAAATGGGTTTTCAAAATTGGTTTTTGTTGAGATCCGAATTTACAAAATTTATTTTTGAACATATGTTTTGATAAAATCTATCTAAACTTATGAAAATCCATTCCTTACATATCCTATCTTAAGAGCCCTTCATATCTTGAATAAAAACTTTATTTTTGAGTTAGAAAACGTGTTTTTGAAATATGCCTTGGCCAAAATCCGAAAATGAGATTTTTATTTTGAAAATAACTTTTGAAAATTACCTTTGATTCTTGTAAAAATAAGTCTTGATCATATACATACATTAAGCCTTCATTATCTTAAGTAAAAATTACATTTTGATACTTAGAAAGTGGTTTTTAAATAGGGGTCTTGCCAAAATACGAATTTCAGTATTTTTGTTTAAGTTCAAAACCAAGATCTACACTTAATATGAACATGAATATAAAAGAAATGCATGGTAGTAAACTATAAACTCAGATCTAAACTTTACTCATCAAAGTCACTCATTTATGTTATCTATTCCCTAAACCCTTCATTTTAAATGAAAAATACACATTTTGAAGTTGAAAAATAACTTTTCTAAATATGGTTCCATTTTCATCCGAATTTTCAAAAATGATTTTTGTTGAAAATAAAATAGATCTTGAGCTAAAGCTTTCCTACTATCATCATGCTACTACAAGTTATCAATGAACATAAAACAAAGTCTAATGCATTTTATGAACTAAAAACACTAGATCTAGTTTACTATACTAGTTTTAGATGCATGAACACTAAGATAGTTATGTGAATGATGAATATATGCATAAATCATAAGCAATAACAAAAATAATAGCTTCAATAACAAGATCTAAGGCATAAACAAAAATCAAAGCTACAAAAAGTTAGATCTACATAATATAACTACTTTAAACAAAAAAATAATAATGATACAAGATAATAATCATAGAGAAGAGGAGTGTTTCATTTTGGCATCATCATCCTTAGCTTTTAAGCTTATGGAATGTCATTTGATGTATGAAACTCTCATTATACTTTACCTATATCACCTATGGAAGCTTTAGACAAAAGTTTTATTCAAAAATCTTGAAGAAATATGTGTGGGAGCTCATGGAAGAAATAGGGGCAGCTTGTTTCTTGTAAGAACAAGAGCAAGATGAAGAAAGAAAGAGAGGGAAAAAGAGAGAGAAAGATAAGGAATGAAAAAGGGTAGAAGGAGTAAATGAAAGAGAGAGAGAGAAGGAATGTATTAAATGAATGAAAGAAGAAAAAATAAAACAAGGAGAAAATTTGGGGGGAGTTCACGTGAAAGAGAGAGGGAGAGAGAGAGGGAATTTGTTGAATTTTGACTTGAAATTGAATTATGTAATTAATGGTGTGTATAGCTTTTTGAAGAAGGATTGAAATATATTTATTTTAGTTAAAATAGGAGTAAATTAAAGGACAATGGCAGCCATAAAGGAGGGAAAAATCTGCCATGAAGTATGGGACAAAGCGTAGAAAGATTGAAGTGAAAAGGAAGTAATGTGTGAAAGGTGTACTTGAAGTATGGGTTGGAAAAAGTGCTTTTTATAAAAAAAATACAAAATAAATTAGGAAAAATATTTTTAAATAAGTGGTAGAATTTTCAAAAATAAAATTAAATAATTATTTGAATTATTTTAGTATTTTAACAAATATGTTACCGGTATGATCAAAATACATAAATATGGGCTATAAATGATATTTTTATAACCCAAAAAATTCTAAAAAAATACTTTATGAAAATAAAAATATTTTCAAATTATTAAATTAATTTATTTTATTTTTAGTGTCGGGTTTAAACAGAATCTGATCCCGTAAAAGCCCGAAACTAACTAAATTTTAAAAAAACAAAATTTTCTATAATATATAAAATATTTATCTAAAAATATAAGGGTTTATAAGAATAATAAAATCTTGTAATGAAATAGAAGTGAATAGTGCAAAAGACTAATTAATTACCGGTAGTAATGAAAATACGATAAGAAGGTTATAACTGTAACTTTTATAACCCGAAAAATTATATAACTGATATATTTGGAAATCTTATGAAATTACGAGTCTAACGGTACTAATGGTATATTTTTGATATCTCGAGCCCCGAGACACGCTTTTTGAAGTTTGTATCCGAACGGGTTCGAAATAGGTAAAAAATTTACCAATCTGATATTTTTAAACAAACTTATATTACTACGAGCTATTTTACATATTTAAACTACACCTTGGCCTCTTGGGTTAAGGGCGCTAGATTGCCGGACTTAAATTATTGTATTCCACTTAGGGTTTCCAAGTGATTTTCCGGCTTAGGTCTTTGCCAATTTGGAAACGGATATTTTATGTTTATACAACATATTTGATTTGAGAAATTTATATTAAATTTGATTTTTGTAAGTATTTAATATCTCTTAGCGTTTTCGGAATTCTTGAATTGAGTTTTATTTTCGAAAGTTTCATCGTTATTTACTTTTTAATAATTTGTTTTTGGGCTTTATATTACCCGATTTTATAAGTCAAAGTTAAATATGGAATTTTTCGTACTTCGTGGTTTTGAATTTGAAGACTGATTGAGTTCTTATTTTATTTTTAAGGATTTTCATTTTCTCAAGATTAAGAAATTTCTGGATTCGTTCGTGATTTAGGACTAGTTGAAGTTCGGTTTTAATTTGTAGTGATTTTTAGGGTTTATTTTCGAAGTTCATTTTGGAATTATTTACTAAAATTTTCCGGGGCTTACAAAAATAGCCAGCGAGGAGGACATAGGCCAGCATAAAAGCAGCCAGCCTAAGTAGAAAAGCTGTCGGCCTTCACTGTCTATCTTTTATTCTTGTTTCGTTTTTTTTATGTTTTGGCTACCCAAGTGTAATAAAGGCTACCAACTTTCTTTTACACAAAATTTATGTCATTTTATGTATTTTAGGGTTTCTTAAGGTTAGTATATATAATCTTTTGTTATTTTTGTTTTGAGAGTTTTTTAAATGTTATTGTTTTGAGAGTACATCTTTGTGTGAGAGCACTTTATGGTCTTTGATTATTGAGATTGAGTTTTCATTCTCCTTATTTGTGTGTTCTTATCGGTTCTTGCGTTATATAGAATTGTGGTGAACCATTGTTATTTGAATCTTGCAATTCATTTGACATGGTGAATACTTTGTAGATCGTGGATTCTATTGATCTATAATATAATCACAAAATAGTTTAAGTTTTATTGTTCCTGGATCATATTGAACGATATTCTTGTCCTTATCTTTAATTTTCTTTATTCTTTCAAAAACCTAGAAAACCCTAAAATCAAGATTGAATCCTTAAAACCTTCAAGATCGTATCATTTAGTATCAGAGCAAAGGTTTGCAGAGAATTTTTGGTCGACAAGGATTGCTTCCAGGTTGGTTTTTTTTTTTTTTTTTTAAAGAGAATTTCTTCCTGATTGCTTATATTTTGAAATTTCTGTTGTGGTTGTATTGGGAATTTATACTATTTTGCTATTGTTGGATTATGAAGATGTCGTCGGATGGAAGAAACAGTATCAATGAAAATAACCCTAGGGCTAGAAGAAGAAATAATAATAATGGAGAAAGGGATACCGTGACAAGGCAAGAATTCACTCAATTACAAACGAGAGTGAATAGGATGCAAGAGGATGTCAGGAGGATATTAGAAAGATTAGAAGTGAGAGATAGGAGAAGTCAGAGTGGATCTAGTCATAGGAGAAACTCTAATGAAAAATCTGATGGGAATAGTGAAAGGAACAGGAGGCGAGGAGATAAAGATAATAAGCGTAATGGAATTGAGAGTATTAAATTAAAAATTCCACCTTTCACTGGTAGCAATAAACCAAAGGAATTTCTTGATTGGGTACCTAAGGTGGAGAAGTTGTTTGATTGCTATGAGTGGGATGAGCGCATGAGGGCGAAAATGACGTCTCCAGCATTTTTTGACTATGTTAGTTTGTGGTAGGATAAATTTCAAATTGAGAGACGAATGGTGAATGAAGAAAAAGTGCATTCATGGGCATTAATGAAAAGGTTGATGAAACACAAGTTTATGCCAGATTACTATAAACAGGAGTTGCTGATGGAGTTACAATCCTTGAGGTAGCATAAAAGGAGTGTTGAGGAATATGTGAAGCAACTTGAGACCTTGATGGAGAGATGTGATATTCAAGAATCTTCATGTGAATCTATAGCTAGGTTCATTAATGGACTTAAAATGGATATCGCCAGTGTTGTTGAGCTTCAGCAATATTAGACCCTGGAGTATCTAATAAAATTAGTTGGTAGGGTTGAGAGACATTAGCGCAGACGGTTTCAGAAATCTCATCATTACAACAAGTTAGATAAGGAGGAAATGAAAGAGGAAGGAAGAGAAAAGAACAAGGGTAAAGTGGTTGAAAATAAAGCGTCTGATCAAACATAACAAAGAAGGAGCTGAGAGATCAAATGCTTTAAGAGTTTGGGCCATGGCCACATTGCTTCTCAATGTCCTAACAAGAAAGTGATGGTTATGAAGGGAAACAACATTAAGAGGGAGGAAAAGGGATAGAAGAGTAGTGAGGAAGAGGTGTTTGAAGAGGATATGGAAGAGGTGTTTGCAGAGGATATATCCAATGTTCCTTTGACTAATCTAGTACTTCAGCGAGAGGATGTTAGTCCAGATTAGCGGACCAATATATTCTATATTCAACGTTTGGTGCTGGAAAAATCTTGTTTGACTGTCATTGATAGTGGTAGCTGTGCCAATGTTATTTTTGCTGGATTGGTTTCTAAATTGAGGTTATAGGTGGAGCAGCATCTAAAGCCATATGCACTTGATTGGCTTAATCATTAAGGGATTGTTCATGTGCACAAACAGGTTCGTGTATCTCTTTCTATTGGAGATTATACTAATGATTTCTTGTGTGATATAGTACCTATAGATGCTACACACTTGATTCTTGGAAAACCATAGCAGTATGATCTCAGAGCTACCTTTGATGGGTACATGAATGAGTACACTATTCAACACTAGGGCAAGACATACAAGCTTTTACCTATGAGTCCTTCAGAGGTATAGCAGGCTAAGATGATGTATGTTAAGAAGGTCAAAGGTTTGAGGAGTTTGTTTGCACGGACTAGTAGGATAACCACTCCAGGAGTTCAAACATTGAAGGAACAAGATTTAAGGATGAATCTTCTTAAACCTAGGAGTAATGATAGGAATCAGATTGCTCAAAGTTGTGGAAAAGGGAAGCGAAAAGGAAAAACAACAAGGAGCAAGATCAAGAAGCGAAATAGCTGGAGAGGAGGACATAGGCTAGCATAAAAGCTGCCAGCCTAAGCAGAAAAGCCGTCAGCGTTCATTGTCTATCTTTTATTCTAGTTTCATTTTTTTTATGTTTAGGCCACCCAAGTGTAATAAAGGTTGTCATCTTTCTTTTATGTGAAATTTTATGCCTTTTTATGTCTTTAGGGTTTCTTAGGGTTAGTATATATAGTCTTTTGTTATTTTTGTTTTGAGAGTTTTTGGAATGTTATTGTTTTGAGAGCACATCTTTGTGTGAGAACCTTTTGTGGTCTTTGATAATTGAGATTGAGTTTTCATTCTCCTTATTTGTGTGTTCTTATCGATTCTTGCGTTATATAGAATTGTGGTGAATCATTGTTATTTGAATCTTGTGATTCATTTGGCATAGTGAATACTTTATAGATCGTGGATTCTATCAATGTATAACTTAATCACAAATTAGTTTAAGTTTTACTGTTCGTGGATCCTATCGAACAATATTCTTATCCATTTCTTTAATTTTCTTTGTTCTTTCAAAAACCTAGAAAACCCTAAAATCAAGATTGAATCCTTAAAACCTTCAAGATCGCGTCAGCATAGATTTTTCCTACCGCCATTGCAATGTATAAAAGGAGCTGAAGTCCTTCATTTGTCAATGCAATTTTCTAGCATGTTATAATGATGTAATGTAACAACACATTTGCGTTTAAGCTATTGTTTTCATTCGTATTAGTTTGTGTTTTTGTCTTCATAAAATTTATCATTTATTTTGCACTCAACCGACATAACAGTCCAAAATGTGAGCTTAGCTATGGCACATTGGAATTTTGGTTGAGGATCCTCACATTAAATGTAACCTGGCGTACAACGTGAAATATATATCATAACTCTATTGATTCTCAAAATACATGACATAATGATCTTTAATAGCCTATTCATTCTAAGAATACCTAGGCTAATGACATCGAAAATCGAAAGAGAATGTAATTTTAAGATTTGGAAAATAAAAGCAATGATGGTTCTATAAAAATTTTATTTATAAAAATTATAACTAAAGTGTTTTGTGCCTTAAGGCATACAGTTATAAGCTAGCTTAAAAGTTATTAAAAAAAAAATAGAACCAAAACTACAAAAATAAAAAAGGTTATAAAACGAAACTTTCCAAAAATAACAAAAATGCTTGTTTGAGGCCTAAATGAAAGAATTTTCCTGAAAATTGGCATAATTCAGCACCAAAGATACTGACTTCTTCAAGTTAGTTTGTTTTCTTCCAAATAGGTCATTTAGATCACTCAATAGTAACAGACCAATTTCTATCCCATTTCTATAGGTATCTGTTCGCCACTATCTCCACTAAGAAAATTTTTCGATCCATGTTTCTAAGAGTTTCTTACAATTTCCTTGATGTTGTCTACAAGGTTTTTAGGATCCGCACCACTAGTTAAGGATCTAAACATTGGTTGAAGTATGAGGATCCGAAGCATTAACAACTAATGAGATCATTGATAGCCTCTTTTAGAGCCATACCGTGATGCTATCGGTAAATAGAAGCTGAATATATTTGGGAAAGGTAGAAAAATCATATTTTATTCAATCATAGAAGCATCAATTTGTACAACAAGTTTTGACTTTGGAATGCAAAAAAAAAAAAAAAAAAAAAAAAAAAAAAAAAAACTGCTACTTGCCATCATAATATTAATGGAAATTTATTTACCTAATAAATAGCAATAGAATAAATGTTGACAGATTCAAAGTCATAATAGTCAACACTTCTCCTTGGCTTTGAAGCTGACGCACTAAGCTTTGCCTTATACTTATTTACAGAACCATTTAGATTGAGCTTAGTTCTATAACCCACTTCACACCTATAGCTTTCTTGTCTTTTGGTTTCTCCACCAATTCCCATATTTGATTTTTTTTCAATCATGTTGAGCTCCTCCTTCATCGCAATAACCCATTTTTTATTAGTAGCGGCTTCCTCATATCCTTTAGGCCCCATTACAACAACATTACACTTTTAATAAATATTAGAAAGTGATCGAGTACCTCTAATGGCCTCATCATGTACATCATCATTCTCCTCATGAAGCTCAATCTTTTCATCACATTCCTAACTCCAGCAATCTGACTCATGGAATTTGACATCTCTATTGACAATTACTTTGTTGCTTTGTGCTAAATGGATTCTATAGGCTTTTGAGCTTGAGCTATAGCCTACAAAAATTCCAGGTTCTGCTTTCTTGTCCAATTTATCTCTCTTAACTTGATGAATTTAAGAGAAACACTACCAACCAAATGTTTTTAGATCAACAAAATCTGGTTTGTAACCATACCATGCTTCAAAAGGAGTTATTTTATGCAAAGCTTTTTTTGGAAGCGTATTTAGTAGATAAACAACTGTGTTTGCCGCCTCAGCCCAAAATTTCTTTGGTAGCCCTTTGTCATGAAGTAAGTACCTTGTCATCTCCATGATTGTCCTGTTTTTACTCTCCACAACAATGTTTTGTTGCGGTGTGTATGGTGCTATTAGCTTGTTTTCTATAGTTGCATCTTGGCAAAATTTGTTAAATTTTTCAAAGGTATATTCAGACCCATTATCAAGTCTAATCACTTGCATCTTACATCTACTTTGAGTTTCTACAAAAGCATTGAACTTCCAAAGGATGTTAGCTACTTCAGACTTAAGCTTCGTAAAATAAATCCAACAAGTCTTGTGTGATCACCAATGAAAGCAATATAATACTTACTACCATTCAAAGATGGTTTTCCCATGGGTCCTCCAACATCTATATGTATTAGCTGCAATTTTTGAATAACCCTCCAGGCTTTATTTTTGTGGAGAAGGAAGCCTTGTTTGTTTCACATATTGACAAGCCACATATATAGGAAGCTCTTTCTCCAATTGAGGCAAGCCTTTTGCAAGATCATTTTCCTACATAAAAAGTATAGCAGCATGATGCAAATGCCCTAACCTTTTATGCCAAAGCATTACATTGTTATCTTCTTCATGCACAATAGCTTGCTCTTCTTCTATTAAATCTAAGACAAAGCTAATCTTGAACATATTTCTACCTTCTACATCTTTAATTATGTAGCTTTTATCTTTAAACAACACCTTATACCCTTTTTCAACAGCTAAGCAACACTTAAAAGGTTTTGATTAATTTCAAAACATACAAGACATCAAAAATCAATTTCAAACCTGTAGGACCTTTAATTGCCACTGTTCCCTTGCCTTTCACAGCAATGTATGCAACATTTCCAATTTTGACTCTGGTAATGGAAGTGTTGTCAAGCTCTTTAAAGAGTTCTTGATCATAAGTTGTGTGGTTTGTACAACCACTACCTATGAGCCAGTTGTCAATGATGCTACTAGTGGAGAAGCATGATACCATAAACATTTGCTCCTCTTCATGTTGTTTCTAAACACTCTTGGCTTCTTCATGTTGCTATTGAGATTTGCATATTTTTTTCATATGTCCTAACTGACCACACTTGTTACATTTTGCATCTGGCCTCCACCAACACTTTGTTTGTGGATGATTGGTTTTTTTGATATAAGAACAAGATGGAAAAGCTTGAGAGTTGTTGTTCTTATTGTTGTTGTTTTTTATTTACAAAACCTCTGGGCTTGTTATTATATTTCTTTCTCCTATCTCCACCATAGTTTTGCGATTTGGCATGAAAAGCACCTTCTGCAATTGCTTCTTGTCTCATAAGTCTCCTTAGTTCTTGTGCCCATAAGGCATTTAATAATTTTGCTAAGGTGATGGTTGACAGATCTTTTGAGTTCTCCAAAGATATGAAATTGCAGCCTCAAATTTTTCAGAAATCATAACTAGGATTTTTGCACAATTCTAGAATTAGAAAATTCAATACCAAGGAGTTTTACATTATTGACAATGTCGAGTAGTCTATCATAGTATTCCTTGATTGTTTTTTATTATTTCATCTTTTCTATGTCAAATTCTCGGATCAAATTTAACACTCGCATCCCTTTGTTTCTTTCATTTCCAGCATATACTTTCTTCAAGAAATTCCAGATTTCATAAGCCATCTTCAATGCCATGATTCAGGTGGAAATTATCAATGAGACAGTTGGAAACAGATTTGCTTTGCCTTTCGATTTCCTTTATTTCCTCTCTTTATGAAGTTTCATTTGAGCAACTGTTTGGTTATTTGGAAGAGGAGGAATTCCATAATCTTCTTCGATGGCCTCCCACAAATCATTTCCATTAAGGTAGCTTCCATCTTGACTGCCCACGCTTGGTAATTTGTTCCATCTAATATTGGGGGTGCAAATTGATAAGTGGAGGAACTTCTAGAATTTAATGTAATTTGTTTGTAGATTATAATTGTAAATTGGGATAAATGGTTGGCAAAGGTGTTTAAGCTTTCTAAATTTTCACAAAATCCCTCAAGATAAAAGCTCTGATACCAATTTGTTGGCAAACAGAAGCTGAATATACTTGGGAAATGTTGAAAATCACATTTTATTCGATGATAGAAGCATCAATTTATACAAGTTTTGAATTTGAAATGCAAAAAAAGTCTGCTACATGCTGTCATGATATTAATTTAAATTCATATTCCTTAATTGAAATTTATTTACCTAGTAAATAACACTAGAACAAATATTGACAGATTCAAAGTCATAACAGTCAATAGAGACATCATATCTGAGCTGACAGGATTTCAAAGGAGGAAGAATGATTCCGCTGTCACTAGCCCTCAAGTTGCTCATTGATTTGAGTTATCAACGGAACGGGGTCTTGTGCCCATGCATTGAATTCAGATCCCTTAAGGGTTAACCACTGATAGTAGTTAATCATATGTTCTTGTCTGTAGGGGCGTTTAATCTTATGCTCCCAAATCTTCATGTCCATAATCTTTTAATTACTTCAAAAATTTTAAGCAAATTCTCAAGAAAAGGGACGAATAAGAATGCCCAGCAAACAACACCACATATATGCCATGGATTGCATTTTTCAATCTTACTAGAGGGTATTTTATTGGTATCCGTAATGATGGTCTAGTTCTAAGAAAACAGCTTACTTAAAAGACTATCTTATAAAAACAGTTTCTGCACCTATAACAGCAATATGTATACATGAATAGTGTGGCATTTTGGTTGGAGCACGTCTTTCATGATTGGACCAATTTCAGCTGCAGAAATCGACAGCGGCTCCTTGTAGCTAGTTTCCTCACTAGTCTACATCTCATCGCAGATTTGATCAGCCCAAGTTCACAAGTAAAAACTCACCAAACCAATAATGATTTGAACATTAAGTATGTCTCTCCAAAGAAATTGATTCAGCAAGCTTCTCTTTTATTGTTGCCAGAGATGCATGGTTTTACTAACTTGCACCTACAAACATTATTAGAACTCTGGATATGACCTGTTTCTTGAGGACACATTCCAATGCCTCATGGTTTAACTAAAACTAGATAGAAGGTGGTTTTCGAACCTTAGTTGCTTGCTCAAAACCATATGCAATTTCAATAAGCTTTGGCTCCGCACCCTTAAGGCCTCCAAAGCAGATACCAAATGGGACTCCATCATTGCCATATCCAGCAGGGACGTTTACTCCTGGAAATCCTCCAATTGCAAGAATTGTTGAGGCAACTGAATGAGGTGTTACCAACGCATCCAACTTGTTGTCCAACATCAGCTTTTTAAATCCCATTTTCGTGAGTCTTTGTAAATTTTTTACTGCCAGTTTTACGGAATCATCAATTCCTTTTGTCTCTTGGGATCGCAGAAATAAGTCTTGACCGTAATCATTGATTTTCTCCTGCATTGCATTGGGTATAATATTTATTGTAGAGAAAAACAATTACACATATATCTTTGATGTTTACAAAAATAATATGCATGTCAATAAAAGGAAAAGAATGAGGAAAATGAATAGTCTATAAAAGAAGAAAACAACGAGCATGACAATATTGGGAAAGTGAATCTATTTTGTTATTTTATAGTCAAACCAAAGAGTTGGTTTGATTAACTGAAATGAGAATAATAACTATCCCTTTTGTGTGGGCTAAAATCCATAAAATTTGACATGGCTAATTTTCAATACGTTCCATTTACAAAAGTTCCTACCATTCTAGAGCATGTTTATCTACAGATAGTATCATGATCACCATTATGCAGGTAAGACCAAGTTGATGATGGATTGAGATAAGATACAAGAAATAGTTACACTTCAATGATGGATAAAAGATAAACCAAAAAGCATCAGATATGACTTTACCAAGTCCTTGTTTTCATTGTTAAAAGCTATCACATCTGCCAAGGATCGAACTGGGGAAGTGACTAGATCTTCGAGGTAAGCATTGAGAGCTACCTTGAATTCTGCACTCATAGCTTCATCCTCACTTCCAGAAGTATAAACTTCAGCAATGTTACCTATTTCCAAATTGTCTACCAAAATTGCTCCTTTGTTCCTGGATAAGAAATCACAATAATTTTATAAGAAAGATAAACATTTAAAACTATTAACTAGGTGCACCAAAAAAGTAAATATGTAATGTATCTGGTGAGTAATGAGAAAATAAAGAACTAACAAAACGTGTAGATCATGGCCAAAAGAAAAAAAAAAAGCATGTAGATCTTTGACTTACTTTATATTGACAAGTCCAGAAATAAAAGCATATGGCATCCATAAATGCATAATCATTCCTTACTACAACTAATTGCATAATAGACATCACCTCTTTCCATATTGTATGCTTGTATTTCACCTTGCAATGCTGATACACCCACGTTTTCATCTAATTGAAACTTTATTGTTTTGATGCTAAAAAAGACTAGATAATTGATAACAAACCTGAAAATGCCAATTTTCTTGTATGCAAGCTTTATGGTACTGTGTTACAAACTTAGTGGGAGGACCACCATTTATATGTGGCCAACTTTTGCCACCCAGGAATATATTCCTGATGAACCCCTGAGCTAAAAAAGCCTTGAGCTTCAAGGGTCGAAAGAATCTATACCACTCTATCTCTATGGATTCCAACTAACATAGAGACTGGTTACAATAAGGCAACTACTACGAAGTTCAGCTGGTTATACTAAATCATGTCAAAGCTTCTCACCTGATTATTAAAGAGAAATATAATTATAAAAGCACTGGTATAACTGGTCGATAATTTTGCTTTCTAACATAGATATTTCATTTCCCCAACTATTAACTCTTTATCTCTGCTAGGATTTGTAGGTACACTTCAACATGATATGAAAGAGAGAGCAGTAACAGTTACCTTAATGTTTGGAAGTGGCCTTCGAAAACTTTAAATTTAAGGGATGTCTTGGGAAAAGAGAAGAAAAAGTTCCTTACTATTCCCAGTCTCTTTCCCTGAAGCCCATCAGCTTTGAGAAACTGCTTGTATCCATCTCTTGGTATGTACTTTGAAGCTTTTCTTGTAGCTTCAGCATCATGTGGATCGAATCCTACAATTACATCAAGGACATGCACTGCATCTGCAACACTCCTGCAAATAGGCCTGCATGAAAAACGACAAAAGCATATGTCAATTTTCATGAATTATCTTTTAAATCTCTAAGAATTGTGCAAAATTTTTTCTCAACCTTTGTGCATTTTTCACATCATTTTTCTCTCTCTTTTTTTTTTCCCCCATCCTTTCACATCATAATTGGATGGGTTAATGTTGTAAATGATAGATGAACTTTGGGAAAACATGCAATGAAGTACCTAAATTTTGAAATTGATCAGTTTAGTATAAAAAAAAACTTTTCATGTACGTCAATAGTATCTTCATTAAATTGACTAACATCATCATCCAACATGGTATGTTTAATCAATATGACAGGGATACTGCTAGTATGCACAAAAAGTTTTTTAGTTACTAAATTAATCAATTTCAAAATCCAAGTACTAAATTGGTCAATTTCAAAGTTTAGATACCTAATTGCATATTTTTCCAAAGTTCAATTATTATTCGTGATATTTACCCTAATTTGAATAACCAAAATCATTATTTATTTTATTTAACACAATGTAGTTATCATCTTTCATACATATGTTTTAGATGGTCTAGTAAAGAATATAGAGAAATCCAAACTATGACACAAAAATGCAATTACAATGGCAAAAAGAAGAGAACAATTCAGTCTCCTATGGTTGAAGGACTGTACATGAAACACTTATCTTGTAGATCACTTGATACTATCATCATACTTTTAATCAAATTTTATTGGAATTAAAAGTTAGATTCTCTCCAAAGGAATTAAAACTAAACTAAACATTCAGTAACTACCCTTTAGTAAGTCCATTAAATGAGTTTCTTGAATCTCAGAGGACTTTGATATATCACCCTCTGAGGGAGCAAAATGTTCCTTTCCCTTTCTATTACTCAATTTTCTAGGATGAGATGCTATATTTCCTTCACTTATCTTACTTAGAATTCCATGTTACAAATATCGCCATGCTTCAAAGCTGTTAAGGCATCCAAGCAGTGATAAGTGAAACTATTCTGCCAAAAGTAAAGTTGTGTTCAAGTGTCTCGTAGACCTCCATCAATGCTACTGTTTCAAGGTTATAATTTTTCTCTTATCTTTTTCTATGCACACGTTAATTTGCTTAAAACAGCTGAATGCTGCATTGACAGACTATGAAATAAAAAGAGTAGGTTGATTTTTTTCCAAGTGAAATAGATTACTTCACAAGAGTACCCAGAAAAACAGAGCTAAAATATGTAGTTTAACAAATGATAGTGGAAGACTTTCGAAGAAAATCCAATAATCCGAATTTATGCTGTTATATGAATTTCACAAGAAGAATCTATAACATTATTGTAATCAAATAACGGTTGTCCTTGCGAGGAAGACACTCACCCAACACTGTCTTGTCTTGGGGTGATAGGAATGACCCCTCCACGGCTGGTGAGACCAACAGTGGGCTTGATTCCCACCACCGAGTTTGCGCTGGAGGGGCATAAGATGGAGCCATCAGTCTCGGTCCCCAGTGACAATGCTGCCATATTAGCTGCCACTGATATCGCCGATCCACTGCTTGATCCACAAGGATCTGCAGTTAAATTATACGGATTCTGAGTCACCATGATCCACCAGCAAGTTAGCAAATTGGATTTTGACTAAAGTTCAAATGATTAATTGAAGTACATAATATCATTTAGCTGACCTTTCCTTGGCCACTCCTAGCACACCATCCACTGGGTGGTCCTGAGTACCGGAAGTAAGCCCACTCGCTCAAGCTTGCCTTACCCAATATTACAGCCCCAGCTCTCCTCAACCTTGCCACAACCCCTGCATCTCGTGGCACAACCGAGCCAAGCAGCGCAAATGAGCCAGCTGTGGTGTTCATCTTGTCTTTGGTAGCAATGTTATCCTTGAGTAGGATAGGAATACCATGCAAACTGGAAAGAGACCAATGCGGTTTAGTCTTGCGTTCTTGGTCAGCCTTCTCAGCTTGATACAGTGCATCTGGGTTCACCTCTATGACGCCTCTTATGACCGGGTTGAGCCTATGGATTTGATCGAGGTAAAACTCAGTGAGTTGCCTAGAAGTGAGGTGGTTTTGCTTGAAAGCTTCCTGGATGGAGTCTACACTTAGCTCCATCAAAGATGGAGCATGGATGGCAACTGTTGTGTAAAAAGTACCAGATGATGAAATAAACAGAAGAATCAAAAGCTTGATTGAAATGAAAGAAAAACCGAGATTACTTGGGGATCTTCCAGCCATAGCTAAGCTGCTTCCGTATCTGGCAATTGACTCGCAAAGCTCAGTCGTTGACTCGTTAATGAAAAAGCTTGTTTGGATCAGATAGATCTTCGCACTTATTACTCTAATTTCTATTCATCCGCACCCATTAATTTACGGTTGAATGTAGAATAAAATATAATAACACTTTAAATTTTTTAGATTATATAGTCATACCCTCCGCACTTATTTTATTCTCATTTTATTAGAGGGTTAAGTGTTGGCAAAAAAAAAAATAAATAAATAAAGATTAAGTCATAAATGATATTTAAACTTTAATAAAATATATAATTAATTAGTTAAAGTTTAAAATTATTTAATTTAATAATTAAATTTTAAAATTGATCAGTTTAGTACCTAAAAAAATTTTTTATGCACACTAATAATACCTCTCTCAAGTTTTTTTAAATACTAAATTAATCAATTTTAAAATTCAGATACTAAATTGATTAGTTTTGAAGTTCAAGTATCTAATTATATATTTGACCAAAGTTAATTTATCATTTGTGATATTATCCCATTATTAAATCATTTACTCTTTTAGCTAAATAAAAATCTAAACTCACAAATAAAAATCAATATTATATAAGAAATATAACAATTTACGTCAAATTTCTAAATATCACATGAGGAACTATCTGAAAATCATTCTGAACAGATATAAGATGATATTTTTATATTCTATAACTTTTAACAAAATTTGAGTTAAAGTAATAACTATAAGCAAAAACTATGAGGAAGGGTCCACCACTATCTCTATTAGGTGTGGATAATAATCAAAGAAAAGAAACAATGTATCACAGGATAGGAGTTTCAACCCTTAAAGAGTTATCGTGCAATGCTTGATCATCTCTCATATCATCGTTTGTTGCTAATCCGGATGATAAGCCAGTCTTATCTTTCCTGATTACCCAAGTCCGTTCCAAGCCCTATATTCTCATAAAGAGCGTCCTTTTGGCTTTGCCACGATGCCCAATATATTTGTGAGGCTCAACTACTACAACTGGTTTTGGCTTGCTATGACCTCATCAGGTGAGCGACATCAACTTCCAACCAGTTTGTTCACAGGAGGCTAGACCAACCTTCAGATATAACCCATACTCCAAACAAACCCTCTGCTAATGCCACTCACTATACGCTCAAGTTAAATAACCCTCATAAAGCCCTCAACCCTCGGACTGTGACACTAGCCCCCACTTAAATTCATGGCATCTTGGTTACGAGGTAAGTCTGCTACTGCTACTACCCACTCTCAAGCTCTTAGCCCCTTCTTCACACCCATTGTCAACATACCTAAGACCAACTCGCCAGGACTTCATGCTTCTACAAGTTTCCTCTCACCTTCACCCATTCCTTTATCCTTTGAGATTGCCTTTTGTTGAGTTACCTAACAATAGGGTTTGAGCATAAGACCTTGCTTCAACCCTAACTCGCAACATAGCTACCCTCTGACAACAATGTGCTTCTCTAGTGGCTACTTCACTTGAGCTTAATCCACACGAGCTGAATTAACAATAAGATTAGGGTAAAATCTTATCTTCACGACTCGCGACACAGCTACCTTTTGGCAATGATGTCCTCTCTCCAGTAGCCGCTCTATTTGAGCTTCGCCCACATGAACCGCATCAGCAATAAGAACTACCCACTCGTTAAGTATATGGGTAGCATTTAAGCGGTTTGATGGAGCTGGGGACTTCCGCTCGAATACCAATTGTCTCGGAATGAGAGTTTCAACCCTCAAAGAGTTTTCGTGCGACGCTCGATCATCCCTTTTATCATCATTTGTTGCTAATCTAGATGGGAGCTAGTCTTATCTTCCTTGATTTCCTAGGTCTGTTCTAAGCCCCACACGCTCATAAAGAGCACTCTTTTGGTTTTGCCACAATCCCCCATAGGTTTGAGGGGTTCATCTACTACAATTGGTTTCGGCCAGCCTTGGTCTTATCAAGAGAGTAGCATTAACTCCTCATCGAACGAACCCTCTACTGATGCCACTCATAACACTAGATGCTCAAGTTGAATACTCCCATAAAGCTCTCAACTCTCGAACCGTGATACCATGAGTGTGCTGCCAAAATCATTTGAAGTTAAGCACACTTGTTTCATTCTATCTGAAAAGATAGCATCTTATGGTCCGCTTCTTGAAGACAATGATAATGATAAATGCAGAAGCACTAAAAAGGGATCGAATAATATAAGTAGATCACATGTTTAGGTGGATCATGAAGAAATATTAATTTTTTTATTTATAAATAATAGCAATAGTATATAATATTTAAGAAATTATTCAAGTATCCTAACTTCTCTAGTACTTAAACACCATTAAATAATTTAGGTGATGTATTAGACAAGCCCTCAGCTGCAAAGAAATGTGAAGCACACTGTACGAAGCGTGTAGGGGAGAAAAAGCACATTATTCAACGAAGAAAAGCTCGAAATCTTTACTGGGGAATAGATCTAAAAACTTAGTCAGAGCAACTGAACCTTAAAATCTCAATAGCAAATGAAAAGTGGGGAAATTTTAAAAATTATAGTAAGAGGTGTATTTAAGAAGAATTGCAACATTATCCAAAAATTTGAGAAAACTCTAATTTAAGAAACTCAGCAATTAAATCACATATTTTTGGCATACATATATACCTTTGTTGAGCTTTTCAATGGATTAAAACATGAAGTCAGTAATAGATTTCACTATATAGAGCAGTCACTTACATATTATTCTAGTGCATTACACAAAACAAGAGCATTCATAGGTATTTCATCAAACAAAGAAGCTAAAACCAAGTCAACAAAGTGCAATATAAAGCCTATTAAATAAACACGCTTCTAGCACCAAAGGGAGTTTCGATGAACCATGCATGGAAAACTTTGACCCTGAAAAGCAAATCCCAAGTTGCACAGCTGGAAACTCCAAAATAACCTCCCATTCTAGCATACGGTCTTGTTGAGTGCCTTGAATTCTTTATATAACCCAGCTTAATATATATGGATAGATAGATATATATAGGTGTTTTTCAGATTTTAGAAGACATTCTATATCAATTTTTTTTTTTTTAGGAATGGGAACTCTCTATCCTTACTCATGCATGTAAATCGCATTGGCCTTACTACGTAAGCCCTCTTGTATTCTTTATTTTTCTTGTTTTCTTTCTTATTAATTATTGCTGTCAACACAACAATTGGTATCAGAGCTTGATTACATAGAATTCCCATTGTATCTTAGAAATCTAGGTTTTCTATTTAAATTTGGGAATCTAGAGTTTCTTTTGTTGATTAAAGATGTCATCCTATAAGTTTGAAGTTGATAAATTCATAAGATCAAACGATTTCATTTTGTGGAAGGTGAAGATGTGGGCTCTTCTCATTCAGCAAGGGCATGTGACAACATTGGAAGGAGAAGGAAAATTGCTAGGAATTGAAAAGAAGAGAAAAAAGATATTCTCGCGAAGGCGTATAGCATGATTTTATTGAGTCTAACTAATGAAGTATCAAGAAAGGTGGTTGATAAAACAAAGACGGTGTTGTTATGGAAAAAGTGAGAAAGCAGGTATTAGAAGAAATCCTTAATGAATCAATTATATCAAAAGTAACTTTTGTATACTTTGAGGATAATAGAAAATACACAGGTTAAAGATCATATTATTAAAGGATAATGTTACAAATATTACCTAAATATTGACAAAGTATGTAATTAGATATCTGAAATTTGAAATTGATTAATTTAGTACCTTGAAAACTTTAAATATGATCAATTTAATACTTAAAAGAACTTATCGAAGGTACTATTGGCGTATACAATCTCAAAGTTCAAGTGTCGAATGGCATATTTTGTCAAAGTTCAAATATCATGCATGACATTAACCCCATTAATAATTTTAACTTAATCATTCTTCACTCACAAGTTGTTGGTATTAAATTAATGACGAGGATCAAGCCATAATTTTCTTGTTTTCCTTGCCTAATTCATATGAGAATTTTGTTGATATTATGTTATATGGTAGAGAGACTATCTCTGATAGAGATGTAAAGGATAATGTGTTGAACTTTATGATCACGAATGATTTTGATAAGAATAATTATTACACAATTAATTATTTAAATATTCTTAATTATTCAAATACTTAAAATATTTATATATATATGCTTTGTATTTGTTTTGCTATTGTTTAAGTTTTAACAAAGCAAAAAGTTGAAGAAAAATCAAAGACAAAGCTATCGAGCCCAATAGAAGAAAGGTGGGGGCACTATTCATCAGATAAAGATAAAAGACTAAGTTTTGAGCAAAACTATGAAGTCAAGGGCTGAAGTTTTGGGCAAAATCGTAAAGTCAAGGCTGGAGTTTTGGGTAAAATCGTGCAGTCAATGGCTGGAGTTTTTGCCAAAATTTATAAAGTCAAGGGCTAAAGTTTAAGCCTCGACCTTAGACCTGGACTTCGTAAATTTATCCTTGACTTTAGAAAGTTTGCTCTTGGGCAAAATTTATAAAGTCAAGGGCTAAAGTCTGGGCCTCGACTTCATAAATTTGGTACTTAGTAAAATTTATAAAGTCAAGGGCTGAAGCTTAGGCCTCGACCTTAGACCTCGACTTCAAAAAGTTAGCCCTCGACTTTAGAAAGAAAAAAGCTATTGGAATGCATTTAATGCATGTGTCAGACACATTTAATGCTCTTTCTCTACTTTTGAATTTTAAATGTTTTTAAAACATTAAGTTTATAAAACACAAGTATAGGTTGTCAAAAACATTTTGATAACGGCAAATTTTTGTCAAGAGCTATAAATGAAATTTTCCTCCTCTCTTTGAAAAAGAAGAAATCCTAGAATTTTTTAACTCACAGTAAAAAAAAAAAAAAAAAAAAAAAAAAAAAACGTTCTATAAAATTTTTTTTACTTGTGTTTTTGTTCTTGTTCTCATTCTCGTTCTCGTTAATTTGTAATTTTTTTAAGAGAACAATTAGTGCTCTATTTCAAAATTTACTGATACACTCTAAACAAGAGTTTTTTAGCACTGTTTAAGATTTACAAAAGTTGATTATCTATTCGTTTAAGGAGCTCAGTTTGTAAAAAGAATTTGTAAAATTCCCAAAGTATTTTATGTTGTAAATCTGCTCAAGTAAGAGCATTTCTTTATAAGGAAATTTGTATATTTCCTTCAGAGCTTTTGAATTTGTAAATCTGCGTATATAGGAGCAGTTTATAAAAAGTCCTCAAAGGAGGTATTTGTAAAAGAAGTCTTCGTGTGAGGCATTGAAAAAGTCCTCGTAGAGGTAAAGAGAAGTCCTTCGTTGAAGGCAAAGAGAAGTCCTCAGTGGGAGGCATTTGAAGTCTGGTCATGTGTTACCAACACAACACTTGATTTATCAAGTGAAAGTCCTTTGTGAAAAGTAATTGTAAAAGTCCTATTGTGATAGACATTGTTGTAATTCCTCATCTAAGAAGTGTATTGATTTTGGAATAATCAATATAGTGGTAAAAGTCCTATTTGAGGCATTTGCACCGTGAAGAGTAGGTAGTAGGCCGAACTTCACGTTAAATCCTTGTGTTGCTTCTCTCTCTCTCTCTGTGCTTTTTTATCTCTACTTATTTGTTAATTAGTTTTAATTAATTTATTTCGCTGCATCTGTTTGTTTAAGTTTTCTCTTGTCTTATCTTGGTTAATTAATTTGGTTTGATAAAAAAAAAAAATTGTAATACTTAAGTATTCCTTGTGTATTATTTCTAACATAATGCTATGCAGTCTAAGGAATTGATGAGAAAGTCTATGGCTTTAATGATAATGGATCAAATTTAGGTCCAATTTTTGGTTGGGGGAAGAATATGGATAAGATGGTAGCAATAGGAGTAAGTCACTTTCAAAATCGAGGTCTAAAGGACCATGATGTTCTCACTCTAAAGGAAAAGGGTACATTAGAGGGATTACCCACAATGAAGAAAGGAAACAAAAGGATCGAATCAAATGGTAAAGCAAATGCAATTGTAGAACAAGAGAGTTCCAATGAAGGTGAAGGCAACGATGTTTTGATAGTCATTGCCTTAGATTCTATAAATACCTTGGTTAGGGACACTGGTGTATCTTATCACATGACCTTTTAAAAGGAGTTGTTTGCTTCTTTCAAGAAGTAGAAGGGTAGTTTAAATTTTGGTGATGATGAGGATCTTAGTATCAAAGGTAGTGGCTCCATGTAAATTAAGATGTATGATGGAATGGTTAAAACATTCAACACCTAGTGTGTTCTTAATCTACAAAAAAAAAAAAAAAGGATTTCTTTAGGTACCTTTGACAAACAAGGATATAGTTTTTTCTTGTGAAGATAGACAAATTAGAGTTTCCAAAGGTGTTTTAATAGTGATGAAAGGTAAATTACAACATGGTATATATATCTTAATGAGAAATTCAGTGATAGGAATGGTGGCAGTCTCTAGTTATATAAAGTAGCATGATGATTGTAAAGAATTATAGGACCATAAATTAGGTCATATAAGTGAGAAAGGACTTGCAATATTGAGCAAACAAGGATCGTTAAATGGTGTAAAAACTGGGAAATTCAAAGTTTGTGAGACTTATTTTATAGGCAAGCAACATATAGTGAAGTTTAGTTATGACAGACATACTTTATAGGTATCCTTGATTATATTCATTCAAATTTGTGAGACCTTCAATTGAATCTTATGGCAGATGTAGATATTTTGTTAGTTTCATTATTGACTACTCTAAAACAATTTGGAAGTATTTTTTTACCCAATTGGTAGAAAAAAAATCCACAACCCCTTGGGGGAATCATTGAATCCTTTAACTAATTGTCCTCATGTATTATGGAAATTCTTTGAAATGCAAAAATCAACTACCTAGAAATAGGTGACACTCATAATAGATAATGGCTTAGAATTTTGTAATGCACCATTCGTTGTGTCTATAAGAAAGAAGTTATGTGAGGCACTGCATTATACAACATACACCACAACAAAATAGAGTTGTAGAATGCATGAACAATACACTCCTACAGCATACTTCATGCTTACGATTAAACATTGGGCTTCCAAAGTGATTTTGGTTGAGGTAATTAATACTGCTTGTTATATGGTGAATATATCTCCATCAACTATAATAGATTACAAGACTCCTCAAGAGGAATGGTATGATAATCCCTATAATTATTCTGGTTTGCTTATATTTAATTATCTCACTTATGCTCTTGTTGATAATTGTAAACTTAAGCCTAGGGTAATGAAATGCATATTTCTAGGATATGCAACTAGAGTGAAAAGGGTATAGGCTGTGGTGTATTAAAAAGGATGGAACACCCAAATTTATTATTAGCAAAGATGTCAATTTTGATGAATCTGCTATGTTTCACCTGAGAGAGGGGCTTTATGATTTCACAAGTAATAAAGATCAAGATGTTGGCCAAGAGGTAGAATTTGATATTAAAACTTCAAAAAGAATAACTACAAATCTTATGGAATAGCCTAAGGATGTGAAGATTGATCAATTACATAGTATAGCAACCAGGAGAGTAAGAAGAGAAATCAGAAATCCTTCAAAGTATGTCGGTTCTGTTGCATACGTTTTGACAGTAGCAAAGAGCAAGATGGTAATGAACCTATGTCATACAAAGAGGCAATATAAAGTAAAAAAGGCATCAGAATGGTTGAAAGCTATGAATGAGGAGATTTAGTCTCTTTTAAAGAATAAAACATGGGATCTTATACCATTACCAAAGGGTATTAAACCAATAAAATGTAAATGGATGTTTAAGAAGAAATAAGGTATTCATGGAGTTAAATCAGCTAGATTCCATTGAACTTGTGTGTTTAACATGTATTTTTTATGAGAAAATTAGTTGCACAATTGACCACCTAATTGTGTTAAGTTATACTTATTTGGTTAAACAAATTTGATAAATAAAATGTCGAAAATATGCATTTGTATATGTTTATGTTTTGTGTTGGTTTATGCTGTTTTTATTGTAGAATGTGTAAGGGAAGGACCAGCTAACTGTCACAAGTGTTACACACCTAGAACATTCAAGGCATTTTTTGAAGGGTGATTGTCCTCTCTGCTAGCTCGTCAGTTCAAAGCTAATATGCACAAAAAAGATGCACCGGCAAGCTAGTACACCAAAAACTAGCTATTATAGCTTTTTTCATCCAATCGTTAGATATGTTTTTGAAGGGCAATGGCTATGTTTTTAGAAGCATTATAAATAGGAGTTCTTAGGGAGTTTATTAAGTTAGTTAAAGCATATTTATTGTAATATGATCCCTTTAAACTCTCAAAGCCTATTTATGTTTTATTTGCTTATTTCCTCGTGAATGGGAGCATTAGAGTAGTGTTATTTGCCTTGTAATTGCTATCTCTTGTAAAACACCATTGTCACGCGCCGTAGGGTATCCTAAACGTAACAGCCCGCCACATACTAAATAAGACTCTCGAGTTCCCTACTCGAGCCCTTCGGGAGTCTTAAGTAGATGTAAAGCGTTCCTTTACGATAATAGAATACTTCAACAAATGGAGTTAAACAGTTTAATGTGGCATTCATTAGCCATAGATGATAAATCAAAACGCATAATTATAGTTTACAAAATCTAAGGGGCATTCCCCCGCAAAATAATAACAAGTCCATTACAGTCATCCAGAGTCCTTAGTTTCCAACGGAAGTCTATAAAAAAAAATGGATTAAACTTCTATGGAAACTCCTATCTCCGGTACCTGTGTTGTGGCTTGCCTCGGCCTAAGCCATATAAACTCGTGCTGCAATAGATAAAAACTATAGGGGCGTAAGCTAACTAGCTTAGTGAGTAATAACTTCTATAATCACAATTAAATACAAATCATTCAAGCAAGTGATTATTCAAGCAAGTGTATGCAACAAACAGATGTGATCAACAAACATATGACCAACCGGAAATCATATGTGGATGGACTTGCGCCCTCCATCCCGAGTTAGCAGATTAACGAATCCTGCGGTACGACGCCGTTTAAGCTCACGGTCAACTAACAATATTTCGTTTTATGGATCACGATTAACCAACAAATTCGTTTTATGGATCACGATTAACCAACATATTGTTTTTATGGATCACGAAAAACCAACCAATGCGAATGCTCCAACCCCATCGTGATATGAATGAATTCAATTTACAATTGAAGTCGAATATTCATTAATCCCATTCTTTTAAGTGACCAACAAGTATTCGCAAACATTCATCATAAGATACTAGCTAATCAGTCAACAACTTATCATCCGGTTTCGATATTCATTAAGTTCCATTTCACATATCAGCAGTAGACAACATATATAATTCCCATCCCCATCATGCATATACAATTTCTTTTTATCTTTGCCTACACCACTAGTGCCACTACATTACAATCACATTCATTAATTGAGAGTGGAAGTAAAACTCACTCGGCCATTGGACGCCGATCTTTCTAATAGTAGTAGTCGGGAGGTAGGGTGTCGTCCTGCTCGGGATCACCTACCAAGTAAGAATAATCCTAATGAGATTCTCATTATGTAACTAAATCAAGCTACACATCTAAACTAAATGAATTCGGATTTCTCGCTATTTGCGGAAGCTCCGATTTAAAACGGCCATAACTTGGTCATTTTAACTCGGAATTTTGCAAATTTTATATCGATCTCTATCTACTTCGAAAGATCTATCTATTTCTAATATTATTTTCAAGTTTTGAAAATAGTAAAGTCACAGAACAGCGGAATCAGTTCTGTTCTGCCATTTCTCAATTCCGAAAATTTTGTTTTGCTTTTGATAAGGAATGTTCCTAGTTGATAATTCATGCATGAATGGTATAGGAATGAATTACTAACATGAATGCCATGTAATGGACTCAATATATGCATGGTCATGATGATTTTGTGATAATAACTCTTATAAACTCCAAGTGTTAGAAAATTCCATAAAGGTTATTTCTAAGAAGCTATTTTTTCCACTTTACACTTCGTAGGGTTTCTTTGACTTGTAATCTTGTAATCCACTTGTTATCTAACTAAAAATAATTTCTCAAAGTCTATATTAATCATGGCCTTCATTCATGCATAAAAATTTCCATTTTTCATTTGGTAAACATGTTTTTAAACAAGCTTTTTGTAAAAACGAATTTTGAAATTTCATTTTCTTGCATTTTTCTTATGGAAAAACTTATCTAATGAATTAAAAATTGAAGCTCCAATATATATTTATCTAAGGACTTCATTTAGCTTATAAAACATCAAATTTAGGCTTAGATATTAAGTGTTCTTGTAGGCATGAACCTAAATTACGAATTTAACCATTGATCAACATATCAATATTTTTCATTCTAACTCAACCACTTATTTTACATTCCTATCATGCCTAAACTCATTCAAACTTATGAAAATCATTCTTTCAAGATATCTACTACACATACCCTTCATTTTTCCTATGAAATATGAGTTCAAAAGTGATTTTGGTGGTTTTTAAGGTAGGGTTTCCATTTCATCCGAATTTTCAACATTTCATTTGACAAAGTCCTTCCTTTTTCAATGTTCTTGCCTTCTATATGTGAATATTTACTATCTAACATCTCTATACATATACAAGACTACATTTTTATAATCATTAATGCATGGAAATAAAAATAACTCTATGATCATACATGTACATGAAGTTGTGAATGTCTAAACTTTAGATCTACTATATATAATGTATAAATCATGGATCTCATGGCATGAACAATAATATATATGCAAGATCTCTACTTTACATGCATGAACAAGTTGATATTTCAAACAAAACTCATTCAAAGACTAGATCCACTTCTTTGAATGAGTTTTGTTTGAAATATCAACTTGTTAAGTATACCGTATAAATACATTGGTATAATTAAAACTTTATTTACATTCAAACTACTAAATAACATGAGTAAATGAGGTCAAATAAATTGGAAATATGGTATGCACAATTCAACTTCTGATTAGAGTATGTTGCAATAGTCCAATGATCTTATATTTACACTTTCGGATGAAAAGTCCCTTTTTTCTTCATCATTTAACATTCTACTAGTTGATAGCTAATTTTTATTACAAACCTCACAGATCTACCTAGCCCATGCCTAGTTTGCCCAACAAGATACTTGGCCTTATGTGGAACCTAATGGCCTTGCCTTGGTCGCCTTCCTGCATGAGAGGAGGTTGTCGAGTCTAACCTCATTACTATTTTAGGTAATAAGGATAGTTAAACATAAGACATTACCAAATAAGAAGATACTTCTAGAAGATTCTTGAATAACCGAATTGCATTTGCCTAAAGTCCATATGAACACTTCCTTGGATAACTTCCTATTCTAAATAGATTCTCTTTCCTAAAAGGAAAAAATTACCCAATTATAGGCTCTACCTAGCCAACTCAAAAATCAAGTTCAATCTCTCTACACCTACTCCCATCTCTATGTTACACACTTTTGCACACTAACTGATTTAAGCATTAAAATAGTCATGTCAAGTACACCCTAATCCCCACTAACCAGTAAACTATCTTACAAGTACCAATATGCCAATCCATAGATCCCTCTTACTTAGAGTAGATTGAACCACGTTCCCAAAAGATCCAAAAGTGTCAACATAAATCCACTTCCAACATTCATCATACAATTTCCCGTTTTCATGACAATTTTGTCATAGAGATAGGGACCTTTTGCTCATAATGAAGAATGGATGGTGCCCAAAATCTTGAAAGGTATAAAATGTCAACTTAGTAACGGCTCCATGGAATGTAGGGACCACTAACGACCAAACTAGGATGTTGAAACACCACCCTCGCCCTTTGGAGCTAGCGGGACCTGAAATTGATACCTAAACCGCAGAAGCAGACTTAAAACAGGTTTCTACTAAAATGGGAAGGCGGGAAAGGATCTCAATTTGATAAATGTATTATTGAGTGCCATTATAAAAGATAAAACAGAGCTATTTGCTAGTTGAATTCGAAGAAAACCCCACTTAATAGATATGTTTTTTCATAAAATCTATATTTTAGAAAATCGTTTGCTTTGCTTTTAGATACCACGAGTGTTGCCCATCTTCTCCACTAATGGGCGGATTCAAACTACAATGCGACTTTTGATATTACCAAAAACTGACTCAGCAAGATGCATTGATAAACCAAACCACCATACCTATGCTACTAAAAATGCACTCTGCATTTAGTTCACTAAAAATGCACTTTGTATTTTAGTTCACTGAAGTAGAACAAGACTGCAAACAAATATCAATTTCTTCATTTTATGATTAACGATTTAAAAAAAAAAAGGTCATAAGAAATAGCAATTCCGGTATCAAAAGAGAGGAAATAAAATTTCTCATCTACTCCACATGACATGGAATACACATTTCTTATAGAATTTTTTTTTTTTTTTACAAGCCAAAAAGGGAATAGATATATCAAGATAATAAAAACTAAATATCAATTTTACTCCTATCGATCAAACATGCATAGAAATTCCTATTAATCAAACACAACGTAAATGTAGAACAGAAAAGGGTTAGAAAAGCAACAAACAAAAAAGATTCCTTATGGAAAAATTTTTTACAACCCAAATTTATTCCAAGATGATAAAAACAATTATCAATTTAATCCCTGGCAACCAAACACGCCGTGTGTGTAGAAGGGCAACGAGCTAGAAAAGCAGCAAACAGAAAAGAATCCAACCCTATACTTACTATAGAGTGCTTCAAAATCACTTATACTTCTAAACAGCAGCAACAACGAGAAACAAGAATTGCATTTCATAACCCCCAAACGAAAGACTTTGTCCCAAGAAACACGGTCCAAAAAAGAATCCAAAGTTTATTAAGTTACATGTTCAAATACCAATCCTTGCTCACCTCAACACAAATTCTATAAACTCTGCTCCAACATCACATAAATATCTCAAGACTCCTATTACACAGTAGCAACAACCACCAGAAAAAGACAGCTACAAGAAAAACGCCAACCAAAATCGTCACCTGAGACTGTTCCTTACAACAGCCTAAGAACAAATAACAAAACCACAAAAGTAGACAAAATCTATGAATTCCAAAATCAAGATAAATGTCCTTCAATCATCTCAAAAATGCTGCACAGCTTATCTAATTGTCTACTTTTTCTGTCTCTTCAGATCCATTTTCAGTTTTCTCCACACTGCAGGCAAACAAGCAAGTTAGTTCCACTCAATTTCGACATGTAAGCAATATACTTACCCAAAAAACAAGTAAATTATAGGACAAGGAACAATAATAATGGACAATCTTATCCGTCTACATTACCATGGCCAATAACCATCTTGTCCGTCTAAATTGCCATGGACAATAACCATCTTGTCCGTCTATATTATCCTCACCAAACAGATGGCGTCAAGTAAGAAATTAAATAAGGAAGTTCCCAACATCATGCTACTTTTTGTCAATTATAGTGAGCCTTTCCATCCTATCCTATCATATTTCCTTCTCTACCAACCAGATATGAGACCATAAGCTAAATAAGCATCCCGAATTTTTCATCACCGCCTTATCAAAAGGAGTGACAGAATAATATTTACTCAGCAATGCTCATTTATCAGAATCCAGAAAGGATAAGCCCAATGATTGCCCCCACGATTTATTACTATCCACAATGAAAGTATTTGTGAAGGAAAGATTATGCGCAAACAACAAATAAAACTGACAACGCATAAGAAAAGATCATGGCAGTAATATACACAGTAAAACAACATCCACACAATATGTTCAAATAATGAAAGACCACATGGGAAAGGTACAAGACCAAAGTTCAAAAACTAGGCTGTGAAACAGAACTAGAGCTATCAACGAAAACATACTACAGACATACACATAAGTACATATATATGGAGGTGTATATGCATATAAATGTACGTATATGGGTTTAGGGTAATATATGTAAAATATATATAAATTAAAATTCAGAGTAATAATGCATATATGTATATAAATGTATGTTTATTGTAATACATGTACGTGGCTGTAGCGTAATATACAGAAAATATGTACAATATGCATTAAAATTAGTACAGGGAATAGAATCAACCATTGAACCTTATCAAAATAAAAGGTAAGAGACAATTGAAGACTTTCGGTAAGAAAAGGGACATTCGCATATTTGGTCTAGTTCCTTTTTCCAGCTCCTTGATATAGTGGTCAATGCTCTACGCTCTTTATCAGTTTTCTGGATATAGGGACTTTTTGTCCATTACCAAAACAAGGTAATACAAACACACATGAGCCACCAAGCGCTAATACACCAATTATTAAAACTCAGCACAGCAGCAACTCACACCCAGGTCAATGAAAATGTCAGAATTGGCAACAAGCATCAATCTCGGTGAACAAAAGAAATGACATTTAAAGCCTGGTCATGTATGAAGTAACAAATAATCAACAGCAATAAGGCAACAAATTTCCAACAGACTATAAGATATCGGAATACAGATGGTTCATACATGTAAGATCTTCAGTTCAAAACATCTCCAACAAAATAATATATATTACTAAATAAACTCACACCAGCCAATCCAAAGAGTGCAATCCTTTTGTTGTCTGTGAAAACAATGTTTAGATAACAGCATTATAAGACATGTTGATCCCGAAGCACAATGGGATTGGAGAAATTAAATGTGCCGCCATTAAAGTTACTGTGATTACTAGTAACAGCAGGAAAATAGTTTAATATCTCAAGCTCTGGCTTCCACAAATAAAACATCCAGACTCGGCACAATATCATCACAATCCAAGAGAACTACATGCGAAAAGGTCAACAATAAACAGAACCCGGATCACGATTATAATGTATGCACCGAAAACAATATTTTCATGTACACAATACAAACATCTAGACACAGTAGCAACTAGCAAGAGCAAGAGCACTATTAAGGAATAAAGACAAAACAAACCTCGGAGATGGAACCTCTCCATTCACAGCATCATTCTTCCTCCAACTCCTCTCAGTCCTATCTTCAATCACTCTCCCAAAACTCTCTCTTTTGCCGAAATATCCTTCCCCTGTATCTCTATCCCCCTTATTCACTTCCTTAATCTTCATGTTACCCAACTTCTCATCAATCTCCTTCCAATCCTGCCCTTTCTCCTTCAGAACCTCCTCCCTCGGCCTTGCATCACCAAAAGGACTCGCCCCTTTCGGCTTGGATCCGGCAGACTGAACCTCCTCACTCACAGGCAAAGTCCTAGGTTGCAAAACCAACTTAGGCCTTCCCGAGCTTCCCGATATATTCGAATTCCCCAAACCATCATCCTCCCTCCTTCTACCCCACCTCTCCGAATCCGCTCCGCTTCCTCCATTAACTCCCTCAAAACCTGCTCTAAACCCTCTCCCCTCTCTCCCGAAATCCCCACCCGCGGCACCGCCGTACCTACGAGGCGCCTCGGTGGTGGGTAGGACAACCTTATTAGATGCCCAGTTATCCGATTCATCAGCTTTTGAATGAGAACCAAAAAACCCTCCTCCTCTCTCTCTCCTCTCAAAACCACTCCCTACACTGGACTTCTTGGATGCGCCCCAGTCGTCGATCTCATCAGCCCGAGAAGGGACTGGCTCGCGGCTCCCATCCCTAAACCATCCTTTCTCGCTACCTCTGTCTCTCCTCTCTCTCTCCTCGCCGTACCGGCCCGAGCCGTAACCTTTAAATCCCCCGCCGAGGCGGGAGCGATCGAGTTCCTCTGCTGTGCGCTGCCGTGGGCCGGTGGGAAGATTTAAGAGATCCTCATGGGTTAAGCCCTTGGAAGGCTCGTAAGCCGGCTTGGATTGAGCCGAGCCGTATGATGAAAACTCTGCTAAGGATAGGGTTTGACCCTTCTTCTTCTTCTGCTTGGTGGCAGCAGCGGAGGAAAGGGAAGGGAAGTCGGCGGAGGAGGAGGAATCAACCGCAGCGGCAGCGGCGGGGCTAGTGTCGGATTTGCGCTGCTGGAGGAGTTCGGCTTCGTTTTCTTCGGAGTCTAAAGCCCACGCGCCGGGTTTGGACCAAGGAGAGACTATAGCCGCCATAGTTCGGTGGAGATCTCTCTGCCTGCCTGCTTGTGTTTCTCTCTTTTGTTATCTGTGAAGGAATTCTGCCTTGCGTTTTGGTATGGATTGCGTTTGTTAAAAGCCAAAATTAGGTTTTTATATGCAAGCAATATGGCGGTCATGGGATGATGGTTGCCTTTATGTCGGTCGTTTTTTTTTTTTTTGGGAGGGGGGGAGGGGGGGTTGGGGAATGTTCGGTGTGAGATTTTATTTTTTCATTTTTTTTTACTTAGCAATAACTCAATTTTGGGAAAAGGAAAAAAATATTAATATTTTAAAAAAATTACGAAAATGCCATCGAAAAGAAATTATTCACGATTTTATGTAATATGGTCTCGTCTCTTGAAGAGACGAGGTCATAAGTGCGAAGAGACGAGGTCTCATTCTCATAATGACATCATCTCTCAAAGAGACGAGGTCAGGCTCTTCCTCTACAAACATCACTTTATTATTTGAGAAATCCAAAAAATTACATATAAAACCTATGAAGTAGAAATATAAATAGCTATACAAGGCATTAACCATGCTCCACCGTGGCTAAAGAGCAAAGAAACTATCGTATTCCCAAACCTAATCCAAATACAATACAGCTATAATACCATTCTGCTAAACACATATTCTCAATCCCAATCCCAATCCAAATCATTTAATCACAGTAGTATTGTGATTCTTTCTCGGCACAGTACAATGAAAATATAGGAATTTGTAGACTTGTAACACATAATATGAAATGAAATGCTGATTGATTGTTCTTAAAATGTACAAGAGAAAAGAAATACAATCTACATACAAGAGTAATACCAAAAAGTAAGAAGCTATATGCAACAATCAAAATAAAAAAATCTATCCTCTACTACTGCTGCTGATGTGTGTCCCGCCTCCCTCGTCCTCGGCCTCGGCCTCGATCTCTACCCCGCCTCACGTACGTCCTGGGTAACGGGGTACACAGATGAGGATGCTGTGTAGATGGAACAATCTCTGTAACTGCAGCATCCTCATCTCCAGTAGCAGTACTATATTGATGGAATGGGATAGGGTCTGGCTCGACCTGTGTGAGGCACTCTCCCATATCATGTGATGGCGATGGTCGTCTCTTCTGTGGAACCAAGGGGGGTATGGAACTCAGTGTATGATGGGTTTAGCATTGAGGTATCCCCCATATAGTAAGATGTCGATGACGGGCCAGCCTCGTCTTAATGAGCTGGGAAGGACCACCCTCATCAAGTGAAGGTAGATCAGACGGCTCAGGCTCATCTCTGATTTGAATACCTGGTGCTCGAGCTCGTCCCCGACCCCAGCCCCGTCCCCGCCCACGCCTCTCTCTAGGAGGCTGTCGTCTCTGTACGGTATGAGACTGTGGGTCACCCTGCGCTGCTGCTAATGATGGAGCTGGTGGCACTGGATCATCAAAATTCAACCCCATAAAACTCTTCCACCACAGGACAGACATCTCGTGCAGTGGATGGAGTGCTCTGGGGTATGTCTAAGATGCTATAAATGAAATCAGCGTACGAGTAATAGCAAAAAAGTATATCGGTGAATAGCTGCTAAGTCAGTACAAGTCCATATAAAGCTTACAGAGACAATGATCTTACCATGTATCGTATGATAGTTCCCGTGCGACCGATCCAGCGTCGGATGATCGCATGATACCACTGGAAGTAATCATCAGATGTCCTATAAAGCAAATCTGGCAGCTCAACTATATAATCACGTCGAGCATCCTACTCAACAATCCACCTGGCATGCTCGACCTGCCAGTTCCACTCGGAACGTCCTCTCATGTCAATCTCATGGAGGGTCTTATGTCGGCAGGGGAGGCTAGGATCCCCTGGAAGCCACCAAACTGTCTAAGCACTCTGTCAGGGTAGTAGTGCTCGACTAGGTAGAAGCAAACCAGTGGACCCGTGCATGCCAAACATCACTACCCGCTAGACAGTATGGAGGCAGGGAGGGCAAGATCGAACTATAGAAGTCCCACACCACCTGATGCACCATTTGTCGATCAAAAGAAGCGTAGTACTCAATCAACAGATGAGTGGATACTCGGGTCACGTCAAAAGTCGTACCCCAATGGCTGATGAGTGGGCAGCCCACGGTAACTGATGTGTGCAGCCGACGAACTGGGGCAATGTAGGGGAAGTGCTCCCATGCCCATATATGCAGGACAACTAACGGTCCTGCCATGTCCCCCGTATCGATGTGGGAAGGCAAGCATAGTTGCCTGTATAGCCAAGCCAAACAGGCTGCTCCCCACGCATGCTGCCCGGTAGTCTCAAAGTCTCGGAGTAGCTGGAGGTACATAAGATGGACGTAATTGGAGGACTTGTCTGCGACAATAAATCCCCCAAGCAGCAGCAAAATGTACGCCTTAGGTGGCGTCTGATCATCAAATCATTAGCAAAATCGGGTAGGTCGGTGAAGTGGCTATCCAACCACGACATCTTCAGGCGACCACCATCCATGTCAACGCCGGGCTCGGGCCGGAGTCCTAGCAACTCCTTGTATAAATCAGGCCAATCCAGCCTAACCGTGCCCGTAACTGCCAATCCATCTACGGGGAGGCCCGTAAAGACAGCAACATCCTGTAAGGTCACATACCACTCTCCCGTGGTCATGTGGAATGTATGCATCTCTGGTCGCCACCTCTCGACCAAAGCTGTAAGGAGATGCTAATCCAGCTGAATGAAAGGCATCTAGGCTGCCCCTATGAACCCTTCCTGAGACAGAAATGGCACCAGGCGTTCGTCAACCTCTGTAGGTACGCCAGTTAGTCGCCTGAGCTTCGCTTCTTTACGCCGACAATGCAATATCTCATACTCCTACAGTAAAGTAATCACATTTATTAAAAACCAATATCACCTTAACCATCAAATCTGCAATCACTAAAATACATAAATAAACTAACCTGCCCATCCCAGGCTAAAATCGACCTGTGTACAGGCTGCTGGGTGAGTAATGAGCTATCGATTGGTCCTGGATCCATCTGTGAAGGAAAAATAAAGAGATGTTGTTATAGTCGACATATGTTGATTAAAAACAAGCACAACAAAAATACATTAAATCATGACTCATTAGTGCAGTAATAAAAACATATGAGAATAAAGAATTACCATTACGAATTGACTACCCCGTAACTAGTCTACCCGCCGATCCTGCATTTGGACAACTCCTTATGTTGTGGCCCTGCTACCCACAACAATCGCATAAATAACCTCGAGGACCCTCTCGAATGTCCATCTTATTATGGAATCGTTTCTCCCTAGGCCAACCCCTTTTTTAATAAGTCCTGGATTAAGGTGCCACTTTGCTAAGTCCAAACGAGTCCAATTTGCCTTATCGTCTGCAGGAATGAATGAATGACCATACACTCTTAGTTGGTGGTCCCACCTGTACCACATCCTACGTAGGCAACACAATCCATGTGCATTGTGCCCATCACTGCTATCGCATGTGAGCATGGAATTCTGTATATCCGACACTTGTTACACGTACATCTACATGATCTTAACTCCACTTTTTGTATATGGTGCCCCTTCTAACCATACACTGTTAGACGTGGTGCAGTTATAACCTCGTATATCCGTTCTTGGAAATCGAAACACGTAACTCTATGGGAACTGGATATGTTGTTCCATCTCTCAAACTTCTTTGCAGCGTATTTTGTGAGCAACTTACCCATACTCATGGCATCGCTGGCTTCACGCCTTTGCTTATTAAATATGGAGTTACAATTGTAGAAGGTTTTCTTTACCAATGCTGCCATAGGTAAGCACTTGGCATTTTTTATAACTGAATTGTAACTCTCTGCTATGTTTGTTGTGCCTTGACCAAATCTAACACCTTCATCATAAGATAAAGTCCACATGCATGGAGGCAACTCGCAAAAATATCGTGCTGTCCAATGATTGCTTTGAAGTGCTGCATTAAAGTATCCGTAGAACTTTCGACACTGGGCTTGATAGGCATCTCTTTTTACTATTTCCTTACATTCCTTGCTTTTGGCCTTCAAATTAAAGTTGCTGGCAACATACCGGATACACCAGTACCAAGGCCACCCCGTTGGCCACAACACATTCTCACCTTCAACCGCACTCCTGATACCGACATGCCGGTCCGATATCAAGCAAATATTGGATCGATCTTTGATGACGTGTTCCAACACTTTTGCAAGGAACCAACTCCATGTTTCCGCCTTCTCCTCATCGACAAGAGCATACGCCAATGGAACTATATGATTTGCCCCATCTACTGCCACTGCAATAAGCAATTTGTGCTTGTACTTTCCATATAAAAAGGTACCATCAACTGTGATCATAGGTCTGTAATGATTTAACGTATCTAACTTAGTCAGTATATAACAATAAGCTAAAACAAAATTTAACAAAGATTACAATACATACCTGCAGTAGTGGAACGCCTCAATGCAAGGACCAAATGCCCAAAAAAGCTTATCTAGGAATACATGGCCGGCGGTATTTGAATCTTGAGTTTGCCATTCAATCTTCGTTTCTGGATTTGCCTCGGTAATTGCATTAAGTAGATGCGGGAGCTCCACATTAGACGCCTCCCAACTTCCATACACCTGCTCAATGGCCTTTATCTCTACCTCACGAATTCTCTTTATATGAACATTATATCCGAATTGCTTTAATATATTCGTTTGCAGATCCTTCGCCCTCATATCTGAAGAATTGCGGATCTCCAATATTATGGCCCTGGACAAGCTGGTGAAGTCCAACTAAGAGAGATCCTGTCCAGTGATTTCATCTAAGCAAGTGTGAGGTCCTTCATATTTAGTGATGTGAAACTACCCACCATGTTTCTTATAATTGCCTCTGAGTCTCCACTTACAACCTCTGTTATGGATATTAGTACATTTCACTACCCATGCTCTTGTGTTCGAATCCACCACCTTGAAATTATAATGGTTCGCTATGTGCCACAGTTTAACGGCCCATATGAGATGATCTTTGGTCTAAAAATGCATCCCGACCTTGAATTCATGACTGAAGCTCCAATTCCCAGCACTCATTTCCTGCTCATCATCATATGTTGTGTAAGCACTACCAACTTCAGCATTGAAAAATGGAACTTGAGCTTAGCTCCCTACTACGTCAACGTCAGTAGGAGCAACGAAACGGTCCTAGTTATTTCCCCTTCGTTGTACCTCGGGCAAGGCATATTATTGTTGAAATACTTCGACATTAACATTTTCATCATCATCATAATCGTCGCTGGATTCACTTGCCAATGAGTCTTACACAACATCTATATCATCACCACCTACCGATGTAGGTCCACAAAATTCAAAGTGACCTATTTCCACTTGTGCACTGCCTATTGTCTGAACTGGAGTAGAGTTTGAGTCTACCAACCCCTGGCTCCCAATATTTTTATTATTGCCCATTTCCCCTGCAGGTGCCTGTGACAATTCAGTTTCCAATATCTGCACATAAACAACCACTGAGCCTTCTGTGTACACCAACATCTCTTGTGCTGCATCATCATCGGTCACTAGAATAATATCATAACGTAGCGTCCTATCTCCAATAGCTACCTTATGATATAGCTCCACCCGATGTGTACACATATTTACCTTTAGTCTATTACAAATAATCTCCACTATTTGCTCATATGTTGAATTCCTACTAATACTGACCATAGTAATAGGTCGCTTATCATAACCAAAACCATCATCCCTTTGCACAATATTATCATGAGTACAATATGAACTTTGCCTTATCCATTTCCTCACAAATCCTACCATCTCATCAAAATTAGCTTCCATGCATCAAATTCATAAAATCACACTTATGAATTGCATTCCTCGTAATATTTAACATAATTCCTAAAGCTGCAGCTCCACTTTCAAAGTTGAAATTTAATTTTCTAATCTATTCTGCTTTCTTACAAATATTAGCTTTTTTCATCGCAAATTTCCATACCATACCAAAGCTAAAGTGCTAAATACACCGCGTTAACGACAATTGAAGTTATTTTTAATTTTTTTTCCTACACTCAAATTCCTAAAATAATTATCCAACAACAACTACTTAGGACATGATTTTTTTCAATGCAAATATTATACATATACATATCTATATAACATACAAGAGGAAAAAAAAAACGTCGGTGTTGCAATCATAGTACAATAATATTCTAACAACACATACAATCGACATTCAACAATGTAGCATGAATGATTGAAAAAAAATACGAAAATACGCGGAAATCCAACCTCAACATTCATCGTCGGTGGTTTCGCACAAAATCTCCTACTTTCGATCCTCCTACCCACGAAATTGCAATACAATCAACTTCGAAGCAATTAAATCAGCCAAATGAGGAACAACTAGGGGTCGATTTGATGTCAGCGGCCGCAACAATCGAAAAATTCTAAATTTGGGGTTTAGGGTTCCGGGGGGAATGGGAAATAGGGAAGAAGAAGACGCGCGTAGAGTTTATATTCCGCTGACCTCGTCTCTAACTAATAACCTCGTCTCTCGAAGAGACAAGGTCACATGTGCTGCAACCTCGTCTCTTTGAGAGAGGGGTCGGGCATTTATGATCTCGTCTCTTCAAGAAACGAGGCCATGTTGCCTAAAATCGTGAATAATTTTTTCCCGATGGCATTTTCGTAATTTTTTTAAATATTAATATTTTTTTCCTTTTCCCCTCAATTTTTTGTGTTTTTTTCTTTTTCATTTATATTGTCAGAAGAGATTTAAACTGATTTTTTTAAATACCAGTATTAATACCAATATAAATTATGAATTAATTCCAAGAGTAATCTATTATAATTAGACATGAAATAGAAATAAAAATAAAATAAAAAGAAAGTTCTAATAATCTTAAACTTAAACCTTAATACAAATAGATATTGGAATTTTATATATTACAAATAATTTTTAAAATTTTGATAAAATAATTATGAATCGAGTTGCAATCAAATCTAGTTAAATTGAAATGATTCGTAATAAGCTGAAGTTCAAGCTCTACTCAAAATTTTAGAATTTGAGTTTGACTTGAGCCTAATCAAGCTCAAGATATTAAGCTCGAGACCAACTTAAAGTGGCACTATCTATACTCAATTTCAATTTGATAAAATACATTTAAGATTGATTTATTAAAAAATTTTATTCTAATTAAAATAATATGAATATCTAAAATCAACTAGTTTTTATGCCCTATCTAAATTCAATCAGGCTAACGAACTAATCAAGCTAAACATATAAAGCTTAAGTTTGATTTAATAACTCCTCAAGTAACTTTAACTCAAGCTTGAGTCAATTATTCTTGAATGGAACTCGAGTGAAAATCAAACTAAATTTCAATGGTTTTTGAACTAGTTTGATTTGTTCATACCCCCAATTATAAGTTTACATTATACATAATATGTTGTTTTCTTTTTAAATGAATATAACTATTGATTAAAAAACGAAGTTATATAAAAGATTACCATAATTCATATTAATAATTTATATCTCTTTTGGTGTAATACATAGTTTTAATTTTTAATGCATATTATCTTTTTCTTATAATGATGACCCTTTCTTGCTAAATTTTAAATAGCTTTCCTGTTAAAGCTTTTTATGATATTGGATTGGACAAATTCTTTATAATACATTTGCTTTTTAAAATAATTTTATCAATGAACAAACTCTCTTCATTTTATTAGATGAAATTAAAAGTTATCCTCTTATTAAGTGTACAAAAATATTAAAGACAACAAACTAATAGTACTACTGCTTCTCATGCCTTTATCACCACCTCTATCATCGCCATCACCATCACCACTATTAGTACCACCACTGCCGTCATCATTGTCATCAATAATACACTAGCAACAAGTTGTCATCACCATCATTATTATTAAATCAATAACTATTCAAACCACACTACCACTACTTAATGCAATACTTATGCATGACCAACAATATAAAACCATGATGAAAAATGAAACTTGTATTATACCAAGTATCGCTTGTCAAATCAACAGAGGTTGGATGTTGATAATCTAAACTAGACTTGGAATAATTATGAGCATTCAAAACAAAATATGGTTAGTGACATGTTGGGTTTGGGCCTTACACGATCATTATGATGCTTGAGTCAGTAAGCATGTTGATAGACTGACAGATTATAAGTATGGAGGATCATTTAAGTAGCATTACCTTTCCCATGGAGGGAAGAGGGTTACTTATAATTAGCTGATATTTGGCAGTTGAGTGCATAAGGGATCATGGAAGAGTGGGCAGGTAGGCGGTTAGCGATGGTTAAAGTAAACATGGGCAAACCCACTAATCCACTTTTGAATGTACCAAGCCTGGTTACAGAGAATATACTAAGAGATGTCAAGCCAGGTGCTAACCGAGGGTTAAAGGAGTCAGTCGGATGTCAAGTTGAGCTGATAGGTGCCAGGACAGGGCTTCAAGTTGCTACTGGTGTTGATATAAACCACGCTAATCTATCGACGAAACCCGATATCAATCCATTTGATTTCAATTCCCAAGACCATTTATGTTTGTATGGAGACTATGACCCGTTGTCTATAAAGAGACAAGAACCTTGGTATAAAGCGAAGACGCTACAATCGAAAGATGGAAATCTCGATTGATAAGTCGGAAGTGAATGCCATGGATCAGACCTAATAAGTTCAAAGTTAGTTCAGTCAAGAACCAAAGGGAAATTCTCTCAATTTTCATAAAATATATTATTTATGTTCATACTACCCATAAGACTTACTTATAAAGACAAACAAGAAGGAAAACCAAAAGTCATAAGGAAAATTCATAACTTAACATAAGCTAGCAGCCTAAAATAAAGGATGGCGGCCATTTCAATTCGGAGAAAATAAAACAAAAGAAGACAATAGGTCTACACTGGCCTTTAGGCCGGCGACGTAAAGAGGTCGGTCGGCGGCATAGGAGGTTGGCCGGTGGTGTTGAAGTCCTCCATCTTAAGCCATCCGAATTTGATGTTTTCTAAGCCATCTTCAATCAAGTAGGCGACGGCGTTCCCTTGTAGGCCGGGGGTGTAAGTCCAGCTTTGCCCCAATTTGCTTGATTCGTGATTTGGTTCATTCCCGAGCCTGTCTTGATTATATTGATTAGTTTAGGATCATCCATGATGGTGTGCAACTCCTCTAAAACTGTTCGAACCAAACCGTTGACTACTTCTTCGAATCGCTTAGCCCGAGTCCTTGAAGTGGGTCCAGATGGCATCACAAGCGTGTCTATTCTTGATCTACGAGCACATTCTCATCATGCCTTTCCTCTTGAGAAGGATTTGTCCTCAAATCTTCATCACCTGCATCAAAATGACTCATAAGAAATGTTAAATGTAGCACTTACAAAATACTCACCTGGTAGATCAAGCTTGTAAGGGTCGTCATTGATGCGCTTTAGGACCTGAAAAGGACCATCGCCTCTTAGAAGTAACTTGGAACATCTTTGCTTAGGAAATCATTCCTTTCGCATGTGTAACCAAACCCAATCACCAAGTTCAAATACCATTTGATGTCGTCCCTTGTTAGCTTGCTTATTATACTGTTCATTACACCTTTCAATGTTAATCCCAGCCTTTTCATGAATCTTCTTAACAAACTCTGCTTTCTTTTTACCATCTAAATTAACAAATTCAGAAACAGGTAAAGGCAACAAATTCAATGGAACTAATGGATTAAAACCATACATAATCTCAAATGGTGAATACTTAGTAGCAGAATGAATGGTATGGTTATAAGCAAACTCAACATGTGGTAAACACTCCTCCTAAAGTTTGATGTTCTTCTTTATAATAGCCCTTAAAAATGTCAATAAAGTCTTATTTACTACTTCAGTTTGACCATCAGGCTATGGATGATAAGTAGTAGAAAACAATAATTTAGTTCCTAACTTACACCACAAGGTCTTCCAAAAATAGCTTAAGAACTTTGTATCCCTATCAGAAACAATTGTCCTAGGCATACCATGTAAACGAACAATTTCTCGAAAGAACAAATCAGCAACATGAGAAGCATTATCAGTTTTGTGACATGGAATAAAAGTATGCCATTTTAGAAAATCAGTCCACAACCACAAAGATAGAATCTTTACCACTTTTAGACCTGGGCAATCTAACACAAAATCCATGAAAATATCAACTCAAGGCTCAGTTGGAATAGGCAACGGCGTGTACAAACCATGTGGTTGTACTTTGGATTTATCTTGCCTACAAGTGATATACTTCTCACAAATCCTCTCAACATCTTTTTTCATCTGGGGCCAATAAAAATGTTCCTGCAAAACAGATAAAGTTTTTGCTACCCCAAAATGTCCCATCAAACCACCACTATAACTTTCCTCACAAGCAACTCCCTGATTGAACAATCTGGAACACTAAATTTTCCTTCTCTAAACAAATAACCATCATGTTTAAAGAATTTTCCATAAGCAGTCTTTTCACATTTAGCATAAGCTTCAACAAAATCTTGATCTACAGCATACAAATCTTTAATATGTTCAAAACCAAACAACTTAGCATCAAGTGTGGAAATCAAAACATACCTACGAGAAAGTGCATCAACAACAATGTTTTCCTTACCCTGCTTGTAACGAATGACATAAGGAAATATCTCAATGTACTCCATCTAACGCACATGTCTTTTGTTCAATTTTTATTGGCCCTTCAAATGCTTTAAAGATTCATGATTCGTATGAATCACAAATTCCTTTGGCCATAAGTAATTATGCTAGGTTCCCAAAGCTCTAACCAATGCATATAATTCCTTATCATAAGTAGGGTTCAGGGCTGCCCCACTTAGCTTTTCACTAAAATATGCAATGGATCACCCTTCTTGCATCAGCACTACTCCAATTCCTAAACCTGATGCGTCACACTCAATCTCAAAAGTTTTAGCAAAATCAGGCAAGGCAAGTAAAGGTGCATGTGTAAGCTTATCCTTAATCATCCTGAAAGCTTTTTCCTTATCTTCTCCCCATTTGAATCCCACATTTTCTTGATAACTTCAGTGATTGGTGCTAGAATACTACTAAAGTCCTTCACAAATCTCCTATAGAAGCTAGCTAGTCCATGAAAACTTCTTACTTGACTCACGTTTGTTGGACTAGGCCACTCCTAGATAGCATGAACCTTCTCTTCATCTACCTATATTCCCTGTGCACTAACAACAAAACTAAGAAATACAAGCTTATCTGTGCAAAAAATGCACTTCTTAAGGTTAGCAAATAATCTCTCCTTTTGAAGCATATCAAGAACAGATTTCAAATGTTTCACATGGTCTTCCAAATTTATGCTATAGATCATAATATCATCAAAATAAACAACCACAAACTTTCCAATGAAAGTAGGCAAAATATGGTTCATCAATCTCTTGGTGCATTACTTAAGCCAAAGGGCATAACTAACCATTCATATAAGCTATACTTTGTTTTGAATGAGGTTTTCCACTCATCTCCCTCCTTCATCCTAATATGATGATATCCACTTTTTAAATCAATTTTAGAAAACACACATGAGCCATGTAGTTCATCCAACATATCATCTAAGCAAGAAATGGGATGGCGATACTTCACCATGATATTGTTGATGGCTCGGCAATCAACACACATCCTCCATGATCCATCCTTCTTAGGCATAAGAATCACCGGTATTGCACATGGACTCATGCTCTCTCTCACGCACCCTTTTTCCATCAGCTCTTGAACCTGCCTTTGAAGCTCCTTAGTCTCCTCAGGATTACTCCTAGAAGCCAGTTTATTTAGAATTGCAGTTTCGGCTACAAAGTCGATTTGGTGCTCTATTCCATGGATTGGAGGTAATCCTCTAGGGATTTCCTCAGGAAAGACATCCTCATAAACCTGAAAAAGAGATATAACAGTATTAGGCAAAATGTCAAGTAACTCGTTAGTATTCAAACAAATTTCTTTGTAAATCATTAGCAACATAGGTTGTTTCATTACCAATGCTCACCTCACAACACTCACTCTAGCCACATAACTCTCCTTTTGCAAGGCTGCACTCTCCTTTTCGCTTACCACCAAAGTTGAACCCCTTTTGGCTTGGCCTCTCTTACTCATTTCAGCCTTCCTCTCTTTTTCATTTTCTTTTTCTTTTGTTCTTTCATTCTCTTTCAATGTGTCACTCTCCTTGTGTTTCCCTACAGATTGTTGTAATTGCATTTGATCATCATATACTTCTTTAAGAGTCAAGGGCTTGAGACTGTGAGTCCTGCCATGGTGAACAAGTGTATATTTATTTGAAAAGCCATCATGAATCACCCTTTTATCGAATTGCCATGGCCTTCCCAACAACATATGACAAGCCTGCATTTGTATGACATGACACAACACTTCATCTTCATACCTTCCAATGCGAAAAGCAATCTTAGCCTATCTAGTCACCTTAGTCTCACCACTATTATTCAGCCAGCAGCTTATAAAGACTAGCATGTTTAGTGGTCTTGATCCCCAGTTTGTCTACAAGAAATGCATTGACAACATTTATACAACTTCCCCATCAATAATCAAGCTGCAAATATTGTCTCCAACATAGCATCGAGAATGAAAAATGTTTTCTCTTTGCACATCAGTCTCTTCTTTCACTTGTGTACTCAAAGCATGCTTCACCACAACAATTAATTTACCTACAATAGGTTCCTCATCACTAATATCCTTCAATGGTGGCATATCCTCATCATCCTCATTATCCTCTTCAGTCTCATACTCACTATCACCAAGTATGATCATGGTGCATTTGTTAGGACATTGCCTAGCAATGTGACCCCTGCCTTGGCAATTAAAACATTTTATATCATGATTTCTTAGAGTAGAAGAATCGGATTTACCTTGATATCCATGGTTGGTTGTCTCTTGCTTCTGTTCAAATTTTGGCTTTGATATGGGTTGCTTCTCCTCCTTCTTCCAGTAATTAGACTTATAACTAGATGAGCCCGATCCATATGAAGAAAACATGTGGAACCATTTCCCTTCCTCTTGAGTTGGTTCCCAACTTTAATGGCCATATGTACCATATCTTCTAACTCAACATAGTGGTGCTATTCCACTATATTCTGGATATCCTGTTTCACCCCTGCCAAAAATCTTGCCATAGTAGCCTATCGTTCATCCTCTACATTTTCCCTAATCATTGTAACTTCCATTTCCTTGTGATACTCCTCCACACTCCTATTTCCTTGACAAAGATTTTGTAATTTGTTGTGCATGTCTCTATAGAAATAGCTTGGTAGAAACCGCTTTCTCATGATCCTTTTCGTCTCTTCCCATGTCTCCACTGGTGGCTCCCTATTCGTTCTTCTATTCAACACCAATTGGTCCTACCAAACGATGGAATAATCCAAAAACTCAGTCACAACAAGTATAACCTTTTTGAGTTTGGAATAATTATGACAGTTAAAGACCAATTCAACCTTCTTTTCCCACTCTAGATATGCTTCAGGATCATTCCTCCCTTAAAAGGGCGGAATTTTCATCTTAATGTTTCCTAGATAGCCATCCTCCTAGTTCCTAGCTCCTCTTAACCTATCATATCTTCTGTTATTATCAATAGAACCTCGGTCAAATTCCTCATCAAATCCAACACTTCATACCCCTCTTCCTGAACCCATATTCCTATCCTAGGAAGTCTTTATCTCCTATTTACTAGTAGAGTGCCTCTTGTTTGCTCTAAGCTTTTCTCAATCTTTTCATGAAATTCTTTCATTCTCTCTCTAAACATTTTTTCCATCTATGCCATCAATGCATCCAAGATGAGCTTCGTAGTGACTCCTCCCTTTTCTCGTTTAGTTGATTCGTTTTGTGACATATTTCTTTCCTGCAAGAAACAACGTTTGCAATAAAATAATTCCTCAAAGATCACTCCCTTATGTGTTTACACTCAATAAGATAAATCACTCAAACTCTCGTATTTGCACTCAAAAATCAGATTTTGATCCTCTCTCAAATTCCACTTTTAGTTCTTTAAGAACTAATCCGAACAATCCAATATCTAATGGAATCAATCCAACTTATCAAGGAAGAAGATGAATGAAAAATTAGGTCAAGCAATAGCAATGGAGTGTTGAAATTAAGCAAGAAAAAAAAAATTTTTTTTGACACCCCTAATCAATTGAACAATTATTTGTGACAAATCTCTCAAGAATTTCAATCTACCAGTTTTTTTTTTGTATATTTTACACAATTTTTTTTATTCTTTCACTTTTTCTCTTTTTTTTTATCCAATCACAACTATGACTATTAAGATCGAATCTTTGATTCAATCAAGATCTGACAAAAACTCAAAGAATGTACCTTTGAAAACCCTAAAGATTAAATCTTTAATCAAAGGAAAGGATAGACAAACTTAAAAAAAAAAAAAAAACCCAGGCTCTCATACTAAACTGATATGAACCATGCCAATCTATCGACGAAACTCGATATCAATCCGTTTGATTTCAATTTCCAAGACCGTCTGTATTTGTATGGAGACCGCCACTCCATTGTCTATAAAGAGACAAGAACCTTAGTAAAAAGCAAAGATGCCACAATCGAAAGATGGAATCTCGATTGGTAAGTTAGAAGCGAACACCACGGATCAGATCCGATAAGTTCAAAGTTAGTTCAATCAAGAACCAAAGAGAAATTCTCTCAATTTTCATAAAATGTATTATGTATGTTCATGCAACCCATAAGACTTACTTATAAAGACAAACAAGAAGGAAAATCAAAATTCATAAGGAAAATTCGTAACTTAACATAAGCTGGTGGCCTAAAATAAAGGATGGCGGCCATTTCAATTCGGATAAAATAAAACAAAAAAAGACAGTGGGTCTACACCGACCTTTAGACCGGCTGCGTAGGGAGGTCGGCCGACGGCGTAGGAGGTAGGCCGATGGCGTTGAAGTCCTCCATCTTAAGCCGTTTGAATTTGAAGTTTTCTAAGCCGTCTTCAATCAAATAAGCTGGCGGTGTAAAGTCCAAACTTTGCCCTAATTTCCTTAATTCGTGATTTGGTTCATTCCCGAGCTTGTCTTGATGATATTGATTAGTTTAGGATCATTTGGGATGGTGTGCAACTCTTCTAGAACTGTTCGAACCAAACCGTTGAGTGCTTCTTTGAATCGCTTAGCCCAAGTCCTTAACGCGGGTCCATGTGACATCACAAGCAGGTCTATTCTTAATGTACGAGCTACGTTCTCATTAGGTGTGGATGAGGCAAACCTGCTACCATTAGCCACTCCCAGAAGATAATCAACCTATCTTTAACCATCTTTAGATAAGAAAGAATGTCACAATTTGATAATTGAGGGCTTTATAGGAGTGTCTAAGTTAGGCACGTATTGTTGCAATTGACATCAGTAGGATGGTTTGTTCGAGGAGTGGGTTAACTTGAAAAGCGGATTTAGCCTTCTGTCAGCAAACCACTTAGAGTTGATGCCGCTCTCCTAATGGGGCATGGCAAGTAAACCAGCTAGAATAGTTGAGTCTTCTAAACTTATGGAGGAATATGGTGACGCTAAGATGGTGCTCCTTAAGAGAATGTTGGGCTTAGGATGAACTTGGGAGTCAGGAAGAGGGAAGGTTGTCTCACCATCCAAAATATTAGTAAGTAATAATATGAGGGATGGTCGAGCGCTGCATAGACAGTCAGACACTCTAAAAGGGGAGAACCTCTCATTCCATGACAAGTCATATCATAGCCTAGGTTATTCAAGTGGAAACAACCATGACACGGTAAGAAGAAATTTGTAGGCTTGATGGCTTGGAAGAGTACAAGAAAGACATCATACGACGTCTCAATGCCTTAATGGCACTCAATAAGAGGGTGACAAATATTAAGACAACATGCCACAAAACTGCCATGTGGGTTTGCGAGTTGACCGATGATTTCAGAGTCATTGGTGCCACACTTCATGATGAGACTCGGATAGCTGTAGATGGGGTGAAGAATGAGCGTTGAAATATGCCATTATAGCAATAGCGGAAGGGCTAAGGTAACAAGTCACATTGTTGACAATAGTAGTTGCAAATGGTCCTATCTATGCTCCTGCTCTGGCTACCCATTCAAAAGGGCTAGAGCCAAAAGCATTAAATAGTGTGAGGAACGCTAAAATGTAAGAGAATTTCATCTTCGACATGGAACAATATTTTGCAACTACTATATAGACTAACGAGAGAAGAAAGGCCTCCATGGCACTAATATTTCCACAAGTGATACCAAGCTTTGGTGGCACACCAAGTATGAATAGAGTCAAAATGGCGTAGCACATGTTGATACATGGTAGAGTTGAGAGTTAAGTTGCAAGTTTAGTTCTTCTTAGAGAATATTGAGTATAATGCTAGGAAGAAGCTGTGCAAGCTTCGATAAGGCAATAACATCCAAAGGTATGTCAAAGTTTTAGCACTTATGCTCAACATCAAGAGTATAAGCAAAGATGACAAGATGTTTTATTTCCTTGAAGGATTAAAGCCATATGCTAAGAATGAGTTGTAAAGGGAAAGCGTAGAGAACTTAACTCAAGCATAGACAGGAGCTGAGCGCTTAACAAACCACACCAATGATACCAAAAGGGAAAAGTGTGCTGTCAAGACATGATGGTAAAAAGTCTAGTAAACTGGGCAATCTCTAAGTTTAAGTAGCCATAGTGTTGGATAGGGCCAAAAGAAAATTCATAGTTCTCAACAAAAAGGGAAGACTGGGCATCGAGCAATGGCAAGAAGCTAGATAAGTTTTTTATACTTAATTCCATTCATAGGAATTTAAACTTTATTTGATCCATTTTTAGATAAATTCATATGATTTTTGTTCTTTTATTATTCAAATGTTGTTTTTCAACTCTTAGGATCATATAAAGAGGAAACAAAGTGTTTAAGATCAGATTTGGAGCAAAACAACATGAATGAGTAAAGATAGTCTCAACCACAACTACTAGAGACCCTAATCTAGGGTAAGAAAATAAGGCAAAACAAAGGAAAAATACAAATTGCATCCAAAACTGCATCCTTGACTTGAGTTGTAGATTACACTTACACGATCGCACCTTAACAAACTCTAGATCACACCTTCAATTATATCCGCTATTTACTTTGAAACATCTATGCCTTGTAATGTAAAGTACAAGATCAATCGTGCCCAAAGTCGAACCCGCAATTGAAACTAACCTAAAATCACGATTTTTTATTAATAGAACACAGCTTAGATCGCGGCTAACCTTCAAACCTATGATCAAACCTACGAAAAGGGACCCTATCATAAATAAGCTGGCTCACACGCATACGTGAAGATAAAGATAAATTCTGTTATAAAGAATCTGCTATGTCAGCGAATAAAATATTAATGATTTACCTATAAATAAATGTGCACATACGTGCAATAAGGAGTATACCATATGTAACAAATTTTGCTAACCTAGAACAAAGTAGTGAGAGAAGTTCTTTCTTTTATAAGGAATTATGAGTTTTTTGGGTAAATTCATATTAACCCCAAAGTTTGTTTTTGCAAGAACCCTTTGTGCTTAGTTTATAATATCCATATCTATTTTCATATTACTTTTCTTGAATATGTGCTTAATGTTTACATTCATAGAGAAATAATCATCTTAACTTAGGGCTTATGAAACCAAGACCTAATTCATGTGATTTCAAATACGTTTTTGAATATTGAATGGTACTTGTAATTATGATACAAACACGCTAACATGTGATGAGACCCATTATCATAATCTAGAATTAAATCCAAGGACCATCTAAGAACCTGATGGAGAACCGTGACCTGTTGCTTAGAAAAGAAAGAACCTTGGTATAAGTGAGGATGCCACAATCAGGGATAGAAAATCGATTGATAAGACAGGATAAATGTCGTGGGATATCCCGATAAGTTCAGATAGTTCTTTCCAGAACTAAAGAGAATCAACTCTCAAAATTTGTATTCAATCAAACTATCTTGTTCTGTTACAAACCATAGGTCTATGTAGGCTTTAATTAGCCTAAAAACTAAGCCACTTAACAAGTAAAACAAAGAAATTTGAAAAGACTCCTAATCTAATGAAGGTCGGTAGCTTAAAACATCCAAGGCCGGTGGTGTTACAATGAAGGCCAACGACCTTTATGCTGGCATACAATCTTCTAACTTCAATACCGGTAGCTTTGATTGTAGGCCGATGGTGTAGATCCTCATGGCTGGCGGTTTTGATCCTACAACATTTGAAATGTTTTACTCTTCCATGATGATGCCATATGACCCCCATTAACTTAGTAACTCAAACTTAACGTCATGGGTCTGATTGTGCAGTGCACCTTTTAGATTTATATATGATTTTAATTGAATATATTGAGAGATCATTCTTTCGAATAGATCCATGTTGCTAATAAAGTTTCTCATAATCACTTTAAGAGAGGAACGGTGAAACTTTCTACCACTTGGTTTTTAAATTCCTTAAAATGGGTTTTTAATCAAAGGATTCTTAATTTTTATGTGGATCTAGATTGTTGATAATTGGTGAAGAGATTTCGATAGTCTGATAAAGTTTCTCATCTTAAGAGAGGCTTTAGCTTAAATCAATGAATCCAATAGTGTAGATATACCTAATAAATAACTCTTTGAGTTTGTTAAGAAGCTACATGATAAGAAATTGGTGAAGTAAATCCTAAATCCTTTCTTGCATTTACAAACTTATCCTGTAATTTTACCCTAAAAACATGTATATATTTTTAGCATTAACTTTAGCTTAGCTTTGTTTTATACCATGATCTACTAAATCTTTCTTTAGCTTGATAATAGACAAAGAGTGAGTAAGTATTATAACCTAATACTGTCTATTCTACTTTGGTAGATGCGCTTTCACACATTGGTGATTGCAGCCAAGTTGAACAAAACTTATTTGCATTTTAAAAATTTTTGGAAAACTTCAGCTTCATGTTTGCCTGTTCTTAAATTATTTTAAACAAGCAACTAACCAAGTTTTTTTGGTATCGTTGCAAAAGCATCGGCATTGAACTCATGAAAATGAAGCTCAACAAAGCACTACATGAACGCTTAGAATCTACAAGGCTAGTCACTAACCTTGTGAATAGTGTAAATAATTTTTTTCTTTCCACTTATCTTTATTTTCTTGTACATATTTTTATTCTTTTTATGTAAATATCATTTTATTTTCTTTATGTAAATATTTTTTTTGTTTATACTACTAACCACTTTTGTTTTTTTTCGTACATATGTAAAATTTTGTATATATCTTGTTTTGTTTATAGCTTTTTGTTGTACATACTCCTTTTATGTTTGTAAATATTCCTGTATAGTTTTTCTTTATAGCTCTTTTGTATTGTCTTGTTCATTTATCTTTTATCTTCTGCATAATTCCTTAATTCTTTAATTCATAATTCTTTTCATGTATATAAATGATGTTGTTATATATCAATCTTGTTATTGTTGTAACATAGCTATTGTATTGTTTGTTTGTCTGTTGAAAAATAGGTATGTTGTAGACTAATTCTTTCGTAATAAAACTGTAGAATTATGACTAGTAGTCAATTTTACCTTCACTCAAAGTCTCAATGCATAGGCAGATTAACAGGAGGTTAGCTAGAGAGGAATGAGGGATTTTTCTAGAAAACATGGCTAATAGAATAAATCCTGAGAATGAAGGGGACATAATAGATGATAATGAACCCATTAGAGTCAACCAACTCAGAACTATGATGGATTATCGTAGACCTACTCTTAATGGAGGCAACATCAACATAGCTAGACTTAAGATTACTACAAATAACTTTGAAATTAAACTCAATGTGATTCAGATGGTACAACAGTTGGTCCAGTTTGATTGACTACAAGATGAAGACCTAAACACTCGCCTCTAATAGTTCTTAGAAATTGGTGAAACCGGTAAAATAAATGGAGCTTCTGATGATGCCATAAGACTTAAGTTGTTTCTTTTCTCTTTAAGGGGTAATGCAAAGCAATAGTTCAATAGTCTGCCTAGATAGTCTATAACTACCTGGCAACAAATGGCTGAAAATTTTATGAGGAAGTATTTTTTACCCTCTAGAATGCAAAGCTAAGAGCAGACATAGCTTCATTTCACCAGTTAGAATGTGAGACTCTTTATGAAGGTTTCGAAAGGTGGAAGGAGTTACTAGGAAGGACCCCATACCATGGACTACCTGAGTGGACCTAAGTCCTAACTTTTTACAATGGGCTTAAATATGGCTCTAGGTAGCTTATTGATGATATAGGAGAAGGAAGCTTGAACAACAAATCCCCTAATGAATGCTTGAGTTTATCTAAGGATATGGTAAATAACCATTATTAATGATCATCTAGTAGGGCTAGGAAGGAGAAAATTAGAAGTATGTTTGAATTTGATGTTGTGATAGCTTTAACTTCCAAGATAGAGGCCTTGATTAGCATAGCATAACCATTGGATCTAGACAAGTGCACATGGTAGATGGCAATTTTGGACAGCATGTTGAGGAGACGACTTCTGAAATTGTGGAGTATGTGAACAACTTTAATGGACCTAAGAATGACCCCTATAGTAATACTTATAACCCTAGCTGGAGGAACCATTCAACTTCCAAAAATCTAGTTTTAATCCACCCAACTTTTAGAAACAGCAGGGTCAAGGTCCAAATGTCTCCTAAGGCAGAAAGAATTCTTTGGAGGAATTAATTCCTTAGTTTATTAAGGTCTTTGAAGTTACGTAGTAGACCATAGATACTTCCTTGAGAAACCATTCAACTACAATTCATAACCTGGAGACACGGCTAGGTCATATTTCAAATCTCCTTTTAGAAAGACCTCAAGGAACCTTAACAACCAATATAAAAGCCAATTTAAATGAACAAGTCAAGAACTGAGACTCCAAGAATGATTGATTTTACATTTTGTTTTTATTATGTAATCTTTTTCTTTAAAGACTTTTCATGCATGCTTTAGGATTCTTTTGAAAACTTTTGATGAACATTAGATGAATGATTCTTGCTTAAGCTCTTTGATGATGGATGAAGTTGTGTAAGACTTTTAAAAATTTTTTCCTGATAATTTTTGAATGATGATGATGGTTTTGAAGTTTAAGAATGATGTTTTGTTTAAATTCTTTGTTAAGAGAATGAATAACAGGGATAAAATTTCTTTTACGGTTCATTTTGCGCTTTACTTCTTGCTTAAAAGTGTTTTTCTAGGAATCTACTTGACAAATTTGGCTACAAGCCAACCCACAATTCATAAAAGGAGAACAATTTTTTGTCACATCTTTAATCGCAGATTGAATTGAGCTCACGATTGCGACCCCTGTTATCTTTTACCTTAATTCTTTATTCTTTTATGCAGGTTTAATAAATCATGCCTACGATCGAGGCCTTGATTCTTTTATCCCTTTATTCTTTATTCATTAAGCCATAAATTAAATAAAAGCCTTGATTCTATAATTATTTTTTCTTTTCTTAATAAAATAATAACTACGTTCAAAACCACACCCACGGTTGAAACTGTGACTCAATTAATATAAAAGTGTTAATACTATTGTTTCTCTCTCATTCATTATCTCGTTTAAATTTCTTACAAAGATGACAAACCCTCTCTAAACCCTCAATACTTTGGCATGCACGAACTCGATAAAGAATCATTTCTTTACAACATGCTTTACATTCAACTCATAAGGTAAACATATTCTTTCACTCTAAATATCATTATTTTGATGTTTTTTTGTATAGTTAAGAATTTAACATCGTTTTCACTTTTACAGAAGTTAGGTAATCTGTTATGTCTAATGTTAAGTAGCTTACTTAATGATTTAAATAAGTTCAAAAGACTGTTTCTTTCATTAACTTGTTGAAAGCTTGAAGATTATTTCAAATAATTTTTTAAAAACCTTGTTGAGGCTTTTCATCTTCTAAAAGGATCAAAATGAACTTAGTTTGTTTAGGGTTGTTTTAATTCTAATTCTTCTATAGATATAATAATATAACGTTAGAAAAGAAAAAGGTAGTTAAAGCTAGTATGAAATTCTTTAAGAAAAGTTGTGAATAAAATGCCTTGAGTTTGTTCTTCGAGCATGATTAACGAATCCAATTTAGGTTTCAATCGAAAATTAGGGTAAAATTTTATTCTATCAATTCTATTTATTTGAAATTCAATAAGAAATTTATGTTTTTTTTTTTTTTTGCAAATAATTGCACCTAAGATTTTGTCAAACACAACCTCACAAACAAACCAAAAAGGCTAAACGTGAGTGTATGCCCTCTGCACAAGTAAGTACACACCCTCAACCACTTATAGGATTAAAAATAAAGATAAGGAAAAATTTAGAGTTTTTCTTACAAAAAAATCAATTGCGCCTAATATTGTGATGGAGCAGGAAGTTGTGAGAAAGTATAATCTAGAAGGAGAATTTAGGGAAAATTTTGAAGAGCAAGCTTGGCAAAGAATTTTTGAGATAAAAGAAGAGACATATGGTGAAGTTACTTTAGCCTTCATGGCAAGTTTCAAGACAAGGCAATAGATTCAGTATATGGAAGACATTGTCAGTTTTTATGCTTTTGGAGAGTACAAAACTTTCTCCATGAGGCAGTTTATAGCTACCATAAATCTACATGATGATGAGGTAGAATTGTACGAAGAGAAATTTCAAGAACGTACCATCTGAATTATTGGAAGAAGAGTTGAAAAATTTTGTGGCAAAAGCTATAGAGGGACCTTTCATACCCTCGAAGATAATGGACTCTAGCTTTAAGAAGAAGAGTGCCAGGATTCTACATTATATGTTGGCTATAAGCATATTTTCTAAGCTGGAAGGGGTAAGTACGATAGTAGAAGCAGAGCTGCATCCCCTTTACAGTATGATGAAGAGGCAACGGATGAATGTAGGCCTGATGGTAGCATGGAGAATCAAGCATCAAGCTAATCGATAAGGAAAGGGAATTTCCCTAAGAGGCATGATCACAAGGATCTTGAAGAATTTGCAATTGTGGCTGAAACAAGGCCTTGTTGATGTGATCTGCAAGTTCAAACCCTAAACAAGAGAGCCTTTTTAGATAGTGGTTTATTAGAAGTAGAGGATTGAAGCCCCAAAGCCAAAGCAGCCAGGGAACAACCATTTACGGCATTTGAGGCAGCAAGGGAAGAACAATCTATACCTATGCAAGTAACTGCACAAGAAGCTCCACCCTAATACTCATCAGCTGGCTTTAACAAATTAGAAGTTGAAGTGAAAGAACTGAAGGAAAAGCTAGCTGCATTCGATGAGAAGTACAATAAGGACATGGGAGATCTAAAAGAAAGCATGAAGAAGTAGTTGAAAATGCTTACCCATTCTCCTCAATCACCCAAATAGTCCAAGAAACCACCCTCATAATCTACTATAGATGAGTCAGATCATGGTAATGATGATGATGATGATGACAATGATGTCAGCCTACCCTTACCTTTTACATACATTCCTTTTCCACTACACACCACACATAGACCTTCTTCTCTCATACAACCCTGAACATAAACCTATCCACCAGTTCCCCCTATACAAATACATACACCACTTCCACAATATAGAGTGCATACCTCATAAATACTAACCCAAACACACTCATGACCACCTACAGAACCCCAAACATAACTACCCACTTTTGAATAAATGGCCGATTCCCCTACTCACTATCCAAATGAAGATAATGAAGCCATTCCCAAAACACAGACCTTACCTAAAACCCCTAAAATAACAACAAAGACAACTATGAGGAAAAGAAAATTACTTAATTGTGATGAATCATCCCATAAAGAGTATACTTTAGGGGTAAACAACAAAAACAGGGTAGCTTTGATATAAATAAGTTAGCTAAGGAAGCTGGCAATGAGGATAAGGAGCAAGGAAAAATGGCAATAGAGGAGGAAATTTTTGAAGTTGTCTCCAAAGAAGTTATTAAGATAGTAGTAGAGGGAGTAGACACCATCTTCAATAATGTCTCTCAAGGAAAACCCTCCGATGTTGAGTTTTATAAGGCAATAAAAGGTCAACCACATAGACAAAAAGAAGAATGCCTTATTCCACTCATCCAGCCTTTTCCTCGATGTTTTAATCTTGCTATGATACCAAAATGGACCAAAGCCATTTATGTACAAGAGCCTTTTTATGTCATACCCCATCCCAGGTATGTTGCAATATGGGAGTGCCCCTAGCTCCGCAGACCACCCTTGGCAGGTAGCGTGATGCTAGGAACACTAGTCCCCATCCAGCGCTCCCTCAGACAACTCCTTTAAGGCATAATCAGGTATTTTTCTCTACTTGTAGCATTCAAGTCTATGCTGCAGCCTCGCGGACTCGAACCTTGGATATAGCCTTTTCTTTCGCTAAAAGGCAAACGCCTTCACCAGTTAAGTAGTGTGGGGGCGCCCCTAGCCCTCAGGCCACCCAGGCATGTGATGTGATGCCAGGGACATTGGGCCCCATCTAGAGGCCCCTCAGGCAACTCTTTCAAGGCACAAATTAGTATTGTCCCCTGCCTTAGGCTTCAAGTTAAGGGTAATACAGCCCCACGAGCTCGAACCCAGGATGTAAGGGTCTTGTTTGCCCCAAAGAACACATCTCTTACCAATTAAGTTTATGTCACACCCCATCTCAGGCATACCACAATGTTGGGGCACCCCTAGGTCCGTAGACCACCCTGGGCAAGTAGCGTGATGTCAGGGACACTGGCCCCCATTTAGAGCGCTTTTAGAAAACTCCTTCAAGGCATAATCAAGTATTGTTCTTTACTCGTAGCATTCGAGTCTAAGCTATAGCGTCGCGGACTCGAACCTCGGATGTAGCCTTTTGTTTTGCTCCATCTTCACGTCTTTGTTTTCTTTTCCTAGCCTTCTCTCTTATTTTCTCAAGAGCAGCATCTCTCTTTCTTTCATAGGCTTCTCTTTCAGCCTTTTTCTTGATCATTTCTTGCAAATCTTTGTTAGCTCCATATCTCTCCTTAACTCCAACAGCTATCTTGACTTCAAGTTCATAGAATTCTTCATCTGCTGGTAGTTGGTCTTTTTGTGCAATTGACTCTTCTTCTGCAGGGGGTATATTGAGGTCAATGCTACTAGAACTGTGGCATTGACTCTTTCTTCAATAGGAGTAGTGGGAGTTTCTTCTCCATCCATGACATTACCACTAGGAACTATGGCAATATCTTCTTCTTCTATAGTGGTAAAGGGGACAGTTTGCCATTCTATATATGCTCCTTCTTAAACTAATTCAAAATGAAGAAGAAAGTGACTCCACCACCCTCTCCAATGAAAGTAATGAGGATTACTATGACCACCTCCCAATCAAAGCCTTGATGAAGAGAAGCATCAAAGGCATGAAGGGCTACTTTGGAAAGCCAGTACCTAAACATCTTTAGAAGAAGAAGGACGTTACCAAAACCACACACCCCCCCCCCCCCCCCCCCCCCCCTCTCTCTCCAGTTACAATCTCAACTACCACTCAATAAAACCCCTGTATAGCTAAACCAACAACAAATCAGGGTAAAGAGTATTAGTGCTACAGTTGAGAAGAAAAGGAAAGAAATCTTTAAAAAATGGGCAAAGAGAACTAAAGAGGAGCTTCTAGCTATAGAATAAAGAATTAAGGAAAGAGAACTTGCCCAACAACAAAAAGAAGAGAGAAAGAAGGAGGAGGAGGAGAGAAGAAAAGAAGAGAAGTAGATTTCAGAGAAAGGCAAGCTATAGAGACGAAGAGTTATATGCAAAATACTATAGGCATGACAAATTAAGAGAAGAATGATTACCTTTATGTTTTATAGCTACAACATCAGCTTGAAGAAGAAGCATGTAAAGAGGAAGAAATCCACAAAATGGAGAAAGAAGATATAAAGAAAAGGGTTGGCACTTCAAGGGAAGCCCCAAAAAGAAGTGCCAAGGGCAAAAACACTAGTATAATACCAACTGGCAGTATTCACATTAGAAAGAGAATAGAAAATACACCCCTAGTAGCCACAAGGAGAAATAGAGGTGTCAAAGCACCTAGGGGTGGTAGAGTTACTAGAATTGGTAGGAATAAAGAAAGGAGCAGGAGTTGGAGATACTGGATGGGAGAAGAAGATTAAAAAACTCTTATCTCCTTTAATCTTAATTAATTCTTAATTTTGTTTTCTTTTATAACAATTTAAATTCCCAAATATTTTTGAAATTCGTGCATTTTTTTATATTCATTCATATTCATTTTCATTCTTTATATCCTTAGTTCAAAGATTAGTATACATTTTTTATTCTTTTATTCTTTCATTCATTATTCTTTATATTAATTGCTTATTCTTTGCTAAATAAGTGTAATTCTTTGTGAGAAAATAAAAGTGATGTAATGCAGGGTTCAATTTCTTTAGCTAAGTGTAACTTAAACCGCGAATAACATAGAATTTTTTTTGGTCTAAATTTTAGCCGCGGCTCGAATCGTATCCGTACTTACTACTAATGGTTGGCCTTGTTCGGTCTTGAACAGCCTAAATGTAGAAAGTAAACGAACTGGCAATTTCAAAAATACTCTCAACTCGTGATCCTAAATAAAAAAGTTTATTGAAGAAGATAGGGACTTATTTTGTTGGGTTGTGTATTATTTATAGAGGTTAGACTACTTATAGAAGAAGAATTAACTAAGTTAGAATTTTAATTTATTTTTATTTTAGTTTTTCTGGTGTGTGTGTGTGCTGTTTACATAAAAAAGAGAGAGGAGGAATTTGCTCCATTAATTCTTACACACTTCATTTACTAAGTCAACGTGTTGCATTTAAATTGAGCTTTGTTGGTGCAATTTCATTGGGTCAAATGTCTCTTTTTGGACCACTTTTCACTCCTTCCATTTGCTTTTCATGGTGGAGACTTGTAACATTTATAGACTGGTCATGTGTATGAATTTCTCATCGTGATTTGCATATACTTTGACAAAAATATTTTAAAAATTCAAATATCTAGCTAATTTCATCAAAAACTATCCCTATGTGTATATTTATGTCAATTATGTGAGAATTTTATTCCCAAAAAATTATTTAAGGTCTTAAAATATTTTTAGAATATTGTTGACTTCAAATTTCGAGTTTAAAGTTTACGCGATTTAGTATTTTTAAAGTTTTGTCCTACGCGATTAGGGTTTTTGGGTTCAATAGGTCAAAATATAAAATTGGTACCTATAGACTCTAAATTTTCTAACAAAAATTATGGTGTGATCTAAATTTTTATTTGAAGTCTACATTATTAATTATGAGTTTATTTATAGCTTTTTATTGTGTATTTATACCCTTAATGGTTTATCTTTAATAGATCATTCTTATTCTACACATACTGCGAGTTATTAGCTTTCTAATGCATTTAAAGCTATTTATACTTATATTCTAGGTTTTTGACTCAAATTATGAAATCTGGCTTTGGTTTCTTTCAATATCTATAAATTTTCTAATTGGGGTTTTTAGATCATAAATAGGTTCATAATACTCCAAAGTTTCTAACTAAGGTTCTAGTCGGGTCCCAAATCCAGTATCTATTGGGTATTTACTATTCTATTTATTAGTACTAGTCTTAGAATTCTCGGGGTTCACACCCTCGACTTGAGCTGAGGATTACACTTACACAACTACTCATTAATGGACTTTAGATCATGCCCTTGATTATAACCATGATTTACTTTGAAACATCTATGTCTTGCCATTCAAAGTACAAGATCAATTGCACCTAAAGTCGAGCCCGCGATTTACTTGCGGTTGAAGCTAAGCCTAAAATCGTGATTTTTTATGAATAGAACATAGCGTAGACCGCAACTTACCTTGAGCCCATAATCAGCCCTGCAAAAAGTGAACCTATCATAAATGAGCCAAATTGTACATGCGCATGAAGATACAGACAAATTCCATTTTAAAGAATCTATCATGCCAACGAATAAACTCTTCATGATTTACCTATAAATAAATGCGCACAGACGTGTAATAAGAAGTATACCATATGTAACAAATTTTGCTAACTTAAAATAAGGTAGTGAGAGAAATTATTTCTTTTGCAAGGAATTTTGAGTTTTCAAGGTAAAGTCATATTAACCTTGAAGATTGTTTTTACAAGACCCCTTTGTACTTAATCTGTAATATCCATATCTATTTTCATATTATTTTTCTTGAATATATGCTTAATGTTTATATTCATGGAGAAATAATCATCTTAACTAAGGGTTTGTTAATTCAAGACCTGATTCATGTGATTTCAAATGCGTTTTAATTGAATATTAACTAGGTATATGTAATCAGTAGCTCAAACTTAATGTTATGGGTCTAGTTGTGGGGTGCACCTTTAGATTTATGTTTGATTTTAACTGAATAGATTGAGAGATCATTCTTTTGAACAGATCCAATCTGTTAATGAAGTTGTTCATAATCACCTTAAGAGATGGATGGTAAAACTTTCTATCACTTGGTTTTAAAATTCCTTAAAATGGGTTTTTAACTAAAGTATTTATAATCTTTATGCGGATATAGATTGCTAATAGCTTGTAAAAATATTTTGGTGGTCTGATCTAGATCTAGAGTTTCTGGTCTTAAAAGAGGCTTTAGCTTACCTCAGCGAATTCGACAGTGCAAATATACCTAGCAAACAACACTTTGAGTTTATTAAAAAAATCATATGATAAGGAGTTGATAAAGTAAATCCTAAGTCCTTTCTTGCATTTACAAACTTATCTTGTAATTTTACCTTGAAAATGTGTATATATTTTTAGCATTAACTTTAGCTTAGCTTTGTTTTGTACCATGTTCTTCTAAATCTTTATTTAACTAGATAGTAAATGAATAGTGAGTAAGGCAAATGCTAACAATCCTCAAGGAATAAGACCTAGTACTTTCTATGCTACTTTAGTAGACGCACTTGCCTACATTGGTGATTGCAATCGAAGTTAAATGGAACTTATTAGCATTTTAAAAATGTTTGAAAAACTTCAGCTTTGTGTTTCCCTGTTCTTAATTGTTTTAAATAAGCAAACAACCAAGCCGACATTCACTTCTTGTGTAACGGGCCACATAAGTTAATAGAATGCCCACATAATGCCGCACTCAATGCTATAATAAAGAAGGTAGAGAGTGTTTTCCAGAAAGAAGAGTTCAAAGGTGAGCGTGAAGATCAATCCAAGATGCCAGCTTTACACATATTGTAAGCTGTTGGGAAGGCTTCCACAGTAAGCAACAAAGCTAGGACCAACAGTGAAATTATGTATGTTCAGTTTAGATTAACGATAAGAGTGTCAGTGCAACAATAGACTCGGTAGCCACACATAATTTCATTGATGTGCATAAAGCCTAAAGATTGAGGCTAGTGCTAACAGAGGATGCTAACTAAATCAAAGATAATAAATTATAAGGCCAACCCTATCCAAAGAGTTAAAAAAGGTGTGAAGGTGAAGCTTAGAGATCAGATAGGAGTCTCACTATTGTCCCTCCAAACGACTTTAGAATAGTCTTGGGAATAGATTTATTAAGAAATGCTAAAGTTTCTTCAATGTCAGTAGTAGATTACTTATTGTTTATGGGCAACAAGCCATGTTATATCGCTAGTTCAAAGGAAGAAAGCATGAAGTGGAAGTAGTAATGGTAAGAATATAGGGAAAATGATGCTTTCAAGGCTTTAATTAAAGCAATGGCTCCAACATTAGGAGTTTGCATTCCTTACTACCTTGATAGAGAAAGAAGATGAAGGGGACGTAAAGATCCTAGGGGTAAATAAAAGTGTTATGAAGGAGTTTAGTCCTATCATGTCCGACAAGCTTCCAAAGGAGTCACCTCTAAAAAAGCCCAATTGTTAGCCATACCAAGTTGTGATAAGGCTTGCTTACTACCATTATGGTAGGATAGTAAACGTTACAAGGTTAAAGTATGTTAGTGAAAGCCTCGAACCGTGACATCTAGCACAACTTTAGATGGTCAGGTCACTTGATGGACCTTAAGGATGCTAGGGATCGCCTACCTTGCTAGTGTTGGGCCTTAATCAAGTTAAGCCTATCAAAATTACCTTAACGACAATACAAAGATTCAAGCCATTGACCTAGGTAACAGTTAAGTTAAACGGCAACAAATCTTAGAGAGACTCATCTTTTCTTTAAGCCACTAGGTAAAGAGATGACATGTCCTTTTTAGGTGGCCAATTGACAATGAAATGCATTTTGAACATAGCAGCTAGCTCATCAAAAGTGGCAATCGAGCCAATAGGCATTTGGTGATAATAACTATGAGCGACCTTCTCTAGTGTTCTTAGGAACACTTTATAGAAGATGGAGCCATTGAAGCCAAAGACCAGCATTTAGTCTTTGTAACATTGTAAGTGTTCTTTTAGGTCGATGTTTCCATCGAATATTTTGAAAGTACATAGCTTAAAGCCATTAGGGAAAGAGCTCCTCAATCACTAATTGAGTGAGGGGATTTTTTATTGACAAGAGCACTGCCTTAGGCTTACTGGTGCTTTTCTTGCTTTCCTTAATTTAGGAAATTCTTTTAATTTCATTCCCTATGTCTTTAGGCATTAAGTCCTCGAAGTGTCTCCCTAGGTACATAGGGAGATCAACTGGGAAGGGGTCATTGATGTAAATTTTGGAGATGGTGGATGCGAGCAAGTGATTCTTGACCCCATGAAATCTTTGGATTTAGGAACCTTAAGGGGAAACTCAAGCTCGGGTTGCCTCTTAGGCTTAGGGATAGCCACTATAGTACGGTTCCTATAGAGGCTACTACGAGAGCAAAGTAGGGAGTTGGGGTAACTTAAACTCGCTACTACTAACTTGATGTTAGGAAGCATGAATTCCCAACTCTAATTGTTTAAATCACTGATTAACCTATTTATTAATTCATCATTTCAATGTTTTGCTCCATGAGTAGAGCATGTTTTCCAAGTTATCTAAATGGTTAATGGCACACTAAGTTTGGGTCCAAGGTGACCACTTCAATGCTTAATTTAGTAAGCATGTTCATAGATAGATAGATTATAAGTGTAGAGAATATTTTAGGTGACATTATGTTCCCATGGAGGAAATAGGGTTACTTATAATTGGCTAATCTCGAGAGGTTGAGTGCGCTAGTGGATCATGGGAGAATGGGTGATTAGCAATGGTTATAATAGACGCGAGGCGGACCCACTGATTTACTTTTGCACGTGCCAATCTTGATTAAGGAGAATATACTAAAACATGTTGAGTGAGGTGCCAATTGAGCACTGAAAGAGTCGGTCATATGCTGAATTGAGGTGATGGGTGCTTGGATGAGGCCTCGAGTTGGTGCAGGCATGGACAAGGCAGTGGTTAATCCAATTGGCTCATGGGCTATACTCAATTCGAAAGGACCATGTTCTATATTAGGCCATCAACACATAGCATATTAAACATGGTATGAAAGAAAAACTTGTATTGTGTTATTTTCCTTATACTATGCTATACTATATTTCTTATCATGTACTATACTTAAAACCAAACACTACCTATAATATAACTCTTTGATATTTAGCTTTTTAGGCAATTGTCACATGTTATACCTAAACTTTGTCAAATTTTGCAATTAATTGTCTGAAGTTTAAAAGTGTTAATTTAATACCTAAATTTTGTCCTTTTTTCAATTAGCCACATAAATTTAACCAATTATTATAAGTATTTTTATGAAGTTTACCCCCTTTTTTTTTCAATTAACTACCTCATTTGAGTACTGTAAGTAATTGCGAAAAGTTTATAGTTTGTAAATTGATACATTTAAACTCTAGATAATTACTGACATAAACTAGTAAAGAGGTACTAAATGTGATGTTTAACCTGGTGTTTTCTATTAATAATAGAACTTAAATATTAACTTTTTATCATTAATATTTTTTTGAAAGTCACTTTTGGTTTTAAAAACTTATTTTACCTTTACTTTATCTTTGATATCAACTTTTGATGAGAGCCTTATGGTTTCGTCCTTTGTTTAGGGGACTTTAGCTACATTCAATGTGACAAACTTGTCACCATACACTCTAGACGAGTTTGATCCACATTTGAGGGAAAATCTTCACGAGCCCTAGGGAGATGATAGGAATCATGGGTCATTTGGACCAATAACTCGAGCTAGAGCTAGGGGTCTATTGAATTTAGCTCAAAGAATCCTTATAAATGATCTGAATGATGATAAATTAGGCTTTCTTAGAGGATATATGATGCAATTTGGAGTAGGATCTAATTTAATGTGCTTAAGTATTGAGAATTCATCGTTAAAAGAGATCATGCTTGTGATCCCAACCGTGATGGAGAAGATGCTGGGATCAATCCCATGATTGAGTCTGAACTTAAACGTTATGCATCAGTGGAGATCATGGATGCAATCATACCCACTATCTAAGCCGTGATCAAGAATACGGCCGTAATGGAGGCTGTGAGCACATCATCAACTTATGAATCAAAGACTCGAGGAGATAATGGGAGTGGTTACACTAATGATGCTAACCATTATCTACCTTATCACGCCCGTGATTACTTGAAAATGGAGGAGAAAATTGATTCAAGGGGATCACGACCATGATTAGTAAGGTGATCTCCACCCCTATTTTTATGTTGTTTAAAGTCTTTGTTTCCTATTTTATTTATTCATCTTGTAGTTTTCCATTTTTCCCTTACCTAACTTATGGAAGTATATAAAGGTTGTTAATGATATGTTTCATAGTTTTTGGTTGCTTATTTTACCTTCGGTAAACTTTGTAATATCCTTTATGACAAATTGCCTTCTTGAATAAGATTGAGTTTTCTATTCAAGATTGTTCTTTGTTATGTCTTATCATTATGTGTAATATTGATTAGTTTAGACAACAAGCTCAATTTTGCCTTTGGTGCGTCATATTCAAGGAATAATCGTTCATATCTTTTAATTTTTTCTATTTCATAAATCATAAAACCAAAAACATACTATAAACCCTAAATTGCAATTGAAAGCACTAGATCTGCAAATTACTCGAATTCTTCCATCCATATCAAGTTGTCAAAGGATGGGCTAGCTTATGTTAACATAATCCTATTAACCCTTGTATACTCCATCAAGTCGGGTAAAGGCAATAATGGAACATAAAGGTCAAAACAAATAAAATTGGAAACTTAAAAATATGCTTTATAAACCTTGGTTTTCCTAATAAACAAGTAAACTTCGGAAACCGGAAACCAAAACCCTAAACCAGATAGTTAAGCTTGAGAGAGAAACCTAGGAACCCTGGATCCGGCTTTCCTGCGGTTTCAAACTAAAAGAACTTTTATAAAATAATTTAATGTGGAATATTGTTTTAAAGTATATTTGAAACCATAAAAAGTTTTGATTTCGAAAAATTCTCTATTCCGGGCCTTTTTGAGATCCATTACGAAAAACCGAGCCTGGAACTAGAAATTCGAAAAAATATTTTGAAATACTCTTTAGAACCGAAATTTAATAAGGATTTCAAAAATATAAGTTTTATAATTTTTTAGTTTATAAAAATTACAGATATAGCCTTTTTCTCGTATTTTCTTTACTACCGGTAAAGTAATTGTCTTTTTTACTATTCATTACTATTCACAAGTACAATCTACTACACTCACAAGCCACTCCCTACTCTCACATCCTTACAAAAACTCAATTACATTTTCTTTTCCAATGAAAATTTATCTCTTAAAAATTATTACAAATTAAGACTTTTATTACATAAATTACAAAACAAAATAGTTCAAACTCTGTCTCTCCTTTCCACTCCCTAAACCGGCGCACACCCCCACACCCCCCCTCCCCCCCATTTTGCCTCAATTTGTTTTATTTTATTTTCTTTTCATAATATAAACAAACCCTAATTTACCTACTATATATAATCTTTTACTTTCTCTCTCTTTCATTCATTTTTCATTTGTTTCAAAACTCACAAACTCTCTCTCTTTTCTTCTTTGTGCGGTGAGCCTCTTCAACACACACACACACAAGCTCATTTCTTCTTTGTTTTCCTCTTAACTCAAGCCTTAGGTGATGAATCCGAACCCTTTTCTACATTAAACCTTGTAATGGCAAGAGTATTCATGGGTATTTTCACATTTAAGTCCCCATTAGCACTTGCTAGGGATAAGAAAATACCACTATATGAACATTAAGCCATCACAAGAGTAGATCTTGTGTTTAAATGAGTTTTTATTGGATTATCTTCATATTCATGCACATAATAGTAGAGTAAAGTAGAGATCTTGCATAAAAATCCATATTCATGTTTTCAAACTCCATTTCATGCATCATAAGTAGTAGATCTAGCATTTAAATGCTCATATTATACTTGATTCATGATCTCATGAATATTTTGTATTTTAATGCATTAATGATCATAAAGGTTTTGTCTTGTATATATAAATATGGTAGTTAGTAGATCTTTAGTTAGATGAGTCAAGAAACTTAAAAAGGGAAGATTTTAGGTTGAAATGTTCAAATGAAAAATTCGTATGACTTCAAAACCATGCTTTAAAAAACTCTTTTATCAACTCTAAAACTTGTGTTTTATATGAAAAATGAAAGGTATAGGTAATAGATATCATTAAGTGATGATTTTTATGAGTTGGAATGAGATTTAATAAGAGAAATATGCAAAACAAAGAGTAGAAATAAGATAGGAAATTTTGAGTTACTAATCAACTTATGAAATTCGTAACTTTGGAATATTGCCATAAAAACACCTATTTTCCAAACTCAAAATGAAAGTTTTATTTAATAAATGAAGTCCTTAAGGGATAGGTATAATAAAGCCTTAAATTTTAATGTATTAAACAAGCTTTCTCAAAGGAATCATTCAAAAACTAATCTTTCAAAATTCGGATTTTGGATTAACCCATATTTGAAAACATGTTTACAAAGTGTAAAATAGGAATTTTTATGTAGAAATGAAGGTCCTAAGTAATAGATATAAGGAAGACTCAATTCTAACAAAGATAACTAGAAATTCCTAAGAAATAATTCCAAAAACACAAGTGATTTATCAAAGTTAGGAAACTAGTTTTCTTAAAGTAAATATTCTTGGAGTCTTGCAAAATGAAGAGTTCTAAAACTTTCTTTTAGTAAACATCATCAAGATCAAGCATACATTAAACTCATAACATGCCATTCATGATAGGAAAATCATTAATATTGCATGTATAACTGATTTATAAAGTAGAAACATTTCAAACATTTACAAAATTATTTTCGGATTTGGAAAATTGTTACTGATAAGAACTGATCCTACTTTTTTGTGACCTAAACATTTTCAAAACTTGAAAATAATATTAGAATTAGGTAGATCTTTCGAAGTAGATAGAAATAGATATATAATTAGAGAAATCTGAGTTAAAATGACCAAGTTATGGCCGTTTTAAGTCAGGACTTCCGCAAATGACGAGAATTACGAATTTACTAAGTTTTGATATATAGTTTGGATTAGTTAAGTGATGAAATACTTATTAGGGTATTTCTTCCTTTTTAGGTGACCCTAAAACCGATGATTCTCTACCACCGGATTATTATTACTAAAAGACCGGTGATCCATGGCCGAGTGAGTACCACTTCCTATTTCGATTATTGTATGTGATTGTAATGATAGTTGCACTAGATATTTGGTAAAGATAAAATAGATATGCATGATGGGGATGAATGTGAGTTATGTATGGTTGTTGTTGATATGAGAAATTGAATATAAGAATATCGAAGCCGGGTGATTAACTATTACTTGCATAGATGAATTATGATTGATTGTCTGCGATTATTGATTGATCACTTAAAGAATTGGTATAATTGACTATTCGAAATTGAAAATAAATATGGACTCATTTATATCATAATGAGGATCGAGCATTAGTATTGGTTGGTTGTTCGTGATCCTAAACGGTGTAAAAGTTGGTTAATCATGATCCATAGACGAATTAATGAGTTCGTTAATCGTGATCCACAAACGAATTTATAAGTTGGTTGACTGTGATCTTAAACGAAGTATTGAGTAGTACCACAGTATTCATTAATCTACTAACCCGGGATGGAGGGCGCAAGTCCATCCACATATGATTTCCAGCTGGTCATATGTTTAATGATTTCATATGTTTGATGCATATCACTTATATGATTAATCACTTATTTGATTGATGTGTTATAATTGCGATCTTGGAAGGTTTTACTCACTAAGCTAGTGTAGCTTACGTCCCTACAGTTTTTATTTGCTGCAGCACGAATTCATATGGCTTAGACCAAGACAACCTACAACTTAGGTATAGGAGCTAGGCATTTCCTCTAGAAGTTGTATTCATATTTGTTTAGACTTCCGTAGCAAACCAAGAGACTCTGGATGACTGTAATAGATCTTTAATTAATATTCTTTTACGGGAGAATGCCCCTTAGATTTTGTCACTAATTACATATGTGTTTTGATTTATTTTCTAATGCTATTGAATGCCAAATTAAACTCTTTAACTCCATCAGTTCGAGTATTCTATTGTCATAAAGGGACACCTTACATCTATGCAAGACTCTCGAAGGACTTGGGTAGTGATTCATGAGTCTTATATAGCATGTAGTGAACTGTTACGTTTAGGATACCCCATTGGGGCGTAATATGCTTCCAAAACAAAACATGAAGGCACGTTGCATGTTATAGCTGTGCATCAAGGCGTGTACTCCACTGATCATTAAATTGAGTTTGGAAATAGGCCTTCAATACGGCTGTGTGATCAGGCACTAGCCATGAAATGGCCATTCCATATGTGCTAACACCCTCATACATGGGCGTGTCTTCAAGCACGAGCATGGGCTGGACCATGCTTGCTCATGGACTTTCTTTACTTAATCTGCTTCACTTACTATCTTTGGCACAAGGATAAGCTTCAACACTTTTGAATTTTCCTTCCAATCTTGCCCATTCTCCAAGCTTAAGCACATTAGTTTATGCATAATAGCAAATTATATCAAATTGTCTTACAAATACTTTATCTCATCTTCATTAAGCTCATCAATAATGATCTGTTGAGCTAAATTCTTCAATCTTCTAGCTCTAGATTAGGTTATTGATCCAATTGAATAGCAATTGTGATTCGATTTCACTTTTATTAATGCTCTTGTTTTCATTATTTTTTTGCTCTTGTTTTCATTATTTTTTTACTCTTTCGTATATTTTTATCCATTTTAATTGTTAAGGCATTTTTGATAAATACTATTATATTCACATTCATTTGATGTATGAAAAAAATGAATTCATTGTTATATTACCCATTTTATTCCATTCCATTTTATTTCGTGTGCTTCTATGTAGCTAGCATGACATGGTTTTTTTCTTCTTCTATGTTGATATATATACTTTGTCATTTATCTTTCTATTATTTTTCCATTGATAATACATTTTAATTGGCATCCCTTATTAACTCAAAATAAATTATTATTTTATATTGTTAAATTTGTAATTAATGATACGTTTGATTCTCATTACAAGTCTATAATAATTTGTCAGAATTTTCAAAAATGAGCTTTAAACTTTGCTTTTTAAACCCAATGAACTTATGATAATGGGAATGTTTATCTATCTCCCACATATAACTTCTTATTATGGAGGTTTTGTCTCAAGTTTACACTTACTAGATCCTTACAAATTATAGAAAATAAGGAATTCAAATTAAATATACATATACATAAGTGATTAGTTATACTTATGTTTATTTCTAACATGTATAAATTTTGGTTAATTATAAAAAATTGATTTGTGTTTTATAGCTTTTGCAAATAAGTGACTTGCCTTTTTTTTATTTTTTTATTTTTTTACAATCAGCCAGCATATAATACACTTTGTCTTGTTTTGTCCAAATAAACTGTTAATTTAAACACATGTCAAGCATGTGCAGTGGACCCACGTCTCCTTCTTCCTCTATGGACAACAACATCATCTTCTTCTTCCTCACAACTCATCTCTCAAACCTCCATCTTTATCTTTAAACTTCTATCTCCTTCAACCTTTCCCAATGAACTCGATAGAACCAAGAACCCAACACCTCAAATGAGAAACCGCAAACCACGTCCATCCCCATATGAGACCAAACTTGGACTCATCACTGAGTCATCAATCCAGTTCACATCTCCATTGACCAAGATGAACATGTAAGCCCAACCTTCACCAAGCCCTAACTGCAAAATCACCAAGACATTACCAATTTGCGGCGACCTAAAACTCAACCATCGACCTTTGACAAACCAAACACCACCAAGCCGCAAAACCAAAATATAAGTCCCAACTATGAGAGTTGACTTACCAACGCACTAAACCTATATTGAGCTGCATCAAAACTCAACCATCGAAAACTCACCTCTGTACTCCACATAACCAAAAGCCACTATGATAGTACCAGTCAAAGCTTAATATAACCTAGAAACTTAGTCAAAACCATCTCTTCTTTGAACTTAAACCATGCAAATCAACATCGAATATCTCCATACCGCAAGAACTCTACCATACCAAGCTTCAAGATAAAGGTGAGATTGAGAGTTGTTTCTTTGAGATTGAAGGCAAATGTTTGGTTTTAGGTCAAGAACTGAGCTTTTAGTGGCATATGAGTAGCATGTGTTTAAATTAATGGTTTATTTGGATGGAACAAGACAAACTGTACTATGGATCAGTTGGTTGTAAAAAAAATTAACACATGTCATTTATTTGCAAAAGCGTAAAAACATGAATGTGTTTTTTGTTATTAAGCCTTTTTTTTCCCTTACAATATAGTTCTCATGTGACATATCATGTATATAAAAAAAATTAAATTTATACAAATATTTGAACTAACATAAAAGTTTTATCATTTAAATATATTATTAAGAAGAATTTTACAACTTAATAGCCAAAATTAAATAAGTCATATTTTTCAAAATGTTATATAATTAATTATTGAAATATGAAGATTCACAATTTGATTGTAAAAGTCAAAATAGTTTTAAAGGCTTTTGTTGTTTTAACCATAGGGGCATCATTTGCTAGTAGCAAGGTTATAATTTTTCTCATTTGATATATTTAATTATGGGTGAGCAGCATAACACTATCGTACAAGATACACACTTATATCCTACTTAACTAGCTAGGATCCAAGTGGATATTAAAGGTCATAGGGTATGATATGAGTATAAATTTTTCGAAACCTTCTCTTATATGTAAGGTTTAGGTACGAGGTTTTCATACCTAATATCCACCTTGAAACATATACTATACTATATAGAGGATATGGTGATCTGCAATGAGATCAAAGCTTTTAAAATGTAATTTACAAAAATACTAATGTCTCAATTACAACATTAGTCACAATTACCAATTTAGGCAAGCACACCTGCTGAAGTCGCATGTAAAACATTAGGTCGTATTCCTTAAGGATAGTTAGCATTTACCATACTCACTTTCAATCTATTATTTAACCAAAGAAAATTCAGCAAGGTATAACAAACAAATATTCACAAACTAAGCTAAAGTTAATCTTACTTATTTACGTGTTCTCAAGGCAAATTTTCAGGAGATAAGTTTGAAATGCAAGAATAGTCTCAGATTTTACTTCACCAAATCCTTATCATGTGATTTCTTAATACAAACTCAATGAGTTCTTTATCGAGTATATTTGCATTGTCGGATTCACTAGTGTATGTTAATGCGTCTCTTGAGTGTCAAGAATCTCTAAACGTAGGTTAGACCACCGGAATCTCTTCTCAATCTATTAGCAAACTAGATTTGCCTTAAGTTCAAGAATCCTTTAATTGAAAACCATTTTCAATGAATTTTTAATCAAGTGAATGACCGTTTCACCACTCCTATCTGTAGATAGTTATGAACAACTTCATTAATAGCCTATATCTATTCAAAAGAATAATTTCTCAATCTATTTAGTTGAAATCAGTCATGAATTTACATGGTGCACACACATAAACCCATGAATTAATGCTCAAGTTATTAATTATAAGTACCCAACAATATTTAACAATACACATTTGAAATTACATAAATGAGATCTTGGATTCACAAAACCTAAGTTAAAACAATTATTTCTCCATGGGTTTTAACATTCAGCATGAATTCAGAAGAAGCAACGTAAATGAAGATATATATCACTTATTGAAGCATGGATTCTTGAAAAAAAAAAAAAACTTCAAAGCTCGTATTCATCACAAGAAATTCGAATCCCTAGTTAAAGCAGAGTTTCTCTCACTAGAAATTCTCTCTCTCTAATATTTACACACCTATTCTATGTTAGTAATTTCTTATAATATGCTACAATACTGTTACAACATATATACACGTTTATTATATGAGTCAGACATAGAAATCATGAAGATTTTATTTGCCAACGTGGCATATTCTTTATAACAAACTTATCAAGAGCCTTGCATGCATGACATGAGTCGAGTTGCAACTTGAATCGCAGCCTCGGTTGATGGGCGCAGTTGGCATTGTGTACAATCCTTCAATAACACCTTTGCTTATTCTTCATTGTAGGCACAATTTTAGGTGTGATTGGCCTTATTACTTATCTTTGCTTGCCCTCGATTAAAGTCTCAAGTGCCATGATTGATGTTTCAACTATCCATTTTTGTTGTTTTCGCTTCAAATCTTGATCAAATCACTTTGTTTCTTCCCTTAGTCCTCAGTGAAGATGAAAAACAACAAATGAGCAATAATAGCATGATTTTATAGGAATTTTATAAAATGATCAATCAAATTAACCACAAATTTCCATGATTTAAATAGAATAAAATCATTTCTTAAATTCCCCTACTATTAAACTATTGCTTACCCTCGAGCAAACATTTTCTCATAGCAAAGACAAAAGCAAAACTTCTTGAATAAGAAAATAAATCATGAATGGTACTTGACCAAATCAAGCACAAAGTTTATTTAATTAAGCTTGCTAAATCACCTAGGAACCTTAGCAATTTGTTGCACATATTACTCTATCCAATCTTACTAAATCATGTGCTAAGATTACTTTTGTTAGAATTTCAAAACTTATCCAAGTATACTAGCCTTTACCCCATTGTTTAAGTTAGAATCCAAAGTAAAAATTATCCAAAAGATCAAACAAAGTAAGAGAGATTCAATTAACTTTCTCCTCTTATATTTTTAAGTATACAATCCCTTAGTCATCTCTCTAAGCATCACACTTAAAAGTAAAGGCATATACATCAACCCATTTCCTAAATCTCTTTCTTTATTTGTGCTCTCAATCATTATTCTATTTCTTTTCTTTTCTTTAAGATAGCTTAGTTGATAGAGGGGATGATTCATGGCTCTTTTTGAGGGACTAAGACACACGTATCAACTATCCTTTTTAAGCACATTCAATTTGATTTTGATTGAAGTTGTTAATAGAGGAGTCAAATCTCACTATTTTTAAGGAGCAAGACTACCCATACTAACAATTATTTTCTTTTTCTTGCTTTTCTTCATGATTCAATTAATAGAAGAGTCAAACCTTACTCTTCTTAGGGACTAAGTCTTGCTAATATTAATTGAACATGATTTTTCATGGCTTATTTAAAATTGATAAATGAGTCAGGATATTACTCTTTTGAGGGACCAACTCTTAGCCATACCAATCCTAAGCTCATGATCCTTTCTCATTTCTTTTATTTCATTCCATTAAATATAGCATAAGTAAAAATCATCAAGTTATAAGCATCATTTAAACATTCAAAAAAGACTATAAGGCTTTCAAAATGACTAAATTTAAAGGTATACATACCATTTAAGCGTTTAAAAATTAATGGAGTAACTCTTACAAGGGACCTTAAGTCAATCTCGGATCTAGATTCTTGAATTAAATAACAAGTAAGATTGTTCCACATGGATATTATAAGATGATTCTAACAGAGTAAAGTTAACCCAAATGTAAGATGATGTTGCTCAATACCGAGCTCATTTGAGTTACATGGTGATTTTATCTCAAAAATTGAAAAAATTTGGTCAAATTTCTGTACCATTTCATTATTTTCCCCTATAGTTATGTAAGAAAATTAATCATTAAAGCATAGGTTACTTTATTCAAATTCTCAACCTAATAATTCAATTCAATCTTACTTAACCCTTCCCCTACAGTTAAATTAGACATTGTCCTCAATGTCCAACAACCATGAAACAATTAGGGAAATTCATAAATTTAAGCACAAAGCAAAATTGAAGTTTAGGAAAACTTCTCTATTTCAAATCATGGGTTGCACATATGATGAACCACGACCTTCCTTAAATCTTGTGGTTTAATCTGCTTAACTTAAACAAAATAGGGCAAACAAGGTTATTACAAATCGTGAGCCGAGTCGCACCCAAAATTATCAAATGGATTAAATCTTACAACTTGTCCATTGTTCATAGATCAAACCGTGACTTCATGCACGGTCTCGAATTGGATCTGTTATACCTCGGCACTTCATTCTTCAGTTAAAGTTTGTTTTTGTCCTAACCGTTTATTTACCATAAAAAATTGAAATTAGTAAGGAAATAAAAAACCAAGTTAGATGTGGGTTGCCTCCTATTAAGTGCTTGTTTAATATCATCAGCTTGACAAATTTTCCTTTAAAAGCTCGGGAATTAACATAAGTGCAGTTCCTCCATCTTTCCCAAATTTTATGATGTCCCCTTATAAAGCTTAAGTCTTTGTCCATTTACTTTAAATGTTCTTTTATCAAGGTGTTCCACCTCTACTGCAACATAAGGATAGATTTTTTTAATTTTAAATGGACCTAACCATCTTGATTTAAGTTTTCGATGAAAAAGTTTCAATCTAGAATTGAACGGTAATACTAAATCCCTTTCCTTAAACTCATGTGAATGTTTAATTTTTGCATCATGCCATCGTTTTTCTCCCTCCCTGTATAACCTATTGCTCTCATAAGCACTCAAACACAATCCGTCTAATTTATTCAATTGAGAAAGATTAAGCTTACCAGCAGCAATGAGATCATAATTCAACAACTTAATGGCCCAATATGCTTTATGTTCGATCTCTACTGGTAAGCAGCATGCCTTTCCATAGACCAACTATATGGTGTTGTCCTAAAAGGAGTTTTAAAAGCAGTTCTATAAGCCTAAAGCACATCACCTAATTTTTCAGCCAATCTTTTCTATTTGTTGCAACTGTCTTTTCTAATATTCGCTTGAGTTTTCTATTGGAGACCTCAGTTTGTCCATTTGTTTGAGGATGATAAGGGGTAGATACTCGATGATTCACTTCATATCATTTCAAAACTTTCTCAATTGATGTATTGTAAAAATGAGTGCCTGAAAAATGTGTACTTAAATACATTTATCTCACACTTTCATGTATATTCATGTGCTTTTAAAGTGAAATTCCTGCTATAAATGATAAATTGCATCATCTTGGATCAATTTTGTTTAATATGAAAAAAGATGTCAAGAAGGATAAAAAATAGGAGTTAAATTGTAAAATTGCACTGTAAAAAGAAAAAGAGATTGTTCTCCATGTTTTGGTTGGAAAATGATCTCTGAACTAATATTAGTAATTGAAATTTCACTTGCAGCAGACAAAAGTTATAGAAACGGAGGCACGATCAGACCGGCAGCTCAGTAGCCAGAAACCAACAAGTCTACCAACCAGATTCTAGCCTATCTGAGGAGAATAGAGCAAGTGACCGAGCTCCCCTGATCTCTCTTCAGCAACACACACATGAGCAATCAAGCTGAGTTATAGGAGCACCTCGAAGTAGAAGAATTCACTACAGCATTTCTCACCGAGCGCCCATTCGAGGCTTCACCGAACACACTAAGTACTTAGCAGATTGAAGCGATCAGGCAATCACCGACCTCAGCTTGAATGGAGCAAGCGGATCAGTCATTTCTATTCAGTATTTCAATCAAGCATCAACTGGAATACCAAGTAAGACCTGTTCCAAATTCGAGCTGCACTAGTCTCCATGGTAGAGCTTCAACGTTACCGACCTGCAACACCCAGAGATCAAGCAGCCAACAAGCGAGCTCCTGACGAACGACAAGCATCCAACCAAGACAATTGAACTATGTCAAGTTGCATATGTCCGAGCTCTAACGAAGACTTGTCACGCCACAACAAGAAGCCTCATCCCAGTGGCTGCACAACACTCGATCATCGAGCTCCACCGATCAAACCTGCTATAACCGGGCATGGGCAGTAGCAACTAAGCTCATACTTATGATCAGTGCCAAAACATAACGTGACCGACCCTAGTCCAAGCTGCAACATGATGTACAAGACCTGTAGATATTCTTATTGACCTGAGCTTGCCATTTTACTCCTAACAGATGTGATGCAGTAGGCGGCAAGTCATCTAATGTCCCATGCACAGTAGTGCGACCAGGACTGGACAGAAAGCATCTAAACTGAGCATGATCGAGTGCCTCTCGAGTATCACACGGAGCGCTCAAATGTCCCACGTCGAGCCATCGAGAGCGACAAACTGAGATCCACACCAAGCTCACTTTTGCACTGCTACTGATCAAGTCTACTGCAATGTAAATGATCAGACCAACAGACTGATCAAGCCTACTATTTGAGTAACATAACATCAAGCTTCCTAAAGCTGCTACACACAGACCTGGTTTGATCACGAAAGCTAAGCTCCAAACCAGAATTAGCTGAGGTAAGTCAAGCTCCGAAGTTACAAGTCAACCCGAGCTAGCAATATACTTGAGCTGTCCTTGCACATGACTGACCTCACAAGATCGCTTCAGCAACCTCGGCTTTGTTTTATTAAGTATAGTTTTGGGGCACTTCGTCTAAAGCCCAATTTTGTACTTGTTCAGAAGACTTCATTTTGTATCTTATTACAATATTTTGGGGATCCACTCCACATACCTATCATATCATAATCACCTAATTCTATCAACTTCATACCTCCACATACCAACTCTCTTTTTCTAAGACCCTATATATACCCTTTCCATTATCATTTCTTTGTCGATCATCACACTTAATCTGGCCCTCTTGGGTCTAGACATTCTTTCATCCAATACCCCATCATATTTCCGTCCACATTCACCTCACTCACCAACCTTGACCTCATTTCACTAACCTCAACCTCACTTCACCCCATCTCCAGGCATTGTTCATTACGCATATTCACAGTGGAGTTGGATCCTTAAGTTACGAAAAGCCATTCTATAACCTCTAGGTGTTTCCTCTCCTTTATCTTCTGTAATGATTTGTGTTCATATCATTGTCAATGAAATTCCATTTTTTAGTATGAGCTAGACTTATTTCGTGGGATTATGTGATGCATTTATGGATTTCCTAAGTAGTTGATCAGTATTTTATAACAAGTCTTATTGATTTGGAAATTTGGTTATTTCTATTTCAATGTTTACAATGTCAAAAGTTTGTTTATGAGCTTCTTGTAAATTATAGCTTAAAATACTCGAGAGGGATTCTAAAACTCAATTGAAATAGAAAACACAACTTCTAAATCGACATGGACACATGCTGTTTTGTCTCAAGTTATAGAACTCATGTTTTTAATGTGGTTGAAATTGTGGTTTATTAACACAGACACATGCTTGAACCATAAATTCAACTAGAATAACATGGCTTATGAGAGGGGTATATTATTTAACTGGTGATTATAAATGTATTACTCGAGAAGGATATCCATGTTATAGTTAGAATTGTACAACTCGAAAGGAAGGCAAATTCTTGTGAGTTTAATCAAAATCCAAGTGAATAAACCTGATTATAATTACAAAGCAACGAATGGAAAACCTAACGAAGACCATTACATAATCCCACATCTATTTTACTGAAGGAGTTTTCACTTAGTAATTTTAGCATTAGTTTAGTTTTTAGTGTTAGATTAGTTGTAGTTTGTAGTGGTAATTTTAGAAGTAGTTTAACCAGTTAGAAATCTCGAACTCTATTTCGGTTGCCTAACTTAGAGTAAAACTAATATAATCTACTGCTTAGTCAAGTAGCTCCCTATAGATTCGACTTGGTACTCATAAGATTTTATTATTGCATGCGTATCCGATACACTAGCTAGTATTTACGCTATAAAAGTAATCCTTCAACGAAAAGCACATCAATGGCTCTACCACTAATAAAAGCTCTTGGACAATCGAATCTTGAAAACAGCCTTTTCAAAAACTTTGCGATTGCTCAAGCATTAATAGTAGGCAGTGCTTGGGCTTGTACCCATTTTGAAACATAATTTATTGCTACTAAGATGTATTTGTTACCAAAAGAGCTTAGAAATGGTCATATAAAATCTATGCCCCACACTTTAAAAACATCACATTCCAAAATGAAAATTTGAGGCATTTCATCTCTTTTTGAGATGTTTCCCACTCTTTGGCACTTGTCACAATTTGCAACAAATAATTGAGCATATTTAAAAATCGATGGTCAATAAAAACCTACTTCTAAAACTTTGTGAGCTGTTCTATTTGCACTATAATGGATTCTAATTGGCCCATCATGACAATGATATAAAATTTTATGACCTTCGTGTGAAATGCATCATCTAATTATTTGGTCAAAACAAATATGAAGGAGGAATGGATCTTCCTAAAACTCAATGTTATTGGAATTGGATTGGGGTTTAACCTGGACAAGATAAGAGGTTAAGGGTCAAGGGGTCGAACCAAGGTCACAAAAAAGTAAAAATATAAGGGATAATTTAATTATGAAAGATCAATATATATGACATCACTCAATTAAATCTATATTTGGACCAAATTCATCAATTAATTATTAAATAAATATGACACAATGATTATATTTCATAAATTTATCACAAAGTATGAATAAATATTTGAATTTCTAGTTTTTTTTCGGCTTGGTCAACAGGTCTGGGTTGATCGGTTCAACCTGGTTCGATAGCTTAGGTCGACCGGATCAATCTGGGTCTCACCAATTCGATGCAAAAACGGGTCTTTGGTGAGACCCAACCAGGCATTAGTGCCAATTCTGGTTGAACCAGCCAGTCCAAGCCGGTTTCGTCAACAATGCCAAAAATAATGTTTTAATTCTATAAAGAAAAATTTCCTCTGATTATAATCCAATTCCATTGGGAATTCCTTATCGACCAAACAATTAACAATGTCAACATACCATGGCTTAAGATTGTTATCTATAGTGCCAATAAAATAAAGCCTCTCTTAAGGGAACTCATCATTGATATCCTCTTCTTTAAGTTGACCTAGGAAAAGGTAATCTAACCTGGAAAGATGGTTAGTGGCTAAGTTTTCTAATCCCTTCTTGTATTTCCTCTCCAAATCAAATTCTTGCAAGAGTAACACCCAATGAATGAGGTATGGTTTGGCTTTTATCTTAGCTAGAAGATACTTCAAAGCTGAATGGTCAGTATAAACAATAACTTCAGACAAAATCAAATAACATCAGAATTTATAAAAAAAAAATACCACCACAAGTGGTTCCTTCTCTATTGTTGTGTAATTTTCTTAAACTAAGTTCAATGTCTTGCTTACATAATGATTTGGTTGAAAGTGCTTGTCCCTTCGTTGCCCAAAACGACGCCAACAGCAGAATCACTAGCATCACACATAAGCTCAAAGGGTAGATTCCAATTTGGTACCACCATGATAGGAGCATTGATCAGCTTCTCCTTTAGAAAGTTAAATTCTTCCAAACAATCTTTATTGAAATAAAATAGAGCATCCTTTTCTAGGAGTTTTGTTAAAGGTCTTGTAATCGTAGAAAAATCTCTAATCAATCTCCCATAGAAACTAGCATGCCCTAAGAAACTTCAAATTGCTTTAACTAAAGTTGGTGGTGGTAATTTCTCAATGACCTGAACTTTTGCTGCATAAACTTTGATTCCTTGTTTTGATATTTTATGCATTAAGACAATGCCCTACTATACTACGAAATGGTATTTTTCCCAATTTAACACAAGCTTCATCTCTTCACACCTTTGTAGGACTCTTTTCAATTCATAATGTAACCATCAAATGAATATCCAAAGATCGAGAAATCATCCATGAAAACTTCCATCATATTTTCCACTAAATCTTCAAAGATAGCCATCATGCAACATTGAAAAGTTGTTGAAGTGTTACACAAACCAAATGGCATTCTTCGATATGCAAAAGTACCATAGGGACATGTGAATGTAGTCTTCTCTTGTTCTTCAAGAGCAATTGAAATTTGAAAATAACTTGATATGCCATTTAAAAGGCATGTCCTACCAATCTTTTCAATGTTTAATCAACGAAGGATAGTGGGAAATGGTCTTTTCTAGTGGCATCATTGAAATTCTTATAATCAATGCATACTCTTCAATCTGTGACAGTTCGCATAAGAGTAAGCTTGTTCTTTTCATTTGGCACCACCATCATTCCTCCTTTATTTGGCACTACTTGAACCAAACTGACCAATGAGCTATCTGAGATTAGGTATATAAGCTCTACATCCAACAATTTTACCACTTCTTTCTTTACTACCTCCATCACATTTGGATTTAAGTACCTTTAAGGTTGATTGGTTTAAAATTTTCCTCCATTAGAATCATGTGTGTACAAAACGAGAGATTGATGCCCTTGATGTCAGTAATCTTCCAAGCTATTGATCTTTTATGTTACCTCAATATGTTTGACAACTTTTCCTTTTACTCATCATCGAGTTGTGACAAAATAATGATAGGAAGCTTAGAGTATTTTGTAAGAAATGCATTATCATGGCCCCACCCCAAACGCATAGGGTGTGACAATTATGTTGCATATATCACCTCCAAGTGATATGTGTAAAGCATTCCATTATTGAGTAGATTTCTAATCAAGTTCTAATTTGAGAAATCGTTGTTAATTTTTATAAAAATTTTGACAGAATGCTATTTGTTTATTCATGGTTCAGATTTATAAAAACCTATAAAATTCAACCTGTTTAGAAAATAAGTATCTCAAATATTTATTCATGAATATTACCCGCAAGGCCCATCAAAAGATTACAACTCAAATATAAAACTTTTGGACTTAAAGGTCCATATCAAATAGAATAAAAGCATTAGATAGTTATTTGATTACAATCATCCAAGTTTATTAAGTATGATTACAATAAACTTTTCATGCAAAACTCATAAAACCCATGTGTCGTACAACGCCATCTAATCGAGTCATCCTATGTATCTCGCATTCCTCATCGAATCATCAGTAAGAATTGAAAGCTCGGTATATAGTGATACAAGCACATATCACATGTCATATGCTCCTAATCTAATGCAACAACCATAGTTTAGGATATTCAATTTAAAGTCCACAAACAAGGTATCCCTAGCGTCCTAGAAATAGCAACATGCATAAGAATACTCATGACTCCCACCAAACAAAAGGGTAAGGTTCCATCAACAGATCACACACTGAAGAGGGGGTTTAATAAGTTCCTAGTACTTACTGGAAAAGAAAATAAAGAATGAGTTTCATACGAATCAATTCCACACAAACAGCCATCAATGAGCACATCTATTACGACGTTTTATGCAAGAGCTCATATCTTTGCATAACTCCGTTGCAACTTCGTACCAGCTCCTAATTGATCATCTTGTTTCGGAATATCCCCTATTGACTACCCACCCGTTCTTACCATACACTTCATGAGCATTTAGTCACCTATAACTATCACACCATCTTAAATTGCGATCAGGCTCACAACCCAGTCTGAGGCTACCACTCCTTAAGTAAGCGGCCAAGCAGTAAACAATATTCAATTAAGCTGAGTTTAAATTCTTTGTCCAGTTATTAATACTACCATAGTAAGCAACATGCAATTACTGCGTACATGTCAATTGGTTTAAGCTTTTAAATTCCTTTCCAAGCTTGATATCCAACAACTGTTGATGATTGAAATTGAAATAGGTTCATGATTAATTATCTTTAATCCTCTTGTATTGCTTGTTATATCTAGGTCACCTTGACTTAGTCATTTTACTTAAAGATCATGTTTAGAAGGTCATTTAATTCTAAGGAAGGAATCAAGTCAAGTTTTGTGCGATTTAGACAAGAAAAAGATGAAGAAAAGAGGGGCTGGAAAGAACACGACTAATGCATGACTCATATACATGTTGTGCTTTTCTAGGAAAACTTGTTTTCTTCAAGTTTTGAAGACAAAGAGAAGCATGGGCAGGTATACGACTAGTGTGCATGTCATGCTTTCCTAGGGAAATGTGATTCTTGAGTTTTTGAAGGTTAGAGAGAAGCACGAGCAAGTACATGACTCGTGTACATGTAGTGCTTTTTTGGGTTCAACAAAATCATGCGCAAACTTGATATTTTTGTCAAAAACATGTTTTGGAACCAATTTTGATGATCTTAAAGGTATTAGATAGTCGTGTTTAGGCTTAATCTATTCTATTTTCATCTTCCATTTGTTAAAACATAATCAATCCAAGTTGAAAGCCTAAAACATCTATTTTTTACATCAACCACAAAATTCATCATGGTTCCTCTGCAATTTTCAAAACTTTCATTTATAAACCTTCATTTAACATCTCTAACATGAACTTACAACAAAACCCAATCACAAATCATGTTTAGTCTCTGGTTTACATTATTAGAACAACATTATCTTCTTTTGATTGAAATTCCTTAACATAAATAGTTAGTCTCAAGATCTGACCTTACTTTAAAGTATAGTTCCTCCCTTGTTTTAGTTAGGATGAAGATTCTAAACTCCAAAACCACTCTAACACCCAATCTCTTGCAACCCATAACACGAACCAATATACCTAAGTAAGTTTCCATGCTAACATAGCTTTGAAACACTCTAAAACACCTTGAAATCTCAAGCTCTTGTCTCGTTAAGAATTTTGTTGTACCTTGTGCGGCTTCTCCCAATTCATTTTCTCCACTTTCAAACTACAACCCAAGGATAATATAATCATTAAGGGAGCTTAAAATTGTAAAAAGAGCTAAAACTCAAGTTTAATAAACTTTTCTTACCTTGGGTTTAGGTATTATAAATTTTGAAACTCTTGAGCTCCTTGGATATTTATGTCTTCTTTATTGTGTTGAGAAAAGAAGAAGAAACTAATCATAACCTAATATTACGTTACACTAGCTTAAATATGGCCTAAAAGTGCTTAAAATGTGAATTTTGGAGGCGTTATACCTTATATAGGTCTTAGAGAGGTTTTAATGAGGAAGAAAATCAGAGGGAGAAAAAGGAGGATGGGGGCCAGCAATCCAGATTTTTCAAAATAAGGAAGGTTTAGGTTTTGTTCTTTTAGTCTTATGATGTCACATGGCACAATTTAGGGCATCTATTTTTACAAATGCTAGAACTAGTTTAGGGCTCGTAATCCAATATACATGTAAATTGTGGATTGAATTACTCCACTAAGTTTATTTCATCTACTTTAATAAGAATTTCAATTTTTAATTCACCTTAGTTCCCAATTAGGGTTAAAGTTGTAAGGACCCGCTATTACCCCTAGTTGAAATAAGCAATAGCAGTTCCCCAACCGTATATAATCTGCAGAATTATATGCAAGGTTGTCTTAAAAGGATTGTTTGATGAATTGTTCACCTAATCTTAAGGATAAATCATTTTAAGAAATAATTACTTAGTAGCTTTTCAAAACATATTAACATATATATACAAACTTCAAACAAAGGCAGATCAAGCTAGATATATACATACATATATTACATCCACAGGCTTCTTACAAGCCTTAAACAAAATAACAAAATATAAAGCTTAACAAAGCTTTACAAACATCCATTCTAACTAACTATCTAGTCTATTACAAAAAGAATGGTTCCGTCCAGTCCTGGTCAAACTCTAGTCCTCATATTCCTCCAAGAAGTCCTCAAAATCGGAGCCATAACCCATGCTCGCATAGGACTCGTCCAGGTCATCACCTGAAATTGTTAAAAGAATGAGCCAGAGGCCCAGTACACAGCAACGAATACAAAAGCGAGATGAAGCACACAAGCTTAGTCTAAATGCAATATGCAACATCCATTCAATTATTCTTTAATCTTTAATTAATCAATCAACACGGGAGTATTCAAACTCCGGACAACAGGGATCGCGAGGGGACCTGAGTAACACTCGGACGCTCAGGGGGTTGATATAAGTAGTTCGGGTACTCATACCGTCCTAGATATCGTTAAGTCAAAGAGAAAAGTAGCTTCCTCCAGGGTTAATAGCCGTTACTTAGCTCTATTTATACTCAGTCCATATCATAAAATATAGTTCACCCGTTCTCATAAACGTTTGAACTAAACTATGGTACTTCCTACCAAGTTTAAATAAATTTTCACCGATCTATACCCCCCGTCGACTACCCGCCGTACCACTTAATGAAAGTCATCTCAAATGACAGGAGTGGCCTAAGCGCCTAGATCTACCGTGCTCAAACCGAGCAAGGTGCCGCTCCCCGAACCGGATACCAACTTCCATCCCAAACTCATCAAACTATGAGGGGTCGCCGTTAGGTTCATACATGACCTGGCGTAGGAATTGGATTTTAACGGCATAAAACACAAGCAACAATCACATTTTAAGTTTTCTTATTATATATTTAAGTTTTATAAATGCCTATCCTAACAGAGACAAGCAGGTTACTGCGTACCTGATAAAGCTCGGGAATTAACGGAGTCGAATGGGCGAGGATCTATCACTGTTAATCAATATTAAAATTCACTCTTAGCTTAAACTCTAATTGACTATTCAAAATATAAATTCATCCAAAATCCAAATAAATTGATTCAAAGTCAAAATAAGGCATTTAACACCCTATATACCCTAGATCGCTTAATAAATACATGATTACTCGAATAACAAACTTTGGAAAATTTTAGAAAAAGCTTTTAAAAATTCAAAAGCTCAGGGGATACGCCGGCACTCAACGCCGGCGGCGTTGAGCCGGTGTTCAATGTCCTGAAAATTCACACTGCCAACGCTGGCAGTGTTCAAGGGTACGCCGTCAGCCTATGTTTCCTACGCCGGCGGCCTTTAGCCGGCGTTGAATCCAAAACCCAAAGTTTCAAAAACATCCAGAGAAGTCTAAGCCGTCCGCTTACTTAGTACGCAGGCAGCTTTGACACATACGCCGGCGGCGTTGATTTCAAACAGCCGGCGTACAATATGGATGAAAGAACGCCGACTCACTCGTCTAGTGAAAGCCGGCGGCGTTGCAAACGGCGTTAGGAAAATTGATTCTGTGGGCTTTCTACACCGCCTCTACGCCGGCGGCGTAGAATCCCCAGATGCCGGCGTACGTTCAAAATCTAGCCTATACGAAAATGATTTTTGAAATCCCCTGTTTTATACACTTTGATCAATTCTCAAAACTTTTCCAAACTTTCTAAAGCTTGTTATATAATTCAAATACTATCCTAACAACATGAATTTCACCTCTAATTATCAAATCACCATTCATACTTCAAATTCACATATCAACTACTCATTCTTCAATTTTTCTATAATACTCATTCCCACACTTCCACATTCCTATGAGATGCAAACTACCCTTCATTAATCACATAATCCCATTCAAACTATCATTCATGCACCAATCCAATCTCCTACCAAACATCATCTCAAAATCCTATCTACCTAACATTTACAAACAACACATTATAAGACATAAATTAAAAGACAAAGATTGCATTAAACTTACATGAGTGAATCTTGGCTTGGAATGTTATTCAAATCCTTAAGCTTGTAGTAAACCTTGGCTTAGGGTTCAAAATTTTGGATTGATAAAAGAAGAAAGAAAGAAGAAAGAAAGAAGATGAAATTCGTATGGAAATTATGGCTGCCAAAAAGGAGGACTTATCTTGTCCAATTAGAGTAATTTGTTATCCAAATCTTACCTTTAAGGGGTATATTTGTCCTAGGTTTAATTTGGGTGAATTTCAAATGCATTTGAGTTAAATTTGAGCTCAAAATGTGGGTTTAAAAATTCACAAAATTTCTGTCATGAATTAAGCAACTTCAAAACAATTTGATTACATTCTAAACATAATGCATGCATATTAATTTACAAAAAGACACACACATTCATTAAACTATTCACACATTTATGGATATCAAACAATAATATTAATTTCATAATACTAATCATATATAAAATAACACATTCCTTAATTATATTACTAAACATACACATATATATATATATATATCATCCAAATATCATACTAGCATGCAATATAGGAATTTCTTGGCTATTTCATTCTCCCCTCCTTCAAAAAGTTTCGTCCTCGAAACTTATCATACCTTAATCATTGCTCAAACAACTCGGGATACTTCTGTCTCATCTCATCTTCGGGTTCCCAAGTCGCCTCTCTTTCGCTTTGACCCGACCACAAAACTTTGACAAAAGGAATTACTTTCTTTCTCAATACCTTGTCAATCTTGTCCAAGATCTTAATAGGTTTCTCAATTGTGCTTAGGTCGGGTTGAATCTCGGGTTGATGAGTAGAGACGATAGCTTCAGGATCCGATACACACTTTCTGAGCTGTGACACATGAAACACATCGTGAACTTCGGACAAATTCGGGGGTAAAGCTAGTCGGTAAGCTAATGGCCCGATTCTTTCCAAAACTTCATATGGACCTATATATCTTGGATTCAACTTTCCTTTAACCCCAAATCTAATCACTCCTTTTGTTGGTGAGATCTTAAGGAATACATGGTCACCAACTTCGAATTCCAATGGTCTTCTCCTCATGTCAGCATAGCTCTTATACCGATCTTGAGCCGTCTTCATTCTCTGCTTAATCACTCGGATCTTGTCAACCGCTTGCTGTACTAACTCAGGACCCAAAACTGTTCTTTCACCAACTTCATCCCAATGTATTGGGGATCTGCACTTCCTACCATACAGTGCTTCATAAGGCGCCATCTGAATCGTTGCTTGGAAGCTATTGTTGTAAGAAAACTCTATGAGTGGCAAATATGTATCCCATCTATTGCCAAAGTCTAAGGCACATGCTCTTAACATATCTTCCAAGATCTGGATCGTTCTTTCAGATTGCCCGTCTGTCTGAGGATGAAATGCCGTGCTAAACTGAAGCTGTGTACCCAAAGCAGTATGTAGACTCTTCCAAAATCTGCTGACAAAGCGTGAATCCCTATCTGAAGTGATCGTCTTTGGAATACCATGCAATCTCACTATCTCTTTGATATAGGTATGTGCCATCTTCTCCAATGATTCTCCAACTCTTAATGGTATGAAATGAGCCGACTTTGTCAATCTATCCACGATAACCCAAACAACTTCATACTTGGTTATGGTTTTGGGTAAAGCCGATACAAAATCCATGGTAATGTCTTCCCATTTCCATTCAGGCACTGACAAAGGTTGAAGTTCTCCTCCGGGCCGTTGATGTTCAATCTTTACTTGTTGACAAACCATACACTTAGAGACATATTGAGCTACATCCCTCTTTAAACCTTCCCACCAATAATTTCTTTTTAGATCCTTATACATTTTTGTACTTCCGGGGTGAATCGAATATGGAGAGGAATGGGCTTCCTTCATGACTTCTTCTCTTAACCCACATGGCACAAATAGTCGATTCCCATATCTCACAACACCATCCATATCAATCTTAATTCTTTCCTTTTCCCAATCCTTATAGAATCCTTTATTCCTTTGGTTTCATCGTCTTCCTCTTGAGCTTGTTTAATTCTATCCAGAATTGTTGGTTGCAAAGACAGTTGAGCTAACATCACATCTACTTGCTCCACAGTGACTTCAAGATCTAGCTTCATGAACTCTATCTGGATCTCCTTTTGGCTAGAAAGCAAAGTAGCAATGTCTTCATGTTTCTTTCTACTAAGCGCATCCGCTACTACATTAGCTTTCCCGGGATGGTAGAGGATCTCCATCATAATCCTTAAGTAGTTCAAGCCATCTTCTCTGTCTCATATTGAGTTCTTTCTGTGTGAAGATGTACTTTAAACTCTTGTGGTCCGTATAGATCTTACACTTCTCTCCAAACAAATAATGTCTCCACAATTTCAGTGCAAGTATAACAGCTGCTAACTCTAAATCGTGTACTGGATAATTCTTTTCATGTGGTTTCAACTGTCTGGAAGCATAAGCTATAACTCTCCCGTCTTGCATAAGCACACAACCGAGTCCTTGAATAGATGCATCACTGAAGACTATGAATTCCTTTCCATGGACTGGTAGCGCCAAGATAGGAGCCGATATCAATCTCTCCTTCAACTCTTCAAAGCTCTTCTCACATCTATCATCCCATTCAAACCTAACATTCTTTCGGGTCAATCGGGTTAATGGAGATGCAATCTTTGAGAATCCTTCCACAAATCTTCGATAATATCCAGCTAATCCAAGAAAGCTTCTGATTTCACTCACCGTTGTAGGCCTTGTCCACTTGAGAATCGCCTCAATCTTCGTTGGATCAACTGAGACTCCTTCTTTTGAAATAATATGTCCAAGAAAAGATATCTCCTCTAACCAAAACTGACACTTGTTAAACTTGGCATATAGTTTCTTCTCTCGAAGCCTTTGTAACACAAGTCTCAAATGCTCTTGATGCTCTTCTTTGCTTCGGGAATAGATCAAGATATCGTCAATGAAGACTATGACAAATGAATCCAAATAATCCTTGAAGACTCTATTCATCAAGTCCATAAATGCAGCTGGTGCATTGGTTAACCCGAAAGGCATCACTAAAAATTCGAAGTGTCCATATCTGGTTCTGAAAGCTGTCTTCTGAATGTCTTGAGATTTAATCTTAAGCTGATAGTATCCTGATCTCAAGTCGATCTTAGAAAACACAGTTGCTCCTTTCAACTGATCAAACAGATCGTCAATCCGTGGCAAAGGATACTTATTCTTAATAGTAACCCGGTTCAATTCTCTGTAATCAATACACATACGCAAACTCTCATCCTTCTTCTTGACAAAAAGCACTGGAGCACCCCACGGGGATATGCTTGGTCTAATAAAACCCAAGTCTTGCAATTCTTGCAATTGCAACTTCAACTCTTTCAACTCGGCTGGAGCCATTCTGTATGGAGCTTTAGAGATGGGTACCGTTCCTGGCAACTTCTCAGGAAATACATCCACAAACCCATTCACAATTGGCACCATGTTGATATCTACTTCCTCCATACTCATAGCTGCCATAACCGGTTTCTCCCACAACTCCATGAACTTCACACTCTTAGGTCTTAACCTCTCTAACATATATGAAAACCTTCCTTCATCCAAATCAAAACTCAACTCCGCTCTACTACAATCGATAGTGACCTTATAATGATTTAGCCAATTCATTCCCAATATTACATCAAAATCAGATAAAGTAACACTATCATATCAATAGGCATGCTCACATCAGAAATCATCACATTCACATTCTTACACACACACATGAATGCCTATTTTCAATCACTAACGAGTAGTTACACACATAACACGATCACTCAACACTTAGAAGCAAGATTACAATCGTTCATGAAATTCTCAGAAATACATGCATGAGTCGCCCCTGTATCAATCAACACATAAGCATTCCTATCACACACATTCAGAATACCTGCCAAGGTGTCTACTGCAGGAGAGTATCTTCAACTTGCTGTAGGGTGAAAACTCTAGCATTTGTCTTCCCTTTTTCACATTCATTCCTTTTTAACATCAGTCGATCTTTGCAATTGGAAATATGATGCCCTCTTTGCTTACAATAAGCACAAAACACTGGGTAACTTGGGATTCTGACACTCTGTGTATTTATGCCCAACTTGACCACATGAGAAGCACGCTCCGGGAGTCCACTTACAAGTTGTCTGTTCATGAGGACCATAGCATCTAGGGCATTTCTTCTCAAACACTGGTGTAGAAGCCTTAGATGTTGATCTCTGACCTCCTTGTTTTCCCAGGTAAGGTCTCTTTCCTCGGTTTTGATAATAGCCTCCTTTGCTAACACCTTGATAACCGCCATAAGATGTGCTGGAACAGGTCTCTTCCCATGAAAGCAGCTCTTCGGGCTCTCCTAACTCGACTATCATTATTTATCCGTTCCATCAACAAAGCTTTGGCAACTGAATCTGATAGAGTGTGCAATTCGAACTTCTTCACTTCATTCTGAATCTCTTCATTCAAACCGTTCTGAAACTTCTGAACCTTCATCCTCTCATCACGATAATCCTCCTAGCAAAGCGTAGCAACCTGCAAAACTCTCCATGGTACTCATCTATGGTCTTGCTTCCTTGTCACAAGTTCAACCAATCAGAAATCATCCTCTCTCGTACTGAATTCGGGAAGTACTTAGTGAAGAAGGCATCCTTGAATGTAATCCAAGAGATGGGTTGTTGCAAATTTCCACTAGCTAGTCTCCACCAGTTGTAAGCTTCTTTCTTCATCATATAAACTGCTAAGTCCACTTTCTTATCCTCAGGAGTACTACTAGCTGCAAAGGTCTTCTCCAATTCTTCTATCCAATTCTCAGCTACTGTCGGATCAGTGCTAGTACCATCAAACTCTGGAACCATCTTACTAAAGTCATGTAGTTTGATCTGGTTGGCTTGTTCATTCACAGGTGGTGCTTCATTCGGTCTTACCCCGGGTTGATTACCTTGCTGTATAAAGTACTGTGTCTGCTGGTACATCATCATCTAATATTGCTGCATCATTACATCATGTCTCTTATCATACCATACTGGAATTGGGATCACCAGTAGGCATTTGTGGCATTGGTGGAATAGGTGGCATAGGTGGAGTGGCGGAATTTGAGTCGGTAGAGGAACTTGTGAAGCTGAAGCCGATGCAGGATATGGTGTAGTCTCACTACTAGTGTAGAAGATGAAGTAGGAACAAATGTAGCGATGACTGTGGTGGTGGTGGCATACTTTCCCTATCTGAATGCTGCCTGGTAGATCTCCTTAACCTATCCATCTTAATAATCGCACACACTACATTCAACACACACACATGTATACACATTAAGCTTATTTAAATTAACGTTCACACATAATAGCAAACAATTAATAAAAAAAAAAATCAATCAAGCAACAAGCACACAAACAATTAAGAAAACAAACAAGCATAACATCCAAGCAAACTTAGTTCTTCCTATTCTACCTATTTGTGTCTAAGTCAAGTCGCAACAAATCATTTTAATTAGGCAAACAATTAATCAAACTATGCTCTGATACCAACTGTAAGGACCGCTATTACCCTAGTTGAAATAAGCAATCGCAGTCCCCAACCGATATAATCTGCAGAATTATATGCAAGGTTGTCTTAAAAGAATTGTTTGATGAATTGTTCACCTAATCTTAAGGAATAATCATTTTGAGAAATAATTACTTAGTAGCTTTTCAAAACATATTAATATATATACACAACTTCAAACAAAGGCAGATCAAGCTAGATATATAATACATATATTACATCCACAGGCTTCTTACAAGCCTTAAAAAAAATAACAAAATATAAAGCTTAACAAAGCTTTACAAACATCCATTCTAACTAACTATCTAGTCTATTACAAAAAGAATGGTTCCGTCCAGTCCTGGTCAAACTCTAGTCCTCATATTCCTCCAAGAAGTCCTCAAAATCGGAGCCATAACCCATGCTGCTAGGACTCGTCCAGGTCATCACCTGAAATTGTTAAAAGAATGAGCCAGAGGCCCAGTACACAACAACGAATACAAAAGCGAGATGAAGCACACAAGCTTAGTCTAAATGCAAATGCAACATCCATTCAATTATTCTTTAATCTTTAATTAGTCAATCAACACGGGAGTATTCAAACTCCGGACAACAGGGATCGCGAGGGGACCTGAGTAACATCGGACGCTCAGGGGGTTGATATAAGTAGTTCGGGTATCATACCATCCTAGATATCGTTAAGTCAAAGAGGAAAGTAGCTTCCTCCAGGGTTAATAGCCGTTACTTAGCTTTATTTTACTCAGTCCATATCATAAAATTAGTTCACCCGTTCTCATAACGTTTGAACTAAACTATGGTACTTCCTACCAAGTTTAAATAAATTTTCACCGATCTATACCCCCCGTCGACTACCGCCGTACCACTTAATGAAAGTCATCTCAAATGACAGAGTGGCCTAAGCGCCTAGATCTATCGTGCTCAAACCGAGCAAGGTGCCGCTCCCGAACCGGATACCAACTTCCATCCCAAACTCATCAAACTATGAGGGGTCGCGTTAGGTTCATACATGACCTGGAGGAGTAGGAATTGGATTTTACGCATAAAACACAAGCAACAATCACGTTTTAGGTTTTCTTATTATATTTAAGTTTTAATAAATGCTATCCTAACAGAGACAAGCAGGTTATGCGTACCTGATAAAGCTCGGGAAATAACAGAGTCGAATGGGCGAGGATCTATCACTGTTAATCAATATAAAATTCACTCTTAGCTTAAACTCTAATTGATAATTCAAAATATAAATTCACCAAAATCCAAATAAATTGATTCAAAGTCAAAATAAGGCATTTAAACACCTATTATACCTAAATCGCTTAATAAATACATGATTACTCGAATAACAAACTTTGGAAAATTTTAGAAAAAGCTTTTAAAAATTCAAAAGCTCAGGGGATATGCGGCACTCAACGCCGGCGGCGTTGAGCGGTGTTCAATGTCCTGAAAATTCACACTGCCAACGTGGTGTTCAAGGGTACGCGTCAGCTATGTTTCTACGCGGCGGCGGCCTTTGGCCGGCGTTGAATCCAAAACCCAAAGTTTCAAAAACATCCAGAGAAGTCTAAGCCGTCCGCTTACATAAGTACACAGGCAGCTTTGACACATACGCCGGCGGCGTTGATTTCAAACAGCCGGCGTACAATGTGGATGAAAGAACGCCGACTCACTCGTCTAGTGAAAGCCGGCAGCTTTGCAGACGGCGTTAGGAAAATTGATTCTGTGGGCTTTCTACACCGCCTCTACGCCGGCGGCGTAGAATCCCTAGATGCCGGCGTACGCTCAAAATCTAGCCTATACGAAAATGATTTTTGAAATCCCCTGTTTTATACACTTTGATCAATTCTCAAAACTTTTCCAAACTTTCTAAAGCTTGTTATATAATTCAAACACTATCCTAACAACATGAATTCCACCTCTAATCATCAAATCACCAATCATATTTCAAATTCACATATCAACTACTCATTCTTCATTTTTTTCTATAATACTCATTCCCACACTTCCACATTCCTATAAGATGCAAACTACCACTTCATTAATCACATAATCCCATTCAAACTATCATTCATGCATCGATCCAATCTTACCAAACATCATCTCAAAATCCTATCTACCACATTTACAAACAACACATTATAAGACATGAATTAAAAGACAAAGATTGCATTAAACTTACATGAGTGAATCTTGGCTTGGAATGTTATTCAAATCCTTAAGCTTGTAGTAAACCTTGGCTTAGGGTTCAAAATTTTGGATTGATAAAAGAAAGAAAGAAAGAAAGAAAGAAAGAAGATGAAATTCGTATGGAAATTATGGCTGCCAAAAAGGAGGACTTATCTTGTCCAATTAAAGTAATTTGTTATCCAAATCTTACCTTTAAGGGGTATATTTGTCCTAGGTTTAATTTGGGTGAATTTCAAATGCATTTAAGTTAAATTTGAGCTCAAAATGTGGGTTTAAAAATTCACAAAATTTCTGTCATGAATTATGCAACTTCAAAACAATTTGATTACATTATAAACATAAAGTATGCATATTAATTTACAAAAAGACACACACATTCATTAAACTATTCACACATTTATGGATGTCAAACAATAATATTAATTTTATAATACTAATCATATATAAAATAACACATCCCTTAATTATATTACTAAACATACCTATATATATATATATATATCATCCAAATATCATACTAGCATGCAATATAGGAATTTCTTAGCTATTTCAAAAGTCATAATTTCACGAAAACAATGTCCCAAATAAGTTTGTTTAATTTTTCATGTAAAATTTTCATCTAGAAAATATTTCTAAATTATAATAATAATTTACTTTGTTAATTTTTGTTTTAATTTTCTAAATTTAAGCTTTCGGTTTGGAACTAATTTAGGAATTTTGAAAAATTCAAATTTTTTAAAAATTCATATGTGACTTTAATTGGCTTCCATTGACTTCATTTGATTTTTTTTTTTTTTATTTCTTATGATTGGTGTCTAGATCATTTCATGTATATTCCAAATACTCAAGTAGTTGCTTCACCTTTAACTCCTGTGGTTCTTCAATTGAAGGCTTAAGTCTCTTAATATCATCCCTATCAACATCTTCCTTAATTTGATCTTTGCTTGGATGTGTTTTTTGCTCTTGTTGATTTTAAGTTTGTCAGAAAACTATAAATGCACATTTTTAACTAAAATCATTTTAAGCACGAAAGTCAAGGGCAAGTGTACGATTGTGCAAGTATAGGCTAGTGGAAGTATTCAAGGTCGTAATCCACAAGGAGCTTATGACTAAGTACTATATTATAGTGATTTTCCTCCAATCTAAGCAACCGCAATGGAGATTTTTGAGATTCCTCAATTAATTAAGCTACCTCTAAAACTTACCACTATAAATTATAACTAGTCTAACACTAGAATTACACTAACACTAAAACTATCTTTAGAAACTCCTTCAATAAATATGAGTAGGATTATGTAATGGTTTGACTAGTATTTTCATTCGTTTCATTATAGTTATAATCAAGTTTTTTCATTTGAATTTTGATTAAATTCACAAGAATTTGCTTTACTCTTGAGTTACAAGATTCTAATTATAACATGGATATTCCTCTCAAGTAACCCATTTATAATCATAAGCTAAATAACACATTCCTCTCACAAGTCATGTTATTCTAATTGAAATTGTGGTTAAAGCACGTGTTCGTATCAGTGAACCATAATTTCAATCGCATTAAGAATTTGAGTTCTACGACTTGAGCTAAAACTGCACGTATCCGTGTTGATTCCAAAATTGTATTTCTATTCTAATTGATTTCTTGAATCCCTCTTGAGTATCTTAAGCTTTAATTCACAAGAAAATTCATCAACAAATTTTTATCTCATGAGCTTTGAAATAGAAATACTTATAATTCCAAATTAATAAGAACTATTATAAAGACTAATTAACTATTTAGGAAATCCATAAGCCCATTACATAATCCCCTAGATAAATTTAACTCATACATGAAATCATACTTTCATTCATGATAATATTTTGAGCACAATCTACAATAATAGATAATAGCAAGAGTACACCTAAAATATTAGAAATATCTTCCTAATGATTATGGATCCAACTTCACTGTGAATGATCGTAATGAATAGTCCAAAAGACAAGGTGAAGTGAGTAGGTCAATGGATGAAGTCGAGATTGAGGAATGAGGTAAGATGGATGAATGGAGTAAGTATTGTCACACCCTAGAGGTTACTCTAAATATGATAGTCCGCAGCACATAAAATTAAAACTTATGAATGATCACCTTAGTCTCGCAAAAGCTTTGACACTATGTAAAAGGCGTACTTTCACAACCTTTAGGAGAGCTGATGGAGTTATGCAATTTAAAGAGATAATAATAGCATACAAGAAGACTAACAAAAAAATAGATTACTTAAGTGATCAATTACAGAGACTTAAGGGCATTCCCCTGCTAAATCTTCAATACCTAAAATAAAGTCTTATAGTTATCCAACATTTAGTTAAACATAAAATGTCTCCAAAATAACATTAACTAAACTATGAAAATACACATCTAAAGGCTTAACAGCTTATTCCCTAAGCTCTAAGGTTCCTAGGATTCCTACTTAAGGTATGCCTTCCATTGGAGCCAACCAAATGTCATCTTGTGTTAGCAAAAATCTATAGAGGGGTAAGTTAACCACAACTTAGTGACAAATCTCTAAATATATACCCATTAAGCAAAACAAACAAGATTTTATTAAACATCCATATGCAATACTAATGCATAAATCACGTGTGACAACAACAAATACGTATAGTTATCTGGAAACCATATGTAGAATGGATTTGTGCCCTCCATGATAGGGTTTAGGAATCGATCAAATGGCCTTTATGACCTTATCACTAATCCTCAAGTACTCACCCATAGTGAATGATGTCGGCATGGCTCCTCCATGAGATCGCATTCCCAAACATTTATTAACCTTATACTGGAGCCGGGTCCGTACATTTGCGCCTTTGTACTGTTTTCATTCCCTTTTGATCCTTCACATAGGAATAGTAGTCTTCTATAATGTGACTCGAAGGATTCCATACATGTTTGATTATTTGAGTCGAGTTAAATTTAATTATAACGATTTGGGTTTATCAACCAATAATCTCAAACACAAAGCAATGGTAAAATCAACACTAATGATTATTATAACAAGAAAGCATATCATACTCAAGAGTCATCACTCACATTCATTTTATCTTGTACCTAAGATTCTAATGCTACCAAGTACAAGCACATAACATGATCACATAAGAGATAACTCACTCGACTACCGTGGAAACTTCAATCAAAGTAGTCCTTGGAGTAGAAGGGGTGATCTTCCTCTTCACTTGAATAAAGAAATACCCTAATGGGTATTTCATATAAGTTCTACTTAAATTCCTAACTCTATTCATTCAATTTGCGCCATTTTTTTCCGATTATGGAAGTTTTACTTAAAACAACCATAACTTACTCATTTTAAGTTGGAATTTCGCATATAAGTAATTGCTTTCTCCCTGCTTCAAATGATCTATCCATTTCTAAGGTGAATTTACATATTTAAGGCCATTTAGGTCTTAGAATGTGGCAATACAAATTGTGTTCAGAATTGGTTTCACTTCATTTTAGTGTTTTTCACAATACCTACTCCTTATAATCATTCTAAACCTTAGCATAAGTTTTTCTTATACTTCAAACGAAATAAAATATGGTAATAGCTCATGACATATGCATGATCTTAGTGATATTTCATCTTATAAATTTTCTACTAAAAGTCTTTATAAAGAACTTATGAAACTTATGTTTTTGAAAAGTGAACTCCTTTTAGTTTGTAGTAAAAATCCTTATTTTTAGGACTTCATGAAATTTTTTTAAAAATTTTTTGTAATAAGGTTTCAAGACTTGTAAATTCAACATTTTTTAGTACAGTCGAAATGCAGTTTGGTTTCTTTCTTTCTTATCTAAAACTTCAAAATTCATGTTAATCAAAGCTTCACATCCTCCTTTTTGAAGTACATGTATCACGACATTTTGGGGAAAATTAGAGGATGATCTTATTTTAAATTTATACTTTGGGAAAATACTTTCTCATGTTATGAAATCAAGGTTCAAATGAACATTTTGTATAACAAAGAATTATCAACATTTAGGGTTTGAGATTATGACAATATCACTATAGACATATTGTGTATATGAACAACAAAACCTAAATATGAAATATAACAAATGTAAACATAAATATTAAAAAAATGACAACATAAAAATAAAAAAAAAATTATGGGAGTCTTAGCTTGAAATCGGAACTTGAAATAATCTAGTCACCTAATAAATTAACTAAAAGCGAAGCATTATGAAATAAAATGAAAATTTTAGGATTCGAACAAGACTTCTTAGGACTTAGAAATGGACAAGTCCCCTTTGTTTCAACATGAATAAGAAAAAGTCTGAGCCTTAAATTAAGAACAAGTCTCAAAGCAAATAATGAATAGATTGCATGATGTAAAATAGGTGCAATAAATAAAAGTCAAGTTAGTGAGCAATTTTCTTTTGTAGAATATAGATACTTACATATAGATATTTACATATATGAAGTTAGATTAGATGACAAGATAAAAATAACATAAATATAACAACAATTTATAAGTTTCATTCTAGCAATTTCATCCCTAGCTTTCAAGCATCATGGGGAGAGAATTTCTCGATGGAAAATACATGAATCTTAATGGATAACCCATAATATTAACAAAGGAGATATGTTGTAAATGTTTACCTAAACAAGACACAAAGGAATGTGTGTGTGTGTTAAATCGAGAGAGAGAGAGAGAACTAAGAGACAGAGGAAGGGGGGGGGGGGGGGGGGGCACCGGTTTGAGAAGGTGAGAAAGAGGGAAGATGAGAGAAATTTGAGAGAGTGCAATGAAGTTTGTAAAGTGTAAAAATGAAGGAATGTGAGTAGCTATTTATAGAGAAAGATTGATGAATTAATGTATGTAAAAACATGAAAAAGAAAATGAGAGTAAATGAAAAGTGATTTGACTTAAAGTAAGGTGTAGGTTATGTAAGAAATAGGCTCGTAACTAGGGACAAGAGTGATTGAAATGAATAGAACAAGTATAATAGATAGATAAATTACCGGTAGAGATAAAATACGGATATAAAAGCTATATCTGACGTTTCTATGTTCCGATAAAATTATATTTGATATTTTATGAACATCTTAATATATTTCTAGTATAAATATTTTTTCAAAATATTTTTCCTTATTTTGCATGTTGGGGATTAGATATAGGAACTGATCTTGTATAGGTTTGAAACGATCGAAATTTTGCTGAATTTGATCATTTTAGGGTATAAACCATACATTCAATTCATAATTTGAATTCATACTATTTTCTAATTTATTTGATATTTTAGGGTTTTAGAAATTATCAAATCAAGTCTAAGGTTTCTAAGGTTAAGTTGACTTGGTTTGACTTTACAGTTCTAGTTTTGATTTTGGCTCTAAGATTTACTTATAAAACTATGGTAAAATCTGGGCATTTACAAGTGTTCTATGGTGGAATGGAATAAAGGTGGATGGAAAGGAAGAAGATGAAGTTATCGTATGATAGATGATGAATGGAATGAATGGATGATCCCCATAGTGAAGTGTAAAATTTATATATATGGGAAAGGAATGTGTAGAAAATGAATGAATGCTTAGACGGTATGAATAGTTATATGGAGGTATGGTAATAGGAAGGTTGATGGTGTTTAATGAACTGTGATGTGGCTTGTATGAGAGATGGTCATATAGAGTGGGTATATTCTTTGTAGAGTTGATCCTAAAATCTGAAAAAGTACAAGAGCTGGGGAGTATTCTTAGTAAGTACAAAAGTGAGCATTAGTAATTGAGGCCCCCAAAAGGTGAAGTAAAATAAAGTAAAAGTTGTTGCTAAGAGTGGTCGGTCTTCTTGCTTGTGGAAACTCAGATTTGTTGCTGTAGCTGGAGCTCGGAGGTCGGCGTCTAAAACTTTGAAAAATGTTGCTCGGTCTTAGATGCTGGGTTTGCTACTGTTCGGTCATGGCATGATTTACAACTTGGATTGAATTCGAAGATGTGTGTTGATCCATATCTTCAGTCCCCTGGTTGGTCTTCTCTACTTGGCTCGGTACAAATTAATGGTCGGTGATGTGATCGTGGAGCTTGAACAAGGTAGCTGCTACTCGCTGGTCATGTCTGTGCAAGCTCGGTCGCATGAGTTCAACTGGTTAAGACTAGAGGCAAGGCAGCTTGGTTGGATCAGCTTGTGCACTTGGTAGGATTAGATCAGCCGCTTGTGCATGTAAGCGTTGGTTACCACTCCATTGGTTGCACCAGCTGCTCTATTCTACATATGCTTCAGGTGGGCTGCTGTTGGCGCTCGTCATGGAGGAGATCAGATTGGATACTTGCTATGCAGCTCGGCACCTAGTGGCTACTGTTAAGTACAGGTCAGTGTTGATCTGTTTGTATCAGTTTTTGCTATTACGTTACTGGTCGAAGCTCGGTATGGCGCTTGCAGGTCAGGTCGATAGGCTTGCACAAGCTCAAACTCCATCTGCTACGTACGTGTTCTACCCGTTGGTGCTTGGATCAGTGTCTGCAAATACCTGAAGCTCGGTGCTCAGTATAGCAGGTCGGCAAATATGTCTGGTCAGTGCTGAATTCACTTGTTGCATGCTTCAACTGAGTTTAGGTCGGCCTTGTTCTATCGGTTGGTGTTGTCCTTTATTGAAACCTGTGCTGTTGCTTGAGTTCGCTGCTGGTGCTCGCTCGGAGGGTCAGATTGAGCTATCTAATGCATCAAGTTGCTCGGCATGTTCTAGATCAGCTGCTTTGTTCTCTACTAATTGCTGCTGTTGCATGAAGGGAGTTTGAATTTGGCTTTACTGCCCCCTACTCAGCATTTCTGCAGTTGACAAGGTACATCAGCTGCTGTCATTTAGTCCAACAGAAAGTAACTCCGTCTCTGCACTTTGTTTAACACAAATGTTTACAACCCGAACACAGAGAACAAATTCCTTCTTTAAAGTGTGATTTAAACAACATACTATTGGGCCCAAAATTGAAATATAAGATCAGGCCATTGTAATCCTCTTTTAAATGGATTTTCATGGCAACTTCCCAAGCTTTGCTCTTATAATCATATAATAGCAATTTAGGCTCCTATTTTGACCTTTTCGATAACTTTTTGCACATTAAACATAATTGACTTGGATTCACGCAATTTTATCTACTTGTAATAGAATTAAACTTTAACAGCACTATAACATGCACGAAAGTGTAGGATATATGTGTAGAAAATACACATTTATCAATCTTTCACTACCTCTTCATTTGCTCCAAATGGAACTACTACTTCCATTATATAAGCATAATTCAACTCATCTTTACTTTCTTGTTTCAAACACAACTCTAAAGAATCATCATGGGTAATTTTTTCCAATACATTAAAAATTTTAGAATTCAAAACATCCAATGCAAGACAATCATCATCACTGTTAAAATTTGGTTGGCACATTCCAATAATTTAATCACCATCTCATCATCTCCAACGTGCAAAGATAATTTCCTATCCTTTACGTCTATAATAGCCCTTGCAGTAGTTAAAAATGGTCTTTGTAAAATGAGGGGCACATCATCACTCTCATTCATGTCAAGAATTACAAAGTCAAAAGGGAAAATGAAATCCTTCGCCTTTATCGGTACATCTTCTATTATCCCCCTTGGATATCTAGTGGATCTATTGGCTAATTGAAGACTCACTCTAGTAGCCTTTGATTCTCCTAATCCCAGCTTTTGAACATGCTATGTGGCATCAAATTTATGTTAACTCCCAAATCAGCTAGAGATTTCTCAATAGGTAAATTTCCAATTAAACAGGTATGAGAAAGCTACCTATATACTTCATCTTCCTTGGGAGTTTATTAAGGAGAACTATCATGCCTTGAGAGTACCCTTAGTAGTAGTATACATGCCACTCATATATACTATTTCTAGTTTACCACCAGAGAATGACATATTTTCAAACAAACAGGATCTTTGAGTTACATTAATAAAAAATGACAAGTACATGTAAGCCATAAATTAGTAAAATAATTATCATCAGAAGTCTGGAATAATATAATATTACAGACCAAATTCCTATTTTATAAGTCTCCAAAATACATAACCTGATATTTCAAATACTGACTAAATAACAACTAGGTAATAAAAGTAAATAACTTATCTTAAATATCTCATAATCTCCCAGCTTCTAGTTCTTATCGGAGTCATGTTCCTAAAAGTAACAAGCCAGGGTCGCAGTGTTAACTTGAAAGGTCTTTAGGAGTGTGAGCGAAACTACGGGCTCGGTAAATAACCAGACATATTATACATCAAGCAAGTTCATAAACAAATCATATATAATGCAACAATAAAACATATATAGAGATACAAGCTTAGATGATCTAGAATCCAAATAGGAAAAAGAATTATGCCCTCTTTTTAGGGTTAAAGAACATTTAATTAATGACCCACCTTCCTAGGAGAAACTAAGTACATAGGATAATCAACAATTTTTCATTTTAGGATTAACACTTTAATTTAAAGGTATTTTAATTGACCATTTCCTTCATCGATCCTTGAAACTCCATAAGTATTAGTAATTTCAAAACGATACTATAGGCAGCGTCCTTTGTTGCCGCTTAGTTCTCATGGATTCGACAGAACAAAGAAAATCTTGGAAGAACTAACATTTTAGAAAAACGAAGTATTAACAGAGAACCAAAATACTAATACGTATAGGTTGTCACTATTTTAGTATATGCAATAATGCAATTTGTGTAATGCATGATGGTTTTTAATTATAAAGCTAATAATTTTTAGTCAGACTTATGGTGATCATATATTACACACACAACATATGGCATGCTTTTCTCAAATCATTAGATAATTTGTGTTATCACTTTTATTATCTTGATTTGTCAACTAAACAAATAGCTCACAACACACACTCAATAGATTTTCACAACAACCATGTTATTATCTTTACATTACATATGTCACTAGCTACAAACACAAACAATGTAATAGATCTGAGTTATTCACCTGCTTGTTTTGTCTAATTATAATAATTAACTAGAAAGTCATCCATAGTATCAAGATTACCTATTGAGATGAATAAAAAATATTCGTCAATAAAATATATATTATATAACTAAACTCCTATGAGTGCCTAAGTGTCTAATAGTGATATTTGATTTAAATTTCTATTACCTATATTGATCTTTTAAGGTAAGGACCCTGTGATAACAAATTTTGATTATTTTTTTTTATTTTCATTTTTCTTATCTTGATTTAAGATATTTTATTTTTATTGGGTAGTTATAGAGTTTATATTCAACAATTCAGGATTTTATTATCATTATCGTTATCATTTTTACATCATTCTTTAGTTTGACCATTTTATGATAACTAATATTATATTCTATCATTTATTTTCATTGTATTTCTCTTGATCTTACTTCATATTATTATTTAGTTATTTTTAGAAGTGACATTATTCATAAATTTAATGTATTTTGATTTTCCATTCTTATATACTGTAAAGACCCAATCCTCTAAATCCCGAGATTTAGAGTACCGAATCCCCAACCACATATAACGATTGCACATTATATGTAAGGTTGTCCTAAAACTAACAGTTTATGTAAATTGTTTGATCAAATCACTAAATTTTGTAAAGAACTTTTTAAATAAAACAAGATTGCCAACATAAGCAATCTATACATATATTTACATCAAATAACCATTGCTTTGTGTCAATACTTGACACAACAAAACAATTACATGATTTCTCAAAACATGAGAAATCCTAATGGATCTTAAGGTCATTACAAAAGAACTTGGCTTAACTAACAAGCCTTCTATACAAAGCTGGTCCTTAGCAAAAAGTCTTCTATAAGTCCCGGGTCATCGGATCCTATTCCTCCCACTCGTCCAGAAACCTTTCGAAATCGGACCCATAGCCCAAGTCATCGTAATACTCGTCTCCATGACCTGCAAAGCAGCAAAAGTGAGCCAGAGGCCCAGTACACAATAACCAATGCAAAACAAGTCATCCAATTGATGTAAATGCATCATAAAACAAGTGGTTATCTTTATTACATTTTGATTCACAAATCAACAAGAGGGTATTCAAACCCCGGTCACACTTCGGGAATCCAGGGATCCTGAGTAACAGCAGCTGCTCAGGGGGTTGATACAAGCAGTCCGAATACTTATATCTCCTATATCTATTCCATAAAGATAATAGCTTCATCTAGGGTTTAAAAGCCGTTGCCCGACTCTACTTAAACTCAGTCCATAACATGAGCCTAGTTCACAAGTTCCCATAAACCTTGAACTAAATCATGGTATTTCCCCCTAAGTTTAAGCAAACGTTACACAGATACAATTCCCCCTATCAGCTACCCACTTAACCAAAAGAATCGCTATTGCATCATAGCGTACCATTGCATCATGGTAAAGTCATTGCATCATGACTTGGTTAAGCGCCTAGCTAACATGTCATTGCATCATGACAGGTTTGCTGCTCCTCGGACCAGATTAAACAGCGAAATAGACATCCAAATCATTCAAATATTAAATCGAATCAATTTAGGTCAAATTAGAAATGTCTGGTCCTAGCAATCAAACAAATTATTGCGTACCTGAACTCGTTAGAATAGAACTAGGATCTCTCGGTGATGAATTAACCGAAGAATCCTTAACTGTAATAGAAATGTCACAATAATCAATAACTCAACATTTATGAATTCCATTCTCACGAATATATACATATTATATCCATATATCACAAATTATCAAAGAAATTCAAATAATTGAATATACAGTCACGAATAAGCATTTAAACATCATAATATATCCCAAATTGCTTACCAAAAACTCAAATGCTCAAATAACAACTTTGTAAACTTTTTAGAAAAAGCTCTCAAAATTCAAAAACTCAGGGGATATGCCGGCACTCAACGCCGGCGGCGTTGAGCCGGTGTTCAATGTTCTGAAAATGTACACTGCCAACGCTGGCAGCGTTCAAAGCGTACGCCGTCAGCCTTTGTAACCTACGCCGGCGGCCTTGATTCCCAAAAGTCCCGTACAAGTTAGAAGAAAGAACGCCGGTGACTTCCTAGCGAAAGCCGGCGGCGTTCAGTCGGCTTTAAGAAATTTGGTTCTGTGAACTTTCAACACCGCCTCTACGCCGGCGGCGTAGAGACTCAAATTGCCGGCGTACGTTCTGAAGAACAGACGCTGGCAAATCTTCGGCATATAAGCCGGCGGCGTTGCAAACGGCGTTAGGGAAATCAATTCTGTGGGCTTTCTACACCGCCTCTACGCCGGCGTAGAATCCCCAGATGCCGGCGTACGTTTTAAAAACAAGGTTAAACGAAAATTTCAAATCCTCTGTTTTCCACTTTGCAAAATTATATCTTAAAACACTTCAAAACTTCTCTCAACTACACTTCCACTTTACATACTTACACCTACATACACTACTCAATTCTAGCAACTCCAAGCATAGATTCAACACAATAAAACATTTCAAAATCTACTTCCATAAATTCTAAATTCCCCTATCCAAATTCTCTTAACAACTTCCCAACACTTCACCAACATACAACAATGCATGCACAACCTCACACACTCATGTAACACTTCCTCAACTCACCCCATACATGAACAAACCATTTGATCGACTTTAAGCTCAATTCATCCAATTGATACATACATCTATTTCAAAAAAAGAAACAAAACAACACAACAACCTTAACTAAACTAATTCAAGCATATATGTACCTTGTCTTGAGAAACACTTTGATTTTCAAACTTGATATGACCCTAACTTGAGCTTGGAAATGGAGATGGAAGTGGAGGAAGAAGAAGAAGAGAAAAAGAAGAAAGAAAAAGGAAAATTCGGATAAAATTTTGAGCTGCCCCAAAAAGTAATCAAATTAGCTTAATTTTGACTTTTACACTTCCAAATTTACCCCTTAATGCACATATTAACTTTAGGTTGCATTTCACTTTAATTTGGACTCCATTTGGCTTGTATTTAGGCATAAATGCTAGTTTAATTACAAAAACTCAATCAACTAACTTAAGTAAAATTTGGTTAAGTTATTAATCTAATTTAACTCAACATCTTAATGTGCACAAGACAACATTAATAATTTCATTACTCACATTAATGCATATAAAACAAAATATTAATAGCAACATATACATAAGCATAATCACCTATCTTAAACTACTATCAACCTAACCATACTCCTTAAATTCACCACTTCAACATAATTAATTAAACACATGGAATTTGAATAGAATATAAATGAGGAATATAAATCTAGGTCATTTCATTCTTCCCTTCTTCAAGAAGTTTCGTCCCCGAAACTTAACTTACCTTCTTACTCAAAAAGTTCCGGATATTTCTGCTCCATTACGCTCGCTACTTCCCAAACCGCTTCTCTCTCGGATTGGTTACTCCATTGGACCTTTACCATTGGTATGACTTTATTCCTCAATTCTTTGTCCATTTTTCCCAAGATTCTAATTGGCTTTTCTTCAGTAGTTAAGTCTGGTAATATCTCTGGTTGATTGGTATCCAATATTGCATCGGAATCGGATATACACTTTCTAAGCTGAGATACATGAAAAACATCATGAACGCCAGACAAACTTGGTGGTAACGCCAATCTATAAGCCAATGGTCCGATCCTTTCCAATACTTCATATGGCCCAATGTATCTTGGATTCAATTTACTCCTCACACCAAATCTGAAAACTCCTTTAGTCGGGGATATCTTGAGAAATACATGATCTCCAAGTTCAAATTCCAAAGCTCTTCTTCTCAAATCGGCATAACTTTTATATCGGTCTTGAGCAGTTTTCAATCTCTGTTTGATCATTTGAATCTTATCAACCGCTTGCTGTACCAAATCGGGTCCAATCAATACTCTCTCGCCCACTTCATCCCAATGCAAAGGAGATCTACATTTTCTTCCATATAACGCTTCATATGGAGCCATCTGAATCGATGCTTGGTAACTGTTATTGTAAGCGAATTCAACTAAAGGTAAGTGTTCATCCCAATTCTTTCCAAAATCCAATGCACAAGCTCTAAGTATATCTTCAAGAATTTGAATTGTCCTTTCCGATTGCCCGTCAGTTTGTGGGTGAAAAGCTGTACTAAATTGTAACTTTGTTCCAAGAGCTTCATGAAGACTTTTCCAGAATCGACTGACAAATCTTGTATCTCTATCCGAAGTGATGGTCATTGGTATACCATGTAATCTCACTATCTCTCGGATGTAAATCTGAGCCAATCTTTCAAGTGAACACCCGATTCTTAGTGGAATGAAATGTGACGATTTCGTGAGTCGATCCACAATGATCCAAATCATCTCATTCTTGGCTACTGTCTTTGGTAAAGCAGTCACAAAATCCATAGTTATCTCATCCCATTTCCATTCCGGAATCTTCAATGGTTGCAATTCTCCTCCAGGCCGTTGATGTTCGATCTTCACTTGTTGACATACCAAACACTTAGAAACAAATCTTGCAATGTCCTTCTTCATTCCTTCCCACCAAAAATGTCGCTTCAAGTCTCGATACATCTTCGTGTTTCCCGGATGAATTGAATATGAGGAGGAATGCGCTTCCTTCATAATTTGGTGTCTCAAATCATCTCGGTACATAAATTCTATCTTAATCTGATAATACCTTTATCATCAATTCTCATCTCTTTTCTCCTCTTTCACCTATCTTATTTTTCAACTTCTGGCTTCCGGTTCTTCAAGTTGTCCTTGCTTGATTTGATCTAGAATCGTCGGTTGTAATGATAAACTTGCTAGCATAAGTCAACATTTTCTAGCTATCTCAATATTCATCCTTTGAAGATCTTCTTGTAATTCCCTTGATTAGTAACCAGATTCCACATTCATCGATTTCTTTCTACTGAGCGCATCGGCTACCACATTAGCTTTTCCCGGGTGATAAAAATTTCAACATCGTAATCTTTAATTAATTCCAACCACCTTCGTTGCGCATGTTCAATTCCTTTTGAGTGAAAATGTATTTCAAACTCTTATGATCCGTGAATATCTTACACTTTTCACCAAACAGATAATGTCTCCAAAGCTTCAATGCTAATACCACTGCGGCTAGCTCGAGATCATGAATTGGGTAATTCCTCTCATGGGACTTCAATTGTCTTGAGGCATAAGCTATGACTCGATTATCTTGCATCAAACACATCCGAGTCCTTGAAGTGAAGCATCACTATAAATCACAAACTCTTCTCCACTAACTGGTAATGCCAAAATCGGTGCAGAAATCAATCGTTCCTTCAGCTCAAGAAAACTCCGATCACAATCTTCATCCCAATCAAACTTCACATATTTCCTCGTCAACTTAGTTAATGGTGAAGCGATTTTGGAAAAACCTTGTACAAATCTTCTATAATAACTTGCCAACCCCAGAAAACTTCGCACTTCCGTACACTTGTCGGTGGTGGCCAGTCCAATACCGCTCTAATCTTCTCCGGATCAACAGATATTCCTTCCTTTGTAATGATATGTCCCAAAATGCAACTTCTCTCAACCAAAACTTGCACTTGCTAAATTTAGCATAAAGCTTCCTCTCTCTCAATCTTTGCAATACAAGTCTCAAATGTTTCTCATGATCTTCCTCATTCTTTGAATATACCAATATATCATCAATGAAGACTATCACAAATTGATCCAAATAATCCTTAAATACCCTATTCATCAAATCCATAAAAGCAGCAGGGGCATTTGTTAAACCGAAAGGCATAACCATAAACTCAAAATGTCCATATCTTGTTCTGAAAGCCGTCTTGGATATATCTTGTTGCTTAATCTTGAGTTGATGATATCCGGATCTCAAATCTATCTTGGAAAACAATGCCGCATCTCTCAATTGATCAAATAAATCATCAATTCGAGGAAGTGGATACTTGTTCTTGATTGTCACTTGATTCAATTCTCTATAGTCTATACACATCCTTAGACTTCCATCTTTCTTCTTAACAAACAATACCGGAGCACCCCAAGGAGAAATACTTGGACGGATAAACCCGAGGTGTTGCAATTCTTCTAACTGACTTTTCAATTCTTTCAACTCAGCCGGAGCCATACGATATGGAGCTTTAGAAATAGGTGTAGTTCCAGGTATCAAATCAATCCCAAAATCAATCTCCCTATCCGGTGGCAAACCGGGTAATTCATCAGGAAAAACATCAACAAATTCCCTTACTACTGGCACCATATCAACTCGGAGTTCTTCACTACCCATTGTAGTTCCCATATCCTTCTCCCACAATTCCATAGAATACATACTTCCGGGTCTCCTTCTTTCCAACACATGAAATAGTCTTCTACCTTCCAACTCAAAACTCACTTCCGCTTTACTACAATCTATTGTTGCTTTGTAAAGATTCAACCAATTCATTCCAAGAATAACATCAAAATCAATTAAAGGTAGAACTAACATATCTATTGGCATGCTTTCATCAGAAATCACAACATCAACATTCTACATACACATGGCTCTTTGGATTGCACACCAAAAGGAGTATTCACACTCATCACTCTATCATACAACACTTCAGAAGACAAACCACACTCATTCACAAAGCTTTCAGCAATACATGCATGAGTAGCACCAGTATCAATTAAAGTATATGCAGGATGTCTTGCAATCTGTATTATACCTGCCAGTGTATCAACCGAAGGAGCTTTCTCACATTGTTGCAAAGCAAACACCCTAGCAGCTGTCATTCCCTTTCCAAAGTTCGGTCCTTCATTCCTCGGCTTTTCTTTACAATTTGCCACATGATGACCCCTTTGTTGACAATGAGCACAAAAGATGGGCTTCAATTTAGGATCAGGACAATCAGAAGCTTTATGACCAACTTTCCCACATGCAAAACAAGCTCCAGGAGTCCATTTACATTGAAACGATTCATGAGGCCAAAACATATAGGGCATCGCCTATCAAATGGAATGGATGGCATAGGAGCTTCACCACTTGTCCCGAGCTTGGTTTCTTACCCAAATATGGTCGCTTGCCTTTGTTAACATTACCAAACCTTGAATAAGGGTGTAGGATGTCACCGATCTCTTGCCCATAAATGTCGCACGTCTATCCCTCTGAGCTTTATTTTCATTATTAATTTGTTCCACTAACTTTGCCTTGATTACTGTTTCAGTAATGTTGATAATTGAAACTTCTTAACCTCACTCTTAATCTCCATGTTCAAGCCATCTTGGAACTTTTGAACCTTCATGCTCTCATCATTGTAACTTGTACCCGCAAATCGAAGCAATCTACAATATTCTGCATGATATTCTTCAACAGTTTTATTTCCCTGCCTTAGACTCAACCAACTCGATATCATTTGTTCCCGCACTGTGGATGGAATGTATTGCAAGAAAAAGGCTTCCTTAATCTGTTCCATGGTATCGGTCTCACATATCCTTCACTATTCAATCTCCACATCTACCAATTATATGCATCTCCCTTCAACATATATATAGCCAAATCAACTTTCTATGCTCAGGCACTCACAGCTGCAAACGCTTTCTCTAACTCCACTATCCAACCTTCCGTTCGAGTCGGATCCAAAACAGTTCCATCAAAATCAGGTACCAGTCTAACAAAATCATGCAACTTGACTTGTTCGTTCCGGTCTCCCATTGGTACTTGTGGCTCTTCTCTCACAGTTGGAGGATGATATTGCTGCATAAATTGTTGTTGTTGTTGATACATCATTTGTTGGTACTGCTGAACTATTGCAAACATATCCCGAAACATAGTGAGCACATTATTCGGATCTCCGTAGGCATCTGTGGCATAGCTGGATATGCTGGCATTTGAGGAGGCTGTGGATTCGGTGCAGTAGAAGCCGAAGCCGGTGATGGAGTCGAAGTAGAAGCTGGAATACTAGCTGATGCAGAAGCTGAAATAGTAGACTGAGAAGGAGGTGGCATACTTTCTCTTTCCGAAGATTGTCGGGTTACTCTTCGTGACCTATCCATCTTTTAAACAAACATGCAACATGTATGACATATAATAATTTTACAAGGTCAAATCAATATCAAAACAATTAATAAACTAATTAGACAATTAAACATAAAACTTAATATAAACAAGTCCTATATATGTCTAACTAACTACCACCGTCTAAGGTCAAGTCACCACTATTTAATCAAACAATTTCATAAACAAGGCTCTGATACCATCTGTAAAGACCCTCCTCTAAATCCCGAGATTAGAGTACCGAATCCCCAACCACATATAACGTTTTCACATTATATGTAAGGTTGTCCTAAAACTAACAGTTTATGAAATTGTTTGATCAAATCACTAACTTTGTAAAGAACTTTTTAAATAAAACAAGATTGCTAACAAAGCAATCTATACATATATTTACATCAAATAAACATTGCTTTGTGTCAATACATGACACAACAAAACAATTACATGTTTTCTCAAAACATGAGAATCCTAAAGGATCTTAAGGTCATTACAAAAGAACTTGGCTTAACTAACAAGCCTTCTATACAAAGCTGTCCTTAGCAAAAAGTCTTCTAAAAGTCCCGGGTCATCGGATCCTATTCATCCCACTCGTCCAGAAATCTTTCGAAATCGGACCCATAGCCCAAGTCATCGTAATACTCGTCTCCATACCTGCAAAGCAGCAAAAGTGAGCCAGAGGCCCAGTACACAATAACCAATGCAAACAAGTCATCCAATTGATGTAATGCATCATAAACAAGTGGTTATCTTTATTACATTTTGATTCACAAATCAACAAGAGGGTATTCAAACCCCGTCACACTTCGGGAATCCAGGGATCCTGAGTAACAGCAGCTGCTCAGGGGGTTGATATAAGCAGTCCGAATACTTATATCTCCTATATCTATTTCATGAAGATAATAGCTTCATCTAGGGTTTAAAAGCCGTTGCCCGACTCTACTTAAACTCAGTCCATAACATGAGCCTAGTTCACAAGTTCCCATAAACCTTGAACTAAATCATGGTATTTCCCCCTAAGTTTAAGCAAACGTTACACAGATACAATTCCCCCTATCGGCTACCCACTTAACCAAAAGAATCGCTATTGCATCATAGCGTACCATTGCATCATGGTAAAGTCATTGCATCATGACTTGGTTAAGCGCCTAGCTAACATGTCATTGCATCATGACAGGTTTGCTGCTCCTCGGACCAGATTAAACAGCGTAATAGACATCCAATTCATTCAAATGTTAAATCGAATCAATTTAGGTCAAATTAGAAATGTCTGGTCCTAGCAAACATCAGACAAGTTATTGCGTACCTGAACTCGTTAGAAGAACTAGGATCTCTCGGTGATGAATAACCGAAGAATCCTTAACTGTAATAGAAATGTCACAATAATCAATAAATCAACATTTATGAAATTTCATTCTCACAAATATATACATATTATATCCATATATCACAAATTATCAAAGAAATTCAAATAATTGAATATACAGTCACGAATAAGCATTTAAACGTCCTAATATATCCCAAATTGCTTACCAAAAACTCAAATGCTCAAATAACAACTTTGGAAAATTTTTAGAAAAAGCTCTCAAAATTCAAAAACAGGGGATACGCCGGCACTCAACGCCGGCGGCGTTGAGCCGGTGTTCAATGTTCTGAAAATGTACACTGCCAACGCTGGCAGCGTTCAAAGCGTACGCCGTCAGCCTTTGTAACCTACGCCGGCGCCTTGATTCCCAAAAGCGCGTACAAGTTAGAAGAAAGAACGCCGGCTGACTTCCTAGCGAAAGCCGGCGGCGTTCAGTCGCGCTTTAAGAAATTTGGTTCTGTGAACTTTCAACACCGCCTCTACGCCGGCGGCGTAGAGACTCAAATTGCCGGCGTACGTTCTGAAGAACAGACGCTGGCAAATCTTCGGCATATAAGCCGGCGGCGTTGCAAACGGCGTTAGGGAAATCAATTCTGTGGGCTTTCTACACCGCCTCTACGCCGGCGGCGTAGAATCCCCAGATGCCGGCGTACGTTTTAAAAACAAGGTTAAACGAAAATTTCAAATCCTCTGTTTTCCACTTTGCAAAATTATATCTTAAAACACTTCAAAACTTCTCTCAACTACACTTCCACTTTACATACTTACACCTACATACACTACTCAATTCTAGCAACTCCAAGCATAGATTCAACACAATAAAACATTTCAAAATCTACTTCCATAAATTCTAAATTCCCCTATCCAAATTCTCTTAACAACTTCCCAACACTCATCACCAACATACAACAATGCATGCACAACCTCACACACTCATGTAACACTTCCTCAACTCACCCCATACATGAACAAACCATTTGATCGACTTTAAGCTCAATTCATCCAATTGATACATACATCTATTTCAAAAAAAGAAACAAAACAACACAACAACCTTAACTAAACTAATTCAAGCATATATGTACCTTGTCTTGAGAAACACTTTGATTTTCAAACTTGATATGACCCTAACTTGAGCTTGGAAATGGAGATGGATGTGGAGGAAGAAGAAGAAGAGAAAAAGAAGAAAGAAAAAGGAAAATTCGGATAAAATTTTGAGCTGCCCCAAAAAGTAATCAAATTAGCTTAATTTTGACTTTTACACTTCCAAATTTACCCCTTAATGCACATATTAACTTTAGGTTGCATTTCACTTTAATTTGGACTCCATTTGGCTTGTATTTAGGGCATAAATGCTAGTTTAATTACAAAAACTCAATCAACTAACTTAAGTAAAATTTATGGTTAAGTTATTAATCTAATTTAACTCAACATTTTAATGTGCACAAGACAACATTAATAATTTCATTACTCACACATTAATGCATATAAAACAAAATATTAATAGCAACATATACATAAGCATAATCACCTATCTTAAACTATTATCAACCTAACCATACTCCTTAAATTCACCACTTCAACATAATTAATTAAACACATGGAATTTGAATATAATATAAATGAGGAATATAAATCTAGGTCATTTCATATACTCACCTATATAAAATAATTATTGGATAGTTATCATAATTTAACCTCTTCATTTAGTATAATAAAAGTGTTTTCTATTTGTTACGGTTACTAAAGTTTACCATTTAACAAATATTAAACTAAATAATTTAGAAATATTTTATATTTATTTTACCTTTTAGATTTTATCTTTTATTCCTCTTCTTCTTTATATATATATATATATATATATGTATGTATGTATTTTGTTACGGATGAAACAGACTTCGTCTAGGGAGAATTTGCACGTATGTCGGCATCTAACATCGGCAGCATTGAACTTTAGGATGCTAGTGTTCGTGTAAAATTTACATGATATTATTCTAGGGAGTGCTAGCTTTAAAGGCCGCCAGCTTTACAACGTATGCCACCGGCCTTGAATTCTACGCCGCCAGCATTCGTGTATTTTATGTGAAAAAAAAAATTTTACATACTTTTTGTTCCAGTGCACGCTAACTCAAATACCACTAGCATTGGGTATGTACATCATTGGTGTATGGCTAGTATAGGTATTGTTCATCGTCTTCTTTGGTTTTTTTTTTTTCCAATTCGTATCTTATTTTTCTTTATCATACATATATTATACTAGTGTTTAGAATACTTCTAATTGTTATTACATACTTCACAAGTATTATTCGTGATATATGTCTAACTACAACATCTAAGAATCAGTCTATACATAATTTTTATAAATTCTATGCATATAATAAATATAATTAGGGTTTTGAGTAAATTTTACCTTGTTTGGGCTGATAAGGTGACATTACACCCTTTCCCTTGCTTTGATACGAACCTAGGGTTAGCAAAAACATTAGTTAAGCTAATGTTTTATGTGTATACTAAACTAAAAAATGAATTTAACTTACCTTTCTTAGTCTTTTCTTAAGCTTGTTGTTGTATTTACTTGAAGCTTGTAAATGGAGCTAAATTTAGGTGTGTTTTGTTGTTGTTGTGGGGCTGTTGTTGGTGTAGTTTATGATGTTGTTTTGGTGTAATTAGTTAGATACCAAAGTGTGTTATTGTTGTGCTTTAATAGCCTCGTTGGTGTCCAAATAATGGTGCATTTATAAGCTAAATGTTGCATCTCCTTCTTCTTATATTTTCGGTCAAAACAAGTAGTTTTCAAGCTTTGTTTTTGTTGCAATTAATGAAGGCTTAATTTGGAGAGTGATTGGCTTAGCTTTAGTCAAATTTGACGTTGCTGTGTCAAATTTGAGCAATTTGCTCAAGAATTCGGATGTTACAAATCCCAGACAATCCCAGCTGTAAATCAAGCATATTTTCACCGAATTCATCACAAATAATATGATTATTTATTTAATTAAGTAATTATCTTAGTTTTAGGATAGTCTATTAAGCTAAACGGGTATATATAAATCAATTGTTTTAGGAATTCCATCTCCAGAAATTTATTTTATGCTTTTACAAATTTTCTAGATTATCTTTGAATTCAAATTTAAGTTCAAAGTTTATGCGATTAATTATTTTTTGGGTTTTATTTTACACGATGAGGGATTTCTAAGCTTAATAGATCAATTTTTGTTTCAGTTTCTAAGAGTTTTAGAATTCTCTAGCTAGAACAATAGTGTAATCAAATATTTATTTAGAGTTTAGATTGTTGGTTACGAATCTATTTTTGTTCTTATTATGTATTTATAACCTTAATGGTTAATTCTTAAATTATCATCTTCTATCTCTAAGCTTTATTTTTTATTTACTTTCTAATATACTTGAAATCTCGTCTAAATTATTTCTATATTTTGAGTTTTCAACACCAGCTACGAAATCTTGCCTTTGGTGTCTATCACTATTTAGAAGACTTTATTTTAGGGTTTAAAGATATATATATAGGTTCATTACTACTTGTAATTCTATTCTAGGATCTTTATTGGCTTCTATATTGACCTTCTATTTTCTATATTTGTATTTTTATCTATTTTTACTGGCATGGAAAATCTCAAGGTTTGCAAAAACAACCGAACATTCCTTATTAAGTCTCACCATAGATATCTCTTCAAGTTTACTCTTGTTGGAAAGTAATTCTTTGAGGAATTCAACATACTTTTGCTTTTGTGATAGAACATCAACTAATGGTAAATTTATATGGAGTTGTTTGGATAATTCCAAGAACTTCTAGAATTGTTCTTCATCTCTCCTCCGTTGAGCTCTTGTTGGATATGGCAAAGGTAGCTTGTAAGCCTTAACAAGGGGTGCCTCCTTCTTTTCTTCTTTTCCCTTAATCTCAATCACTTCGCTTTCTTTTTTATCCATAGCCTCCTCTTTTTGTTTATTAGTTCCTCCTTCCCTTATACGAACTTTTTTTTCTTCATTTTTCTCATGATTTTGCAGCTCTCTCCCACTTTTCAAAGTAATAGCTTGAGCTTTTTCTTGAGTTTCTTCTATGAGCATTGTAGCAACTTGGTTACTTTGAATTTCCAAAGTCTTAAGAGAGTTCTCATGACTTTTAAGCACCATTTATGTTTGGTGGTAATGGAGTTTAGAGTTCTTTATAAACGAAAGAAATAGCTCCTCCACGCAAGATCTTTGTTAATGAAGTCCATGATAAGAACACCTTTGCTGCAGGTTTGGGTACGATTGGTAGTAATTCCAGTGTTGCTAACAATTGGATTAGGTGGCATGTAATTCTGATTGGAAATTCCATGAAGCCTCCATATGTATCAAGATGATGTGGATTAAAGTTCCATCTCGCTTTTCTATGACTTCTTGATGAGATTCTTCAAGCTTTTAAATGATGACTACAATCTCACCTTCCACATAGTAAAAAAATAAAACAAAAACAAGACAATAGATCAAACAGAACAAACAAAAACTAAATTAATTCAACCACTATGCAAAGAATGGCTAGATTAATAGACTCTAAAATGAGTTCAATGGCAATCCTCAACTGTGGTGCCAAAAAGACTTATTCTATAATGAGGTTGAAGCTTTTAAAATTTAATTTATAAAAATACTAATGGGTCGATTACAACTTCGGTCAATATTTCCAATTTAAGCAAATGCACCTACCAAAGTCACATAGAAAACATTAGGTTTGTATTCCTTGGGGATTGTTAATACCTATTGTACTCACTTTTAATCTATTATCTAGCCAAAGAAAATTCAGTAAGACATGGCAAACAAATATTCACCAACTAAGCTAAAGTTAACCTTACTTATATACATTTTCTTAAGGCAAATATTCAAGAGATGAGTTTAAAATATAAGAATAGACTTAGGTTTTGTTTCACCAAATCCTTATCATGTGATTTCTTAATACAAACTCAATGAGTCCTTTGTCAAGTATACTTGCATTTTCAGATTTAGTATATGTTAATGCCTCTCTCTAGTATCAAGAACCTTTAAACCTAAGTTAGACCAACGGAATCTCTTCTTAAGCTATCAACAACACCTAGATTTGCATTAAGTTTAAGAATCCTTTGATTAAAAATCATTATCAATGAATTTCTAATCAAGTGACAGAAAGTTTTACCACTTCTATCTCTAGGTAGTTATGACTTATGAGCAACTTTATTAATAGCCTAGTAGTAAGTCAATTTTTCTATATATTTTTCATAGGATATTGAGCTCATTTTACTAAGAATTTTCGAAAAAATCCTACAAAAATTATGTTTTTGATAAATAATGTTGTTTTAAAACTCTTAGAATCAAATAAAGAGTAATCAAGTGTTTTAATTTAGATTTGGAGCAAGAAACAGCAACTAAAGTCAAGAATGCAGAAGTTGAGCCTTATAAAGACACAACTAAGGCCAAACAGAGAAAGAAGACAACAAAAATTGGCCTATCGAGCCTCAATTGCGAGCCCTCAACATGACTCTCGACTTCAGTCGAAGTGATTGAGCATCATTCTGAAGAAAATACATTTCAAGCTTTAAAGTCAAGCCTCAAATCTTGATCCTTGGTAATTGTGTTAAACAGACCAATTCTTCATCAAAGTTACCTCGAGCCTCAATAATACAACCCTCGACTCTCTCAATTTTACCTTCGATAGAGCAATGGATAAAACGCATAGTTTACTTAGGAATTTCCTGAAGTTGAGCTTGATTTTGCTTAATACGAGCCAATAGTATAAATCAATATTAACGTAGAGTAGATTTTTGATGGATTCCTAGGTAAAAGAATTTCCATTTCTTTTTACTCAAGAATTTCTTCTGTTTTATGGGTAAAATCATTTTAACTCATTGCTTGTAATTTCTATGAATTTTTGAGCAATTAATTGATTAACCTTTCGAATTTGTTTTATTTCTTCTAATCTGTGCTTATTTGATAAATCCATGGAGAAATAACTCCTATAGCTTAGGGATTGCGAATCCAATTCCTGATTCAGTTTGATTTCAAATACATTCTCAAGTAAATTTGATTGGGTGTTTGTAATTAGTAACTTGAACTTATCTTATGGTTTTTAAAGGAATGGTACATTCTTTTAGATCCATGATTGATTTCAATTGAATAGATCGAGAGATCATTCAATTGAATAGATTTGTGGTTGCTAATGGATTCGATCCTAACTACCTCTTACCGAGGAATGGGTAAAGATTTTCTGTCACTTGTTTTAAAAATTCATTAAGTTGTCTTTTCGAAACAATGGATTCATATTCTTTATGCGGGTCTAATTGAAACTTCAGACTACTGGTTTTAGCTAGATCTAAAACTACTGACTTTGAGAGAAGCTTTAGTTTAAACTAGAGAATTCGATGGTATAAACACACCATTCAAACAACATTTAAGAAGTTTGTTGTTCAAAAGAAATCATTCTGATAAGGAATTGGTAAAGTAACCCTAAGCTATTATTTCATAGAAGTTATACACTTATTTCTTATTTTTACCCATTAAACATTTGTGAATATTCCTAACTTAGCATAGTTCATCTTTCTTTATGTTTTTCTAAACTTTTCTTTAGCTAGACAATTAATGAGGTTGAGGGTATACTAGCTGCTAACCATTCTCTTGGGACTGACCTAAGTCATTATCTATGCTACATTTGATGAGTGTGCTTGCCTTATGAATTGTAGTTATTAAATCTAATTTAGAAAATATTTATAAATTTGAAAAACTCGATCGATGATCAGTTATAATTGAAATTAAAATCTCCTACCAAGTTTTCTGGCGTTGCTAGGGAATGGTGTTGAATTCAATTTTTGAAGCCCAATAGAACAATAGTAGAAATTAATTTTCATTTGTTGTTCTAACCGCTTTAACTTTGTAAATATCTTTTATATATTTGTTGTAATCTGTAAATATCTTTTGTTGATCTAACATTTCTTTTTGTTCTTGTATATATATATATATATATATATATACTTGCCTGTTTAATTTTCTTTCCTGTACTTTTGCTGTATATATTCTGTTGTATATATTTTTGTTCTATTTCAGTTCTTTAATTCCTTAATTCTTTTAATTCTTTTGTTGTATACACTTGTTTCTTGTTTCTTGTTTTGTTAATTCTTTATTCTTTGGTTCATTATTTTTTCATTCATTCATTCTTTGTATATATATTTTGTTTTCTTCTGATTTATTTTCAAATAAAATGTAAGCATATGACTAGGAGTCAATCTAAATTCTTATTTCTATTTAATCTTGAACCATAGTGTATAGGTCGAAAAAGCAAACAATAAAAAATGGCTGACCATGGTAAGATTCAGGAGCATAATGAACGGCCTAGGGTAAACCAACCCCGAACTATGATCGATTTCTACAAACCCAACCTAGAAGGAGCCAATAGTAGCATCAACAGAGCCAGGGTTGCTATTAACAACTTTGAGATTAAACCCAATATCATCCAAATGGTACAACAGATGGTCCAGTTTGATGGCTTACAAGATGAGGATCCCAATAGCCATTTATAATAGTTTCTGGAAATTCGTGATACATTCAAAATAAATTATGTGTCTAAGGATACAATTAAGTTGAGATTATTCCCATTTTCCCTTAGAGGAAACGCTAAAAAAAAATGGTTGAATGGATTACCAAAGAACTCCATCTCCACTTGGCAAGAAATTGCTAAGAATTTTATGAGGAAATATTTCTCACCTTCTAGAACAGCCAAGTTGAGAGCTGACATTGCTTCGTTCCACCAGATGGATTCTAAAACATTGTATGAAGCTTTCGAAAGATGGAAGGAGTTGCTGGCAAGATGCCCATACCATGGACTGCCTGAATGGACCTAAGTACAAACTTTTCATAATGCATTGAACTATGGGACTAGGCAATTGATAGATGCAGCTACTGTAGGAAGTCTAAATTATAAATCTCATGAGGAGTGCTTAAACCTGTTTGAAGATATGGCCAACAACCATTGTCAATGGTCATCAGTAAGAGCTAAGAAGGAGAAATCAAGAGGAGTTTTTGAGCTTGATGCTGTGTCAAATTTGATTGCCAAGATTAAGGCTCTAAGCAAAAAAATTTGAGCACTTGTCTGTGGGGAGAAACCAAGTAAATTTGATTGCTGAGTTTCTTGACCAAAATGTTGAAGGAATGAAACTATGTGTAAAACTCTTTTATGATGAATGCAATGGATTAATTTTGTTATATCATGTGTTTGAATAGAATGGTTGATGAATATAGTTATATATTACTTTGTGAAAATTTTGTGCAGGTACAAATTTTAGCCTCGACAATTTTAAGGTAGATTATAAAAGTCGAGCCTCATTGTCGAGCCCTCCCATTTGAGTCTCAATAATGTTAAATTCTTTTCATGAATAAAATAAAAGAATTGTTTCCTTCGCATTCTTTAATTCTTTTCAAATAAGCCACGACTTTGTTTTTTAAGTAAAATGGCGTTTATTCTTTATTTCTTTAGTCTTAAATAAATAAAATAACATGTTTTGTCGTTTTCTATCTTGGCTCTTAAAAAGTTTTGAAAAGAAAAAAGATAGTTAGTTCTACACTTGACACAAACATTGTTCTTGCACTCAAAATTCTCTCTTGCATTTATGAAATTTTCACTAAAAATCCCAAAAACCTTCCAATCTCTCAAAGCTACAATCATATCAGGTATGCTTTTTTACTTTCTTTCTTTTCTAATTTCTACTGTTGTTATAGAATGTGTTTTGTATTTTTAGGGTTTTTCAAAATTTCTATTTGAACTTGATAAAAATGATGAAGTTTTATTTTTAAAGTAATTTGTTAAGTAATGTTGTTCTTAAAACTTTGTGTAAGCAGTTACAAACTTCGTTCTCTTCTCGAACTTATTATGTTCTATAGAAACCCTAGTTTGTCTCTGATTACTCAAAATAATGATAGTAAAATAGAAATATGTGTTTCAAGTATAAGTAAGTATGAACTAATGTATTTTATCTCTTTTTGCAAAACAAATGGCACCAAAAAGACAATAAACCCAATTCCAAGTAAGTACTCAAGCTCTTGAAAATTTTTCTCCTAAGGATAGGGATAGGTTTAATATGTTTTTATCCCAGAAAAAGATAGTAGGAAATGTTGTGGTCAATTGGGGGTTGTTAAGGAATTTTGGGATGGAACAAGAATTTATGAAATTCATTGAAGATCCTGCATGGATGATAGTGTTTGAAATTAAGGAGAATGTGTATGCTGGCACTACTTTAGCCTTTATGGCTAGTCTGAAAATGGAAGGAGAAATGCCTAGCTTGGATAATACAGTAAGGTTTTATACCTTTGGAGAATATAGAGGGGTCTCGATGAGGATATTCATCTACGCCATGGGGCCGTATGATGATGAAGGATATCTGGAGGAACCAGAATTTCAAGAGCTGCCCCTAGAAATACCTTAATGAGATTTCAGGAGATTCTTAGAGGAGGAGATTGAAGGAGGATTTGCTCCTTCAAAGACCATAGGGTCCAAGTTTAGGAATAGGAGTGTGCGGATGCTGCATTACATGCTGATAAAAAATATTTTCTCTAAACTGGAGAGAAGGTCAATAGTCTCTAAAGCAAAGCTGCACCCTATTTTTAGCATAATGAGGGGGATTAAGATAAATATAGGATTATTGATAGCTTATAGGCTCAAGTATCAAGCCACACTGAACTGCAAAGAAATATTCATTGATGGCTTAATCACAAGGATTTTGAGAAACTTAGGAATGTGGCTAGGTTAGCGGCCATGTTTGCAATTATAAAGAGCCTCAAAAGAAGCTTTTAGAGATTGGAGATTAGTGGAAGTGGGTATAACAATAGTGCCAGAATTTGACCCTAACCCACTAGTTGAGCCCCAACCTTTTCAAGAGTCAGCTGCACCAGTTGAACAACAAGTTTATGAGCCTCCCTCTACAAGTAGAAACCCTTATGAAGACCTTCCCAGGCCAAGAAGAGGAAAAGGAAATGAATTTAGTAGAAGCTTCAGATATTGGCTGGGAATGGACCATTAAAGAATCTTTATTTTTCATTATTCTATATTCCTTTTTATTTAAATATCTTTGTAATTTATGTACAATATTCTCTATTCTTTATTCATTCAATAAAATGCAGATTCTTTTTCATTCTTTATGTTTTATTTTTCTTTATGAATTGCTTTTTGTCCATAACTCTATCGAGGCTCTGACTAAGCCTCGATAATAACATATATTTTTGCTAAGTTCTTTGTGATCATAGACTTAAATAGGTCTTGACAAAGCAAGTCAACCCTCGAGCTTACACAAGAGAGAAGTTTTCTTCACTTCTCAAATTCTTTTTCATTTATGCTTTAAAAATTGCTTTGATAAAATTGAATCACCTAACTGTTCATATAGATGATAAACATTGTGGACAATGTTTGACTTAAGTATGGAGGAAGGTTAAGCAAGATGAATGGGTCTAATAACTTAATAAATTGCATGAATAGAGTATGCATTGATATAGATCAAGTTTCCCACGCAAATTCATAAGAACTTAATGAAATGGTTAAAATTTGACAAAACTTTTTTGAAAAGTCACTTAACTAAATGAATTATGATATTATCTCGAAACCGAACAATTTTCACCTTGTTTAAATCAATTGATAGTATCTGTGTGAAGTAGTTTTACTTATTACTTAGTTTAGAATTTTAGAGCTGGAATTAGCTTAATGTCCTTAGTAAGGTTACTCAATTGTCTTATAAAAGCTTAAATGATTGTTATGTTTTCCAAATTAGTCATTTTGAGAGCCGTTTTAATTTATGGTGAATGTTCAAATGATAATCATAACATGATAATTTTTCCTTGTGAATTATAACTAAAAACAAAACAAGAAAAAAATAAATACAAAAACTATGCTTATAATTGGAATGGGCTTGGGTTAGTCACTCAGAAGAGCAACTTTTTGTCCTCTCTTTCAATTTCAAAAACCATAAAAAAAGCTAAAAGATACAAGCAACACCCCGTCCAAAGGTAATGAAAAGATACAGGTAATACCCTGTCCTTCTGAAGCTTTAAAAAATTAATAAAATTAAGAAATAAAAAAGCACAAATAAGGAAAAAGATTCAGAGAATGATATGATGTACATGCATTCACTTTAGATTACTCTGCTTAGAGAAATGATTAATAGATTACATACTTTTATATATAAGGAGATAAAAGATGATCAAGTTTCTATTTACTCTTACTGATCTTCTAAAAAATTTTTGCTTAAGAATTCTTTATTAAATAATGAAGGTAAAAGCTAATTTACAAATATAAGCCAATTGATTTCTGCAGAAGTACACTTATTTCAGTCAATAAAGATAATTAAATGTTTTTAAATGCTGAGATGATTTGTGCTTGAAATATTTAGGTCAAATGAACCATTCATGATTTGTTTTCTTAAACAAATCTTGTGATCTTTAATTTGTTTTATTTTCTTGAGGACAAGCAAAGGCTTAAGTGTGGGGGAATTTGATAAGTCATTTTTACTCCATATTTTTTGTAGGATTTTGAGCTCATTTTACTAAGAATTTTCGATAAAATCCTGCAAAAATTATGTTTTTGATAAATAATATTGGTTTAAAACTCTTAGAATCAAATAAAGAGTAATCAAGCGTTTTAATTCAGATTTGGAGCAAAAATAATAATTAAAGTCAAGAATGCAGAAGTTGAGCTCTGTAAAGACACAACCAATGCCAAACAGAGAAAGAAGACAACAAAAATTGGTTTATCGAGCCTCAACTGTGAGCCTTTGACGACTCTCGACTTCAGTCGAAGCGATCGAGCATCATTTGAAGATAATACATTGTCAAGCTTTAAAGTCGAGTCTCAAATCTCAACCCTCGACAATTGTGTTGAACAGACCAATTCTTCATCAGAGTTATCTCGAGCCTCAACAATATGACCCTCAACTCTCTCAATTTTACCCTCGATAGAACAATGGATAAAAACACACAGTTTACATAGGAATTTCCTGAAATCGAGCCTGCTTTTGCTTAATACGAGCCTCGACCAACAAATCACACGCGACCCTCGATGATGTTTTCACAAATCGTATGCACGTGAAAAGTTATCAAATTCTGTTAAAAAGAATATATTGAATCTGCCACATATTAATAAAGCAGACCATGCTTTCTATGCCTAGTAGTCTATAAATAAATGTGCAAACATGTGTTGTAAAATATGTACCAATAGTGTAAATCAGCATTAACGTAGAGTAGATTTCTGAAGGGTTCTTGGGTAAAAGAATTTCCATTTCTTTTTACTCGAGAATTTCTTCTGTTTTCAAGGTAAAATCAATTCAACCCAATGCTTGTAATTTCTATGAATTTATGAGCAATTAATTGATTAATCTTTCAAATTTGTTTTATTTCTTCTAATCTATGCTTATTTTGACAAATTCATGGAGAAATAAACTCCTACAGCTTAGGGATTACGGATCCAATTTCTAACTCAGCCTGATTTCAAATATGCTCTCAAGTAAATTTGATTGGGTGTTTGGTAAATTAAACTTAACTCATGGTTTTTAAAGGAACGGTGGATTCTTTTAGATCTACAATTGATTTCAATTGGATAGATCTAGATCATTCAATTGAATAGATCTGTGGTTGCTAATGGAGTCAATCCTAACTATCTCTTGCCGAAGAATGGGTGAAGACTTTCTATCACTTGTTTTAAAAATTCATTGAGGTTGCTTTTCGAAATAATGGATTCATATTCTTTATGCGGGTCTAATTGAAACTTCATATTACTGGTTTTAGCTAGATCTTGAACTATTAACTTCGAGAGAAGCTTTAGTTTAAATTAGAGAATCCAATGATATAAACACACTATTCAAATAGCTTTTAAGAAGTTTGTTATTTTTAAGAAATCATTTTGATAAGGAATTAATGAAGTGACCATGAGCTACTATTTCATAGAAGTTTTAGGCTTATTTCTTATTTTTACCTATTAAACATTTTTAAATATTCCTAACTTAGCATAGTTTATCTTTCTTTATGTTTTCTAAACTTTTCTTTGGCTAGACAATTAATGAGGTTGAGAGTATACTTACTACCAACCATTCCCTTAAGACCGACCTAAATCATCATTTATGCTACATTTGATGGGTATGCTTGCCCTGTGAGACTGTAGTTATTGAATCTAATTTAGAAAACAGTTATAAATTTGAAAAACTCGGTCGATGATTAATGAGAATTGAAATTAAAATCTCTCACCATCTAGATACATTCAAAAGAATGATTTCTCAATATATTCAGTTGAAATCGGACATGAATTTACATGGTGCACACATATAAGCCCACAAATTAACTCTCAATCTACTAATTATAAGTACCCAATAGTATTCAACAATGCACATTCGAAATCACATGAATCAGTTCTTTGATTCACAAAACCTAAGTTAAAATAATTATTTCTCCATGGGTTTTGACATTTAGCATGAATTCAAAAGTAACAAAATAAAATGAAGATAGATATCACATATTGAAGCACAAATTCTTGCAAAACAAACTTCAAATTAGCTTGTATTCATCACAAGAACTTCAAATGCCTAGTTAAAGTAGAGTTTCTTTCACTAGAATTTCTCTCTCTAATATTTATACATTTATTCTATGTTAGTAATTTCTTACAATACTGTTACAACGTTTGTGTATGTTTATTTTTATGCGATAGACATAGAAATCATGAAGATTTTATTTGCTAACGTGGCAAAATTTTTATAACAAACTTATCATAACTCATGCAAGCGTGATAGGGGTTAAGTCATAGCTTGAATCGCGGCTCAATTGATGGGTGCAATTGGCGCTATGTATAATCTTTCAATCGCACCTTTGCTTAGTCTTCACCATAGGTACAAGTCATGGGGCATAATTTTTGACATGATTGGCCTTATTACTTATTTTCACTCTCTATTGAAGTCCTAGGTGCCACGATTGATGTTTCAACTATCTGTTTTTGTTGTTTTAGCTCCAGATCTTGATCAAATCACTTTGTTTCTTCCTTTAGTGCTCAATGAAGTTGAAAAACAACAAATGAACAATAATAGCATGATTTTATAAGAATTTTGTACAATGATCAATCAAATTAAGCACAAATTCCCATTATTTGAACAAAGTAAAAACCACTTATCATATGAGTTTAAGGATATCTTGTATTACCCTATTAAATAAGATAAAATAGTAATGCTTACTTTTTTATTTTGCAAAACTACCTTCTAAAGGCTTTTATTATAAAAAAACTTGTACTGTTTTATTTTTGAAGAATTTATTATTTTTATTTTAAAAGAACTATGATTGTGTGTATGTATTTGAACTCCCAACTTGCATACAAATGTTGTTTACCTTCTAAGATAAATTAATATAGAAGTAATTTCAAAGCTTTTAATTTTGGAATTCGCTATATGTTCTATAATTTTGTTTAATATCACACAAAATAGGTTGTACAAGTATTTGTTACATATTTAAATATTACTCATAGACAGACCTTGCATATTAGAAAACTGATATTAATGAATTACTTTCCAAATTCCTTTCCACATGTTGTTTATAGTGAATATATGAGAATGAGGTAGTTTTATATATTATATGAGACCAAATCAAATACTATAGACTTGAAGTTTAAGAAAGAAAAAAAAATTATAGAGATTTCATGGAAAATCTATGTGCTCTGTAGGGTATATTGTATCCAATAGGTTTTATAAGGTATAATGTGGATACAAAGTGTCACATGATAGATTTTAGGTACAAAACTTAATATCATATATTTTATAAGATAGAGTTCGGGTTCGGGTTTTAATATACCCGTCCCGATTTCGTCTTGGTTGCATTCCTAGCCCTATGCACTTAATAAAATGGACAAGATTAATTTTTAGCATATTTTTAAATGTGTTGTTTTATTCCTTTTCTTTTTTTCTTTCTTTCTTTTTTTTTTTAATAATTTTACAAAACACTTCAAACTATTTGTATTTTTTTTTCTTTTTTCGTTTTCTAATCATCAACTATGTATATTGTATACCGCTTGATTTAGCTATTTAGTTTGTCATATATTATATTATATTGCTTTTACTTGAATTTTTTTGCACGCTTTACTTGAAAGTTTATTACTAGCTGTTAACATAACTAAGATATATGTTCATAAATAACTTCAAAAATTTCATAATTATTACAATTTATTTTATATATTGGCTTTATGATCATGGGTGGATTTTCTATAATTCTATATGGAATACTATGCAACCCTTAACGAAAACTTAGACATTATGTTATTATTGAATTCATATAAATCGTGTAATTCTTTTTTTTTTTTCACATAAAAAACATGTCTCTTGAAAAATAATTTTATGTAAACTATAACATCTCAAAATTGAGAGCAGTGACGCCATTACACATTACATATCCTTAATGTAGTAAAAATATGCAAGGCTTGGAATTGCTACTAAAGTCCACAAATAAAACTTATTGTTATAAACTTCCAATCTCTATTAATGCATTCTTTTGCACATAAAATCTCAAACATATATGAAACTAAAATTGATCTTAAATATAAACCAATTTCTCTGATTTCGTTATCTTTTAGTTTATATTAATTATCTTGGTTCCTTTAATCCTTTCACTAAGACATTATCAACATCGTAACATTAAAAGTCCAATACTGATTACTATGAACAAACACATAGTCTCCATCCACAGATGACTTAATACAATAAACAACCAATCAAACAAACACGATTTATTATATATTAAATTAATCATTACCAAAAACACAAGTCAATTGGAATACACCCCAACACAGCTTTTAAAAAAGTGTAAACCCATTATTAGGCCTATGCACCCCAAACAATTTTTTGAATACGGACCCACATTGGAAAACCCCACAAATTTCTCCATAATAAAAGATAGCATTATATCGATATAGGAATTATAGGTGAAACACATGCCTATCATATCTAAAAAAGAAAATTACATAAATACAAATTAGAGAAAAATAATTACCTAAATATCATTATATCACATCTTGGGTGTAAGATATACAAATTTACATGTATTTATATAACCAAGATGCGATATATCGACTTAGAGTAATTTGTGTGTTGCATCTTGAATGAATGATTCACGTGTGTATCATCTATGCAAGATACAATGCTCGTGCGTATCGCATATCCAACATGCAATACAAGTGCATATCGCATATTGCATAGGTTGTCACGCCTCAAAAAGGGAGCCTAGTAGGTTAAATCTAAAACTATCATATCATGTGTGCACCCGTAATATGAGAGCCATCTTGTAAGTCAGAGTGTATAAGACTCTATTTATTTATCAATGTTCAGCATATACAAGATATATTATATTACTGGATTTCAACTATGGAATCCGATTTTTCAATTTCTACATGATCGCAGAGAATCGGTATCCCCTACCAAATAGTAAAAATGGGTTTCAAGCTACAACTTACAAATTTCAACCTTATAAAATTTATCTAATTTACATTCTAAGTTTACCATATCCTATATCTTTATCTTCAATAGAGTTCGTTGAGAAGCTCCCTTCACACATTCCTAGCCCAATCCCAGCTAGTATTAATTATGCACAAAAACTGTTGGGGGGTGAGCAAACCACGGGCTTAGTGAGATAATCTGACCAAACCACACATCAACCCATAACAAACAAGTATAACTATCAATATATGCAATGTAACAATCAATCATATGCGCATTACAAGCTTAGATGATCTAAAATCTAAAGCAGGACGGAGATTTACGCTCTCTCATCGGGGTTGAAGAAACTCGATACTATGGCTCACCTATCCAGTAGAGACTAAGTATACAGGAAAGCTACGATCCTCATTGTAGTTATCTCTTATACTTTAGGCACTCAATTCCTATTGTAAGCCTTGAAAACTCCACTAAGTGTTAGTCATTTCATAGCGATACCATGGGCGGCGTCCTTCATTACCAGTTAGTTCCCATGGAACCGATAGAATAAAGGTAATCTTGCATAGAACTAATAGCCTCTTGCCTAGAAAAACCAAGCATTACCAGAAAACCGAAATACTAACACGTAATAGGCTGCCACATCTTAAAATGCAATTTATGCAAATCATGCGATGCATGTCCATTGCATTTATAATACCAGTAGTCGTTAATCAAGTTTAAGGTGATCATACAATTTACAAACAATCATCAACATGCTTCCTATAATATTTATCACACAATAAAATTATCACTTACATTATGATAATTTGTCATTCAATCATACACCACACATCATGCATTATCCCCAATCCCGCATGCATATTAATTGATTATACATTATTCCAATTGCAACTATATTACAAGCATAAACAATGTGATAAAGTCAAGTAACTCACCTGTGGTCCTAGCTAAATTATTGTATAAGCTATCGGAAGTCCGGAAATTGATTTATTTTCCTATGAAAGGAAATAACAGAGATTCATTATTGGATTGTTTCTGTAAGAGAAGTCTTCCTAGAATTAAAGGCGTTGATCTCAATCACTTGATATTAGGCTAAGCCCGTTATATTAATTATTTCGTCGTTCAATAATTTAATTGAATCCTCATAGGTGCCTAACTATTATGTATCGGTATTTGATACGGTTTTTATTATTTGTATAAAGCTTTTAAGGTTTTAACCCCTATAGTAAGGAATATTTATCGGTTATTTATTTTCATTTTTCTCCTCTTGATCTTAATTACTATCTATATTTTTTTTTATTTAAGGAATTTGTCTTTTCCTCAAGTCCTATTGCTTTTGGTAGAAGATTTTTGTTTATCAATTCTTTGGCTGTCAACCTTATTTGTCTCTTAAATTAATATTTTTATTTATCTAAGGGTATGTTCTAGTATCTATACCTTTCAAAAATTATTTTAATAAAATTGTATGTTTATGGGGTTTAAACATATCAACTTTTTATTATACTTTAATTTTATTTTTATTGCAAAACAAGCTAAGTTTAATAATATGATATTATTAATAATATTAATTTTGAAATGTTAATATCAATATTAATATTAAATACAAGTATAATAATAACAACAAATTTCATACTATTAGTAAATAATAATATTAGCGACAAAAATAATGATAGTATTGATGATAATATAAATATAGTGACCTTAACGTAAAAATAATAGTATTAATAATTGTGATGAAAATATCAATAATACTGAATACTATACTCAGTAGTAATAATTATAGTAATAATTATAATCATATTTATAGGAATAAAAGTAACATTGATATTGGTTTATTAAGAATGAAAACTGAATGACTTTCTAGTTTGTAATTTTTTATTCGTTTTAAATCCGATTTGGCTGTATAAATAGTCGATTTGATAGTACTCTTCTAATACTTTCTAGTAGTGGAATTATTTTTAAGAAAAGAGACTTGTACAATTTTCAAATTTATGAAACGCATGCATAGGTCTCAAGTGAATCCTAATAACTGTAATCAAAACTTGTTTTGATGATATCTAACTCATTTCTAGTCTGTTTTTAATGAATAAATAATCTTTTTCATAGTATTTTCCGAGTCAAATCTATTGATAGGGTTATATTCATTAAATATGGTCATTAAGGGGGCGAAAAATGTAAAACAGTCCGCTACTTTCGTACAAGTCTGGCCGCAATGATCCCGTTTTTGTTTTTGCAATATCTAATTCATTTCTTATCCGTTTTTAACAAATAAATAGTCGATTTCATAGTATTTTTTGTGTTCTTTCCATTGGTGAGGTCGTTTTTGGCTTATAACAAACACGTCACTATAGTTTATTCAATCTTCCTATTCATTTACATGAGTTATTTTAGTTTTTTTGTAGTTTAGATGTGGTTTTTGTTTTTCCTTTCTAAGACTTGAATTTCCACACTTAAAAATCTTCAAGTTGATGTATTTATATCCTAAATAGTCTAAATAACATAAAAATACTATTAGATTAATCTTGATAAATTTATAAGACAAATTCCTATAAATCAACATAATGAATATTTGAAGTTAACATAATCCTTACCTTGCTTGGGTAATAGATGGGGTTTAGCTCCACTTTCTTGATGAAACTAATGATCTAAAGAGGGTAGTAAGAAGATGAGTAACTAAGAAAAATTAATCTAACTATTAAGCTTAGATTCAAACTTGAATTTATGATATGCCAAAGGCTACTTAACTTGGTTTTTTGTGTTGTTTGAAAGAGGAAATGAATGTGTTTGAATGTGATTGATGCTTGGATAGGATGTAGGAAATAAGAAAAGATTTATATTTTGTTTTAGAGTTCCTTCAATATTGTCTAAATGAAGGGAATGGTGAAGGAAAGTGGCTGTTCGTTTTTCCTTTTATAGCTAGGATTTTAACTTGTTTTTGTGGGGATTGAGCTAATTTAGTATCTAACTTAAGGCTATATATATGTACTAAGGTTAGGCTAGAATTAGGACACAAAAGAGGGTGGTTTGGACTTGATAAAATCAAGTTTTTGTTGTTGTTTCTCGGATGGAATTTTTTATGCGAATTTGAGGATGATTTTGGATAAATTTGTATAAAATTTGTGGTTGATTTCAAGAAGCATTAATTATATTTGTTTGCTAGTTAATTAAGGCCATTTATGTGTGTAAATTAAGAGCTTAACTTGCAAAAAAATCGGATAAAAAATCAAGCTAAAAATGAGGTTCAAATTATAATTTCTGCTGCAGTTTTTGTTGCAATTTCCACCTGCTGCAGCTTCTTCAACAAGGATTTGGACAAGGTTTTAGAGCTGAGTTTGACTTTGATTTGAGTTGGATTTCTGCTTTATTTAATGAAGATCCTAGCTGTTATTTTATGGTTGGTTTGGATTTTATTTTCTAGTTGAAATGGTGTGTTTAAATTGGGCAAGTTGGATGTAAATGCTGCAGTGTTTTGTTTGAATTTCCTCCTACTACAACTGCTGTTTGGTGAATTTTCAAAGCCAATTGGAGCTATTTTGGTTGCATATTGGAGTTGAAATTCTTAGAATTAAATGTTAATCACATGTGGAGGGTTTAGATTAGGTTGTGTGTCATTTTCAAGTTGAATAGGAAGCTCAAATTTGGATCAAAATTGGACATGAAGCAGCCGTAATTCCTTTGTTCCCGTGAGGACATTCTGCATGGAATTCCTCTGTTTCCAGCGTGAAGATCTATGGCAGAATTCACTTTGTTCCAACCGAAATTCCCTTTGCTTCTTACGTGGATTGCACTCCACTCTGCAACCATAAAATCTAACTTACAACCGAGGAGCTCCATTTGCAACGTGATCCTCTGTTTGTAATTTTCAATTCCATGGACTCCTCTGATTGTGATTTTAATTCCAGCGTGAAGACTCTGTTCAACAACATGAAGACTATTCTTCGTGATTTCAACTCAGCAACTCGTGAGGAAATTTTTGACTCCTCTTCTGTTCCATGGTTCTTTGTGTTGAATTTGGTTTGTTCAGTTTCATTTTTTTTTTCTTCTTTTGTTTATTATTTGCTTAATAATTATTAACTAAAATATGTTAGCAAATATTAATTTATAAACATATATTTATAACCATTATGTACAAGTTCTATCACAATAGAATTTTCTAGGTTCCTTTAACAATTCTAAATCGTTTATATATGCACAAATTTTTAGTTTAAAGTTTACACGATTAATTATTTTTAGTATTTTAACTTACATAATTAAAATTTTCAAATTCAATAAATCGATTTAAGAACTAAGTCTTAATGAGTTTAGAATTTCTTAACAAGTATAACAACGGGTTTTGAAATTTATTTTAGATCTAGATTAATAATTATTTATCAATATTAGTATCTATTATGTATTTATAATCTTAGTAGTTCATCTTTGAGCTATCGTTTTATACCAATAAGTTTTGTTAATAGATTATATTTTAGGGGGTTTGAAATTTAGGGCTACTTCTAATTATATCTTGAATTATCAGTTCAAGATACGAAATCTCGTTTTTGGTATCTATTAAGGTCAAGGAAATTTTTATTTGGATTTTTCAAACTAGGAATGAGTTTATTACAACTCATAGATTTATTTTAGGATTTTTGTTGAATTATATATTCGAAATTAGTTTCACATTTGCTAATTCGTTAATTTTCTAGTTATGAAAATTATTAAAAGTTACATTGACAATTTTGGATTTTAATTTCTAAAATCTCTAAATCTTTTAATTAGAATACTAGTGTAATTTAAATATTTATTTAAGACCTAGATTCTTAGATATTGATCTATTTACCAAATATTATATTTTATTGTATAGGAGCTATTTATACTAATTTGTTATAGCAACATATTTTTACCTAGGGCTACTCAATATTGTTAATAGATTAATAGTAGCTTGAACACTATTATTTCATTATTTAACAAGTATAGGATTTATTTCCTAAGTGTTGAACTTAAGAAAAAAAGACTTAGAAATTTATATTAACGATTGGTTTATCGTTGTTTATGAATTATTTGAGATCATAGAAGTTACAGTTTGTATTTCGAAATTTTTATTAGTAGAGATTCGACCTTTCTAATTATAATTAAATTCATTCACACTTTCACATTTTTAAATCGAGAAAAATTTAGAGTGATTTTTACTACTTGCTCCAATTATCCTATAAAATTATATATTACAGTTTAATATTTGTTAAAATCAAGTTACGTAAAATTAAGGGGATTACATAAGTGATACACATATGTATCACATATTCAACTTGCGATACAAAAAAAAAAAAAAATCAAAATTGCATTTTGAACATGGGATACTACAACGCTATTTAGTTAATTCTTTTTATTTAATTTGTATTTGTGGAATTTCTATTTGGCAGATCGGTAGTCATATAATTTCCTCTAGGAATTACTTAATAGGCACTTTTTGTTAATAGCTAGTTACGCCCTCAAAATGTTAGGATGGCATGAATTTAAAAGCCTTCAACAAATGAACTACTATGAATGATACTCTTCCATGAAGTAAAGTGTTGGTTTAAATGAATTATACTAGAAAGTAGGAACATGTAGGAGTAAGTTTACTTAAAATGTCAATATTTCAATTAGTAAAAAAGAAGAATCAACTTTTCATAAAGTGATAAAATGATGTATCAATGTTTTGCAAAGTGAACATTTTTTTGATTGATTTTCATTTTTTTTAAATTTCTCCAACAATCAATTATGAATACCTTATTTCACTCACTTTGTGAAATGTTGATTTCTCCTTTGTATTATTAAAATGTTGATACCTTAAATGAATTTTCCTCAATGTTGATTCACTTTTTTAACCACTTAAAATATTGATACTTTAAATAAAATTACCTTTAAACGTTAATACTTTTTAGTATATTTTATCTTAAACAATATTTAAACTTAAGCTCAAATAACAATAATATGATAACAAATTAAAAGGAAATAGTGCATTACAAGAATAAAATAGGCTATTATAACCCCACATAAAAAATATATATATAAAGAAATACAACAATGCAATATATCTATAAAATTACAGGAATAACTTAAAGATTTTTAGAACATCATCGTGTTTAAAATGTTCAATACAATAAGAAAGTAAATTTCTTTTACCAAATAATGTGAAACATATCTTTATTAAAACTCTTTGTCACATTTCAAACAAATCTATAAAATAGAGTTTTTAACCGTCTTGAATCCTTCAAAGTTAAAGAAAATATATGTATATATAAACATATATTTCTTCCAAGATCTCTTTCTTCCTCTCTCTTTCTTTATTTTATTTTATTTTTTTGCCTTTTCCTTTTCCATCCAAAACTCCTCCAACTTTTTTTTTCCTTTCTCCAACTTAAAAAATCCATTACTTTTACATACTTCAGTGTTTTGGAATAAGTAAGTTGCATTGTAATTATGGCCACATGCTCTTTAATTCAATGCTAGACTCAATAATTGTTCACTTATAAAAAGAGATAAGTGAGAACATTGGGTTACAGGATAAAACCGTGAACCTTAATCAATTTGTGAGATTATCAAAATTCTAATGTTATTCTTAAATTCTAAAATATGCATTTAGATTCCTTAAATTTGAATGGATGTTCTTCTTTATATTTTAGGTAAATACGTTAATCGATTTGGGATTACTCGATCAATTCTTGAAATAGCTAATGTGAGTGGAAAAAATTCAATAATTTGCTACTTGTGTTGTGTCTAATAATGTGTTCAATGTATGTGAGCGATGAGCCATCATTATTGTTTGTTTATTGTCATTTACAAAACATCAGAATCTAAGAAAAATCAAAGCAAAAGATCAATACTAGCAAGCCGGCTCTCAAAGAGCTGGCAAGCTGACCTTTAATTGTTATAAATCGATGAGCTGGTAAATGCAAGACTAGCTAGCTAATCCAAAATGAAGTGGTGGGCCAAACTAGTTCAACTTTGCCCATGTGCTCTATTTTGAGTAAAGAAAAAATAAAATAAAATAAAGAAAATTAATTCAAATATCAAAATAATAAATTAATAAACTGAAATATAATGAATGTTTATAACATTATGTCTGTTGGTCCAGAAAAGATAACCAAGAGGGGGGGTTAATTGGTTATAAAATTTACTTTTAAAAATTTTGAATAAATTTCACACCACTTGGTTATTCAACTAAAATGGCATTGAAACTTTCTTAAAATAATAAACTTAACAAATAAAAACTTTGAACAATAATTTGGATCAAAATGATTTGCTTAAGCTCACGAAAAATCAAATATCAATTCAAAACTTTTTACTCCCAGAAACCTTCTGATTAACTCTCTGATTAAGAAAATATAAGTGAGTTATTCTCTGATCAACCTTCTGAGCATATATCACAGTTATGAACAACAAATAAAATTGCATGAATTTAAAGAGAGATAAGGGAGTAGAGAGTGCAAAGTCGAATTATAGAAGTTCTGCCTTGAGTGTCAATCCTCTCTTTCAGCTCCAAGCCAAGGTCTTTGTATTCCATACCGATTGTGTTCCACTATCCAATCAAATCAATAAAAGTTACAAGAAATTCTTGCCAATTCTCTTTGGCTACAATTCACTTAGCTTGATTCTCCTAATCAATCAATCTACTAATCGTACTTGTAACTCTCAACTCACACTAAATGTGTAAAATCAAATCAGAGGAATAAAAATTAAGTTTCCTCAAAAGAATTCGCTCAAGGAAAATTAACAGTAGTATATGACAGTTTTTCTCATAAGGAGCTTTGATCACTGTTGCAAGCTGATTATCATGTTAATCTTCTTCTTCTTCTACTTCTGACTTGTATTTCAATATATTAAACTCATTCAATCTAACAGCTAGAGAATCAATATTGGATAAACTTGGTCCTTGGCCTCGAAATCTCTGCTTCAGAAGATAATTCCAAATATCTAACAGCTTTTATGTTTATCTTGTACTGAAAATTCGAACTTGAAATCATCCGTAGTTGAGCAAATTCCTCGTCTGGAACTGTTCATGCTCTATCCAAGGCTTTTCATTTTTTTCGGAAAAAAAAATAAATCCTTGGACACATTCCATAAAAATCTGAATTGTGTTTTGTAAGCACTTCATATTATGCACACTAACTTTCTCCTCAAATGTAATCATTGTGTAAATCAATTTTCAAATCTGAGCTATCCTTGTTAAAAAATATGTTCATAAAAAAAATCAAATACTCAAAATGTAATCCCTGTGGATTTTGAATCGACTTTGTGGAACACATTGAGCATAGTACCCGAATTATACTCAACATTGGAGCTAGGTCTTCAAAAATTAAATTTTGAAATGAAGATCACGTAATTTTATTATAGTTCATTAACCTTCTGATGTTCCTTCTGATAGGTAAAAGAAAAACTTGCATTTCACTGTGGAACCTTCTGAGTGACTTTCTGATATACAAATTGTTTTTAATGAAAATCTTCCAACCTTCTGATATAATTTTATCTTATAAACATCTAAGGCTGTACACTAAATTTAATATGTAAGAAATCATTTAATCCTTTTTGTTATCATCAAAATCATCATTTGAGAAAAATCAACATTCTCCCCTTTTTATGATAACAAAACCCTATAAACAAAATAATAATGTTGTTTAAAAAATTCATTCATGTTCATTTTAAATCTCAAATCGCAACATAGCAAACAACAGCATATTATATACAACAGCAACAGTAGCAATCATACATAATATTTCATAATATTTTTGTTTACTCTTTCTCCCCCTTTTTGTTAGCATCACAAAAGAGAAAAACAAAATTATGCATAGTAAATCAGAATTTCAAAACATCATAGTATTTGAAAATATTACAGACTAAATGATAAAAGAAGCCTTTCAAAAAGTCTTAAAAAAAATCAGTTCATTTTTTCTGATAGTCAATCTTCAAGGTAGATTTTCGAGCTTGCTTCTTTTTCCTTTGAGGAATTGTGGGGCAAATTTGTTGTGGAGTCAAATTTTGCTGCTTAAAAAGATTAAGAACAGAAGATATAATTTCATATTCTATCATGGATGGTTGTGAAGTAGGTTTAGCAGGTTAGTTAAATGGAATGATTGCGAGCTCATCAACCTGAACTGCTGGTACAACTTCCTTCATGGGTGAAGTCTGATGTTGTGAACTCGAAGGATGCACAGGAGAGATTGGAGAAACAGGGGATGAAGGTTAAATAGGTGATGAAGGTATTTCGTGATCGCAAAAAGAAAATCCGATAGAGAATCTAGAATTGAATTTGTTAGATTTTTCTTCACAACATCCAGGTGTTGATTTATGATCTTCACAACAGCTGATCGAAGAGAAGAACAAGAAGATTCTCCAGGTGGTTTAACAGAAACAAAACCTTCTGACTCAGTCTCTGAGTCACTATTTTCTTCATTTCTTCCTCCTTCCCTGATTTCAAACTTTCCTCCAGTTTGAATATGATGCCTTTTCTTCACTTTTTTAGGCATTTTCTCCTTCCCTTTCTTCTTGGAGACTTGTTCCTTTTCCTTTTCCGAATTTCCACCTTCTGACCCATTGTCTACCGCAAAAAGTAGCTCCCCCTCAGCAATAGCTTTGATCCTTTTCCAATCGAAATTAACTTTGTTAAACTTACGATCCCTATACCATGATCCATCCTTAGAAAACCAAAACTTTTGAACAACTTGGATTCTCATCTTCTTCAAGTTTGTTTCCCCAATTTTCTTTATACTAATGGGCATTTTAAAATCTTTGGGTACATTGAGTTTCTTAAACTTGAAAATTTTTATCAACAGATTGCCATAAGGTTTATTATTTCTAGTCCTCCACATATGCCTCAAAATCATGCTAGGCATATCAAGTTTAACATCCTTTTTCATTGCAAGGACGACTACTGCTTCTTCTATTGAAATGGTTGTTGAATTGCCATTATTAGGAAGAGTGCAATCAACTACAATCTTATGTAATAGCCGAACCAACAACTCAAAATCAGTGACAAAGATATCCTTTTCAACATAATTCCTACTCCATCATTTAGTTCTCTATACAAAGATTTCTTTTCAAACTGTAAAATCCTTTTTTCATCTTTTTCATTTTTCACCTTAAAACATTCAATTAGATCTTTCCTACTGATTGTAAGAACTTTCCCAGCCACCTTCATTTTCAACTTTGAGTCCTATAACTCTATCAGATTCTCATAAAACTCTTGTATTAGCCAACCATCAACCATGCCAGAAATATTAGATAGATTTTGGCATCCTATACGACTAAGCTAGTCTTCCCAATACAAGCCATTTTGTTAAAGAACTTAAAATCTACAAAAGCACATTCAAGAATCTTACTTGATGTGGTTTTCTGCCTTTTGTCTAGGGGAGTTTTCCTGGTGATCGTTGAGCCGATTTCCTTTTCCTTGGTGGTTGAGGAGCAAGAGGAACAGAGTCTAAACTACTCTCTGAAAGGGTGTCAGAGGATGCAAGCGGTTCCTCTAAGGACAATTCCTCATCATTTGTTGCCTTTCCTTGTTCTTGTTCCAAGGAATATTTATCATGTTGAAATTTGGATCATTTTTCTTTCGAATTGCCATCTTTAGTTAAGGTTTTGAGGGTTTCTTCAGAATCAGAGGAATCATCTTTAACCAATATTGTTCCTTCTATAGGTTTTGTTTTGAAACCCTTTGAAGCTAAGCGACTGGATTTTCTTGAAGACATGATGTGGGAATTTTGAAGACACAAAAGGGAAGAGATGATCAAGAACAGAGAAAACAAAAAGTTTGATATTTTGTGCGCATAATGTAATGAAGAGGCACGTTTGGGAAGAATGTGAAGAGACATTAACTGCATGTTCCCAATAAAATTGCTGCCACTTTTGTTTTATTTATTTATTATTTTAAATTTTAAATTTCAATTTAAGTTTAAATTTTTGTGGAAAATATGGAATAAACAAATGAATTCAAAATGGATTACATATTCCAATTTCATTTCTTAAAAATTCAAATCTCATTTATCCAATGGTTTAGTAAAAATATCAGCATACTGATTTTCAGTAGAAACAAATTCTATATTAATATTTCCATTATTCACATGATCCCTTATAAAATGATGCCTAATTTCTATATGTTTAGTTCTAGAATGATGGACATGAATTTTTGTTAAATTGATTGCACTTGTATTATCACATTTAATTGAGATATTTTTATATTTTAATCCAAAATCTTGTAATTGTTGTTTTATCCAAAGAATTTATGCACAACAGGTTCCAATTAAAACATATTTAGCTTCTGTTGTAGATAAGGCAACTGAATTCTGTTTCTTTGAAGACCAAGAAATTAGTTTATTTCCTAAGAATTGACAAGTACCATAAGTACTTTTTCTATCAATTTTGCATCCTGCATAATTAGCATCTGAGTATCCAATTAATTCAAAATTTTCATTTTTAGGATACCAGATTCCTAATTTTGCAGTATTAGCAATGTATTTGAAAATTCTTTTAACAGCTTTTAAATGTATTTCAGTTGGATTACTTTAAAATCTTGCACAAATACATTCATTAACTTTCTTACCTTGAGAATCAATATCTAACCTTATAGATGAGCTCATTGGTGTAGCAGCTTCTTTTGAGTTCTCAAATCCAAACTTTTCAGAATTTGTTTGGTATACTTCTCTTGATGAATGAAAATTCCATCCTTTGATTGTTTGATTTGTAATCCCAAAAAGAAATTTAATTCTCCCATCATGGACATTTCAAATTTAGCTTGCATAAGCTTTACAAATTCTTGACAATATTGTTTATTAGTTGATCCAAATATTATGTCATTAACATATATTTGTACAACAATTATATCATCATTATAATATTTTAAAAATAAAGTTGTGTCAATCGTACCTCTTTGATATCCACTTGATATGAGATATTCACTAAGTCTCTCATACCAAGCTCTTGGTGCTTGTTTCAGACCATACAAAGCTTTTCTTAACTTAAAGACATGATCAGGCTTAAATGTATCCTCAAATCCAAGTGGTTGTTCAACATACACTTCTTCTTTAATATAACCATTAAAAAATGCACTTTTTACATTCATTTGAAACAATTTAAAATCTTTATAACATGAATAAGCAAGCAATAATCTTATAGCTTCCAATCTAGCAATTGGTGCATAAGTTTCATCATAATCTATTCCTTCTTCTTAAGAATATCTCTTAGCTACAAGCCTTGCTTTATTTCTAATAATTTTACCATTTTCATCCAATTTATTCTTATAAACCCATTTAGTTCCTATGATAGATTTGTTTTGTGGTCTAGGAACTAAGTTCCAAACATTATTTCTTTGAAATTGATTCAATTCTTCATGCATTGCATTGATCCAATTTTCATCATTTAATGCTTTTTCTATGTTTCTTGGTTCTATTTCAAATATCAAAGCAAAATGATTTTCAAGCTCTTGTAATTTAGATCTAGTTCTAGTTCTAATTCTAGATTCTATATCACCAATAATTAAGCTAGGCGGATGTGAAGATTTATATTTCTATGCTTTTGAACTTTCAGGGTTGTTAATGTTTAGTTCCATGTTACCTTCTGCCTTACCTTCTAACATATTAGATCTTTGTAGACTTTTGGTTTTATGATCAATATTCATACCTGCTGTATCAATGTTCTTCTCCCAGCTCTTTATACCCCACTCGCCAGATTTCTCACCCATACCATTATTTTTATTTTCAGGAGCAAGCACATCATCATCATCAAAATCATCTTTTACATCAATAAAACGTACATTAAGAGATTCTTCAATTATTTTTGTTGTTTTGTTAAAAACACGATATGCTTTGCTATGTTGTGAATATCCTAGAAAAATTACTTCATCTGACCTTTCATCAAACTTCCCAAGATTATGTGCATTCTTTTTCACAAAGCATGTACAACCAAACACATGGAAATATGAAACAGATGGTTTCTACCATGAAATAATTCATATGATGTTTTTGTAGTATGAGGTCTAATGTATACTCTATTTATGATATAACAAGCAGTTGCAACAGCTTCAGCCCAATAATATTCAGCTATTCCACTTTCATTCAACATAGAACATGTCATTTCTTGTATTGCTTTATTCTTTCTTTCAACTACCCCATTCTGTTGTGGTGTATATGGTGCAGAAAAATTGTGATTTATTCCATGTTCTTCACAAAAAGAAATAAATAATGATTATCAAATTTGTACCATGATCAGTTCTTAAAGAGACAATGGAAAAACTTTTTCATTTGTATTTGTTTAGCAAATTTTTGAAAGATTTCAAAAGTATCTTATTTATTTTAAAAAGAACACCCATGTATATCTTGAAAAATCATCAACTATTACAAGACCATATTTACTTCCTCCTAGACTTAGTGTTCTAGTAGGTCCATAAATCAAGATGTAAAAGCTCAAGAGGTCTTTTTGTTGAAATCAATTTATGCTTTTTTGAATTGAGACCATTTTATTCTTAAAACAAGTTGAACATTTAACATCATGCTTTATATTGATTTTGGGTAAACCAACAACAATATTCTTTTTGGATAACTTTTCAAATGATTAAAATTTACATGACCTAGTTTTTTATGCCATACATAAATGCTGTCATTCATAGTAAAAAGCAACATTCAACATTCATATCAGATGGTGTAATTAAATATACATTCCTTTTTCTAAATCCTTTGAACAACTTAACTCCATTAGAATTATATGCAAAACATTTGTTTCTCTCAAAATTCATTTGATAGCTTTTATCACATAATTGACTTATACTTTAAGGATTATGCTTTAATCCTTTAACCAAGGAAACATTTTCAATCATGTATGGGGGATGACCAATTGTACCTGTTCCAATTATTTTACCATGGCTGTCATCACCAAATCTCACATACCCCTTTTCTTTCCAAGTTTTACTAGTGAACAAGGAAGCATCTCTAGTCATGTGGCCCGAACATCCACTGTCCAAGTACCATGTTCCTTTTATTTTTGCTCCTTGTTCCTGCAAATAATAACAAAAGGTGATCAAACCATTTTAGGAACCCAAGCAAACTTGGGTCCTTGATAAGTCAAGCTCGCCTTATCTTGTTTCTTAACTTGATGTGTACTGAGCTTGTTTCTTTTGTAGAAACAATATTTTTCAATATGACCTATTCTATTATAAAATGAACATGCATATGGATGTTTATGATACCTTTGATTTCCCTTTTGATAACAATTTTGTGTTAGATAATCATTGTACGCATACCTGTATCTTCTGAAATACCTTCTGATAGGATAGCTTTGTTGAGCATACCTTCTGATGTATCTTTTGTTGTTACTATTTTACACTTATCAGTTTGCATAGCAGCTTGCCCATTTCCATTTTTATTTTCTCTAACAAAAATCGTCTTTTCAAATTATTTGATGAACTCCTAGATTCATACCCAAGTCCATGTTTTATAAAGGAAGGTCTTTGACTCCTAACTAGCATATTCAATTTCTTATCAATCTCGTTAAACTTATTAAACATATTCTTGATGGATTGAGATAGATCTTCGACACAATTTTTTAAATCCTTGATTTTGGTTTTCAAAACTTCATTTTCTTTCTTTAATACATCGGTTTTGACAAATAATTTCTCATTGTCATTCTTCAAACTATCGTTTTCATTGATGAGTAATTTATTGGTTTGTCATAAAACATCTTTTTCATTCTTTAGAGCTTTATTTTCAACATCTAGTTTAGTTATGTTCAAATCTGCCTTTTTAAGTGCCTTAAGTAGTTTTTTCATTTCAAAATACATATCATTTTCATTTATTTCTTCATCGGAATCAGAGTATACCTCAGACGTTGCCATTAAGCACAAGTTTGCTTCCTCTTTGTTCTCACTTGTATCCTCTGATTCATTCTCTGATGCATCAAGATCACTCCAAGTCGCCATTATAGCACGACTTTTCTTCTTAAATTTCTTCATTTTCTTCTTCAAGATTGGACACTCATATTTGATGTGGCCTAGTTGTTTGCATTCATAACACACAATCTCCTTTCTTTCTTTCTTTTCCTCCTTTTCTTTATAATTCCTTCATGCACTAAACTTGTTAGTTTTATTAAAATTATTAAATTTCTTATCTTTAAAGAACTTGTTTAATCTTCTTGCAAGGATGCCGACAGTTTGCTTCCTCTTCGTTCTCACTTGTATCCTCTGATTCATTCTCTGATGCATCAAGATCACTCCAAGTCGCCATCATAGCACGACTTTTCTTCTTAAATTTCTTCATTTTCTTCTTCAAGATTGTACACTCATATTTGATGTAGCCTGATTGTTTGCATTCATAACACACAATCTCCTTTCTTTCTTTCTTTTCCTCCTTTTCTTTATAATTCCTTCATGCACTAAACTTGTTAGTTTTATTAAAATTATTAAATTTCTTATCTTTAAAGAACTTGTTTAATCTTCTTGCAAGGATGCCGACACTTTCTTCAATGTCATCATCATCGGAGTCAGTTTCATCACTTGTAGCTTTCCTTGTTTTGAATGCTATTGCCCTTGAACTTCCTTCAGCTTCCTTAGTTGTGTTAATATGCAACTCATAAGCTAGTAATTTCTCCCTTAGTTGACTTAGAGTTGACTTATTCAAGTCTTGGGCTTCTTCAATTGCTGTCTTTTTAGCATCCCATGACTTTAGCAATATACTGAGTATCTTTCTGACCAAATCAGAATCATCCATTTTCTTTCGAAGAGAGGTTAGTTCATTTGTCACAGCAGTAAAATGATTAAAAGCTTCTTTTATTTTCTGATCAGGTTTTATTTTGAACAATTCATATTATTGTAATAAGGAATTAATCTTTGTTTCCTTAATAATATTAGTTCCTTCATAAGTTTTGGACAAGGTATCCCAAATTTCTTTTGCAGTTTCACAAGAAGAAATTAAATAAAATTCAGAAGGAGCTATCGTGGTGAGTAAGAGATTCTTAGCCTTATTATTCTTCTCAATGAGCTTTAGTTCCTCATCAATGAAACTGGCATCATTAGTCAAAGTCACTTGTGTATCTCCACAAGCAATCACCTACCAAGAGCCATAGTCATTAGCTTTTATATAAGTAGACATGCACATTTTCCAATATAGATAGTTTGTTCCATCAAAATATGGAGCTAGGTTAATAGCAATATTGTTTTCATCCATTTGAAAAGATACCAATTGTTGGCCCCGAAAAGATAACGAAGACGCGGGGGAGGAGGGGAAGGAGAGGGAATGAATTGGTTATAAAATTTACTTTTAAAGATTTTGAATAAATTTCACACCACTTGGTTATTCAATTAAAATGGCTTTGAAACTTTCTTAAAATAATAAATTTAACAAATAAAAACTTTGAACAATAATTTGGATCAAAATGATTTGCTTAAGCTCACAAAAAATCGAATATCAATTCAAAACTTTTACTCCCAGAAACCTTCTGACTAACTCTTTGATTAACAAAATATAAGTGAGTTACTCTCTGATCAACCTTCTGAGTATATATCACAGTTATGAAAAAAAATAAAATTGCACGAATTTAAAGAGAGATAACGGAGTAGAGAGTGCAAAGTCAAATTATAGAGATTTCGCCTTAAGCGTCAATCCTCTCTTCCAGCTCCAAGCCAGGGTCTCGGTATTCCACACCGGTTGTGTTCCACTATCCAATCAAATCAATAAAAGTTACAAGAAGTTCTTGCCAATTCTCTTTGGCTACAATTCACTTAGCTTGATTCTCCTAATCAATCAATCTACTAAGCCTACTTGTAACTCTCAACTCACACTAAATGCGTAAAATCAAATCAGAGGAATAAAAATTAAGTTTCCTCAAAAGAATTCGCTCAAGAAAAATTAACAGTAGTATATGACAGTTTTTCTCGTAAGGTGCTTTGATCACTGTTGCAAGCTGATTATCACGTTAATCTTCTTCTTCTTCTGACTTGTATTTCAATATATTAAACTCGTTCAATCTAACGGCTAGAGAATCAACATTGGATAAACTTGGTCCTTGCCTTGCGCGTTCATCATCCCAAAATATTTGCTCGTGTTTATCCTTTGTTTCTCTCAATTTCAAATTTGAATTCTTGAATTAATCTCAAAATCTCTGCTTTAGAAGATAATTCCAAATATCTAACAACTTATATGTTTATCTTGTACTGAAAATTTGGATTTGAAATCATCCGTAGTTGAGCAAATTCCTCGTTGGAACTGTTCATGCTCTATCCAAGGCTTTCCATTTTTTTTGAAAAAAAAAAAATCCTTGGACACATTCCATGAAAATCTGAATTGTGTTTTGTAAGCACTTCATATTATGCACGCTAACTTTCTCCTTAAATGTAATCGTTGTGTAAATCAATTTGCAAATCTGAGCTGTCCTTCTTAAAAAATATGTTCATAAAAAAATATCAAATACTCAAAATTTAATCCATGTGGATTTTGAACCGACTTTATAGAACACATTGAGCATAGTACCCGAATTATACTTAACATTGGAGCTAGGTCTTCAAAAATTAAATTCTGAAATGAAGATCACGTAATTTTATTATAGTTCATTAACCTTCTGATGTTCCTTCTAATAGGTAAAAGAAAAACTTGCATTTCATTGTGGAACCTTCTGAGTGACTTTTTGATATACAAATTGTTTTTAATGAAAATTTTATAACCTTCTGATATACTTTCTGATATAATTTCATCTTATAAACATTTAAAGCTATACACTAAATTTAATATGTAAGAAATCATTTAATCCTTTTTGTTATTATCAAAATCATCACTTGAGAAAAATCAACAATGTTGCACCAAGATTAATATTTCATATCATAAATATATAAGATTGAATTCTACTTAACAAACAAATAAATTGTCTATTTATATAATGACATTATTGTATATGTCATGCCTGAAGCATACAAGACGAATCAATTTAGCCACATATGTCATTTAAGTAATACTTATAAGACAACTTTATCTGTATGTGTTTCTAGGATGTTTTACTCTTTTAATATCACATATTACATTTTCTGGGAAATCAAATGAAGCTTTGTTTTATTTTTTCATGATTTTCAATTTTTTACAAAACTGTGATTAACTTGTTGCAGGTATAACTTTTCAGAATCAATTATTTATAGAATGTGACCAATTCAAGGCTGTCAACTAGTGGGTAAATGGTATAGGTGATCATTCACAACCACATTAAAATGTAATATCTATTCTATTCTATGATCAATCTATTGGCAAGTATACTAATCATCATATAGTATAGCAATCAATATAGAGTATTGTTCCTCATGGATCACTTTCAAGTACTAATAATCAACCTAATTTTATTATATAACCCAAAAAATATCAGTGAATTCAATTATTATTATAAACTAATATTATGGCTAATTTATCAATAATCAAAATTATTGTTCTTTAATTTATCAGATTCACAACTTGCGCTAACCCTTTGAATCACCACTACTTATCATGTAATTTTAACCCTAAAAAATATTTCAATTCATAGATTACTTATCTTAAACCTCAAGATTCCTAAATTAGTTTAATATCTTTCTCAAGTTTCCTATACCTTAACCTTAAATTAGTCTATTGAAATCTCTTTCAATTAACAATAATTTAGATATCGAATTAAGGATCAGTGAATCTCTTATTAGAAATAAAATCTAACTCTATATCTTAATTTTAATATGGAAGAATTATGGTATCATATCTTTAGGTGTGCATACAATTCTCTTTATCTAAGCAAAATCTATTCATATAAGCAATTTCTCAATTAACCTATATGAAATCAATATACAAATATATATCAATTTAATAACAATTAAAATATATAGATGAATTCAAGAAAACTAATCTATTATTTAAAACTAATAAATCCAAGTTACATGATAAAGTCGGGTTCTTCTAAGATCAGAGTAATAATTCTCTTCTCTTCTATAGATTTCATAATGAAACCTTAAAATAAATTTGATCTCTAAGACCCTATATCTAACACCTCTCTCTTTTTTTTTTTTTTTTTTTGGTAATAGAAAAGGAGAATCACTTATTTATAGAACAAAAGTGGAATCTCTTCAAATTTTCTCAAATCTTTATAAGTCTTCTTGTAAATCTTGTTCTCCTCATCAAAATATGACATTATCATTTATTTTCTCTCTCACGAGTGTTAAGATGAAGTATAGGACATACCTTGATCAAATCTTATGGAAATCAGCTTGGATAAGGATGAAAAGATATACTACACTTTCAACATAAACATCAACACATGTCATGTTGCCTCTCATGTAGTATGGAAAATTATACTTTTACGCATGAAAATAGTTCCAACAGATCATGTTCTCTTTCATGTGGCATACAAAATAGCCTTCTGCTCCTAGTATGAATCTCTGCATCACTTGTGTTGTCTCTTGTGTACTACATTTGGTTTCCCACACAAGCCAACTTGTGTACTCTCTTATGTAGATTTTATTTTTCCAACTTTTTTCATCTTGAACAAAACTTACTTTAATTCATCTAAATTCCTTCTTTTAAGCTCAAATAGCCAACTAAAACCTAATATCAATAATTAAACTAATTAAATACCATTTTCTTATAATTGTTCACAAAATTTATCATTAAAGCTTAAATATCCTTCTAAAATAAAGGTAAAATTAGAACTTATCAATAAAACCAATATCAAAACCAATGACTCATGGTTCAAAAATAAGTAAAGTGTAAAGTGGTTTTAAAGTTAAGAATTTATAGTCATTCAACAAAGTTTCAATGAATAACCCTAAAGCCAAAAACCTTCAAACAACCAAATATTCAGTCATCAAATCTCCACATCCACTTAAGTATTATCTCACACACTAAACTACATCAATCTTCAACCTTGTACTTATAACCAAGCCAGTCATAATGTAAGTCCATAAAACAATCATCATCAATACCTAAAATATTAATTAGAAGTGAATGACAAAGCTTAGTACAATAGTGAAACAACTACATATTTACTTGTCATGCATACTCATTTTAATGCAACATACAATGAATTAGGTTATTTAAATAAAGGCTAATCATGCAACATACTTTCAACATCCCAAAAAAGAGTTAATGAAAAAAATGGTACCCGAACTTTTGTAAATTTTCAATTAGATACTTAAAGTTTCATTATGAACAATTTGATACCCAAACTCAGTTGTGGTAGACTTTTTTCATACCTGAAGTTTTATTTTAACAATTTGGTTCCTGAACAAGGTTTTTGCAAACTTTTTTCATACCTAAAGCAAGTTCAATTAGATATGAAAAAAAATTCAAGAAAACTTTGTTCAAGTACCAAAATTATCAAATCAAACTTCAAATATAAAAAAAAAAGTCCATGAAAACTCTATTCAAATATCAAATTGTTCAAAACCAAACTCAAAATACATAATAGAACTTTTTGTGAAAGTTCAAAAACTATTTTTAACATTATCCCTCACAAATGCATGCAAACAAAGGAGTATTCATTACTTCAACACACAAATAACAAGGAACAAAAGGGGTTTAACTTCGCATTCCGCTAATCCAGGGTTAACAAAGGCCCTAGTACCTCACTAAAATGAAAAGAAAAAAGGTATAGTCTCGTATAGAATCATCCATTAAATCTATCCTATAGGAACACTATCCATTGTCATGTTTTATCTAAATGCCCATGATAATTGGATAACCTCATAGCATGTAATTCATACCAACTATGGATTCCTTCTGTCAACTACCAATCGAGCATACCCTCATGTCCATGGGAGCTTAAATACCTAAATTACGGTATCTTCATAAAATTGCAATTAATTTTGCAACTCAGTCCAAGGTTGCTACTTGTTGGATCTAGCAACCATGCGGTAAATAACAAGCAATTAAGTAGTGAAGTTTAAGTATTAGTTAAGTTTTATTGCCTTCCTAACAATCAACACACATTCACTTGGTACATGTTCCCAAACCATTTCCAATTGTCTCTAGTAGTCTAAAGATTCTCAAATATCTTTTCTATATTCATATCACAATATCAATATCCGTTTATCAATTTATTATCCATTTCCCCTAAATTGCTAGTTTTGTTTGAGAGTTGTTTGAATAGGATTCATAGGGTCATGAATCCCTATTTATAGGACTTATTAAGCTTTTGGGCCATCAAGTCGATATTAATTTTGATTGTTTTGTTGAAATGTGTATTCCTAGATTTGGATATTGGTGTAGTTGATCGTATATTGATTAGTTAGCCTTGAATCAATTAACCACTATCAAAACAATAACAAATTTATCATGCATAGCACAAGGTCTTGCATAATAGAGGTCCACCGTGATCACAACATAGAAAGGAAACTCCTTCACAAATATATTTTTAGATCCACCTTAGAAGTATTAGCAAGTATCCTACTTTAATAACACAAACAAAACATATGTGGGAAAGTTATGTATTACTAAAGCCGTGTTTATCCATTGTTATGGGCTTTATGTAAGTTTTATGAACTTAAAGTTGCATTTATGATACCCTAAGCTAGCCTAGGACTTCATTTAATGTATCTCGAGTCTACTTTGAATTGCATTTAAAGGGGTAAGTAACATGTCTATAGCATTTAAAAAAATTATCAAAATATAGGTCAAATGAAAATAATTACCAAAATCTATTGTAAGATCATGTCTATAATATGAGATATACATTTTTTTTTACATGTATTGCAAGTATAAGATAGGATACGATGTTTTTGTATCGTAGCTAAATTGCGTGTATAATACAATTTATACGGCTTTCTATGTTTATCAAACTTTATCCTTCTGATATAGCACTTGTACAAATTCAATCGCTACGCCGCATTTTTATACCATGATGCATGTTAAAATTGAATTTCCTTTTTTTTTTTCTTTCCGTTATGATGTAATATTGCTATATGGTTGCAGACATATAGTCAATGTGCCAAGTAATCATCATAACCATTCCTCCATTGGAATAATAAGCAATATACAAGGATTTTAAGTACATTGTCGGATGGAGATGGCAAGGAAATGAAATACCCTTTGGCCCTTATCGGAATTTTAACTTAAAGTAGTTTCCATCTGCTGATCCAGCTTCCGAAATGGAAGTGCAAAAGTCTCTTAAACATGAGAAAAAGGCTGGTGTTGAGATTATAAGTTTATTGCACTTATTTAGCATGATATAGGTATTTCACGTCCAAGTTTATATATTCCATATAATATGCCATATACGATTGATATCCACTATTCAATTATCCCGTTTCATAAATATGACTTTAAAGTTGTATTTTAGTAATTAATTTCAATTTCAACTTATTTAAGTAATTTTTTTGAATAAGAATCCTAAATAAGAATAATTTTGCATTTAAAATAGATTTAAGTATTAAGAAAATTATTTTGGATATTTTATCTTAAGAGTGCATTCAAGGTATCTAAAATAAAGCTACATTTAGCTAGGATAAAACTTGTGAAAAAGAAAAGCTAATTTATTGGACAAAACGAACATTGATGGAACTAACAATTTCTAACCCATGTATTTGCTTTATTAGCTTTTAAATGAGAATCATCGAATAACCCTCCTGCTCCATCTCTCCTCTCTAAACGAACCTTACACTTGACTTCTTGGATGCACCCAGTTGCCAATCTCATCAACCCGAAAAGGGACCAACTCGTGGCCCACATCCTTAAACCATTATTTCTCACCACATTTTTCCCTTCTCTCTCTCTCTCTATACCAAACCAATTTAAGCTGCAACTAAGGCAGGAATGATTGAGTTCCTTCGTCGTAGACTAGTATAGGCCAATGGGAAGGATTAAATGATCCCCAGGAGTTAAGCCCTTGGAAAGCTCATAAGTGTAGATGCTCCATTTTTCCCAAATTAAGGTTTTAATATATAATGAAAATAAATATTATATTAAGCCTAAAATATACTAAAAGAAAATAAAATGTAAGAATTATATAATGTTAATATTATAAACTTTAAATAAATATTTTGGGCTTAACATAATATAAATTTTTATTATGTATAATTTTTTGAACTAATTAAATGGTCTAAATAGGTTAGCCTATTTAATTTGGGCTAATTTTGAAGCCTTAAACATAATTTGTAAAAACAAATTTGGGGCATAGGCCAATAGCCTATATGGATAAGTCTCTGCATTGCACATTGGAGGCTTGGGTTTAAATCTGGCAAGAGGCAAACTACCTCATTTTTTTCTCTCTCTCTAGTGCCACCTATCATGTTCTGATTGGAGGAGATGACGTCAATCGTCTCCCTTGTTGGGAAAGATGGCAGATTTCATTGCACATCATGCTCGGACGATCATGTTCAAGGTTGGTTTTGACTTATTTTTCTTCGTGATTTCATTTTTCTCTCTTCCCGACATCAAATGTCATGTTCTAATTGGAGGAGAAGACATCATTGATGATGTTATTCGTCTTCCCCTTAGGAAAGATGCCACATTTCATGTGCACATCGTGCTTGGACGACCATGTTCAAGGCTGGTTTTGACTGAATTTTCTTTGCAATTTCACCAAATTGATGGTGAAATCACCAAGTACTCATAGAATACTATGAATTAAGACTAATTTTTGGTCTTGGTTCATAATTTAAGGGTGTCAAAATCAAGCTCGAAAATTGGGGAAAGTCAAGTGGCGAAATACTTCTTTAATGGCGTCTTTGACGAATTTAAGATGAATTGAAGCTTCTAGGAACTTTCAATAGGTCAAATATGCTTGAATATTCCTTAGGATTTGCCTAAAAAAACCTCAAAAAATCATTAATTAGATTTGAATCAAGAACCCTAATTTTCACAATTTTTAAGAAGCTTTAATAAGTTTTCCAATTTTGCTTACGCTTGGATCCTATAAAGAGGGGCTCATAAATCTCAATGAATACAACAACAAATCCATTTCACTCCCATTTGAGCAAATCATCACTTCCTCTTCCAAAGCTCAAACTGCAAGTTCCTCTTTCTCTCGTTGATTTTCTCTAATTTGAGAGAAGTCTCAAAGTTGATATTTAGAATTTTCATGACCACCCACTTAGAAGTTGATCTGACCACTCCATTGGCACGGTACTCCACCGAAGCTATTGGTTGAATAGTGCTTAGATTGTTTCCATTTCCAACAATCGTCTCTTGCTTGTCCCCATATCCACTTGCTGGAATTATTGTTATCCAGGTAAGTATTTGCTTGTTTTATTTCTTCTCTCTCTCTCTCTATATATATATAACAATAATAAATAATATACATGGGAATATATAAAGAAAAAGGAAAAAGAAGTGAAATAAAGTTATGGTGTAGATGATAAGCTTCCAGTGTTGTTTTTATTTATTTATTTATTTTTACTTTTATATAATCAAAATGTAAAAAAAAAATATAAAAAGGTAAAAAAGCAATAGATAAAAAAATTAAAAAATTAAGAAAAATAGAAAGTAAAAAGCAATATATATATGTACATAAAATTTTTATCACTTAGGAAAAGTCATATTTTCTTAAAATAAAAATAAATTGGTAGTTCATAGGTTCTCATATTAATAAGTCCATTTCTATTAAACTTTAAAATTTTAAATTAATAAAAATTAAAGTAAAAAGAGTTCAAAAAAAATTAAGAGAGACCAATACACTAAGTTTTTGTAAAAAAAAAAAAAAATTACTTGTTGTTTGATCCAGATTAACGGGTACGTATGCACCCTGAGGTGATATAAAAATGAAAAAATATTTTTTTTTTGTAAATATTGAATTGGTTAATTTTTTATTGTAAATATTATTTAAATTTGTAAACTTTAATAATAAATTGTAAATATCATAGTTTGTACGTTAGTAAAATTTTAAGCATAAAAAGGGATACGTTAAACTAAGAATTAAGGTCGTAACCAAATGATTTTAATAAGATAGCCCTCAAATTCAAAAATCTTTGGTTTATCAAATTTTGTTTTAAAATCTATTTTTTCGCCGACTAGTCGCTAAGTTAGGATCAACAAGCCCATTGATCCTAACTTACAATTTTTCCTCACTTTAGTTAAGTGGCAGCTCCTAAAAATTTTTCAAAAAGAAAATTTCTTTTAGTTCTTAATCAAGAGTTTGTATCAAATGGTTAAGGTTTGATGCAAACCTAATTAAAAGAAATCAAACAAAAAATTGATGTAAACCCCGAAATTTTTCACAATAGTATACGATAATAAAATAGAAAATGTAAATTAGATAGTGAATTTAGAACCTGATAAAAATCCCAGAATGGATGTGAGTTGTAATAAACTCACTCTTAGTTTGAAAAAAACCCGAATAAAAATTTTCTCAACCTTAATAGATACAAAAAAACGAGATTTCGTATCTTGAACTGATAATTCAAGATATAATTAGAAGTAGCTCTAAATTTCAAAACCGATAGGATTTAGTCTAATAACAAAGCTTATTGGTATAAAACAATAATCCAAGGATGAATTACTAAGATTATAAATACATAATAGCTACTAATACCGATCAATAATTATTAATTTAGATCTAAAATAAAAATTACAAACCCGCTGTTATACTTGTTAGGAAATTCTGAATTTATTAGGACTTAGTTCCTAATTTAATTTATTAAATTTGAAAAATTTAATTATGTAAGCTAAAATACTAAAAATAATTAATCGTGTAAATTTAACTTAAAATTTGAATATATAAATAATCTAGAGTTTTTGTAGTAACTTAGATAATTTTATCTAGATAAAACTCATATGTAACGGTTATAGATATACGTTTATAATTTAATATTAGTAAAAATATTTTGGTTATTACTATTAATCAAATAATAAGAAAATCAATTAAAAAAATGAAAATGAAAAACCAAATGATGAAAGCAAATAACGGATTGAAGTCTGGGACGAAAGGCTTCATGCTGCAATTCTTCCACGCACAGCACATGGAGCACGTTAGCAGTAGCAAATTTGAATCCTCAGCTCCAGTCCACTCCATCTTCACATTGCAGCATCCACGTTGGAACAGAGCAAATAACACAAATACAAGCTGGGAAACAAAGCTTTCATGTTTGGAGCAAAGCATCCACGTACAGTAGCAGTAGCAACGGCAGCAAAGGGAAATCTTGGTTACAGCAAGCTGATTTTTGTCCAACTTTGCTCCAAATTTAACACCCAAATTCAACTTGAAAAAGACACCCAACCAATCCAAAAGCTCCACCTATAATCCGCAATTAATGCACAAGAATTACAGACCAAATTAAAGAGTAAAATAGTAGCAAATTGGAACTCAAAGTTCTATGATCAGCAGCAACAGATAGAAACTCTAGCTGTAGAATTCCATTTTCCTGTCCAACTTTGATCTAAAATTTGAGCTGTAAAATCCAAATGAAACTGACCTATAATCCAACCACAACACTCCACATGTGATTAACAATAAATGACAAGAATTTTAGCTTAAATAAACAACCAAAACAACTCCAAATGTTCTTGCGAATTTGGATCCAACAAGCTACAGCAGAGGAGAATTCAAACCAAAATACAGTAGCACACATACCCAATTTGAGCTCCGATTTTTGTAGGATTCCTAGGCTCATTTGAGCTGAAAATTTTGACTAATTAAACACCAATAGAAGGCCTCTAAATGGAAACTTTAAACACCAAGAATCAATTAAAAATTGGATGTCGAAATCTATCAGAAATTTAAGAAAAACTGTTTTAGAAATTTCAACTTTTTCAACTCCAAATTTAATCCGATTTTGATCCGATTTTCAAGAAAGTTGAGCCCCTAAATTTACACATATAAATGGCATTAATTAACTACCAAACAAACACAATTAATGCCCCTCAAAATTAGCCACAAATCTATCAAAACAAAGTCAAAATTTGTAATCCAAATTTGCCAAATTCATATGGAAATTACCAGCTCCAAATTTGAGTTCCTCTTAAGCCCAAAACACTCTCTTTAGCCTCCTAAATTTAGTCTAACCTTAGTAAATATATATAGGCTTAAGTTAGCTACAAATTTAGCTCACAACTCCCACAAAAATCACTCTAAAAATATAGCTACAAAAAGTTACGTCCAGCCTTTTCTTTTTCCTCCTTTGCAACGCATTTACTTAGCTTGGAAACCTCTTAAGACAAGACATAAACCTCGAGTTGTTCCCCATAGTCCATCTATACACTAAACACATTAAGAACATCAATTCCTCATCTCCAACAACATCTAAAACCAAGTTAAAAATTCTTGGTTTACCATAAACCCAAGTGGGAACTAGCTTAACAAGGTAAAAATCTTTGTTATAATTAGTAAACTTTCATTATAGTTAATGCAATTAACTTCTAATTTAGCTAGGAATTTATCATCTAACCTTTGATATAGGTTTGATTCTTGCTTAGAAAGGGAGTTGGAAATCCTTTTCCGTTCCAAGCCAAGGTAAATTCTAAATTATCAACATATCCTTGTTATTTTTGTGTATAGACATTAGGATGAATTGTTTAGCATTGAAGAAAGGTTATGTGGTTGGAATAAATTGTTAATCCATTGATGAATTCAAGTGAATGGATTGTTGATGTGTTAGAAATGTTTAGATATTGTTGGCTAAGAAAGACATTAAGTTAGAAATATTATAAATATAGTAGTAATAAATTCGGATTTAGGAATGAAGCGGACAAAACAAGACTCAAATTTCATCTAAACTAGTCTTAATTCATATCTAATGCTTCTAAGACTTTATATGAACATAAAACTTGATAAAACAAGCTTTATAAGCATGATTACGAGTTCTACATCACAAGAAAAATATTATGAACAAATTCATAGAAATTATACATGTGAATACCTCTATAAGTTATGAATGATTTTAGGATATGAATGAAGGTTTAAATGATAAAATGAGATCCCCTAAAATAATATACAATCAAAAGAAACTTAATAAAACTAAGCATTAGATATCCTTTTTCTATAAGAATAAATACCTTAAGAAATCGATATAAGCATAGAACTTATATAAAATACCGACATAGGACACTTAGACACTTATAGGAATTTAATATTCTATTTTTAAATATTATCGATGAATATTTTCATATCAATAGGTAATTTCGATACTGTTGAGGATTTCCCCATCGATTACTACGACTGATCAATTTGAGCAGGTGAGTAACTCAGACTTATTACATTGTTTGTGATTGTAGTTTAGCTGCATTATAATACAAGAATAATAATGATGACTCGTATGTATATGGGTTATGGGTTTTGCTTGCTGTTTGAAATTATTTGTTTGGCAAATAATATTAACTAAAAGTGATAATGGATTACTTATGAATTTACTGTATGTGAAGCATGTTGAGTGTCTGAATGAAGTTCGAACACTTATAACCCAACTAAAAATTATTGTAATCATAAATAAATGAAACATGCATTGCATAAATTGCACATACTGCATTATAATTATGTGATAGCCTACTACGTGTTAGAATTTTGGTTCTCTGGTAATACTTGGTTTTTCTAGACAAGAGGCTAGTAGTTTTACTCAAGCTTACCTTTGTTCTGTAGATTCCATGGGAACTAACCGGTAATGAAGGACGCCGTCCATGGTATCGCTGTGAAATGTCTAACACTTAGTGGAGCTTCTAAGGCTTAAAATAGGAAATGAGTGTTTAAAACAACATTAACACAAAGAGATAATAATTGTGAGGATTGTGGCTTTTCTGTGTACTTAGTTTCTCCTAGGTAGGTGATTCATAGATCGGTTTTCCTTCAACCCCGATGAGAGGGTGTAAATCTCCATCCCGTTTTGATTCCGGATTGTCCAAGCTTGTAATTGTTTATGTGTTTGATTGATGCATTACATATGATTGATAATAACTTGCTTGTTGTATGATAAGTTCTGGTTATTCACTGAGCCCGTGGTTTATGGTCACTCCTACAGTCCTTATAGGATGACACTTAAGCCTTGGTTGGTGGCGTCTAGGAGCTTAGAGCCGGTATCTTTCTAAAGCTGGAAGAGTCTTGGAAACAGGGAGAATAGTTTTATTATTTATATATATATTAATTGGTGTTAGTACATCAATTTTATTATCTAAGAACTTAGAAAGTTTCATGGTTTATAATAGTTATTATTAAGACAGTAAGACCTATTTATGGTATTGTGATTGTAAATCCCCGAATTTTTTTTATCCAAATTAAGGCTTAAACCCTAATCGGAAGTCAACCGGATTTTCAGAGTCAACAAAACCCTAAGTTTACCGTAGCCGCTTAAGTCCGGCATTGCCGTTTCCTCAAGCCCTAGAAAACGAAGTTGGAAAAGTTAGCTATAATAGTTCGTAATAGCTATAGGTTATATAAAAATATTATATTCGAGGAATTCGAGTGTCCTTTGAACCCGATCGGACATAGTTCCTGAAAAACGTGTCCGAGAGTCCGAAATAGGAAAATTATTTCGAATATACGTTAGACTCATAAAAATATAAGATTTCCAAAAATATCAATTTCGTAATTTTTCGGTAGTTAAAAATATCAGATATCGCTTTTATACGCGTATTTTCTTACTATCGGCATTAAATTGTCATGTCTACTTTTACATTACACCATTTCTACTATTCTACACTATTCACCTATCTCTACTTGTTCTTACAACCTACTCTTACAAATCATACACCTATTTCTTACACATTTTCATTTCCAATACAATTTCACATCTTTCATTTCTTACTTTTAATTAACAAAATAACAAAAATTAAAATTTTTCTGTCTCCCATGCATGGATTTGCGCCGGCCCCCTCCCAATTTCCCTCTAATTGTTTTGTTTTTCATTTATTTAATTAACACAAATTATCTCCCACATTTTCCTATAAATACCCCCTCATACCTTCACACCTTTCACACCACTTCTTCACTACTGTTACTCTCTCAAAATCTCTCAAGAATTCTCTCCAAGAAGTCTCTTACAAGAAGTTCCTCTCTTCTTCTTTCTTTTAGGTAATATGCCTTCAAGAAATTCTTATGTTCATCTACTTAGTATGAACTTAGTGTGTTTTTTCTAAAACTATGAAGGTTAAGAAAGCAACAATAGGTTCATACTTTGTTTTTGTTCATAATCACAATTCATTTATGTTCCTTTATGTTTCCTTTATGTTCATAACTATCTAAATATCTATATAGCTATATATATTATTTAGAGCATATAAGCTCATTGTCTTGCAATTTATTTATCTTTCATGCAATTTATTTACTTCATTGCAATTTATTTATTTCAAGTTGTTTTTAAGACTAGTCATTCTAGTCTTAGACTTTCCTCATCAAGTCCAAACTTTTTCTTTTCTTTTCGGGACTAGTCTTTTCTTAGTCCCGGGGTACCTTGATGAAACTAAGGTCCCAATACTTGATTTACTTTCTTATTTACTTAATCTTTCAAGTTATTATATTCCTTTATATTTCTATAGTTTATGATTCATATTCATGCATGAACATAATGTTTTGTCTCAACAAAAATAAATAAGGAAGTGTTTTCTTAAACCAAAGGTTCTTTTTAAATAAATATGGAAAATGGATTTCTTAAAAACTCATGAACATGCTTGGAAATGATTTTTCTTAAATAAACAAAAGGTTTTATGAAAATTATCTTTCATCAAGAATTAGAAATTCTTTTGGAATCATTATAAGAAACAAAAATATCATTTATTACTTTAAAAAAATTGTTGGAATCTAAGTTTAGAAAATAAAACCATTCCTTAGGAGTTTAAAAGCAATTACAAGAGATTAAATTTAGAAAAAGGAATATCCATAACTCAAGATCTTTTCAAAAGAAAAATGAGTATTCCAACGAAATCTCAAATTCAAAGTCTTCTAAAAGCTTTACTTTTTCATAAATTGAGACAACTGTTGGGAATTTACGATCTAAATCTGAATCGTGCAGCGGAAAATCGTTTTTTTTTTTTTTAATTCCCAATCGGATCCAAGCGTTCCAATTAAATCAGAAAGAAAAAAGGAAATGTGTACCTTTTTATTTTGATGATGGGATCAAGGAGATGCAGATTACACCAATTCCCTCTACCGGTATCCATGCGAATGAATTGGATCTTCGTGTGTGCTAGCACGTCGAAAAATTTCGACCTTTGGGAATCCTCACTCTCTCTTTCTAGGTTACGAATTTTCTTTTCTAAATGACGGCCAGCGTCAGATGATCAAAAATTTTAACCTAGTAGAGAATATATATAGTGATATATATGAGGGTTATGTCTTTTCAAATTACCCCGATATATATAAGGGTTATGTCTTTTGAAATTACCCTGATATATATAAGGGTTATGTCTTTTCAAATTACCCTGATATATATATAAGGGTTATGTCTCTTTAAATTATGTAGAAAGACATATATATCCTTATTATCCGAATTTATTTATTTGTTAATTTTAATCTAATTAAAATTGACAAATAAATAATTAATCAATTCCCAATACGATTATCGAAGATCCATCTTATTCATTCTTTGTGTGTGACCTTGTAGGTTCACTTAAAATTGGTAGTAGCTCTTAAACTTTTTTTAGGACTACAAGACATAATTGGTCTCTAGCAAGACATTATGTCTACCCAATTTTAATGAAGATCGATGATCCGACTTTACTTACTAACAGTTAGTCATTCAGTCCTTTTGTTACACGATATCTTATAATCAAACATAAGGTGTGGATCAAAACACTCTTATATTGTCTAATTACTTATTTCTTGAATCTAGAGTTTGACTGACTTAAACAAATGATATTGATAACTCTTTATCAATTCATTCGAGCATGGCCATGCATTTCTCAGTCTTACTCATCAAGGGGCCAGATAGATATCTCTCTCAAATTAATGAGATGAACAAATCCCTTCACTAACACTCACATTCCTCTATATAACATATTGCATGTTCAAGTTTATTCTTACAATCATCCGATTAAAGATGATGAAGAGATGAATCAAAACATGGAAACTGCTATATAGGAATCCATGGTGCCATTAGGTCAAAGGACTAAAACAACATTGTAAATAAGAATACTTATTGCATTGATCCATACAGTATTCTTATAGTTGGTCAATCCAATACAATACACTCCTGTTTGTATCTATGTGCTGAATTGATATCCCATATCCATGATCAGTAAAACTTGATCATCATACAGCAATCATACTAGTCTTAATTCATTATCATTCCACATAATGAGTGACTAGGGATAATTTAGAATAAAGTTATAATTCAGCTTATGGTTCTACTATTAAAGTCACATACTTTAACGACATAAGGTATAACTAAATATTCAAGGAATAACATTACCAAAGTAAATAGGCCAAAATAACTTTGATAATTAAAATGACTTGATAACAAACATACAAATGATAAAGAATCCATATGGCCTAGGGCACGTTACTAGCAACAACTCCATTTACTTCATACATTGGTTATGAGTCATTACATATATGTATATACCTTTTAAAAAGTTTACAAAACACTTGAAATATTCATCTTTTCAAATGAGCTTTGTTTACAAGAAGGAAAACAAGTTTTTGCAAATTCGTGGCAAATCTGGTCGCTGTCTTTTTGGAACCCAAACGATGTAGTTTTATGAAAATAAGCTTAGAAATCCGTAGATATTTTCGAGTAGGTAGGAAACGGTATATTATACGCGAAATTCCGAGTTAAAATGAGCAAGTTATCGCCATTTTAAGTTGGAATTTTCCCTTATACGATTTTACCGCGATTTTAAGAAAAGTTTAGAATCTTCAAGAATAGAAGTTTTATGAAAACTTATTTTGGGTATTTCATCTTGTTTAAGTGACGAGGGACCCAAGATCGTCTATTCAGAGGACTATTTTGATTAGATCTACCGATATGGAGTGAGTTATTCCTCTTATCAAGTTACATTTCCATGTTTTGTGCTTGTAAATAGAAGCATTAGAAATTAAGAGAAAGATAAAATGAACAATTGTCATGAGACTTGTGAGTATGATTGCTTGAATATAAACTAAGAATATCGGAAATTGGATTGATAAATAATTTGTGATTCTTGTATTGATATGATGAGAATTGTGTTGATCACCTCTAACTTGAACTAAATATTTTTGGTTAAATTTATATTGGAATTAATTCATGCATATCATATACATGGGACACATTTGTTTCACTACTGTTCTTCGTATGGGGAAATGAGGAAATAGTAGTGGTGGCTGGTAGGAGCCGGAAAGTCTACAGGGCAAGCAAAGCCGGTAAATCTGCAGATATTGATGGTCATGGGCTTGTAACCTCCCAACCCTTGTCATGGAGGGCGTTAAATCCATGCTACACTTGATTTCTGGTTAATCATGTGTATCTTGCTTGTTCATATGATTTGTGCATTTTCATATGTTTTGATTAAATACTTGTTTGAATTATGGAAATGTCTTATAGATGGAATTATCTCACTAAACTAGTCATGCTTATACCCTTATAGTTTTCTATTGCAGTATGATTATCTATGGTTGGCCCTAAGAAGCCCCGTATGCCAGGTACGAGTGTAAGCTACTAGGAGTTTTTGGAAGAAGTTTATGTATTTTTAGTTTTGAACATAGACTTCTAGAAAAATCTCTATAGTAGGCTTATGTGGTAGTTATGTTTATTTTGATATTAGTATAGTTGTACAAAGACTTCAAGGCGAGGGAATGCCCCTAAGATGATATATTAAATTGTTATTAAATGAAGATCTTATGTTTATCTAATTAAGTTCATGCTTGCTTTTGCTATCTATTTAAACGTAATACCCCTATGAGTCTCCTACTATCTTGGAACCACGCCTTGCATATGACATCGAAGCTCCTGTGTGACTAAGGATTGTTATTCATTAGCTTTTATATTTTATGTGGCGGACTGCCACGTTTAGGGTACCCTCTGGGGCATGACAGTTTAAGTTGGTATCAGAGCGCAAGTTTTAGACATAAGATAGTAGAAATAGACCTTAAGATAGATAGTAACAAGATAGAAACTCTAACTTAAGATCTGATCCCCTTTTGTTTTACTTAATAGTTGACCTTCCCTGAGGTCAAAGAAAAATCCCGACAATTCCTTAAAGACCATGACGAGACCTTCGTGAACTACCGTCTTAGATTAAGGGTCCTATGTGAGGAGTTTGCATTAGTCAGAAGGCTCAAGACCGCCCGCGAAATGTTCAAGTTATGGAAGAGAGGATTAAGACATTCTCTGTGGAGGAACTTGCCCAATGAGCTGAGATTCGACACTGTAAGCAATCGGAGATGGAGTGACGTAGAGGTTATTTATTTGGTCAAAAGAATGATGGTTTTTATGTACCGGGAGACCATGCTGCAACAAATGACCTTCATCTTGAAAGCAGAAGATGGGCGACAGGAACCAGACTTCCGGACTTGGAATAAGCTAGGACCTCTATACATCTATGCACATGATGAGTTAGCGGATCATACGGACTGGCTGAAGCCAGATGCTGAAGAGCTATTTTATTGGTATGCCGCTTACCGACAAATTGTCCCTACGCCATCAGAGTACAATACTCAGCCCAACTCCATCAGAATGCAGCTAGATGTTATCCCAGATGAGGACTTCATCATGGAGGAGGCCTAAGAAAACGAAGGAAATGGAGAGACTGATGGTTACACAGAAGGAAATCCAAATGAAGACTCGGAGCCTGAGGAAACCCAGTCTGCATCTCTCTGGGAAGACAGCCCTTTAATCCCCAGTCAGGCACCTCCCTGAAGGTTGAGCCAAGATGTACCTATGGAGACTGTTGCAAGGAATAACCCAGTAATGATCTCCGATTCTAAAGAGGAAGGGAGAAGAGATAACGCTTTCGATCCAAATAGAGTCCTGAGAAGCAGATCTCAAACCCCCGCAATAGCAGTGGCATCAGAGGAAGAAGGACCGGAAGAAACAAATGCTACGACCCATGGAGAAAGGATTTTCGTGCATGATGAAGTTTGGCCGTCTCAGGCGGAGATCACCTCACGGTACCGAGGAAAGAGAATGACTGTGAGTCAATACCTACGACAATTCGTCAAACAACACAAAGGTTCCATTAGCAGGAGTATGAACCCAGCACCGTCCCCGTAAAAAGAAGAAGTTTAAAGGAAAGAAGGAAGGGAGCATAACCCGACGAGTCCAACATGGCCTTTTCCTAGGCTTATCTTTGTTTTAATGCATTAATGTTTTGCTTTTCTATATTTTATTTGAACAATTATCTTTTTGATGGCAATGGTTTCCACCTTCTCAAGTTATGTAAGGATTATTAATTTCCTCTTTTACTTTGAATGCAAGTATCTTATTTGATGATTCTTGAATTTGAATGCCTTAAATATTTTTTTTACGCAATTTCCGATATTTCCGATCTCTTTAAAGTCTAAAACTAGAGTAATTAACAGACGTGGTAAGAGAGGTAGAAGACGTGAACGTCGCACCTCTAATAATATACCAGTAGAACCAGAGAATCCCCCGGTAAGACAACAAGCCCCAAATCCCCCACCGAATCAACAAGGAGATGTGTGGGCAGCTATCAACCAACTAACAGGGCTAGTCAATAATTTCATGCAACATGCACAAAAATATGCCACCGCTTGCTGCAAATGCATCATAAGCAACCGTTGAGGCACCCGCAACACCAGAAGCTAAGTCTCATACCATCCCTTTGCCAGCACCACCGCCGCTTCGACCTTACAGAAGTTCTTTGCCAGACTTCATAAAAAGCAACAGATATTTCAACAGAAATTTGGAAAGCCAGACGAAGCTGAAGACTGGCTAGCACAAATCGAAAGGTCGTTTGCCGCCTACTAAGTCCCCCACCATCTGCGCCTGCATTATGGCACGTACATGTTAAGATTCAATGCTAGGATATGGTGGGAGTCAAAAAGCAGGGAGTTGCTACCACCCGTAACCTGGGCAGCCTTCCGAAGGGAGTTTCTGGACAACTATTTCCCTGGGAGCTTAAGGGTACAGTATAGTGGAGACTTCCTCTACATATCCCAGAAGGGAAGGATAATAGAGTAGTACGAGACGAAGTTTAGCCGACTACTTCAATACGTGCCTGAATCTTTCAAGCATAGTGGGGAGCTGAAGAGGCAAGTATTTCTAAGTGGCTTGGATGAAGATTTAAGAATGCGTTTGGAGGAGTTGGATCTAAGGACTCTTCGTGAACTGGTTGAAAGGGACGTATCATAGAAGGAGCTAAGAAAAGAAAAAGCAAGGCACCAGAGAAGCGAACCTTTGTGTTCGGAAATAGGGCACAAGATAGCTATAAACCCAGCTTCCAAAGCAAAAAGTTTAAACCCTTCCACAGTTTCAGAGGAAGTGTTAGTGGCAACAAGGAGACACTTGAGATCAAAGTGACATGCTGGAAATGTAAGAAGGAGCACTATCCAAAGAGGTGCCCCCTTCTCCAACACAAATGTTATTTTTGTGGAGACCGAAGCCACAAGATCGGTGATTTTCCTAAGAAAGCTTCCACCATTTGCTTCATGTGCAAGCAAACTGGTCACTTCCCAATGAATGCCCACAAAGGAAGAATGCAACAGCAAGACCGTTTGGTTCTACGGGAGGAGCAGCACTGGCAAAGAATGGAAATGGAGGGAGCAACTCGAATCGATCTGGAGCAGCTGTCCATGGAATGAGGATATACAACCTAGAAGGACAATGGGTATGCAAGGAGTCCGATGACGAAGGAGTGGAGCTAGCAGCCGTAGATAGAGAGTATGGCTCAGATTTTGGATTAGTGACAGGTCAGGATCAAAACCCTTTTCTTTGATACAAGTTATTAAGTTTCCTACGTTCAATTCCTACGCTACAAAAGTTTTATATCCACGGTTAGCTTAAGTATACCAGTCTCGTAATTAGTATAAAATTCGAGTGCAGGACACATACGCATAGCTAGTCAACCCGTGTATGCTTTGTTCGACACGGGAGCTACCAATTCTTTTATCACCGTTCGCCTAGCTAAGCAAATTGGGTTACCCGTAGATACTATTGCTACTGGTTTTCGAGTTAAGACCCCTACCAGAAGCATAGTAACGACAAAGGAAATGCTTAAAGGCTGTCTAATGGAGATACAAGGAAGTCACTCTATGTGTGACCTAATAATCTTGGAGATGAGCAAATACGAAGTAACCTTGGGTTGGTTGACATCTGTTAAAGCCTTAGTGGATTGTAAACAAAAGGAAGTGAAGTTTAAGGACCAAAATGAAAGTGATGTAGTATTCAGAGGTGAATCCACGGTGAAGTTAGACTCGTTCGAGTTAATGGACGATGATGAGATCAACCTAAGCAACCTGGATGAAGAAGAAAAAGAAGAAGAAAAGCCTGAACTTGGATCCATACCCGTGGTTAATGAGTTCCCAGATGTATTTCTGGACGAATTGCCTGGATTGCCACCAAAGAGAAAGATCGATTTCGAAATCGACCTATTGGTTTATACAAAGCCAATATCAAAGCACCCTATCGAATGGCACCAGTGGAGCTCAAGGAGTTAAAAATTCAGTTACAAGACTTGTTAGATCAAGGTTTTATCCGACCAAGAGTATCACCTTGGGGAGCACCACTGTTGTTCGCAAAGAAGAAGGATGGTTCCATGCATTTATGCATTGACTATCGGGAGCTCAACAAAGTCACCATCAAGAATAAGTATCCACTCCCAAGGATAGATGACCTTTTCGATCAACTTCAAGGAGCTAGCGTCTTCTCAAGGATTGATCTACGATCAGGATACCACCAGTTGATGATTAAACCTGAAGATGTACCAAAGACATCTTTCAGAACTCGCTATGGACATTATGAGTTTCTAGTAATGCCTTTTGGATTAACCAACGCATCAGCAGCTTTCATGGATCTCATGAATCGAGTATATAAGCCCCTAATCTACTCCAGGACCAGAGAGCGAGAGCAACATGAGGAACACTTAAGGATGGCATTACAGACTTTGCGTGAGCATAAGTTGTACGCCAAGCTATCTAAGTGTGACTTTTGGTTAGATCGGATATCTTTCCTAGGACACGTGATATCTGGAGAAGGAATATCGGTGGACCCTGAGAAGATCAAGGCAGTGATGGATTGGAAGCAACCTAAAACTGTGACTGAGGTGAGGAGTTTTCTCGGTTTGGCTGGATACTATAGGAAGTTTGTTAAGAATTTTTCAACCATCGCCAAACCCTTCACGCAGTTAGCCCAAAAGGAGGAGAAGTTCATCTGGACAGACAAGAGGGAGCAAAGTTTCTAGGAACTAAAGAAAAGACTGGTCTCTGCCCTAATTCTAATTCTACCGGACCCCGAGAATTCCTATATAGTGCACAGTGATGCTTCTAGGAATGGTCTTGGATGTGTATTGATGTAAGATAGAAAAGTAATCGCTTATGCATCACGACAGCTCAGACCCCATGAGCAGAATTATCCTACCCACGATCTGGAGTTAGCTGCTGTTGTCTTCGCACTTAAGTTATGGAGACACTACCTATATGGACAAAGGTGCGAAATCTACACAAACCATAAGAGCCTCAAGTACTTATTCACACAATATGCGATAACGGAGATGGTTAGAGCTCATCAAGGATTATTACCTTGGAATAAACTACTATTCAGGGAGAGTAAACGCAGTTGCAGATGCCCTAAGCAGAAAGAATTATGGGGAAGTAGCCTCTTTGCTCACTGACAAGAACGAGTTGATAAAGGAATTTGAAAGAATGAGCATTGAATTCATAGGGCAAAGTGTGGAAGTGGAGATTGCCAACCTTGTCATGGAACCTACCTTAGTAGAGAGAATCAAGGAGGCCCAGCGATATGACGAGGCGATTCTGAAGATTAAGCAAGAGGTGCAGGAAGGAAGATACACCAATTTTGCCATAGACGAGGATGAAGTAGTGAGAATGAAAGGAAGATTATGTGTTCCAGATGATGAGGACATAAGAAAGGAAATCATGGAAGAAGCACATCACTCCGGATACACCATGCATCCAGGAGGAACAAAGATGTACCAAGATCTGAAGAGCCACTATTGGTGGAACGGCATGAAGAGAGACGTAGCAGACTTTGTGTTGAAATGTCCCACATGCCAACAAGTAAAAGTGGAGCACCAAAGGCCTGGTGGACTTCTGAAACCCCTGCCAATACCCGAGTGGAAATGGGACCAAATCACAATGGATTTTGTGTGTGGATTACCAAGGACGTCGGCTGGATATGATGCAATTTGGGTCATAGTGGATCGATTGACGAAGACGGCACACTTCCTTCCAATGAACATGACGTACTCTATGGACAAGTTGGCAAGAATGTACATAAGAGAAATAGTACGCTTGCATGGAGTACCTGCTGGAATAGTCTCCGACTGAGACCCAAGGTTTGTATCCAAATTTTAGAAAGTTTGCAGAAATGTATGGGAACTAAGCTACATTTCAGTATGCCTATCATCCTCAGACAGATGGTCAATCGGAAAGGACAAGACAAACGTTGGAGGATATGCTGCGAGCCTGTGTAATAGAGTTTAAAGGTAGTTAGGACGCACACCTACCTTTGGTAGGGTTTGCCTACAATAACAGCTACCATTCCACGATCCAGATGCCACCTTATGAAGAATTATATGGAAGAAGATGTCGATCACCTTTGTTTTGGGACGATGTAGAAAAGTTGAGCATCGGACCTGACTTGGTACAAGATGCGGCCGACAAGGTGAGGATCATCCAACAAAAGATGAAGGAGGCATAAGATAGGCAAAAGAGTTGGGCGGATATGAAGAGACGTACACTTGAGTTTGAAGTTGGAGACCCTATGTACTTGAAAGTAAACCCCATCAAGAGTATTCGCCGAGTTTGAGTGCAAGGAAAGTTGAGCCCACACTATGTTGGACCTTTTGAAGTGCTTGAAAGAGTAGGAGATCTTGCTTACCGTTTGGCACTCCCTCCTAGCCTATCTGGAATTCACAACGTATTCCACGTGTCCGTTCTACGGAAACATGTGTCAGACCCTACCAGGATTGCAGAGTTAAAACCAGTTCAGCTTAAAGAAAATCTCACATACAAGGAACACCCAGTTCAAATCTTAGATCACAAGGTGCAGAAGCTTCGGAACAAGGAGATCAAGTATGTGAAGGTTCTATGGAGAAACCACTCACACGAGGAAGCAACTTGGGAGGCAGAAAGCGACATACGCCAGAAGTACCCGAGTTTGTTCAAGGAATCAGGTATGAATTTCAAGTTTTGAGGACAAAACTTTTTTTAAGGGGGGTAGGTTGTAAATCCCCGAATTTTTTTTTATCCAAATTAAGGCTTAAAACCTAATCGGAAGTCAACCGGATTTCTAGAGTCAACAAAACCCTAAGTTTACCATAACCACTTAAGTCTGGCATTGTCGTTTCCTCAAGCCCCAAAAAACAAAGTTGGAAAAGTTAGCTACAATAGTTCGTAATAACTATAGGTTATATAAAAATATCAGATTGGAGGAATTCGAGTGTCTTTTGAACCCGATCGGACATAGTTCTTGAAAAACGTGTCCGAGAGTCCAGAATAGGAAAATTATTCTGAATATACCGTTAGACTCGTAAAAATATAACATTTCCAAAAATATCAATTTCGTAATTTTTCGATAGTTAAAAATATCAGATACGGTTTTATATGCGTATTTTCTTACTACCAGCATTAAATTGTCATGTTTACTTTTACATTACACTATTTCTACTATTCTACACTATTCACCTATCTCTACTTGTTCTTACAACCTACTCTTACAAACCATACACCTATTTCTTACACATTTTCATTTCCAATACAATTTCACATCTTTCATTTCTTACTTTTAATTAACAAAATAACAAAAATTAAAATTTTTCTCTCCCCCATGCATGGATTTGCGCCGGCCCCCTCCCAATTTCCCTCTAATTGTTTTGTTTTTCATTTATTTAATTAACACAAATTATCTCCCACATTTTCCTATAAATACCCCCTCATACCTTCACACCTTCACTTTCACCTTTCACACCACTTCTTCACTACTGTTACTCTCTCAAAATCTCTCAAGAATTCTCTCCAAGAAGTCTCTTACAAGAAGTTCCTCTCTTCTTCTTTCTTTTAAGTAATATGCCTTCAAGAAATTCTTATGTTCATCTACTTAGTATGAACTTAGTGTGTATTTTCTAAAACAATGAATGTTAAGAAAGCAACAATAGGTTCATACTTTGTTTTTGTTCATAATCACAATTCATTTATGTTTCCTTTATGTTCATAACTATCTAAATATCTATATAGCTATATATATTATTTAGAGCATATAAGCTCATTGTCTTGCAATTTATTTATCTTTCATGCAATTTATTTACTTCATTGCAATTTATTTATTTAAGTTGTTTTTAAGACTAGTCATTCTAGTCTTAGACTTGTCCTCATCAAGTCAAAACTTTTTCTTTTCTTTTCGGGACTAGTCTTTTCTTAGTCCCGGGGTACCTTGATGAAGCTAAGGTCCCAATACTTGATTTACTTTCTTATTTACTTAATCTTTCAAGTTATTATGTTCCTTTATATTTCTATAGTTTATGATTCATATTCATGCATGAACATAATGTTTTTGTCTCAACAAAAATAAATGAGGAAGTGTTTTCTTAAACTAAAGGTTTTTTTAAATAAATATGGAAAATGGATTTCTTAAAAACTCATGAACATGCTTGGAAATTATTTTTCTTAAATAAACAAAAGGTTTTATGAAAACTTATCTTTCATCAAGAATTAGAAATTCTTTTGGAATCATTACAAGAAACAAAAATATCATTTATTACTTTTAAAAAGTTGTTGGAATCTAAGTTTAGAAAATAAAACCACTCCTTAGGAGTTTAAAAGCAATTACAAGAGATTAAATTTAGAAAAAGGAATATCCATAACTCAAGATCTTTTCAAAAAAAAATGAATATTCCAACGAAATCTCAAATTCAAAGTCTTCCAAAAACTTTACTTTTTCATAAATTGAGACAACTCCATTTACTTCATACATTGGTTATGAGTCATTACATATATGTATATACCTTTCAAAAAGTTTACAAAACACTTGAAATATTCATCTTTTCAAATGAGCTTTGTTTACAAGAAGGAAAACAAGCTTTTACAAATTCGTGGCAACTCTGGTTGCTGTCTTTTCGGAAACCAAATAACATAGTTTTATGAAAATAAGCTTAGAAATGCGTAGATATTTTCGAGTAGGTAGGAAAACGGTATATTATACGCGAAATTCCGAGTTAAAATGAGCAAGTTATGGCCATTTTAAGTTGGAATTTCCCTTATACGATTTTACCGCGATTTTAAGAAAAGTTTAGAATCTTCAAGAATAGAAGTTTTATGAAAGACTTATTTTGGGTATTTCATCTTGTTTAGATGACGAGGGACCCAAGATCGTCTATCCGGAGGACTATTTTGATTAGATCTACTTATATGGAGTGAGTTATTCCTCTTATCAAGTTACATTTCCATGTTTTGTGCTTGTAAATAGAAGCACTAGAAAATAAGAGAAAGATAAAATGAACAATTGTCATGAGACTTGTGAGTATGATTGCTTGAATATAAACTAAGAATATCGGAAATTGGATTGATAAATAATTTGTGATTCTTGTATTGATATGATGAGAATTGTGTTGATCACCTCTAACTTGAACTAAATATTTTTGGTTAAATTTATATTGGAATTAATTCATGCATATCATATACATGGGACACATTTGTTTCACTACTTTTCTTCATGTGGGGAAACGAGGAAATGGTAGTGGTTGCTAGTAGGAGCCGGAAAGTCTACATGGTGGTTAATAGGAGCCGGAAAGTCTACATGGTGGCTAGTAGGAGCCGGAAAGTCTACAGGGCAAGCAGAAGCCAAAAAGTCTACAGGGCAAGCAGGAGCCGGTAAATTTGCAGATATTGATGATCGTATGGGCCTGTAACCTCCCAACCCTTGTCATGGAGGGCGTTAAATCCATGCTAAACTTGATTTCTGGTTAATCATGTGTATCTTGCTTGTTCATATGATTTGTGCATTTTCATATGTTTTGATTAAATACTTGTGTAAACCCCGGTAATTCTCAGTAGCTAGGAAACCCCGGGAATTGGAAGCGAAACCCTAATCCGATCAGGTTGAGTTTAGTGAATGAAGCCTAGGAACCCTAAATCCGGCTTTCCTTCGGTTTCATAGCAAAATAAATATTATGAAGTAAATGAATTTGAATTATTGTTCCAAAGTACATTTCAAACCTTTGAAATTTTTAAATTCGGGAATTTTTCAATTCCGGGCCTTCCCGAGCCCAATTACTGAAAAGCATGCCTTGGGCCACGGATTCAGAAAAATGTTCCGGAATATTCATTAGAACCGTAATTTCATAAGGATTCCAAAAATATCAATTTCATAATTTTTCGAGCTATAAAGATTACAGTTATAGCTTTTCCCGTGTTTTCGGAACAACCGGTAAAGTAGATGTCTTGTCTACTATTCACAAGTACAACCTACACTACACACTACCCATACCCTATTCTTACATCCTTACAACTACTCATTTTAATTTTCTTTTCCAAGAAAATTTGTCTCTTAAATAATTATTACATTTATTACAATTTCATTTACTAAATTACAAAAATCAAATTTTTTTAACACACACACACACACCATGCATGATGGCCGGCGCCCCCCCTCTAATTTCCCTCTTCAATTAATTATTTTACTCCATTTTGTACAACTAAACCCTAATACATTTGATATATATACTAAATTTTCTCTCTCTCTCTTCATTTCTTCTCTTTTCAAAATTGGAAAAAGAGATCAAAACCTCTCTTCTCTCCCTCCTCATTGCCGAGCACTTCCCTTCCCCATTCCTTCTCATCTCCAACTTTGTTCCTTCTCTTTTTCACTTCAAGACTCCTTTGGTATGTTGATTCAAGCCTTGTTTTTCCTAGTTCTTGTCATGGCAAGACCATATCTTGTGTATTTCCTCATTAAAACCCCATGATGCTCATGCTAGGGACATGGAAATGCATGAACAAGAATGTCAAGCCATCACAAGACATGGATCTAGTGTTTAGATGTGTTTTGTTAAGATTTCATAATGTTCATGCGTATAAACTAGTGATCTTGTACTTATATTGTTGTTCATGCCATGAGATCCATGTTATATATATCATATGTGGTAGATCTAAGGTTTAGACATTCACCACTTTATGTACATGCATGATCATAGGTTCATTTTGCTTTGCATACTTGGATGATCATAAGAATGAAGTCTTGTTCATGTATAGAGATGTTAGATAGTATATCTTCACATATAGAAGGCAAGAACATTGAAAAAGGAAGGGCTTTGCTAGATATGAAAAGTTGAAAATTCGGATGAAATGGAAACCCTACCTTAAAGACCCCCAAAATCAACTTTAAACTTATATTTCATAAGAAAAATGAAGGGTATGTGTAATAGACATGTTGAAGGAATTATTTTCATGAGTTTGGATGAGTTAGGCATAATAAAAACAAGAAAAACAAGAGGTGAAGTTAGAATGAAAAATGTTGACTTTAAATGTGTAGTCAAATTCGTAACTTTGTGTAATGCCTAAATAAACACTTAGTATTTAAGTCTAAAATGGATGTTTTATGAGCTAAATGAGGTCCTTAGATAATGTATACATTGAAGCTCCAATTCTTAATGCATTGGACAAGTTTTCCCTTAAGAAAAATGTAAGAAAATGAAATTTGGAAAATTCGGATTTTCACAAATAGCTTAGTTAAAAACATGTTTACCAAATGAAAAATGTGAATTTCTATGCATGAATGGAGGCCATGACTATTATAGACTTTGAGAACCCATTTTTAGTTAAATAATAAGTAGATTACAAGATTAAAAACCAAAGAAACCCTAAGGAGTATAATGTGGGTAAATAGCTTCTTAGAATTAGTTTTCATGAGACTTTCCCCAACCCTTAGGAGTTCCTAAGAGTTTATTACTACAAAAATCGTCATGACCATGCACATATTGAGTTCATTACATGGCATACACATTAGTAATTCATCCCTAAATCATTCATGCATGAATCACCAACTAGGAACATTTCTTATCAAAAGCAAAGCACATTTTCAAAATGGGATCAATTGCGGAACAGAACTGATCCCACTGTTTAGTGACCCTATTATTTTCGAAACTTGGAATTAATACTTGAAATAGATAGATCTTTCGAAGTAGATGAAGATCGATATAAAGTTTGCGAAATTCCGAGTTAAAATGACCAAGTTATGACCATTTTAATTCGGGACTTCCAAAAATAGCGAGAAATCCGAATTTAACTAGTCTAGATATATAGTTTGATTTAATTACATGGTGAGAATCTCATTAGGATTATTCTTGATTGGTAGGTGATTCCGAGCAGGACGACACACTACCTCCCGATTATTATTATTAAGAAGTTGGCGTCCAATGGCCGAGTGAGTTTACTTCCATTCTCAATTAATGCATGTGAATGTAATGTAGTGGCACTAGTGATGTAGGCAAAGATAAAAGAAATTGTACAAGCATGTTGGGGTATATGGGAATTATTATGTTGTTGTTGATATGTGAAATGGAGCTTAAGGTATATCGGAACCGGGTGTTAAGATATTGACTGCTTTACTAGAGTCTTTTGATGAATGTCTGCGAATACTTGTTGGTCACTTAAAAGAATTGAATTAATGACTATTCGACTCCGACTATAAATTGAATTCATTCATGTCACGATGGGGTTGGAGCATTCGCATTGTTGGTTAATCGTGATCCATAAAACGACTTGTTGGTTAATCGTGATCCATAAAACGACTAGTTGGTAATCGTGATCCATAAAACGAATTATTATTATTAGTTGACCGTGAGCTTAAACGGCGTCGTACCGCAGGATTCGTTAATCTGCTAACCCGGGATGGAAGGCGCAAGTCCATCCACATATGATTTCCGGATGGTCATATGTTTGATGATCACATTTGTCTGATGCATACACTTGCCTGAATAATTACTTGTTTGACTGGATTATGTTAAATTGCGACATGGAAGTATTGCTCACTAAGCTAGTTAGCTTACGCCCCTATAGTTTCTATCTTTTGCAGCACGACTTTATATGGCTTAGGCCAAGGCAGGCCACAGCGCAGGTACCGGAGATAGAAGTTTCCCGTAGAAGTTTAATTCATTCCTTTTTGTGTAGACTTCCATTGGAAACTAAGGACTCTGGATGACTGTAATAGACTGTTATTCTTTTGCGGGGGAATGCCCCTTAGATTTTGTAAACTTTAAAATTTATGCGTTTTGATTTATTATCTATGGCTAACGAATGCCTTGTTAAACTGTTTAACTCCATTTGTTGAAGTATTCTATTGTCGTAAAGGAACGCTTTACATCTACTTAAGACTTCCGAAGGCCCCGGATAGGGAACTCGAGAGTCTTACTTAGTATGTGGCGGGTTGTTACGTTTAGGATACCCTACGGGGCGTGACAGTTTAAGTTGGTATCAGAGCACTAGGTTATAAAACAAGACAGTAGAATTAAAAGAAATCGGACCTAGAAATATAATTAATAGGTTAAATGGAGTTAAAAACGTTTTCTTGCTGAGTCTAATTAGTAGTATTGTTTGATGTAGGTCTCTCTGGGTGAGACTAGGGAAAGGGCAAGGAATTTTACAAAGAGAAATGATGAAACAATGGTAGAATATAGACTGAGGCTAAGAGAACTGTGTGAAGATTTTGCCTTAGCCCGACATCCCCGGACCCAAGGGGAAATGTACAAGTTATGGAAGGATGGGCTGAGATATACCAGATGGGCTTCAGTAGTGGATCAATTGAGTTATGATCCTATGGGAAGAAGGAGCTGGACGAAGTTAGAGACAATCTATACTTTAGAGAGGATCATGGTTGATTACGGGCGTGAGCTCATGACGAGAGAAGCCACATTTATCTTGAAAGGTGGAGGAAACCGAACCCCTCCAGATTTTAGGGTATGGATCCCCATAGGACCCTTATATGTTTATGCTCATGATAACTTATATGATCACCTGACTGGAATATAGCTGATGCATGGAATCACATCACCTGGCATGCAATCTATTTGACATCCTCCCCCCCTGAGTAATAGCTCCACCTCCAGCTATTGATATAGGTATGCAGCTGAATGGAGCACCTGTGATTGGAGAGGATGAAGAGGAAGAAGAGGAGGAGGATCCCGAGGAGGATCCGAACTGGGAACAAAATGAGGTACCTAGGACCCCTACCCCCCTGTTGAACCAGAAGTGCAGGTAAACCCAGAACCCGATCAAATTATATGGGATTTTAACCGGATGTTGGAATACCAGAGAGTGGGAGGGTAGAACCCGAGGTAGATTCCAGGCTATGGAGAGATGTGTATGTGGAGGGTGAGAACCCACCTGTGCTTGACCTAGCAGTAGTGAACCGAGGCCCCAGTGCCTATGGAGACTGAAAATGTGGCAGATGAGCCTGTGAGAGAGCCTGAAGTAGAGGTGAACCGCCTAGGTGAGCCCGAGATAAGGGGAGGAAGAGGAAGTAAGCCCGCAAGAGGGGCAAGGGACTGAAGAAGAAGAAGAAGAAGAAGAAGAAGAAAGTGAGGATCCGGAGCCTCTAGTCCGACCCGCTAGGAAGCGGAGGATGACCACCAGGGAGTATCTTAGCTTGTTCGTCCGACAGGACGATGGTGGTTCTACCAGCAGGAGACGACCTCCTAGCCCGACCCCCGACACTCTAGTGATGAGTAGAGACCGGGATGTTAGCTAACCCATAAAGTCCAAGCGGAGTCCTGATTTTCTTATTTTTGTAGTAGGCAATGCGGGATGCCAATTTGCCTTAGGATTTCAGGATAGTTAGTATTTTATTTGTTCTTTTTCCCTGTATTTTGTCATGTTTTCGGGAATAGGGAAATTGATTAGAATAGGAAGGGAGCTTAGCTAGCCAAATTTTGGGAACTAAAAGTTGATGTAATATTTGTATGGCTCGCTAAAGAAATGAAAAGGATCACTTTTGTTTTAAAGAAATGGAATTGTGAAAAGTACGCATTCTAGTCATGATACATAAGAGAACATTAACTGCATATAGATTGCATAAGCATTCACTCATTCGCATTATTGTTGTGAAATATCAATTGGTTACTCTATGTGTGGATTCTTCTATTTCCTTTGTGGTTCTTTTAATTATTCCTTATTTTCTTTTATGGATTGATATTATGACTCATCTTATGACTTTATGGAATTATGTATTCTTTTTTTTCCTTCTAAGTTTAAATTCCAGATTCTCGCAACTTCTGAGCTTGTTATTAATCTTATTCCTTGAAACCTAAAACCCTAAAGATACTAAAAATCCATTAAACATTGTGTAAACAGACGAAACCGACGAACTCGGAACCAAGGACAAGGGTCTAATCCTAATGAAGCCGATCAACCGGCTATACAACAACCTGACCCCCAAGGAGTAGCACCCCAAAACCAACAGGGCGATGTACTGAATGCGATTGGGCAATTGGCCAATCTCCTGAACACTTCATCCAGAATCAAAATCCAGTACAGAACCCACACCCAGGTCAAGTGCCGGGATTCAGCACCACATCCGCCGCCCGCAGATCATCGGGAAATGACTGCGAGGCACCTGCTCCACAAGAGGAGCATTCCTATAATGTGCAGTTGCCGCCACCCCCGCCATACAGGAGACCCCACCGAAGCTCTTTACCGGACTTCATTAAGAGCAACCGGTACTTTGATGGGGCATTCGGCAAGCCGGATGAAGCTGAGGATTGGTTGGCTCAAGTGGAACGTTCTTTTGCTGCATACGAGATTCCACCTTACTTGCAGCTAGAGTATGGGACGTATATGTTAAGATACAATGCTCGAGTCTGGTGGGACTCCAAGAGAAGGAATTTGACCTCCCCGGCCACCTGGGAAACCTTTCGCCGGGAATTCTTGAATAATTATTTTCCCTCTAGCTTGAGGGTGAAGTATAGTGCGGATTTCCTTCATGTAAAGCAGAAAGGGAGAACAGTAGAGCAATATGAAACTGAGTTTGTTCACTTGCAGTATGCCCCTGAATCTTTCAGGGATAGTGAGGAATTAAAGAAGCAGGTATTTCTGGGAGGCTTGACGAGGAACTGCGATCAAGCTAGAAGAGTTCGGAGTAAGAACCTATCCCGAGATGGTAGAAAAGGCTCGGGTCATTGAAGGGGCTAGGAAAAGGAAGTATCAGGAGCCCGAAAAGAGAGTATTCGGGAAGAGGCCGTTTGATGCCTCGAGCTCAGGGTTCAAAGGTAAACGGTACAGGCCGTACCAAGGGTTTAAAGAGGAGTCTAGCAGCAAGCCGACCCAGTTCAAGACCAATGTCACATGTTGGAAATGTAAGGGGACACATGCACCTAGGCAATGCCCGCAGTTGAGGAACAAGTGCTATTTTGTGGCGATGCTGGCCACATGGTTTTTACGTGCCCGAAGAAACTGGCAGTAACTTGCTTCATTTGCAAGGAAAAAGGGCACTTAGCTTCCGAATGTTCACAACGAAAGAGCGTGGCCACCCGACCCTTCGGAGCCTCGAGTAATACCAACCCCTTGAGGTCTGGTAACAAGAGCGGAAGTCGAGCAGCTTCCGCGATGCACGGGATGAGGCTGTACAATTTGGAAGGCCAATGGATGGTGGAAGAAGACGAAGATGAGGACGTAGAGTTGGCAGCTTTGGATCAAAGCGAGAATACTGATGGTGGCCTGGTGACAGGTTAGTAACAAAACCCCTCCTAAGTTGAAATTAAGTTGTTTAAATTGATTTATTGTTTAAATGAAATTGTATTATTATGGAAAGCTGGAAGTAGAGACCCTATGTGGATAGCCTTAAGAATATTTTAAGGTTCATATGTGATGGGTGTTTGTTGACCTCAGGACACATACAAGTAAATAGCGTGGAAGCCTATGCTTTGTTTGACACGGGAGCGACCCACTCGTTCATCACCTATAGTTTGGCCAACCGACTCGGATTGCCCATAGCCACAACCACGGTTAGCTTGAGGATTAAGACCCCCACGGGAGTGTTGTGTCGACCCGAGATCTGATAAAAGACTGTCCATTGGAATCCTGGTCGCCACTCCAAAAGTGATTTAATTGTGTTGGAAATGAATAAATACGAAGTTATCCTCGGGATGAATTGGCTAAGTAGAGTAAAGGCAATAGTGGATTGCCAAAGGAACTGTATGTTTTTATGATCAATCGGGAGAAAAAGTAGAATTTATGGGAGAGGCCTTAGTCCCAAGAAGGTTGATCTAAGCTCGTTCGAGTTGATGATGGAGGATGAGGAGATGATACCGATTGAGGATGTCTTGGATGAAGGGGAAACCGTGAGGAAAAGAATATTCCAGTGGTAATGAATACTTGGATGTGTTCCCAGAAATTTTGCCGGGATTACCGCCAAGAAGAGAGATCGACTTTGAGATTGTGTTGGCTCCAAATACCGAACCATATCTAAAGCGCCATACCGGATGGCACCGGCTGAGTTAAGGAGCTAAAGACGCAGTTACAAGAGCTTCTGGACCAGAAATTTATAAGACCAAGTGTATCGCCATGGGGCGCACCCGTCTTGTTTGTGAAGAAGAAGGACGGATCGATGAGGTTGTATCGACTACCGGGAATTGAATAAGGTGACTGTCAAAAATCGATATCCCTTGCCAAGAATCGATGATTTGTTTGACCAGCTGCAAGGAGCTTGTGTGTTCTCACGTATTGACTTACGTTCGGGGTATCATCAGCTAAGGATTAAGCCTGAGGATGTGCCTAAGACAGCTTTTCGTACTCGTTATGGGCACTACGAGTTTCTGGTAATGTCATTTGGACTGACTAATGCACCGGCTGCATTTATGGACTTAATGAATAGAGTCTATAAGCCGCTTTTGGATAAATGTGTGATAGTCTTTATAGACGACATCCTCATATATTCAAAGACCAAAGAGCAACATGAGGAGCATCTCCGTTTGGCATTGCAAACCTTACGAGATAACAAGCTGTACGCCAAGCTGTCCAAGTGTGACTTTTGGTTAGACAGGATATCCTTCCTCGGACATGTGGTAACGGGTGATGGGATATCAGTTGATCCCGAAAAGATCAAGGCGATGGATTGGAAGCCACCACAAACAGTTACTGAAGTGAGGAGTTTCTTGGGATTGGCTGGCTACTATCGCAAATTTGTGAAGGATTTTTCAAGATAGCTAAGCCGCTGACTCAATTGACTCAAAAGAACGAAAAATTCATTTGGACAGACAAGAGAGAACAAAGTTTTCAGGAACTAAAGCGACGACTGGTCTCGGCACCGATTTTGGTTTTACCAGATCCGGAAAAGTCTTACACGGTACATAGTGATGCTTCGAGAAATGGTCTTGGATGCGTCTTGATGCAAGAACGGAAGGTCATTGCGTATGCTTCTCGGCAATTGAGACCGCATGAGCAGAATTACCCTACGCATGATTTGGAACTAGCTGCAGTTGTCTTTGCCTTGAAGTTATGGCGACATTATCTGTATGGACAACGGTGTGAGATATACACAGATCATAAAAGCCTTAAATACCTGTTCACACAGAAGGAGTTGAACATGCGGCAAAGGAGGTGGCTGGAATTAATAAAAGATTATGACCTGGGGATAAATTACTGTCCAGGGAGAGTAAATGCAGTCGCGGACGCCCTAAGTCGGAAGAATCACGGGGAGGTAGCCGCTTTGATTACAAGCCAGAAGGAGTTGATTAAGGAATTTGAGAAATTAAGGATCGAGTTCATAGATCGAAGTGCTGAGCTTGAGATATCTAACTTGGTGCTGGAACCAACCCTCGTGAAAGAATCAAAGAAGCACAAAGGTATGACGAAGTGATACAAAAGATAAAAAGGGAAACCCAAGCGGGAAAGTACCTTGACTTTGCCGTGGATGAGGAAGACGTGATCCGGATGAACGGAAGGCTGTGCGTACCAGAGGATGAGGAGTTGAAGAAGGAAATAATGAGTGAGGCACATAACTCCGGGTATACCATGCATCCGGGAGGCACCAAAATGTACCAAGATTTGAAAAGTTGCTATTGGTGGAATGGGATGAAGCGAGATGTGGCAGATTATGTAATGAAGTGCGCAGTATGCCAACAGGTGAAGGTAGAGCACCAGAGACCGGGCGGATTGCTAAAGCCCTTACCCATTCCTGAATGGAAGTGGGATCAAATATCCATGGATTTTGTTTGTGGCTTTCCCAAGACTCCATCGGGTTGTGATGCAATATGGGTAATAGTGGATCGGTTAACTAAGTCGGCGCATTTCCTACCCATAAATATGACCTATTCAATGGAAAGGTTAGCCAAGATTTATATCAGAGAGATCGTAAGATTACATGGCATACCTGCAGGGATCATCTCGATAGAGACCCGAGATTTGTGTCCAAGTTTTGGACGAGCTTGCAGAAGAGCTTGGGTACTAAATTGCATTTCAGTACGGCTTACCATCCTCAGACCGACGGACAGTCTGAGCGGACGATCCAAACCTAAGACATGTTAAGGGCGTGTGCCCTGGAATTCAAAGGGAATTGGGATAGTCATGTACACCTTATCGAGTTTGCCTATAATAACAGCTATCACTCCACTATCCAGATGCCCCGTATGAAGCTTTGTATGGACGGCGTTGTAGGTCCCCTTTGTTTTGGGATGAGTGGAAAAGGTAGCAATTGGGCCGGAATTGGTACAGGAAGCCGCGGATAAGGTGAGGTTGATTCAGCGGAAAATGAAGGAAGCCCAGGATCGACAAAAGAGCTGGGCAGACTTGAAAAGACGGAGCTTGAATTTAAAGTGGGTGATCATGTGTACCTGAAGATAAACCCGATTAAAAGTATCAAGAGGATGCGTACCAAGGGAAGTTAAGCCCGAGATACATTGGACCTTTTGAGATCTTAGAAAGAGTCGGAGACCTGGCGTATCGGCTAGCCCTACCACCTAATTTGTCCGGGATTCACAATGTGTTCCATGTGTCAGTTTTGAGGAGATATGTTGCCGACCCAGAGAGGATTCTGGAATTGGAACCAATCCAGTTGAAGGAAAACCTGACATATGAAGAACACCCAGTAAAGATATTGGATAAGAAAACTCAAAGGCTACGAAACAAAGACATTCACTACGTGAAAGTGTTATGGAGGAATCATGCCTTTGAAGAAGCAACCTGGGAAGCGGAAGATGAAATCCGGAGAAAGTACCCCGAGATATTTGAAGGACAAGGTACGTCAGTTCCGTTTTGAGGACAAAACTTTATTTAAGGTGGGGAGGTTGTAAACCCCGGAATTCTCAGTAGCTAGAAAACCCCGGAGTTGGAAACGAAACCCTAATCCGATCAGATTGAGTTTAGTGAATGAAGCCTAGGAACCCTAAATCCGGCTTTCCTTCGGTTTCATAGTAAAATAAATATTATGTAAATGAATTTGAATTGTTGTTCCAAAGTACATTTCAAACCTTTGAAAGTTTTAAATTCGGGAATTTTTCAATTCCGGGCCTTCCCGAGCCCAATTACGGAAAAGCGTGCCCCGGGCCACGGATTCAGAAAAATGTTCCGGAATATTCATTAGAACCGTAATTTTATAAGGATTCCAAAAATATCAATTTCATAATTTTCCGAGCTATAAAAATTACAGTTATAGCTTTTCCCGTGTTTTCGGAACAACCGGTAAAGTAGATGTCTTGTCTACTATTCACAAGTACAACCTACACTACACACTACCCATACCCTATTCTTACATCCTTACAACTACTCATTTCAATTTTCTTTTCCAAGAAAATTTGTCTCTTAAATAATTATTACATTTATTACATTTCATTTACTAAATTACAAAATCAAATTTTTAAAATCACACACACACACACATGCATGATGGCCGGCGCCCCCCCTCTAATTTCCCTCTCAATTATTATTTTACTTCATTTTATAAACTAAACCCTAATACATTTGATATATATACTAAATTTTCTCTCTCTCCTTCATTTCTTCTCTTTCAAAATTGAAAAGAGATCAAAACCTCTCTTCTCTCCCTCTCATTGCCGAGCACTCCCTTCCCCATTCCCTCTCATTCCAACTTTTTCCTTCTCTTTTCACTTCAAGACTCCTTTGGTATGTTGATTCAAGCCTTGTTTTTCCTAGTTCTTGTCATGGCAAGACCATATCTTGTGTATTTCCTCATTAAAACCCCATGATGCTCATGCTAGGGACATGGAAATGCATGAACAAGAATGTCAAGCCATCACAAGACATGGATCTAGTGTTTAGATGTGTTTTGTTAAGATTTCATAATGTTCATGCATATAAAGTAGTGATCTTGTATTATATTGTTGTTCATGCCATGAGATCCATGTTATATATCATATGTAGTAGATCTAAGGTTTAGACATTCACCACTTTATACATGCATGATCATAGGTTCATTTTGTTTATGCTTGATGATCATAAGAATGAAGTCTTGTTCATGTATAGAGATGTTAGATAGTATATCTTCACATATAGAAGGCAAGAACATTGAAAAAGGAAGGGCTTTGTAGATATGAAAGTTGAAAATTCGGATGAAATGGAAACCCTACCTTAAAGACCCCAAAATCAACTTTAAACTTATATTTCATAAGAAAAATGAAGGGTATGTGTAATAGACATGTTGAAGGAATTATTTTCATGAGTTTAGATGAGTTAGGCATAATAAAAAAAGAAAACAAGAGGTGAAGTTAGAATGAAAAATGTTGACTTTAAATGTGTAGTCAAATTCGTAACTTTGTGTAATGCCTAAATAAACACTTAGTATTTAAGTCTAAAATGATGTTTTATAAGCTAAATGAAGTCCTTAGATAATGTATACATTGAAGCTCCAATTTTTAATGCATTAGACAAGATTTCCCTTAAGAAAAATGTAAGAAAAGGAAATTTGGAAAATTCGGATTTTCACAAATAGCTTATTTAAAACATGTTTACCAAATGAAAAATGTGAATTTTATGCATGAATGGAGGCCATGACTATTATAGACTTTGAGAACCTATTTTTAGTTAAATAATAAGTAGATTACAAGATTAAAAACCAAAGAAACCCTAAGGAGTATAATGTGGGAAAATAGCTTCTTAGAATTAGTCTTTATGAGACTTTCCCCAACACTTAGGAGTTCCTAAGAGTTTATTACTACAAAAATCATCATGACCATGCACATATTGAGTTCATTACATGGCATACACATTAGTTCATTCCTAAATCATTCATGCATGAATCACCAACTAGGAACATTTCTTATCAAAAGCAAAGCACATTTTCAAAATTGGATCAATTGCGGAACAGAACTGATCCCACTGTTCCGTGACCCTATTATTTTCAAAACTTGGATTTAATACTTGAAATAGATAGATCTTTCGAAGTAGATGAAGATCGATATAAAGTTTGCGAAATTCCGAGTTAAAATGACCAAGTTATGGCCGTTTTAAGTCGGACTTCCAAAAATAGCGAGAAATCCGAATTCAACTAGTCTAGATATATAGTTTGATTTAATTACATGGTGAGAATCTCATTAGGATTATTCTTGATTGGTAGGTGATTCCGAGCAGGACGACACACTACTCCCGATTATTATTATTAAGAAGTTTGGTGTCCATGGCCGAGTGAGTTTACTTCCACTCTCAATTAATGCTGTGAATTAATGTAGTGGCATAGTGATGTAGGCAAAGATAAAAGAAATTGTACAAGCATGTGGGGTATGGGAATTATTTATGTTGTTGATTGTTGATATGTGAAATGGAGCTTAAGGTATATCGAAACCGGGTAAGATATTGACTGCTTTACTAGACTTATGATGAATGTCTGCGAATACTTGTTGGTCACTTAAAAGAATTGAATTAATGACTATTCGACTCCGACTATAAATTGAATTCATTCATGTCACGATGGGGTTGGAGCATTCGCATTGTTGGTTAATCGTGATCCATAAAACGACTTGTTGGTTAATCGTGATCCATAAAACGAATTTATATAGTTGACCGTGAGCTTAAACGGCGTCGTACCGCAGGATTCGTTAATCTGCCTAACCCGGGATGGAGGGCGTAAGTCCATCCACATATGATTTCCGGATGGTCATATGTTTGATGATCACATTTGTTGATGCATACACTTGCCTGAATAATTACTTGTTTGACTGGATTATGTTAAATTGCGACATGGAAGTATTGCTCACTAAGCTAGTTAGCTTACGCCCCTGTAGTTTCTATCTTTTGCAGCACGACTTTATATGGCTTAGGCCAAGACAGGCCACAGCGCAGGTACCGGAGATAGAGTTTCCCGTAGAAGTTTAATTCATTCTTTTTGTGTAGACTTCCATTGGAAACTAAGGACTCTGGATGACTGTAATAGACTGTTATTCTTTTGCGGGGAATGCCCCTTAGATTTTGTAAACTTTAAATTATGCGTTTTGATTTATTATCTATGGCTAATGAATGCCTTGTTAAACTGTTTAACTCCATTTGTTGAAGTATTCTATTGTCGTAAAGGAATGCTTTACATCTACTTAAGACTTCCGAAGGCCCCGGATAGGGAACTCGAGAGTCTTACTTAGTATGTGGCGGGCTGTTACGTTTAGGATACCCTACGGGGCGTGACAACTTGATTGAATTATGGAAATGTCTTATAGATGGAATTATCTCACTAAGCTAGTCATGCTTATACCATTATAGTTTTCTATTACAGTATGATTATCTATGGTTGGCCCCAAGAAGCCCCGTATGCTAGGTACGAGTGTAAGCTACTAGGAGTTTTTGGAAGAAGTTTATGTATTTTTAGTTTTGAACATAGACTTTTAGGAAAAATCTCTATAGTAGCTTATGTAGTAGTTATTTTTATTTTGATATTAGTATAATTGTACAAAGACTTCAAGGCTGGGGAATGCCCTTAAGATGATGTACTAAATTGTTATTAAATGAAGAACTTTTGTTTATCTAATTAAGTTCATGCTTGCTTTTGCTATCTATTTAAACGTAATACCCCTATGAGTCTCCTACTATCTTGGAACCACGCCTTGCATATGATATCAAAGCTCCTGCGTGACTAAGGATTGTCATTCATTAGCTTTAATATTATATTGCGCGGACTGCCACGTTTAGGGTACCCTCTGGTGCGTGACAGTGGTTTTATTTGCTTTCATCATTTCTTATCACGCAACCAAAAATATCATGTTTTGTTAAACTCATGTCATTTTCCAAAGTAGTTCTAGTAATAATATGTGTATTTGATATTTTTTGTGTTATCAGGCTGTATCATATTATATGTATTACTACTAAGGTACTATTGGGGTGTGACAGATTTAGTTGGTATCAGAGCTGTGGTTGCAAGTATAAGAAAAAGATGAAATTAAACAAAATCATAATTAGTATGCATAGTAGTAGATGTAGAACCTATTCAAGATTAGTAGGGGTAGATCTGGGTAGAATTAAGAACCAAAAATAAGATCTATATGATTGTTATTAGTCATGCAAATTTTATTTGTGGTGCAGGTTAATCTGGCAACCTGTTATGTTAAGTGGTTAGTTTTCAGTATGCAACCTTCAGGAACATTAACTGATTACAGGTGAAGACTGAGGATCTTGGTGGAAGACCTAGCATTGGCAGGCAATCCTAAAACATTGGATCAGATTTTGAGTAAATGGAGACATGGATTGATTCCACTCTTTAGAGATTGGCTGTTCTGACGGAGAAACCACGCCCGAATCGAGGTTCTGCTATTGGATTAACTTATAGGTTTGAAAGATTTGTCGTAGGAATAGTGAAGCGATAGAAATAGATAATGTAGTGTTTATAGTATCAGTGAATTCCATGAGGCCAACCCTTCCAGATTTCAGGATATGGGAGTATATTGGCAGAGGCTGGATATATGCTCATGATTTTAGGGAGGACCACATTGGTGTACGTAGCACTGATCCGTACATTGATGAGTGGATGATGTATCATCTTAGTAATTGCAAGTTTTCTAAGGAGGTATTATAGAGTCGACCTGCCATTATACCGACAGTGAAGCCAGATGCCCAGAATCCTTATGGTTCCTATGACACTTTTTCTCATAGGATTACTCAGGATACTGTATTACCAATTAGAGTAAAGGGAAGGAGGTCAAATAAAAGAGGAGTAGCCAGTGTTGATTTGGAAGAAAATACGGATAGTAAAGAAGACCAGGACAAGGAATAATGTGCCAGCTCCACAAGAATTATAATTCTTGGATTTCACACATAGTACCTTTAGCAAATATAGTACATGGAAAGGAACACCACATGGAGGTTGGATATGTGGTGAGGATGCAGTATTTGCGCATGAGGTTAAGCAAGCTCCAAAGACTCAGGGAGTACAGCTTGATGGATCTAAGCTTAGTTTAGCTTTACCTAGACAGCATGTTGAGATCCATGAGTTGAGCAGCAGTGACTCTAGTGATCATAATGAGTACCCACAGTTGGATGCCCGAGATAAGGGCAAGAGACCACTTTACCCCACCCCCTAGAGAGTTTAGTTGAGAGAATACTATTTTATGTGTTGTAATTAGACTAAATATGTATGACTTATGGTGATGTTCTTTTGATGATCTAGTAATAGATAGTTAGTGCAAATTTTGATGTTGTATATAAAGCACTAGAAACTCTTATATGATGTGATGTACTTAGTATTAGTTATGACAGTTAGTGCAATTTTTGATGTTGTACATATGGCACTAATATGGAACATAAGTATGTTTTCATGTACATATATCTATGTTATCATGTGTGTATGTAAATGTGAGTGAAGTTAGTAAATAAAGTATGCTCATGTTATGAAAGTATCATGTGTATTTTAAATTATGAAAGATTTATACATGCATGAGATACTCCATGAAGAGTACAGTAAGGAGCATAAATAACTTGAATAAGAAATGGCTACAATAAATGAGACTTACCTTATTTAATATGTAATTTATGGTAGAGTGTTGGGAACGAGAGGTAGAAGGGGAAGACCTGCAAGAGTACAAATGAATCTGCCAGATAATGAATCGGCACCACAACCTAATCGCTTGGAGACTATTTTGCAAGCAATTCAACAACAAAACACCTTAATTTTACAAGCCTTGCAAGCTAGACAAATACCACCTGTAGCACCACCTGCTGAGGCACCACCTATGCCTCAAGCTTCTGCTAGGAGAAATGAGGAACGCGTTGCATTGGTTCAACCACCTATAGAAAAACCGAGAAATCAAGAACGACGTATTGAATCTGCAGCTGAAGTACAAGGACCACCTCAACATGATCATGAATTGCCACCTCCACCACCTTCAAGACCACAACGGAATTTGTTACCTGAGTTTATAAAGTGTAACAGATACTTTGAGGGAATGCCAGGAAAATCGAAAGAAGCAGAAGATTGGTTATCTCATTTGATGTGTTTCAGATACCTGAAGCTCTTAAGGTACCATATGGAACCTACTTGCTACGATTGAGGGCAAGAATATGGTGGGATTCGAAGCAAAGAGGATTGCCACATCCAATAACATAGGGAGTTTTCAAATGGGAATTTCTGAAAGAATATTTCTAGGGCAACTTGAAAGCAAAGTATAGTACTGATTTAATGAATTTGACCCAAGGGAATAGAACGGTTGATGAGTATGAACATGAATTCAATCAACTACTGCCATTTTCCCTAGACGCATACAAAGATAGTGATGAATTAAAAAGGCAAACTTTTATGGATGGATTGGAACCACACTTTTAGAGGAGGCTTACTGAATTTGAGATCATTGATTTTACTGCTATGGTGGAGAAGGCGCGAGTGATAGAACGCGCTAGAAAATATGAAGTGGAAAGGTATAAGAAACAGGGGCAAACATTTGGAAAAAGAATTCATGATAACATGGGCGAGTACTACTCCTAAGAAAGGGAGATTCTTTAAGCCAATTGGAAATGCCAAAAGTGGATATACCGAGAGAAGTAATGTTACCTATTGGAAATGCAAGGGTTCTCATTACCCAAGAGATTGCCTACATATGCAACATAGATGTTTTTATTGTGGTGAAAGTGCACATAATGTTGCCAAATGTCCAAAATTGGCAAGTGCGACCTGCTTTATCTATAAGAAGGTCAGTCATATATCAACTTACTATCCTCAAAGGAGTACTGGAGCGGCTAGATCATCACAATCTAAAGGGGTTGTTGGAGTAAAGGGTCAGAAAGAGGGTAATGTCAATCTTAGCAAAAATACTGGAACAGTTAGGATCTATGCTATGCACAGAACTCTAGCTGATGAGGAGGAGATAGAGGAGGAAGATGCTAAAAACATCTGGGATGAAGCTTATTTGGATGATACCGGGCTCATTGCAGGTATGTTATTATGTTTAAAGTAATAGTATGAGACACGAACACTTTAGATTCACAATAAATGCTTTTATAAGTCATAAATAACATGTAATGTATAATTGATAAATAGGAAAAATACAAGTGAAAGACCATTCATTATATGCACTATTTGACACTGGCGCGACACATTCATTTATAGACACTGTATTAGCTAGACAACTAGGTCTAACATGTGAAGCTATGAATAAAGGATTAGGGATCTGTACACCCATAAGAGGCATGGTTATGACTCAGGAGATAGTGAAAGAATGCCCGATACAGATTAGGGATCAAGTATCAATTGTTGATCTAATTGTAGTAGATCTGCACAAATATGAGGTTATTTTGGAAATGACCTGGTTGACTATCGTAAAAGCTAAGATCGATTGTCGCCTCAAGATGGTATCCTTTATAAATTGTTAAGGAGAAGGAAAGGAGTACCAAGGAGAAATACTACGAGACAGTAGAGCCAAAATAACAACCATTGAAGTTGATGATGATGGCATTGAGGAGTTAGGCAAAATTATTTTAGGAGCTGTGGATGGAGAACCAGAGAAACTCGATATTTATACTATAAGAACTATGTGCGAATATCCAGATGTATTCCCAGAGCAACTACTTGGTTTACCTCCATAAAGAGAAGTGGAATTCTCCATTGATTTGATGCCTGGAACAGAACCAGTATCAAAAGCTCCGTATCGAATGGTACCTATAGAATTTAAGGAATTAAAAGTGCAATTGTAGGAATTGATGGATAAAGGATTCATTAGACCCAATGTATCTCCATGGGGAGCCCTGATTTGTTTGTTAAAAAGAAAGATGGTTCATTGAGACTCTATATTGATTATAGAGAATTGAACAAGGTAACCATCAAGAATAAGTATTCATTACCGAGAATCGATGATTTGTTTGATCAACTTCGTGGAGCAAAAGTATCTTCCCGTATTGATCTCAAATCAAGATATCATCAAATTCGAATCAAGGCAAAAGATATACCTAAGATTGCATTTCGAACTCGGTATGGCCATTATGAATTTTTGGTTATGCCTTCGGACTGACTAATGCACTTGCGGTATTTATGGATTTGATGAATCGGATTTTTCGACCATTGTTGGATATTTGTGTAATTGTGTTCATAGATGATATATTGGTATATTCACCATCAGAGGAACAACATGAAGAGCATTTGAGGAGTGCATTGCAGATTTTGAGGGATAATAAATTATATGCTAAATTATCAAAGTGTGAATATTAGCTTAAGAGCATATCTTTCCTTGGACACATTGTATTGGGGGAAGGAATTTCTATGGATCCTGCAAAGGTCAAAGCCATTGTGGAATGGAAAAGACTTGAGACAATTACTGAAATAGGAAGTTTCTTGGGATTAGCAGGATACTATAGAAAATTTGTACAAAATTTCTCAAAGATTGCGAGACCATTAACGCAATTGACAAAGAAAAATGAAAAATTTGAATGGAATGAGAAGCGAGAGCAGAGTTTCCGAGAATTGAAAAAGAGATTAGTATCAGCACCAATATTGGTCCTACCCAATGATCAAGATCCATACGCTATATACAGTGATGCGTCCAAAAATGGTTTGGGATGCGTATTAATGCAGAATAGAAAAGTAATAGCATATGTTTCCAAACAATTGAAACCCCATGAGATGAATTACCCTACTCATGACTTGGAATTAGCTGCTATTGTTTTTGCACTCAAAATTTGGAGACACTGTTTATATGGACAAAGGTGTGAAATTTATACTGATCATAAAAGTTTGAAGTATATATTCACACAAAAAGAATTGAACATGAGGCAATGATGATAGTTGAAGCTAATAAAGGATTTGGGTATCAATTATCACTCAGGAAAAGTGAACGCTGTCGCTGATGCTTTGAGCCGGAAAAACTACGGAGAAGTAACCTCGATGCTAACTAAGCAAAAAGAACTCATCAAGGAATTTGAATGGATGAGTTTAGGATTCACAATGCAAGGTCTTGAAGCTAAACTTGGAAATCTGATTTTAGAACCTGCCTTACTTTAATAGATCAAAGAAACTCAAAAAGAAGATCTAGAAATTCAAAGGATTATCCAAGAGATATCACAAGATATATATAGGGATTTCCGAGTCGATGATGAAGGAATCCTTCGAATGGGCAATAGACTGTGTGTACCCCATAAATCATATTTAAGGCAAAAGTTAATGCAGGAGGCACATAATTCTGGATACACTGTTCATCCTAAAGAAACGAAGACATATCAAGAGTTGAAAAGTGCATATTGATGGAACAGGATGAAAAGGGATGTAGTGGAATTTTTGGCTAAATGTGAAGTATGTCAAAGGGTTAAAGTTGAACACCAAAAGCCAGGAGGATTGTTGAAGCCATTACCAATTCCTAAATGGAAATGGGATCAGATCTCTATGGACTTTGTATGTTCACTGCCTAAGACAAGTAGTGGACATGACACTGTATGGGTCGTTGTGGACCGACTCACTAAATTAGCACATTTTATACAAATCAATGTGACATATCCAATGGAAAAGCTAGCACAGATATATCTTAAAGAGATTGTTCAATTACATGAAATACCAGCTAGCATGGTATCGGATAGAGATCCACGCTTTGTTTCCAAATTCTGGAATGGGTTGCAGACAGCGTTAGGGATGCAGTTAAAGTTCAGTACTGCTTATCATCCCCAGAATGATGGACAAACAGAGAGGACTATATAGACTTTGGAAGACATGCTAAGGTCTTGTATATTGGAATTTAAAGGAAATTGGGATCAACACTTACCTTTGGTGGAATTCGCGTATAATAACAGTTATCATTCTAGTATTGGAATGCCGCCATATGAAACACTTTATGGTCGGAAGTGTAGATCACCATTATTTTGGGATAATTTGGAGAGAATGGCTGTTGGACATGGTACAAGAAACGATAGATAAAGAAGCTCAAAATCGACAAAAGAGCTGGGCAAATATGAAGAGAAGGGAATTGGAATTCAAAGAAGGAGATCATGTGTACCTTAAAGTGAATCCGATCAAGGGTCTTCATCATGGACGAAATCAAGGAAAATTAAGTCCTTGATATATTGGACCTTTTGAAATCTTGGATGGAGTGGGAGATTTAGCTTACCGATTGGAGTTACTTCCAAATCTGTCTGGTATACATAACGTGTTTCATGTATCGGTTCTGAAAAAATATGTATCTGATCCAGATAAAGTGGTTGAGTTGGAACCAATCCCATTGAAGGAGAACTTGACATATGAAAAACAACCTGTTCGAATAATGGACAGCAAAGTACACATTCTTAGAAACAAGGAAATTAGATATGTTAAGATTTTATGGGACCCCCAAACGGAAGAGATGACTTGGGAATTAGAAGATGAAGTTCGGAGGAATTACCTTATCTGTTTAAACCATCAAGTACGTATTAAGCTTTGACGACAAAGCTTATTTTAAGGGGGGGAGGATGTAAACCCCAAAATTTTTCACAATAGTATACGGTAATAAAATAGAAAATGTAAACTAGATAGTAAATTTAGAACCCGATAAAAATGCTAGAATGGGTAATAAACTCATTCTTAGTTTGAAAAACCCGAATAAAAATTTCCCCGACCTTAATAGATACCAAAAAATAAGATTTCGTCTTGAACTGATAATTCAAGATATAATTAGAAGTAGCTTTAAATTTCAAAACCGATAGGATATAGTCTAATAACAAAGCTTATTAGTATAAAACAATAATCCAAAGATGAATTACTAAGATTATAAATACATAATATATACTAATAGCGATTAATAATTATTAATTTAGGTCTAAAATAAAAATTCCAAACCCACTGTTATACTTATTAGGAAATTCTGAATTTATTAGGACTTGGTTCCTAATTTAATTTATTAAATTTGAAAAATTTAATTGTGTAAGTTAAAATACTAAAAATAATTAATATTAGTAAAAATATTTTGGTTAATTACTATTAACCAAATAATAAGCAAATCAATTAAAAAAATGAAAATGAAAAACCAAATGCTGAAAGCAAATCACGGATTGAAGTTTGGGACGAAAGGCTTCACGCTACAATTCTTCCACGCACAACACATGGAGCACGTTCAACAGCAGCAAATTTGAATCCTCAGCTCCAGTCCACTCCATCTTCACGTTGCAGCATCCACGTTGGAACAGAGCAAATAACACAAATATAAGTTGGGAAACAGAGCTTTCATGTTTAGAGCAGAGCATCCACGTATAGCAGCAGCAGTAGCAAAGGGAAATCTTGGTTGTAGCAAGCTGATTTTTGTCCAACTTTGCTCCAAATTTAACACCCAAATTAAACTTGAAAAAACACCCAACCAATCCAAAAGCTCCACCTATAATCCACAATTAATGCACAAGAATTACAGACCAAATTAAAGAGTAAAATAGTAGCAAATTGGAACTCAAAGTTCCATGATCAGCAGCAACAAATAGAAACTTCAGCTGTAGAATTCCATTTTCCTGTCCAACATTGATCTAAAATTTGAACTGTAAAATCCAAATGAAACTGACCTATAATCCAACCACAACACTCTGCATCTGATCAACAATAAATGACAAGAATTTCAGCTTAAATAAACAACCAAAACAACTCCAAATGTTCTTGCGAATTCGGATCCAACAAGCTGCAATAGAGGAAAATTCAAACCAAAATACAGCAGCACACATACCCAATTTGAGCTCCGATTTTTGTAGGATTCCTAGGCTCATTTGAGCTGAAAATTTTGACTAATTAAACACCAATAGAAGGCCTCTAAATGCAAACTTTAAACACCAAGAATCAATTAAAAATCGGATATAGAAATCTGTCCATAAATTCAAGAAAAACTGCTTTAGAAATTTCAACTTTTTCAACTCCAAATTTAATCCGATTTTGATCCGGTTTTTAAAAAAGTTGAGCCCTTAAATTTACACATGTAAATGGCATTAATTAAATACCAAACAAACACAATTAATGCCCCTCAAAATTAGCCACAAATCTGTCAAAATAAAGTCACAATTTGTGATCCAAATTTGCCAAATTCGTATGGAAATTACCAGCTGCAAATTTGAGTTCTCTTAAGCCCAAAACACTCTCTTTAGCCTCCTAAATTTAGTCTAACCTTAGTAAATATATATAGGCTTAAGTTAGCTACAAATTTAGCTCACAACTCCCACAAAAATCACTCTAAAAATATAGCTACAAAAAGTTACGTCCAGCCTTTTCTTTTTCCTCCTTTGCAACGCATTTACTTAGCTTGGAAACCTCTTAAGACAAGACATAAACCTCGAGTTGTTCCCCATAGTCCATCTATACACTAAACACATTAAGAACATCAATTCCTCATCTCCAACAACATCTAAAACCAAGTTAAAAATTCTTGGTTTACCATAAACCCAAGTGGGAACTAGCTTAACAAGGTAAAAATCTTTGTTATAATTAGTAAACTTTCATTATAGTTAATGCAGTTAACTTCTAATTTAGCTAGGAATTTATCATCTAACCTTTGATATAGGTTTGATTCTTGCTTAGAAAGGGAGTTGGAAATCCTTTTCCATTCCAAGCCAAGGTAAATTCTAAACTATCAACATATCCTTATTATATTTGTGTATAGACATTAGGATGAATTGTTTAGCATTGAAGAAAGGTTATGCGGTTGGAATAAATTGTTAATCCATTGATGAATTCAAGTGAATGGATTGTTGATGTGTTAGAAATGTTTAGATATTGTTGGCTAAGAAAGACAATAAGTTAGAAATATTATAAATATAGTAGTAATAAATTCGGATTTAGGAATGAAGTGGACAAAACAAGACTCAAATTTCATCTAAACTAGTCTTAATTCATACCTAATGCTTCTAAGACCTTATATGAACATAAAACTTGATAAAACAAGCTTTAAAAGCATGATTAAGAGTTCTACATCACAAGAAAAATATTATGAACAAATTCACAGAAATTATACATGTTAATACCTCTATAAGTTATGAATGAGCTTAGGATATGAATGAAGGTTTAAATGATAAAATGAGATCCCCTAAAATAATATACAATCAAAAGAAACTTAATAAAACTAAACATTAGATATCCTTTTTCTATAAGAATAAATACCTTAAGAAATCGATATAAGCATAGAACTTATATAAAATACTGACATAGGACACTTAGACACTTATAGGAATTTAATATTCTATTTATAAATATTATCGATGAATATTTTCATATCAATAGGTAATTTCGATACTATTGAGGATTTCCCCATCGATTACTACGACTGATCAATTTGAGCAGGTGAGTAACTCAGACTTATTACATTGTTTGTGATTGTAGTTTAACTGCATTATAATTGTAGACACCCAATTTTTGCCCAAATTAATTAAGGCTTAAATTTAATTAAACTCATTTTTCCAAAAGCCTTAAGTATTGATGAAATTGGCTAAGTGATCAAGGCACAGGCCAAATGGCCTATTGGTTAAATACATTGACCCAAACACACTCAAGCTCAAGGACACAGGTTCAAACTCTAGCAAAGGCAAATTTTTTGCCTTTTTATCATTTTTGCCTTTTCATCTTTCTCAAAGTGACTTTTGCCTTACTTTGCATCAATTTTTAACTGACAAAACAACATTAATTGTTGAAATTGATGATGCAATTGCAAAGTAGTTATGGAATATGAAAGATTAGTGCACAATTTATGTGTAAAAACAACCCAAAAGTCACAAAATTCGTGCTAAAAAAATTGGGAAAAAATACAATTTGCAAAGCATTCAATTGCACATTAATGAGGAGTTACAAGAATTGAATGAAAATTGGATTATTTATCTACCCAAATTAAATGATTTGATGAAGGATATGAGAAATCAATCATCAATTCATCAGTTTCAAACAAATTAAAAACGAATTTTCAAATTAAATTCGTGCAAACAAAGAGGCAAAAATCGATTCGTTTTCGAAACTGTTCGAAACGTAAAATTGAGCTTGCAACCTATAAATAGGGGGTACTAGGATCAAAAGGCACAAGTCAATTTCAAGAAACACATACACAATAGGATCAATTCGAAGTTTTCAAGTTTACGGTTAAAATTCGAATTTTTTCAAATTCGAAGTTCTTGGATCAGATTTGATCCAAATTGAATGTTTCAAGAATATTAGAAACTTGATTTAGATGATTTAGTGTGCTTAGATTTGCTCGAATTACTCAAATTAATCTCTGCAAATTTTTTTTTATCCTCACCACCGTACGACCACCACCGGAGCCGCCTCTTGCCGCCGTTCTGGGTGCACGCCACCACCACCAGAAGCTTCACCGTCGCACCAGAAGTCGGGCCGACAAACTCCTAGCCGCCGACAACCACCGGAGCCGCCGGAATCCACCCCGAAAAGTCGCGTAATCATCTTTCTTGCCTGATCGGGTCGGATCCGACCCGAAAATCCGAAGCCCAACCCGGTCCGGTCATCGGTCAACGGTCAACGGTCGTCGGTCAACGGTCAGCCTAGATCAGACGGCCTAGATTCAATCATCCAGATCAGACAGTCTAGATTTGATCAAGCAGATCACGGCCTAGATTCAATCATCCAGATCAGACGGTCCAGATTTGATCAAGCAGATCAGCGGCCCAGATTCAATCAAAGCAAATTAGACGGCCCAGATTTAATCATCTTGATCAACGCCTCAGATTTGGTCGATTCCATCAACACGATCAGGATCAGTCAACGCGATCGACGCTCCAGATCTCGTCCGCTTCATCCAACGGTCTACAGGTCAGTCCGCATTATTTTATTATTAGTTTATTATATAATTAATTTTGGAAAATAATAAAAAATATTAAAAATAGCAAAAAATAGTAAAAAATCATAAAAAATTCAGAAAAATCCAGAAAAATCAAAATAATTATTTTTCATATAAATTTATTTTTTTTATTTTTGATATTTTTCAATATTTTTAATATGTATTTATACATAAATTGCTTTAAGAAATGCATATTTAATGCATGAAAAATAATTTAATATATTATAAAATGTTTTGAATATGTTGTGAGTTTATGTGATGATTAAATAAAAAAAATAAAAAATAAAAATAATAATAATGGTAATAATAATGAAAAAATAAAATAAAAATGACAAAATTGAATTTTCCAAAACCAAAACAAAAAAAAAAAAAATGATTTTGGACTTAGAAAAATATGTTTTCATGAAATGAAAATCAATTGATTAGATCATAGGATCATCAAAAAATGATTTTCATAAAAATTCAAAATTTAATGAACTTTAAAGTGAGAATAGTTCAAAAATTAAAATTGATCAACAAATTAAAGTTCTTTTAAAAGAACTACGTTTTGTCTGATCTCGATTAGCGAGTACGTAGGCACCTGCGGGCACGACATTAAAAATAAAAAAAAATGTTTTGTTTTTTTTTTGTGAATAATTCTTTTGTAAATATAAGTTTTTTTTTAAAAAAAATATATTCGTTGTTATTCATGTTCTAAAAAAATAATAAAAAATAAAAATGAAGAAAAGCATATAAAAAATAAAAATGAAGGATTTGACTTGTAAATATTTCTGTTATAATATATTATTAGAGTTTTTTTTTTTTTTAGCATGAAAAGGATATAATTATAAAGTTTTAAAATTCCAAAAGTGGTAACCGATTTGGTTTTAATAGGTAGCCCCCGAATTCATGATATCTAGTTTTAAAAAGTCGATTTTTTTAATCAAATTTTTTTCGCAGACTAGTAGCTAAGTTAGGATCAATCACCCATTGATCCTAAGCTTTTGTTTTTTTTTTTCCCGATTTATATCGGGTGGCGACTCTAAAAAGTTTTTTTCAAAAATTAAAGATTCTTTTTAACCCCTAGTCGAAGGATTCATGTTAAATGGGTTCGGGTTTAATGTGAATCGGGTTAGGAGAAATGAACCAGATAGTGGAAAAAAATCCAGGCGCGACAGCTTGGCGACTCCACTAGGGACTATTTAAATTTTTTTAAAAAAAAAAAGAGGCTAGCCACTTCGAATTATAAATTTAATTTATCCTTGCTCAATTTTTGTAAATTAGAATATATATTTTTGTATATTATATTGAATAATTGTTTTGTAAATATATACTAACCTTGCAGTATGAAAAGAAAGCAAAAGCTTGATTGTTTGTTTATTTATTTATGTTTAGCATTTGCATTAGCATAAATGTGTGCTAGATACGGTCGGACCAGGCCGTCTTAAGAGCCTAAGCGAGGAGGACGAAGTAAGGTCCGGGGCTGTGGCTTTCCACCCTCTAGATCAAGAAATGTCCTCCCACTCCGGTTTAGTACCACTAAATCGGGGACCTATAGAACCTACCAAATCATTATTCAACATGGGATTTTGACCAAACTTTTCAAAAAAAAATGGAGTTGTATTTTCTTCCAAAAAATGTTTTTTCAAAAATAAAAAAATTTCAAAAAAGTCCACCAAATTTTTTTAAAAAAGTGGAGTTGTTTCTTTCCTAAAAAAGGAAGTTTTCAAAAATCAAACATTTTTTTTAGTAAATAAAATTTTAGATTGAGATGGTTTTTAAACCTTTATTTTTTAAAAAAAAATTAATACCACTTCAAGTAAAGTTTTTTTTCATTATCCCCATTGGCATGGATAGTGACTAATTTCTTTTTTCTCAAATGGAGTCTTAATTAATTTTGTTATTTTTTAAAAAAAAAAAGATTTTCAAAAAAATGATTTTTCATCAATTCCAACAAAACTTTTTCACCAAAACTTTCAGGGTCCTTATCTCCATTTATATGGATAGCGACCAAAATTTTTTTAAAAAATGGAGTTATTTTTTTGCTTTAAAAAAAAAGGTTTTCAAAAAAAAATAATTTTTCATCAACTCCAGCAAAATTTTTTCATCAAATTTTCAAGGTCATTATCCCCAATTGCATCTGTATGCTTGCATCTTTGCATCTTTTTTAAGAAAAAAATAAAAAAAATAAAAATGTGTACAGTAGACTTGTAAATACTCATAGAGAAATTTTGTCCACCTATAGTTATAGGTCCTCTCCAATCAAAATTACCTTTGTCATATGTATTCCTCTCCCTTGTCTTCAGGGATAATCATCCCTGTAAAAATCAACCCCCATTTGAATTTCCTTCTAAAAGAAAAAGGGGGGTCTTTTTTTGTCCACTATTCTTGTAAAATAATTTTTGCCTTAAAGAAAAAAGAAAAAAATGAATTATTTTTGTAAATATCCTTTTTCCACTTTAGATAAATAATCATTTTCAAACATTCTTTTTTGTAAATATCCATCAACAACTTTCTTTTTTTTCGAAGATTTTTTTCAAAAAAATGAGAACAAAAAGTTGTTGTCTAAAAAAAAGAGAATAAAAGTTTTTCAAACTTGTTCTCCAACAATTTTTTTTAAGAAAAAAAAATGAAAATTGTTTTCCAACAAATGAGAAAGAGAATAAAGTTATTTTCAAAAAATAAAAAAATAAAAAATTAGAAAAGAAAAAATTGCCAACAGAAAAAGAATGTTTCAAAATTGTTACCTCAATGATCATTCATTTTAAGCTAAAGGCAAATGAAATCAAAACTAGGGGCAACCAAAAGGACTTTACCGATTAGGGGCATTTGATAAATCCAAATGGGGCATTTAGTTATATATCCTGAGGCAATAAAAAAAATGGATGATTGAAAACCCAAGAATTCTTATTAAATAGTGGCCTAGAATGAAAAGAGGCAAACTTAATCCCAAACACATACCCTACACACTAAGAGTGGAGTGAATTGTGAGAGATAAAATGGACTCATTCCTTAAAGAGGTCTAGTTTGAATTTGATACATAGGTCAAAGTGACATTAGGCATTCATTTCAAAGTCCTAAACACATTATCCTTTGTTAACCCATTTGAGCCTATTAAGGAAGAATTTTTTAAAATTAAGCCCTGTCAAGAACCACCCTACATTAGGGTACCCCACAACGGGGCAATTTGGAGGTCAGGGTCATTATCAAGGAGAAAAAGGATTAACTTATATGCACTTGCCCTAGTTGCATCAATTCAAGAGTGTCAATTGACATAAATAAATCATTTCCTTTGAAAGGAAGAAGAGTTTCTATCCCAAACCATACACAATCCATATACTTTGAGCTATAAGCCATCCAATGGAAAAAATACAAATCACCTTGCAAAAGAAGAAGAAAAAAGGGATACATGAATAAAGTGCCAAAAAAAAAATGAGGAATAGCCAAGCAAGGTGATTAAACCAAGAAATTAGAAGCATATGCTCAAAGTTCAAAGCCCATCAAAACACAAGGTCCAAAATTTATATCATGGACCCACCCACAATTCCACCCTTTAGAGACTCTTTGGATCAAAGGAGTTGATTTATTAATGCTCTTGAAAACTAGGAATAAGTGCATATTCAAGTTTTCCTTAAGGGTTCTTGACTTGTAAACCCGGGATGTGTTGAAAAATTTTCAAAAAAAAAAAAAAGAAGCCTTTATGAAATATCTCTTTTCGATTAAAGCCAACAACCAAAAGCCCACATTACAGTCCAAAAAAGACTTAATAGATTGACCAAAGTGTGTCACTTGCAAGCCGAACCATAATTTTTGGAATCCGAGTCAAATGTGTGAAAATAAACCTAAGAGAGTGTAAGGAAGTCCTCTTTGATTAGGTAACTTAAAATAAGATAACCAACCTTGGTGTAAGAATCATCCCAGGGGCATGAAATCATTTGCCCCAATTTGAAAGAAGTCTGCCTCAGGGTTAGGAATTAATTGCCCCAAAGTTGGAAACAATGCCCCAATTTTCAAATTAATGTCCTAAAAGAAAAACTTTGCCCCCAATGATTAAAATTTTTTAATAAAAGACATTAGGTGGTTAATAGTGAAGCCTTAGGCTGAAAAAAAAAATGAGTGATCAATGGGGCAAACCCTATTTATGATTATTTTTACCTGTTGGTAACTTTAAAAAGAGTTGGAATTCAAAAAGAAAAAAGGAAACTTTTTACCTTTAAAAGGTCCAAGAAAAGAAGGAATTTCTTCCAAAAAAACAAAAATAAAAATAAAAAGTTTTTTCCAAATATCTGAAAAGTAATAAAAAAATTAAAAAAAAAGAGAAAATGAGTTTTCTTCATTAAAAGTAAAAAAAATTGCCTTTGGTTTAAATTTTTAAAATAAAAGAATAAAAAAAACTTTGCAAAAATTAGCCAAAAAAAAAAATTTAAGCTACGGTTTTCAAAACTTGATTTTCAAGTTTGTGTTTAAGTTTTAGGATCACCCGCTCAAAGGAGCGTCATCCTATTGGTTTAAGTTTTAGGATCGATTGCTCAAAAAAGCGTCATCCTATTTAAGTATTAGGGTCACCCGCTCAAAGGAGCGTCATCTTACCTTTCAATCTTTAGGATTATATGCCCAAAGGAGCATCATCCTATTTCTTCAACATCAGGATAGTCTGCTCAAGGGAGCGTTGTCTTTTTTTTTCAATCTTTAGGATCGTATGAGCTTCATCCCATTCCTCAAATTGAGAATCGCCAACTCAAGGAAGTGTTGTGCTGCCTTGTCAAGTTGTAAGTTTTAGGCCAGCTCAAGGAGCGCCTTAACAAGTCGAGTGTCAGCTCGAGAAGCGCACTAATGTTAAAACCAAACGCCAGTTCATAGGGTACGTTTGAACCAAGTTTCCAAAGTTTTCAAGAAAAGCTTGAAGTCCATCCGAGTCTTCCAAGAAGAAAGAAAAACTTGAAGCCCATCCAAGTTTTCAAACCAAGTCTTCCAAAAAAAAAAAGAGAAAGAAAAACTTGAAGCCCATCCAAGTTTTCAAACCAAGTTTTCCAAAAAAAAAAAGAAAAACTTGAAGCCCATCCAAGTTTTCAAACCAAGTTTTCCAAAAAAAAAGAAAACTTGAAGCCCATCCAAGTTTTCAAACCAAGTTTTTCAAAAAAAAAAAACTTGAAGCCCATCCAAGTTTTCAAAGCAAGTTTTCAAAAAAAAAAAGAAAAACTTGAAGCCCATCCAAGTTTTCAAAGAAAATGCTTGAAGCCCATCCAAGTCTCCCAAAAAAGAAAAAAGTCTTAAGCCTATTCGAGTTTTCCAAAAAAGAAAAACCAAGTCCCTAAGTGGATCAGAAAAAACCAGTTCCCCAAGTGGATCAAAAAAACCAAGTCCCCAAGTGGATCAGAAAAACCAAGTCCCTAAGTGGATTAGAAAAAAGCAGTTCCCCAAGTGGATTAGAAAAAAACCAAGTCCCTAAGTGGATTGAAAAATCACAAGTACCCCTCAGTCTAGACTCGACAGATAGTCTAGTACTGACCAAAATACAAAATCCATCCTTTAGAGATGGTGACCAAATACAAAATCCATCCTTTCGAGATGGTGACCAAATACAAAATCCATCCTTTCGAGATGGTGACCCAAATTCAAAATCCATCCTTTAGAGATGGTGACCAAATTCAAAATCCATCCTTTAGAGATGGTGACCAAATACAAAATCCATCCTTTTGAGATGGTGACCAAATACAAAATCCATCCTTTTGAGATGGTGACCCAATACAAAATCCATCCTTTTGAGATGGTGACCAAATACAAAATCCATCCTTTCGAGATGGTGACCTAATTCAAAATCCATCCTTTCGAGATGGTGACCTAATTCAAAATCCATCCACTCAAGATGATAGTGACTAAATTCAAAATCCATCCACTCAAGATGGTGATCAAGACAATTCAGAAGTCCTTCCATTCCAGATGGTGACCAAGACCAAATGACCAAATTAAAGCCCATAGGTCCGACAGATGACCTAGCAGTATTCTGAGTCTAGGCCTGACAGATGGCCTATCTTTTCTCAAAATCTAGACCTAACAGATGGTCTATCAGTTTTCTAAGTCTAGGTCCGACAGTTGATCTAGCAAATCTCAAAATCTAGACCCGACAGATGGTCTATCAATCTAGGCCCGACAAATGGCCTAGTAAATTCCAAAATCTAGACCCGACAGATGGTCTATCAATCTAGGCCCGACAGATGGCCTATCATCTAGACCCGACAGATGGTCTATCAGTTTTTAGTCTAGGCCCGACAGATGGCCTATCATTTTCTAGACCCGACAGATGGTCTATCAGTTTTTTAGTCTAGGCCCGATAGATGTCCTATCATTTTCTAGACCCGACAGATGGTCTATCAGTTTTTTAGTCTAGGCCCGACAAATGGCCCATCATTTTCTAGACCCGACAGATGGTCTATCAGTTTTTAGTCTACGCCCGACAGATGGCCTATCATTTTCTAGACCCGACAAATGGTCTATCAGTTTTTTAGTCTAGGCCCGACAGATGGCCTATCAGTTTTCTAAATCTAGACCCGACAGACGGTTTATCAGTTTTTTTAAATCTAGACCCGACAGATGGTCTATCAGTTTTCTAAGTCTAGGTCCGACAGTTGATCTAGCAAATCTCAAAATCTAGACCCGACAGATGGTCTATCAGTTTTCTAAGTCTAGGTCAGACAGTTGACCTAGCAAATCTCAAAATCTAGACCCGACAGATGGTCTATCAGTTTTCTAAGTCTAGGTCCGACAATTGACCTAGCAAATCTCAAAGTCTAAACTCGACAAATAGTTTAGCACAAGATAAAAATCTCTTTATGAAATTTGGGAGGAGAAGCTAAGCAAAAATTGGTTATCTTTTTGTCTTTGTGGCAAAAGTTTTGTTCAAACTTTACCACAAAGAGGGGCAGTTGTAGACACCCAATTTTTTGCCCAGATTAATTAAGGCTTAAATTTAATTAAACTCATTTTTCCAAAAGCCTTAAGTATTGATGAAATTGGCTAAGTGATCAAGGCACAGGCCAAATGGCCTGTTGGTTAAATACATTGACCCAAACACACTCAAGCTCAAGGACACAGGTTCAAACCCTAGCAAAGGCAAATTTTTTGCCTTTTTATCATTTTTGCCTTTTCATCTTTCTCAAAGTGACTTTTGCCTTACTTTGCAACAATTTTTAACTGACAAAACAACATTAATTGTTGAAATTGATGATGCAATTGCAAAGTAGTTATGGAATATGAAAGATTAGTGCACAATTCATGTGTAAAAACAACCCAAAAGTCACAAATTTCGTGCTAAAAAAAAATTGGGAAAAAATACAATTTGCAAAGCATTCAATTGCACATGAATGAGGAGTTACAAGAATTGAATGAAAATTGGATGATTTATCTACCCAAATTAAATGATTTGATGAAGGATATGAGAAATCAATCATCAATTCATCAGTTTCAAACAAATTAAAAACGAATTTTCAAATTAAATTCGTGCAAACAAAGAGGCAAAAATAGATTCGTTTTCGAAACTGTTCGAAACGTAAAATTGAGCTTGCAACCTATAAATAGGGGGTACTAGGATCAAAAGGCATAAGTCAATTTCAAAAAACACATACACAATAGGATCAATTCGAAGTTTTCAAGTTTACGGTTAAAATTCGAATTTTTTCAAATTCGAAGTTCTTGGATCAGATTTGATCCAAATTGAATGTTTCAAGAATGTTAGAAACTTGATTTAGATGATTTAGTGTGCTTAGATTTGCTCGAATTGCTCAAATTAATCTCTACAAAATTTTTTTTAATTTTTTTTATCCTCACCACCGTACGACCACCACCGAAGCCGCCTCTTGCCGCCGTTCTAGGTGCACGCCACCACCACCAGAAGCTTCACCGTCGCACCAGAAGTCGGGCCGACAAACTACCAGCCGCCAACGACCACCGGAGCCGCTGGAATCCTCCCCAAAAAGTCGCGTAATCATCTTCCTTGCCCAATCGGGTCGGATCCGACCCGAAATCTGACCCGAAAATCCGAAGTCCAACCGGGCCGGTCATCGGTCAACGGTCAACGGTCGTCGGTCAACGGTCAACGGTCAACCTAGATCAGACGGCCCAGATTCAATCATCCAGATCAGACGGTCCAGATTTGATCAAGCAGGTCAGACGGCCCAGATTCAATCATCCAGATCAGACGGTCTAGATTTGATCAAGCAGATCAGCGGCCCATATTCAATCATCCAGATTAGACGGTCCAGATTTGATCAAGCAGATCAGCGGCCCAGATTCAATCATCCAGACGGTCCAGATTTGATCAAGCAGATCAGCGGCCCAGATTCAATCAAAGCAAATCAGACGGCCCAGATTTAATCATCTTGATCAACGCCCCAGATTTGGTTAATTCCATCAGACGATCAGAATCAGTCAACGCGATCGACGCTCCAGATCTCGTCCACTTCATCCAACGGTCCAGGTCAGTCCGCATTATTTTATTATTAGTTTATTATATAATTAATTTCGGAAAATAATAAAAAATAGTAAAAAATTCATAAAAAATTCAGAAAAATCCAGAAAAATCAAAATAATTATTTTTCATATAAATTTATTTTTTTTATATTTTTTTATATTTTTGAATATTTTTAATATGTATTTATACATAAATTTCTTTAAGAAATGCATATTTAATGCATGAAAAATAATTTTAATATATTATAAAATGTTTTAAATATGTTGTGAGTTTATGTGATGATTAAATAAAAAAAATAAAAAATAAAAAATAATAATAATGGTAATAATAATGATAAAAATGAAATAAAAATGACAAAATTGAATTTTCCAAAACCAAAAACAAAAAAAAAATGATTTTGGACTTAGAAAAATATGTTTTCATGAAATGAAAATCAATTGATTAGATCATAGGATCATCAAAAAATGATTTTCATAAAAATTCAAAATTTAATGAATTTAAAGTGAGAATAGTTCAAAAATTAAAATTGATCAACAAATTAAAGTTCTTTTTAAAAGAACTACGTTTTGTCTGATCTCGATTAGCGAGTACGTAGGCACCTGCGGGGCGACATTAAAAATAAAAAAAATGTTTTGTTTTTTTTTTTGTGAATAATTCTTTTGTAAATATAAGTTTTTTTTAAAAAAAATATATTCGTTGTTATTCATGTTCTAAAAAAATAATAAAAAATAAAAATGAAGAAAAGCATATAAAAAATAAAAATGAATGATTTGACTTGTAAATATTTCTGTTATAATATATTATTAGAGTTTTTTTTTTAGCATGAAAGGGATAAATTATAAGTTTAAAATTCCAAAAGTGGTAACCGATTTAGTTTTAATAGGTTAGTCCCCGAATCCATGATATCTGGTTTTAAAAGTTGATTTTTTTTAAATCAAACTTTTTTCGCAGACTAGTAGCTAAGTTAGGATCAATCGACCCATTGATCCTAGCTTTTGTTTTTTTTCCTGATTTATATCGGGTGGCGACTCTAAAAAGTTTTTTTCAAAAATTAAAATTTCTTTTAACCCCTAGTCGAGGATTCATGTTAAATGGGTTCGAGTTTAATGTGAATCGGGTTAGGAGAAATGAACCAGATAGTGGAAAAAATTCAGGCTCGACAATAATACAAGAATAATAATGATGAACTCGTGTGTATATGGGTTATGGGTTTTGCTTGCTGTTTGAAATTATTTGTTTGGCAAATAATATTAACTAAAAGTGATAATGGATTACTTATGAATTTACTGTATGTGAAGCATGTTGAGTGTCTGAATGAAGTTCGAACACTTATAACCCAACTAAAAATTATTGTAATCATAAATAAATGAAACATGCATTGCATAAATTGCACATACTGCATTATAATTATGTGATAGCCTACTACGTGTTAAAATTTCGGTTCTGTGGTAATACTTGGTTTTTCTAGACAAGAGGCTAGTAGTTTTACTCAAGCTTACCTTTGTTCTGTCGATTCCATGGAAACTAACTGGTAATGAAGGACGCCGCCCATGGTATCGCTGTGAAATGTCTAACAATTAGTGGAGCTTCTAAGGCTTAAAACATGAAATGAGTGTTTAAAACAACATTAACACAAAGAGATAATAATTGTGAGGATTGTGGCTTTTTTGCGTACTTAGTTTCTCCTAGGTAGGTGATTCATAGATCGGTTTTCCTTCAACTCCGATGAGAGGGCGTAAATCTCCATCCCGTTTAGATTCCGGATTGTCCAAGCTTGTAATTGTTTATGTGTTTGATTGATGCATTACATATGATTGATAATAACTTGCTTGTTGTATGATAAGTTCCGGTTATTCACTGAGCCCGCGGTTTATGGTCACACTCCTACAGTCCTTATAGGATGACACTTAAGCCTTGGTTGGTAGCTTCTAGGAGCTTAGAGCCGGTATGTTTCTAAAGCTGGAAGAGTCTTGGAAACAGGGAGAATAGTTTTATTATTTATATATATTAATTGGTGTTAGTACATCAATTTTATTATCTGAGGACTTAGAAAGTTTCATGGTTTGTAATAGTTATTAAGACAGTAAGACCTATTTATGGTATTGTAATTTTATTTGCTTTCATCATTTCTTATCATACAACCAAAAATATCATATTTTGTTAAACTTATGTCATTTTCCAAAGTAGTTCTAGCAATAATATGTGTATTTGATATTGTCTGGGTTATTAGGCTGTATCATATTATATGTATTACTACTAGGGTACTATTGGGGCATGATAATTGAAAAATCCAAGCTTGATAACTTAGTAACTGCACTAGGGAGGCTTATTTTTTAAGAGGGCTAGCTACCTAAAGTTCTTAAAATAAAATTTATTCTTTTATGCTTGATATTGTATTATTATTATACATGACATGTAAATATGTTGTACTAATATTTGCTTTCAAGTGGTGTAAATAAGTTTTCCCGAATGACTTTTAGGGGCACTTAAGTGTTTTTTTTTTCTTTTTTTTTTTTGCGGGGGGGGGGGGGGAGTGGGATTTTTAATAAAAAATGTGTGTTAGATGTGGTTGAAACCAAGCCATCTTAGGACTTTAGGACGAGAGGCCCTAGTAGGTCTTGGGTGTTGTGCTTAACCTACAGCATGAGACACAAATTAGGCCCCCCACTCCATTGACATAATTTGCGGTCCGTTAATCGAGGATCATTTAGAATCCATCCAATTGCATTTATGAACATTGGTTGACAAAAAATAATAGCGAGGCATACCTTAAAGAATTACAATTTCAAATCCTTTTTAAAATCCTCCTCTTTAAATATTTTAATTCATTTTTTTTAAAAAACAAAGTTGTAACTTAAATGAAACTATGAAAATTGCCCTATTATTAATTGGTTATCAACCCTTAAATTTGCATCCGTGTGAATTGCATATATAATATGTGATGTTAAACTTATTAGTAGTCCTATTTTTTTTTGGAAAAAAATAGAGATAAATTTTTTTTCCTTTACTCTTGTAATATAATTATAATTAATCTTGTAACTTTTTCCTATTTTGCAAATAAATAAAATTTCAAAAAAAATAAAAAATCAAATGGCTCATTATAATTTTCATGAACTTACTAGGAAGATGTAAAGGGATCCACAAGAAATGATGCGACTTGTTCTCATCTCAGGGATAAGTATGAAGATTGATGTAGTTTAGTATACTATACATACTACTACTAAATGGTCCAGTTATGAAGATTTACCAGATTTTCCAGGTATGGATTGGCTTATAATGGTCCAGTTCCTTGGTCCATGTTGTTGAACAAGAGTTTTTAATAAATCATCCTCTTCAAGACTCCATGGACCTTTGGTACGATCAGCTTTTCTCTGTTCGAACTCCATTCTTCTCATGATTCCTTAACCCTAAAGCCAATGAGATAGATTTACCACGAGAATTTAAAAGTGAAAAACTTTTTAGAGAGAAAGAGGGAGAGAGGAAGAGAAAGATATTAGGTTTAGGTTGGTTTTTTGGTCTTGGTTTTAAAGAGGGGTTACGATGGAGCAGGTTATAACCGAGAAACAATCTAAAATCTCGGATGGAGTAAATTCCTTGTGGTAGGGTTGTTTGTTACCTAATAAATCTAGGAGCAGCGATGGAACCTGGCATAAACAGATTCGGAAAGTTGAATTCGAAGGTGAAAATACAAATTTGAATTTCAAGTGTCTTTTTTTTTTCTTTTTTCTTTTATAATTATTTTTAGGGTTTTTTTCTAATTTTTTAGTGAAATATTTTTTAACAGTATACATATATATTGCTTTCTAAAGCACATAAATGCATATACGAGGGCCTTTATTTGTTATTTAAAACCTATATATATTATTAGCACATAAGCATTGGCATTACAATTATCTAAAAACATTAGACTTAAATACAAATCAAAATAACAACAAGAAATACCTTATATCTCTACAGTTATCATTAAAAATAACTATTTAAATTATTTTATATCTATATATCATGATCTAAAATAACTTATCCATATGGATTCATGCCTCCAAAAGTGGAAGGGCACAACAGGGGAAGTAATTCCGACAAATCTAAAGTTTCTGAAAAAGCAGAAAAGGAAAATTTCAATACAAGATTTAATGTTTTTGACCAATATGGAAGATGATTTATTTGATAATGATCATATAAATGAGGGCGTTAATTTGGAAACTTTTAATGAAAATAATATCAAGTCAATCAAAGTTTATCACGAGAATCTTCTAAATAAGATTTGGAAACTTTGAATGAAAATGATATCAAGTCAATCAAAGTTTATCATGGAGAATCTTCTAAATAAGATTTGGAAACTTTCAATAAAAATGATATCAAGTCAATCAAAGTTTATCACAGAGAATCTTTTAAATAAGATTTGGAAACTTTGAATCAAAATGACATTAAGTTAACCAAAGTTTATGATAGAAAATCTTTTAAACAAGGAAAGAATAATATGAACCGGTCTAAGGAAACTATGAAAGTGAATCATGCGTATTTGAATAATATGCTGCTATTAAAAATTTGATTAACAAGGAAAATGCCAATCTAAATAATGATCAAGTTAACCAAAGATAGTCTATTGAGCCTAAAGTTCCTGAGGATGTATCTAGAGTTGGGCATACGGATCGTAGTCTACGGACCAACCTATTTACCTACATAAAAAGTGGGCCACAACCAAATTGATTTCGCCTATTTAACCTGTAGGCCAAAGCGGCTAGCTCGTGGGACAAAGTTGAAAAAAAAAACAGAGAAAAAGTTTAAGAATAAGAATAATAAAACATATTAGAGATTATTTATGATATATTATGGAACAAACTGAATTGGTACATGCACCATGAGTCTTATAATATTCTTTAAATATGTATTTATTGATTTAAACGTATTATGATATATAATAAATCATTTAAAAACTTGTTTTTACTTATAAAAAAAAGTAACAAATTAACCTTTTATATATAAAACCCTAAAATATATAAATATTCTAATTTTCATATAAACTAGCATCAAAATAATAATAATAAATAAAAAAAGCATTTTGGCCCAATCAAGGGAGTAATTTTCCCAATCAAGACATAGCACTTGTAAATTACAAAGAGAGCTTTATCGAATACTTTATTATTAACTCGTGACCCACATCCCAAACTATTATTTCTCACCACATTTTTCCCTTTTCTCTCTCTCTCTCTCTGCCAAACCAATTTGAGCTGTAACTAAAGCAGGAATGATCGAGTTCCTCCGTCGTAGACTAGTATAAGCCAATGGGAAGGATTAAACGATCCCAAGATTTAAGCCCTTGGAAAGCACATAAGTGTAGACGCTCCATTTTTCAAAAATTAAGGTTATAATATATAATGAAAATAAATATTATATTAAGCCCAAAATATACTAAAAGAAAATAAAATATAAGAATTATATAATGTTAATATTATAAACTTTAAATAAATATTTTGGGTTAACATAATATGAATTTTTATTATTTATAATTTTTTGAAATAATTAAATGGTCTAAATAAGTTAGCCAATTTAATTTGGGCTAATTTTGAAGCCTTAAACATAATTTGTGTGCAAACAAATTTGAGGCATAGGCCAATAACCTATACGGATAAGTCTCTGCATTGCACATTGGAGACTTGGGTTTAAATATGGCAAGAGGCAAACTACCTCATTTTTTTCTCTCCCTAGTGCCACCTGTCATGTTCTGATTGGAGGAGATGACGTCAACCATCTCCCTTGTTGGGAAAGATGGCAGATTTCATCGCACATCATGCTTGGACGACCATGTTCAAGGCTGGTTTTGACGGAATTTTCTTTGCAATTTCACCAAATTGATGGTGAAATCACCAAGTACTCGTAGAATAATGTGAATTAAGACCGATGTTTTTGTCATGGTTCGTAATTTAAGGGTGTCAAAATCAAGCTCGAAAATTAGGGAAAGTCAAGTGGTGTAATACTTCTTTAATGGCATTTTTGACGAATTTAAGACGAATTGAAGCTTCTTGGAACTTTCAATTGGTCAAATATGCTTGAATATTCCTTTGGATTTGCCTAAAAAAACCTCAAAATATCATTAATCATATTAGAATCAAGAACCCTAATTTTCACAATTTTTAAGAAGCTTTAAGAAGTTTTCCAATTTTGCTTATGCTTAGACCCTCCAAATAGGGGCTCATAAATCTCAAAGAATACAACAACAAATCCATTTCACTCCCATTTGAGCAAATCATCACTTCCTCTTCCAAAGTTGAAACTGCAAGTTCCGCTTTCTCTTGTTGATTTTCTCTAATTTGAGAGAAGTCTCAAAGTTGATATTTAGAATTTTCATGACCACCCACTTAGAAGTTGATCTGACCACACCATTGGCACAGTACTCCTGATAAGATCATATTTTATATGTGCAATTTGAATATTCCTATCTTAAATTCTATAAAAATTGCTTGAATGAATACTTGTTTTGATTAAATTCATGTTTCAGGTCTAATTTGAGTAAAAGAATACAAAACAAGCATTGTTGAATTGAAAAAAGGAAAATTCAAGGGGTATGCCGGCTTTTCTTAAGTCAAAGCTGCCGGCATAGTGCCAGCTCAGAATTCAAAACTTTAAGGCTTATTTTTTAAGAGGGCTAGCTACTTAAAGTTCTTAAAATAAAAATTTATTATTTTTTGCTCGATATTATATTATTATTATTATACATGACATGTAAATATGTTGTACTAATATTTGCTTTCAAGTGGTGCAAATAAGTTTTCCCGAAAGGCCTTTAGGGGCACTTAATTTTTTTTTTTTTTTTTTTGGTGGGGTGGGGGGGATTTCAATAAAAAAATGTGTGTTAGATGTAGTTGAAACGCCATCTTAGGACCCTAGGACAGGAGGCCCTAGTAGGTCTTGGGTGTTGTGGTTAACCCACAGCACGAGACACAAATTAGGCCCCCCACTCCATTGACGTGATCCGCAGTCCGTTAATCAAGCATCACTTTGAATCCATCCAATTGCATTTATGAACATTGGTTGACAAAAAAATAATAGCGAGGCATACCTTAAAGAATTACAATTTCAAATCCTTTTTAAAATCCGCCCCTTTAAATATTTTATTTCATTTTTTTTTAAAAAAAGACAAAGTTGTAACTCAAATGAAACTATGAAAATTGCCCCATTATTAATTGGTTATCAACCCTTAAATCTGCATCCGTGAGAACTGCATATATAATATGTGATGTTAAACCTATCAATAGTCCTAATTTTTTTTGGAAAAAAAGAGAGATAAATTTTTTTTCCATTACTATGGTAATACAATTATAATTAATCTTGTAATTTTTCCTTATTTTGCATATACATAAAATTTCAAAAAAAAAAGTAAAAAATCAAATGGCTCATTATAATTTTCACGAACTTACTAGGAAGATGTAAAGGGATCCACAAGAAATGATGCGACTTGTTCTCATCTTAGGGATAAGTATGAAGATTGATGTAGTTTAGTGCACTATACATACTATTACTAAATGGTCCAGTTATGAAGATTTACCGGATCTTCCGGGTATGGATTTGCTTATAATGGTCCAGTTCCTTGGTCCGTGTTGTTGAACGAGAGTTCTTAATAAATCATCCTCTTCAGGACTCCATGGACCTCTGGTACAGTCAGCTTCTCTCTGTTCGAATTCCATTCATATCATGTTTCCTTAACCCTAAAGCCGATGAGATAGATTTACCACGAGAATTTAAAACTGAAAAATTTTTTAGAGAGAAAGAGGGAGAGAGGGAGAGAAATATATTAGGTTTAGGTTGGTTTTTGGTCTTGGTTTTAAAGAGGGTTACGATGGAGCAGGTTATAACCGAGAAACAATCTAAAATCTCAGATGGAGTAAATTCCTTGTGATAGGGTTGTTTGTTACCTAATAAATCTAGGAACAGTAATGGAAGCTAGCATAAACGGATTTGGAAAGTTGAATTCGAGGGTGAAAATACAAATTTGAATTTTAAGTGTCTTTTTTTTTTCTTTTTTCTTTTATAATTATTTTTAGGGTTTTTTTTTCTAATTTTTTAGTGAATTAGTTTTTAACAGTATACATATATATTGCTTTTTCAAGCACATAAATGCATATATGAGGGCCTTTATTTGTTATTTAAAACCTATATATATTATTAGCACATAAGCATTGCCATTACAATTATCTAAAAACATAAGACTTTAAATATAAATCAAAATAACCACAAGAAATACCTTATATCTCTACAGTTATCACTAAAAATAACTATTTAAATTAATTTATATCTATATATCATTATCTAATATAACTTATCCATATGGATTCACGCCTCCAAAGTGGAAGGAAAGGGCATAGCAGGGGAAGTAATTCTGGCAAATCTAAAGTTTCTAAAAAAGTAAAAAAGGAAAAATTCAATATAAGATTTAATGTTTTTGACCAATATTAAAGATGATTTATTTGATACTGATGATATAAATGAGGGCGTTAAATTGGAAAATTTGAATGATAATAATATCAAGTCAATCAAAATTTATCACGAAGAATCTTCTGAATAAGATTTGGAAACTTTGAGTGAAACTAATATCAAGTCAATCAAAGTTTATTACGGAGAATCTTCTAAATAATATTTTGGAAACTTTGAATGAGAATGACATTAGGTTAACTAATGTTTATGATGGAAAATGTTTTAAAAAAGGAAAGAATAATATGAGCCGGTCCAAGGAAAATGTGAGTGAATCGTGTAGATTTGAATAATATGCTGCTATTAAAAATTTGAGTAACAAGGAAAACGCTAATCCAAATAATGATCCAGTTAGCCAAAGATGGTCTATTGGGCTTAAAGTTCCTGAGGATGTATGTAAGCCATTAAATCCAACTTAACAATGGGTACAATTAGAGTTGGGCATACGGATCGTAGTCTACGGACTGACCTGTTTACCCGCATAAAAAAGAAGGCCACGACCAAATTGATCCCACCTGTTTCACCTGCAGGCCAAAGCGGGCTAGCCCGTGGGACAAACATGAGGAAAAAGAAAAGAGAAAAAGTTTAAGAATAAGAATAATATAACATATTAGAGATTATTTATGATATATTATGGAACAAACTGAATTGGTACATATAAGTATTATAATATTCTTTAAATATGTATTTATTGATTTAAACATATTATGATATATAATAAATCATTTAAAAACTTGTTTTTATATATAAGTAATAAAAATAGTAACAAAATTAACCTTTTATATATATAAAACCTTAAAATATATAAATATTCTAATTTTCATATAAACTAACATAAAAAATAATAATACTAAAAAAAAAAAGCATTTTTGCCCAATTAAGAGAGTAATTTTCCCAATCAAGACATAGCACTTGTAAATTATAAAGAGAGCTTTATCGAATACTTTATTATTAACTCGTGACCCACATCCCTAAACTATTATTTCTCACCACATTTTTCCCTTTTCTCTCTCTCTCTCTACCAAACCAATTTGAGCTGTAACTAAGGCAGGAATGATCGAGTTCCTCCGTCGTAGACTAGTATAAGCCAATGGGAAGGATTAAAAGATCCCCAAGAGTTAAGCCCTTGGAAAGCTCATAAGTGTAGATGCTCCATTTTTCCCAAATTAAGGTTTTAATATATAATGAAAATAAATATTATATTAAGCCCAAAATACACTAAAAGAAAATAAAATATAAGAATTATATAATGTTAATATTATAAACTTTAAATAAATATTTTGGGTTAACATAATATGGATTTTTATTATTTATAATTTTTTGAAATAATTAAATGGTCTAAATAAGTTAGCCAATTTAATTTGGGCTAATTTTGAAGCCTTAAACATAATTTGTGTGCAAACAAATTTGAGGCCTAGGCCAATAACCTATACGGATAAGTCTCTGCATTGCACATTGGAGACTTGGGTTTAAATATGGCAAGAGGCAAACTACCTCATTTTTATCTCTCTCCCTAGTGCCACCTGTCATGTTCTGATTGGAGGAGATGACGTCAACCGTCTCCCTTGTTGGGAAAGATGGCAGATTTCATCGCACATCATGCTTGGAAGACCATGTTCAAGGCTGGTTTTGATTGAATTTTCTTTGCAATTTCACCAAATTGATGGTGAAATCACCAAGTACTCGTAGAATACTGTGAATTAAGATCGATGTTTTTGTCATGGTTCGTAATTTAAGGGTGTCAAAATCAAGCTCGAAAATTGGGGAAAGTCAAGTGGTGTAATACTTCTTTAATGGCGTTTTTGACGAATTTAAGACGAATTGAAGCTTCTTGGAACTTTCAATAGGTTAAATATGCTTGAATATTCCTTTGGATTTGCCTGAAAAAACCTCAAAATATCATTAATCATATTAGAATCAAGAACCCTAATTTTCACAATTTTTAAGAAGCTTTAAGAAGTTTTCCAATTTTGCTTATGCTTAGACCCTATAAATAGGGGCTCATAAATCTCAAAGAATACAACAACAAATCCATTTCACTCCCATTTGAGCAAATCATCACTTCCTCCTCCAAAGTTGAAACTGCAAGTTCCGCTTTCTCTTGTTCATTTTCTCTAATTTGAGAGAAGTCTCAAAGTTGATATTTAGAATTTTCATGACCACCCACTTAGAAGTTGATCTGACCACTCCATTGGCACAGTACTCCTGATAAGATCATATTTTATTTGTGCAATGTGAATATTCCTATCTTAAATTCTATAAAAATTGCTTGAATGAATACTTGTTTTGATTAAATTCATGTTTCAGGTCTAATTTGAGTAAAAGAATACAAAATAAGCATTGTTGAATTGAAAAAAGGGAAAATTCAAGGGGTATGCCGGCTTTTCCTAAGTCAAAGCCGCCAGCGTAGTGCCAGCTCAGAATTCAAAACTTTAAGGCTTATTTTTTAAGAGGGCTAGCTACTTAAAGTTCTTAAAATAAAAATTTATTCTTTTATGCTCGATATTGTATTATTATTATTATACATGACATGTAAATATGTTGTACTAATATTTGCTTTCAAGTGGTGCAAATAAGTTTTCCCGAAAGGCCTTTAGGGGCACTTAAGTTTTTGTTTTTGTTTTTTTTTTTTTGGTGGGGTGGGGGGGATTTTTAATAAAAAAATGTGTGTTAGATGTAGTTGAAACGCCATCTTAGGACCCTAGGACAGGAGGCCCTTGTAGGTCTTGGGTGTTGTGGTTAACCCACAGCACGAGACACAAATTAGGCCCCCCACTCCATTGACGTGATCCGCAGTCCGTTAATCAAGCATCATTTAGAATCCATCCAATTGCATTTATGAACATTGGTTGACAAAAAAATAATAGCGAGGCATACCTTAAAGAATTACAATTTCAAATCCTTTTTAAAATCCTCCCCTTTAAATATTTTATTTCATTTTTTTTAAAAAAAAGACAAAGTTGTAACTCAAATGAAACTATGAAAATTGCCCCATTATTAATTGGTTATCAACCCTTAAATCTGCATCCGTGAGAACTGCATATATAATATGTGATGTTAAACCTATCAATAGTCCTAATTTTTTTTGGAAAAAAAGAGAGATAAATTTTTTTTCCTTTACTATGGTAATACAATTATAATTAATCTTGTAATTTTTCCTTATTTTGCATATAAATAAAATTTCAAAAAAAAAAATAAAAAAATCAAATGGCTCATTATAATTTTCACGAACTTACTAGGAAGATGTAAAGGGATCCACAAGAAATGATGCGACTTGTTCTCATCTTAGGGATAAGTATGAAGATTGATGTAGTTTAGTGCACTGTACATACTATTACTAAATGGTCCAGTTATGAAGATTTACCGGATCTTCCGGGTATGGATTTGCTTATAATGGTCCTGTTCCTTGGTCCGTGTTGTTGAACGAGAGTTCTTAATAAATCATCCTCTTCAGGACTCCATGGACCTCTGGTACGGTCAGCTCCTCTTTGTTCGAATTCCATTCATATCATGTTTCCTTAACCCTAAAGCCGATGAGATAGATTTACCACGAGAATTTAAAACTGAAAAATTTTTTAGAGAGAAAGAGGGAGAGAGGGAGAGAAATATATTTGGTTTTGGTTGGTTTTTGGTCTTGGTTTTAAAGAGGGGTTACAATGGAGCAGGTTATAACCGAGAAACAATCTAAAATCTCAGATGGAGTAAATTCCTTGTGATAGTGTTGTTTGTTACCTAATAAATCTAGGAACAGTATTGGAAGCTAGCATAAACGGATTTGGAAAGTTGAATTCGGAGGTGAAAATACAAATTTGAATTTTAAGTGTCTTTTTTTTTTCTTTTTTCTTTTATAATTATTTTTAGGGTTTTTTTTTCTAATTTTTTAGTGAATTAGTTTTTAACAGTATACATATATATTGCTTTTTCAAGCACATAAATGCATATATGAGGGCCTTTATTTGTTATTTAAAACCATATATATTATTAGCACATAAGCATTGCCATTACAATTATCTAAAAACATAAGACTTTAAATATAAATCAAAATAACCACAAGAAATACCTTATATCTCTACAGTTATCACTAAAAATAACTATTTAAATTAATTTATATCTATATATCATTATCTAATATAACTTATCCATATGGATTCACGCCTCCAAAAGTGGAAGGAAAGGGCATAGCAGGGGAAGTAATTCTGGCAAATCTAAAGTTTATGAAAAAGTAAAAAAGGAAAAATTCAATATAAGATTTAATGTTTTTGACCAATATTGAAGATGATTTATTTGATACTGATGATATAAATGAGGGCGTTAAATTGGAAAATTTGAATGATAATAATATCAAGTCAATCAAAATTTATCACGAAGAATCTTCTGAATAAGATTTGGAAACTTTGAGTGAAACTGATATCAAGTCAATCAAAGTTTATTACGGAGAATCTTCTAAATAATATTTTGGAAACTTTGAATGAAAATGACATTAAGTTAACTAAAGTTTATGATGGAAAATCTTTTAAACAAGGAAAGAATAATATGAGTAGGTCCAAGGAAAATGTGAGTGAATCGTGTGGATTTGAATAATATGCTGCTATTAAAAATTTGAGTAACAAGGAAAACGCTAATCCAAATAATGATCCAGTTAGCCAAAGATAGTCTATTGGGCTTAAAGTTCCTGAGGATGTATCTAAGCCACTAAATCCAACTTAACAATGGGTACACTTAGAGTTGGGCATACGGATCGTAGTCTACGGACCGACCTGTTTACCCGCATAAAAAAGTGGGCCACGACCAAATTGATCCCACCTGTTTAACCTGTAGGCCAAAGCGGGCTAGCTCATGGGACAAACTTAAGGAAAAAAAAAAGAGAAAAAGTTTAAGAATAAGAATAATATAACATATTAGAGATTATTTATGATATATTATGGAACAAACTGAATTGGTACATGCACCATAAGTATTATAATATTCTTTAAATATCTATTTATTAATTTAAACATATTATGATATATAATAAATCATTTAAAAACTTGTTTTTATATATAAGTAATAAAAATAGTAACAAAATTAACCTTTTATCTATGTAAAACCCTAAAATATATAAATATTCTAATTTTCATATAAACTAACATAAAAAATAATAATACTAAAAAAAAAAAGCATTTTGGCCCAATTAAGGGAGTAATTTTCCCAATCAAGACAAAGCACTTGTAAATTACAAAGAGAGCTTTATCGAATACTTTATTATTAACTCGTGACCCACATCCCTAAACTATTATTTCTCACCACATTTTTCCCTTTTCTCTCTCTCTCTCTCTCTGCCAAACCAATTTAAGCTGTAACTAAGGCAGGAATGATCGAGTTCCTCCGTCGTAGACTAGTTTAAGCTAATGGGAAGGATTAAAAGATCCCCAAGAGTTAAGCCCCTGGAAAGCTCATAAGTGTAGACGCTCCATTTTTCCCAAATTAAGGTTTTAATATATAATGAAAATAAATATTATATTAAGCCCAAAATATACTAAAAGAAAATAAAATATAAGAATTATATAATTTTAATATTATAAACTTTAAATAAATATTTTGGGTTAACATAATATGGATTTTTATTATTTATAATTTTTTGAAATAATTAAATGGTCTAAATAGGTTAGCCAATTTAATTTGGGCTAATTTTGAAGCCTTAAACATAATTTGTGTGCAAACAAATTTGAGGCATAGGCCAATAACCTATACGGATAAGTCTCTGCATTGCACATTGGAGACTTGGGTTTAAATATGGCAAGAGGCAAACTACCTCATTTTTTTCTCTCTCCCTAGTGCCACCTGTCATGTTCTGATTGGAGGAGATGACGTCAACCGTCCCTTGTTGGGAAAGATGGTAGATTTCATCGCACATCATGTCACGCCCTGAGGGTACCCTATTAGTAATAGACAAGCCTCACTTGATTATTATTACTAGTTAACCTTCAGTGTATGATATATTTACAATCAATAAGATCTTTTGAGTTGCATTGATAAGAATTGACAAATATGTGTTAAACATAAATTAGTAAATAACAGTCATTCAAGTAATATAAGATATTACAAACCAGATAGTATTCTCAAAATTCTCAAATACATACTAAAGTCTAACATTGATTACTTTATTCTAACAATAGATAATAACTTATCCCAAATAAAAACCATGGCTTCTACTCTTCTAAAATCTTACTCGAGCTAAACTCCTGGAAGTAATTAGCCAGGGTCAAAGCATAAACTTGAAAGGACTATTAGAATGTGAGCGAAACCACGGGCTCAGTGAATAACCAGAACTTACTACACATCAAGCAAGTCATTATCAAACATATGTAATGCACCAATCAAGCAAATGAACAAATACAAGCTTGGACAACCAGAATCCAAACAGGATGAGACTTGCGCTCTCTCATCTGAGTTGAGGGAAATCCTCGTCTATGGACCTACTTATCCAGAAGAGACTAAGTATACAGGAATACAATAACTCGCTTTAATTATCTCTTTGTATTTATTGTGTCTTAACCACTCAATTCCTATTTTCAAGCCTTAGAAACTCCACTAAGTGTTAGTTATTTCAAAGCGATGCTATGGGGTGGCGTCCTTCATGTACTGGTTAGTTCCCATAAAACCAACTGAAAAAAGGTAATCTTGCATAGAACTATAATATACTGCATAGAAAAACCAAGCATTACCAGAGAACCGAAAAACTAACACGTGATAGGCTGCCACGCTTTTATAGATGCAATATATGCCAATTATGCAATGTATGTCCTTTTCCGTTATAATTCCAATATTTATTAATCAAGTTATTGGTGACCAGTCAGTAAACAAATAATCAACGTGCTACACAATCATCAGATTCACACCATATCCCATTGTCACTTTATTTAGAGTAACTTAACAACCAAATCACTCATACAACAATAAATCAAATCATTTCCACACATTTCATTTGTTACCTGATTATTTTAATTTCCACTAAGCTACAAGCACAAATAATGTAATAAGTCTGAGTTACTCACCTGCTCATTTTGGCTAGTCGTAGTAATCTGCCGGCAAGTCCTCCCAAGTATCGTAGTCACCTATTTAGATGAAAAATATATTCATCAATAATACATAAACTATATGATCGAACTCCTATAGTTGTCTAAGTGTCCTATATCGAAATCTGGTTTTTTGCCTAATACTGTAATGGTCCTTTATTGGTCTTACAATAATTATTATCATTTGATATTTTATTTTCGTTTTGCTTCTCTTGTTCTTGCTCGGTATTTATTTATTTATTTTTTATTTTTTTAATTTTTATTTTAGGAAGATCTTTATTACTATTTTTGTATCATTTGTTTATTGAGCTTATTATGATATTTTGTTATTGTCTTAGGGTATCACATTATTCCTGAATTGAGCTTAATTAAATTTTCATTCTTGCGTATATCTATTTATATATATAAAGAACTAATGTTATTAATTATGACAATATTATTTTTACTTTACTAAATATATAAATTTAGTAATATGGAAATTAATAATATTTTTAACCAAAATAGAAATTATAAAAACATAATGATAACATTAATATAATAGTAATATTTGTATTTGGAATAACTAATTTAGAATAATAATAATTTCGAAGAAGACAGTGCAGCGTCTTCTTTTTTTTTTTTTTTGCATTATTATTATTATTATTATAATATACATATATATATATAACTGGGCATGTAATGTCGAGAATAACCTGCAGGGGAACATCTTCCACGTCCCTCCAGATTCAAACTCTTATATATATATATATATATATATAGTATTACTCTTAATATAGTTATCATTAATATTAGTATTTATTTTTGTTGTATGATATATGAAATTTTCAGAACAACAAGGAAGAAAAAAAAATTTTCTTCAGACGTGAACAGTACCCGCAATACTGTTCATCATCTTCTACCTCACTTCTTCTTCCATTTTCTTAATTCTTTTCACATTAAGTACACTTCCTAATCACTCCTAATTGATAATATGTGATGTGTATATATATATATATTAAACAACTCATAACACAACAATAATCCTTAAATCTATGATTTTTGGATTCAAGAAGGTAACTAATAGTTTAATCCGAATTTACCTTTTTCAAAGTGGTTTGATGGATTTAGACCTTTTTCCACAGCTAGAAATGACCCTATATCAAAAGAAACACAAGCTAAAACATTGTTTTAACACTTTGTTGCTCTTAAAACGAATTTACTTACCTTTGTTGGCTAGATCATTTGGCTTATTCTTCTTCTTCCTTAGGTTTATTTGGTGTTTGTTTTGCTGTGTTTTGTGTGTTTGAAGTGTGTTTTCAGGAGGGTGTGGTGCACGACTTTAAGGGAGTGAAAGGAGTTATCTTGAGTGTTTAATATACTTTGTATTCTTGCTCATTAAGAGCTCTATATATAGAAGAAGATTAAGAAGAAGAAAGACAATACTTTGACAACTTTGCAGCTAAGTTTCCACCGAGAAGCATGCATTCATTTTGCATTTATGAAGCTTCCTTTGCTGGCTCGTTTTAATTGGATCAAGAGTTGATTTTATTGACTTTTAAAGGCCTTAATTGTGCAAATTGTGTGTGCAAAGGTGAAGGAGTCGGCTGCAGCAATATCAAGGAAATCCTCACCATAAATAACATGCAATTTGATGATTTGTGCACTAGAATTTAAAAAAAAATATTTTAATAATATTTAGTTAAGGAATTATTTAGTTTAGGATAGTTTATTAAGCTAATCGAGTATAAATAGGTCAATTATTTTAAGAGTTTTATCTCCAAAAATTTACAAAGTATACTACAAATTTTCTAAATTATTATTAAGTTTATATTTTGAATTTAAAACTTATGCAATTAATTATTTTTATCTTTTGAGTTTACACGATTAAAGTTTTTGAGTCCAATAGGTCAATTTAAGATATGAGCACTAATGGACTCGAAATTTTCTAATGAGTTGAATAGTGGTTTTCAGAATTTTCATCTAAAGTCTAGATTTGATTTTATTGATTTGTTTTAGTTTCCATTGGGTATTTATAACCCTAATAGTTCATCCTTTAATTATCGTTTTCTAACTATAAGAGTTATTAAATATTTGCTTCTTAATAAACTTGAAATCTTATTTAAATTATTTCTTGTATATAAAGTTTTTGATACAGGCTTTGAAATTTTATCAGTAGCGTTAGTACTGATTAAGAAGCTTTAATTTAGGGTTTGAGGCCATAGATAGGATCAATACCACTTATAGTTTCATTATATACTCTTGGTTGGTTTCAAAATAGCTATCTATTTTTATATTTTTATTTTTCTATCTATTTCTATTAATAAAAAAATTCTCGGGGTTTACACATCATGCTCGGACGATCATGTTCAAGGTAGATTTTGACTGATTTTTCTTCGTGATTTCATTTTTCTCTCTTCCTGACGCCAAATGTCATGTTCTAATTGGAGGAGAAGACATCATTGATGATGTTAGTCATCTTTCCTTTGGGAAAGATGCCACATTTTATGTGCACATCATGCTTGAACGATCATGTTCAAGGCTGGTTTTGACTAAATTTTCTTTGCAATTTCACCAAATTGATGGTGAAATCACCAAGTACTCATGAATATTGTGAATTAAGACCAATTTTTTGTCTTGGTTCATAATTTAAGGGTGTAAAAATCAAGCTCGAAAATTAGGGAAAGTAAAGTGGCGAAATACTCCTTTAATGACATCTTTGACGAATTTAAGATGAATTGAAGCTTCTACGAACTTTCAATAGGTCAAATATGCTTGAATATTCCTTTGGATTTGCCTAAAAAAACCTCAAATTTTCATTAATCATATTTGAATCAAGAACCCTAATTTTCACAATTTTTAAGAAGCTTTAATAAGTTTTCCAATTTTGCTTATGCTTGGACCCTATAAATAGGGACTCATAAATCTCAATGAATACAACAACAAATCCATTTCACTCCCATTCGAGCAAATCATCACTTCCTTTTCCAAAGCTCAAACTGCAAGTTCCTCTTTCTCTCGTTGATTTTCTCTAATTTGAGAGAAGTCTCAAAGTTGATATTAGAATTTTCATCACCGCCCACTTAGAAGTTGATCTGACCACTCCATTGGCATAGTACTCCACAGAAGCTATTAGGTTGAATAGTGCTTAGCTGTTTCCATTTCCAACGACCGTCTCTTGCCTGTCCCCATATCCACTTGGTTGTATTATCATCATCTAGGTAAGTATTTGCTTGTTTTATTTCTTCTCTCTCTCTCCCTCTTAATATATATATAACGATAATATATAATTATATGGGAATATATAAAGAAAAAGGAAAAGGAAGTGAAATAAAGTTATGGTGTAGATGATAAGCTTCAAGTGTTGTTTTTATTTATTTATTTATTTTTACTTGTATCTAATCAACATGTAAAAAAAATTTTAAAAAAAGGTAAAAAAAGAAATAGATAAAAAAAATTAAAAAATTAAGAAAAGTAGAAAGTAAAAAGCAATATATATATGTACATAAATTTTTTTATCACTTAAGAAAAGTCATATTTTCTTAAAATAAAAATAAATTGGTAGTTCATAGGTTCTCATATTAATAAGTCCATTTCTATTAAACTTTAAAATTTTAAATTTAAAAAAAAATAAAGTGAAAAGAGTTAAAAAATTAAAAGAGACCAACACACTAAATTTTTGTTGAAAAAAAAAAAACTAAGTGTTATCTAATCTAGATTAGCGGGTATGTAGGCACCTCTGAGGTGATATAAAAAATGAAAAAAAAAATATATATATATATATTTGTAAATATTGAAATGGTTAATTGTTTATTGTAAATATTGTTTAGATTTGTAAACTTTAATGATAAATTGTAAATATCATAGTTTGTACGTTAGTAAAATTTTAAGCATAAAAAGGGATACTTTAAACAACGAATTAAGGTGGTAACCAAATGGTTTTAATAGAATAGCCCTCAAATTAAAAAATCCTTAGCTTATCAAATTTTGTTTTAACATCTATTTTTTATCTAACTAGTCGCTAAGTTAGGATCAACAAGCCCATTGGTCCTAACTTACAATTTTTCCTCACTTTAGTCAGGTGGCAACTCCTAAAATTTTTTCAAAAAGATAATTTCTTTTAGTCCATAGTCAAGAGTTTGTATCAAATGGTTAAGGTTTGATGCAAATTGAATTAAAAGAAATCAAACAAAAAATGGAAAAATCCAAGCTCGATAACTTAGCGACACCACTAGGGAGGCTTATTTTTTAAGAGGGCTAGCTACTTAAAGTTCTTAAAATAAAATTTATTCTTTTATGCTCGATATTGTATTATTATTATACATTACATGTAAATATGTTGTACTAATATTTGCTTTCAAGTGGAGCAAATAAGTTTTCCCGAAAGGCCTTTAGGGCACTTAAGTTTTTTTTTTTTTTTTTTTTTTGGTGGGGTGGGGGGGATCTCTAATAAAAAAATGTGTGTTAGATGTGGTTGAAACCAAGCCATCTTAGGACCCTAGGATGGGAGGCCCCAGTAGGTGTTAGGTGTTATGGTTAACCCACAGCACGAGACACAAATTAGGCCCCCCACTCCATTGACATGATCCGCGATCCGTTAATCAAGGATCATTTAGAATCCATCCAATTGCATTTATGAACATTGGTTGACAAAAAAATAATAGCGAGGCATACCTTAAAGGATTACAATTTCAAATCCTTTTTAAAATCCTCCCCTTTAAACATTTATTTCATTTTTTTTACAAACAAAGTTGTAACTCAAATGAAAATATCAAAATTGCCCCATTATTAATTGGTTATCAACCCTTAAATCTGCATGCGTGAGAATTGCATATATAATATGTGATGTTAAACCTATTAATAGTCCTAATTTTTTTTTTTGAAAAAAAAGAGAGATAAAATTGTTTTTCCTTTACTATTCTAATATAATTATAATTAATCTTCTAATCTTTTCCTATTTTGCATGAAAAAAAAAAAAAAAAAAAAACCAAATGGCTCATTATAATTTTCATGAACTTACCAGGAAGATGTAAAGGGATCCATAAGAAATGATGCAACTTGTTCTCATGTTAGGGATAAGTATGAAGATTGATGTGGTTTAGTATACTGTACATACTACTACTACTAAATGGTTAAGTTATGAAGATTTACCAGATGTTCCAGGTATGGATTGGCTTATAATGGTCCAATTCCTTGGTTCGTGCTGTTGAACGAGAGTTCTTAATAAATCATCCTCTTTAAGACTCCATGGACCTATGGTACTGTTAGCTTCTCTCTGTTCGAATTCCATTCTTATCATGTTTCCCTAACCCTAAAGCCGATGAGATAGATTTACCATGAGAATTTAAAACTGAAAAATTTTTTAGAGAGAAAGAGGGAGAGAGGGAGAGAAAGATATTAGGTTTAGGTTGGTTTTTGGTCTTGGTTTTAAAGAGGGGTTACGATGGAGCAGGTTATAACCGAGAAACAATCTAAAATCTCGGATGGAGTAAATTCCTTGTGATAGGGTTGTTTGTTACCTAATAAATCAGGGAACAGTAATGGAAGCTACCATAGACGGATTTGGAAAGTTGAATTCGGAGGTGAAAATACAAATTTGAATTTTAAGTGTCTTTTTTTTCTTTTTTCTTTTATAATTACTTTTAGGGTTTTTTTCTTATTTTTTAGTGAATTAGTTTTTAACAATATACATATATATATATTGCTTTTTCAAGCACATAAATGCATATATGAGGGCCTTTATTTGTTATATAAAACCTATATATATTATTAGCACATAAGCATTGGCATTACAATTATCTAAAAACATAAGACTTTAATAAAAATCAAAATAACCACAAGAAATACCTTATATCTCTAGAGTTATCACTAAAAATAACTATTTTAATTAATTTATATCTATATATCATTATCTAATATAACTTATCCATATGGATTCACTCCTCCAAAAGTGGAAGGAAAGGGCACAACAGGGGAAGTAATTCCGGTAAATCTAAAGTTTTTGAAAAAGTAGAATAGTAAAATTTCAATATAAGATTTAATGTTTTTGACCAATATGGAAGATGATTTATTTGATACTGATGATATAAATGAGGGCGTCAATTTGGAAACTTTGAATGAAAATAATATCAGGTCAATCAAAGTTTATCACGAAGAATCTTGTAAATAAGATTTGGAAACTTTGAATAAAAATGATATCAAGTCAATCAAAGTTTATCACGGAGAAACTTCTAAATAAGATTTGGAAACTTTGAATGAAAATGACATTAAGTTAACCAAAGTTTATGATTGAAAATCTTTTAAACAAGGAAAGAATAATATGAGTCGGTCCATGGAAGATGTGAAAGTGAATCTTGTGGATTCGAATAATATGTCGCTATTAAAAATTTGAGTAACAAGGAAAACACCAATCCGAATAATGATCAAGTTAGCCAAAGATAGTCTATTGGGATAAAGTTCTTGTGGATGTATCTAAGCCGCTAAATCCAACTTAACAATGGGTACAATTAGAGTTGGGCATACGGATCGTAGTCTACGGACCGACCTGTTTACCCGCACAAAAAAGTAGGCCACGACCAAATTGATCCCACCTGTTTAACCTACAAGCCAAACCGAGCTAGCCCGAGGGACAAACTTGAGGGAAAAAATGAGAAATAGTTTAAGAATAAGAAAAATATAACATATTAGAGATTATTTATGATATATTATGGAATAAACTAAATTGGTACATGCACCATAAGTATTGTAATATTCTTTAAATATGTATTTATCGATTTAAACGTATTATGATATATAATAAATCATTTAAAAAACTTGTTTTTACATATAAGTAATCAAAATAGTAACAAAATTAACCTTTTATATATATAAAACCCTAAAATATATAAATATTCTAATTTTCATATAAACCAACATAAAAAATAATAACACTAAATAGGAAAAACGCATTTTAGCCCAATCAAGGGAGTAATTTTCCCAATCAAGACATAGTACTTGTAAATTACAAAGTAAGCTCTATCGAATACTTAATTATTAACTCATGGCCCATATCCCTAAACCATTATTTATCAGCCCATTTTTCCCTTCTCTCTCTCTCTCTCTCTCTCCTCCCCTTCTCTGCCAAACCAATTTGAGCTGTAACTAAGACAGGAATGATCGAGTTCCTCCGTCGTAGACTAGTATAGGCTAATGGGAAAGATTAAAAGATCCCCACGAGTTAAGCCCTTGGAAAGCTCATAAGTGTAGACGCTCCATTTTTCCCAAATTAAGGTTTTAATATATAATGAAAATAAATATTATATTTGTCACGCCCCGAAGGGTACCCTAAACGTGGCAGTCCGCCACATATAATATCAAGGCTTAAGAATGGCTACCTTAGTCATGCGAAAGCCTTAGTATTATATGTAAGGTGTCTAACACGGTAATAGGAGACACTTTTGGGAAGCATAGTTTAAGCAAGTAAAGATGAACATACAAGAATCCAGAAATAAGTATATCATATCATTAATAACCAAGGTCTATTACATAATTTCTTAGGGGCATACCCCCGCTAATTCCAAGGATCGAGATAAACTTCATAACATCTAAAATTAAAGATTTCAAAGGAATTCTAATATAAGTTTCGAGTAGATTTCCTCCAAAAGCTTCAACATAAAACGTATACGGATACTGGAAGACCTCGGTCACAAAATAGGTGTTCCTGAGAATACAAATACCTATAGGGGTGTAAGCTTATGGGCTTAGTGAGTAAATCCCAAAATTCATACTCGAAGTAAATTATAAATCAAGTTTATTATTCAAATGTATGAAATGCAACAACCACGTGAGCATACAAGACATATGACTTTCCGGGAATCATATGTTGAATGAATTTACGCCCTTCATTCGGGGTTGGGTATTCAGGCCAATTACAGCCACAACTTCTAAAAACACTTTTATAGATCTTACCGGCTTCTATACGCCATCAAAAACTTGTAGTTATTACAGGCTCCTACTAGCCACCAATTTAAGTAGTTCTTACTGACTCCTACTCGCCACTTACATGATATACCGGTTATGTCTACCACCACTATTATATAGTTGTCCTACCAATTGTATAGTAGTGAATGCAATGTGACTCAACATATGAAGTGCATGAATAATTTCTTTAATTAAATTCTAGTAGTTACGTTTAAATTCTTTCAAGTGATCAATCAATTTCAAACATTTCAAGATATTAATTCACATACAACTTTATTACAAACAAATCGAGTTTCGATATACTTAGTATTCTTTCAACATATTATCATACACTTCCTTTTGATTTTTCTTAAATTCTAGTGCAACTAATTTTACAAGCACAATCAAGTGTATGAAAAATAACGGGGATTAAACTCACTCGGCCATGACGACACCTTTTTTGAAATGGATGAGTCGTTCGGAATTTCCACTTAATCGTAGTAATCCTCGGATACGAACAATCCTCCTCGTGATTATCTAATCAAGAAGAATACCCAAAATGAGTATTTCATGAAATTCTATCCTTGAAGATTCTAATCTTTTCTTAAAATCGTGGTAAAATCGTATAAGGGGAAATTCCAACTTAAAATAGCAATAACTTGCTCATTTTAACTCGGAATTTCGCGTATAATATATCGTTTTCTACCTACTCGAAAAGATCTATGCATTTCTAAGCTTATTTCCATAAAACTAAGTCGTTTAGGTCCCAAAAAAGGCAGTGACTAAATTTTCCACGAATTTGTAAAAACTTGTTTTCCTTCTTGTAAACAAAGTTCATTTGAAGAGATGAATATTTCAATTATTTTGTAAACTTTTGAAAGGTATATATTTATGTGTAATGACTCATAACAAATGTATGAAGTAAATGGAGTTATCTCAACTTATAAAAATTAAGGTTTTAAAAGACTTTGAACTTGAGATTCTATTGAATATTTATTTTGTTTTTGAAAGATCTTGAGTTATTGAGATGAATATTCTTTTTTTAAATTTAATCTCTTGTAATTTCCTTAAATTCCTAAGGTGTGGTTTTATTTTCAAAACTTGGATTCGAAAGGTAATAAAATGACATTTTTATTTTTGTAATGATTCCAAAAGAATATTTCTTGATGAAAGATAAGTTTTCATAAAACCTTTTGTTTATGTAAGAAAAATCATTCCCATGCATGTTCATGGGTTTTTGAGAAATCCATTTTCCATATTTATTTTAAAAAGAATCTTTAATTCAAGAAAACACTTTCTCATTTATTTTTGTTGAGACAAAAACATTATGTTCATGCATGAATATGAATCATAATATAAAGTAAAATAATAACTTGAAAGCTTAAGTAAATAATAAAGTAAATCAAGTATTGGAACCTTAGCTTCATCAAGGTACCCCGGGACTAAGAAAAGACTAGTCCCGAAAAGAAAAGAAAGAGAAATTGTTTTGACTTGATGAGAACAAGTCTAAGACTAGAATGACTAGTCTTAAATCATCTTGAAATAAATCGCGATAAAGTAAATAAATTGCATGAAAGATAAGTAAACTGCAAGACAATGAGCTTATATGCTCTAAATAATATGTATAGATATATAGATATGTTAGATAGTAATGAACATAAAAGAAACATAAATGAACATAGAGGAATTATGATTATGAACAAAAACAAAGCATGAACCTAATGTTGCTTTCTCAACCTTCATGGTCTTAGAAAACACACACTAAGCTCATACTAAGTAGATGAACATGAGGAAATCTTGAGAAAATTCTCACCTAAAGGAAGCTAAACTAAGGAGACTTCTTGAAAGAACTCTTGAGAGAAATTGGAGAGAAATTTTTGTAGAGTAACTTTAGAGAAGAAGTGGTGTGAAAGAAGTGAAGGTATGAGGGGGTATTTATAGGAAAATGTGGAAGATAAATTGTGTTAATTAAATAATTGGAAAATAAAACAATTTGAGCATTGAGAGAGAGGGGGCCGGCGCCATTTGCTTGAAGGGGGAAGAGAAAATTTAATTTTTTTGTCTTTTGATTAATTAAAAGTAAGAAATGAAAGATGTGAAATTGATTGAAATGAAAATGTGTAAGAAGTAGGTGTATGGTTTGTAAGAATAGGTTGTAAGAAAAAGTAGAGATAGGTGAATAGTGTAGAATAGTAGAAAATAGTGTAATGTAAAAGTAGACATGGCAATTAAATACCGGTAGTAAGAAAGTATACGTATAAAAGCGATATCTAATATTTCTAGCTACCGAAAAATTACGAAATTGATATTTTTGGAAATCTCATATTTTTACAAGTCTAACGATATATTCGGAATATTTTTCCTATTCCGGGCTTCGGACACGTTTTTCAAGAATCATGTCCGATCGGGTTCAAAGGACACTTGAAATTCTTCAATCTGATATTTTTATAAAACCTATAGCTATTACGAACTATTACAACTAATTTTTCTAACTTCGTTTTCTAGGGCTTGAGAAAACGGCAATGCCGGACTTAAGCGGTTACGGTAAACTAGGGTTTGGTTGACTCTGGAAATCCGGTTGACTTCCGATTAGGGTTTAAACTATAATTTGGATCCAAAAATTTTGGGGATTTACAACCTACCCCCTTAAAGAAAGTTTTGTCCTCAAAACTTGAAATTTGCAACTTGAAATTCGTACCTGATTCTTCAAAGAGATTTGGATATTTCTTTGGATCTCATCCTCGGCTTCCCAAGTAGCCTCTTCTCGCGAATGGTTCCTCCATAACACCTTGACATATCGGATTTCCTTGTTTCTCAGCTTTTGAATCTTTTGATCCAGAATTTGAACTGGGTGCTCCTCATAAGTCAAGTTCTCTTTTAGCCTGACTGGTTCAAGTTCCACAATCCGATCAGGGTCGGGGATATGCTTTCTTAGCACTGAGACATGGAAGACATTATGTACTCCTGACAGGTTTGGTGGTAATGCCAAGCGATATGCCAAATCTCCTACTCGTTCGAGGATTTCGAATGAAATAGCTAAGAAATTCCTAATTTTATTTTATGAATGAATTGTTGAATTATGCATGATAAATATATGTTGATGGTTAATTTAAATTTTGATGAACTATGTGATATGTGAATGTGTAGAATTATTTAAATATGTTAGAATTAGTTATTTGTTATTTTATAAAATATCAATATGTTTTAGGGTGAAATATACATGTTAGAAATAAATGGAATGTATGCATATGAAAGCCCCTAAGTAGTAGAAAATTTGAGTAAAAATAGAGCCAATAAAACCCCCTTTTTAATGCCTTAAAACAAAGCCATTTAATTAAGTAAAACAAGTTAAATTAATTAACCAAAGCTAAAGTCATTAAAGCCATTAATACTCCTTTTGCCACCTGCCCTTTTTAAAGCCAATAAGATAAACACAAAAGTCACCTAACATCAAAATTCGGCCAAAAATTGCCTCACCAGAAACACTCTCCATATTTTACCCTAAACTCATTCCTCTCTTCATCAAAAGAGCTCCCAAGGTGACCCCTAAGTTGAAGTTTGATTTTCTACAATTCTCACCATCAAAAGCTTGATCTAGAGTCCTTAAATCGAGCATAGAAGTCCAAGTGGTAAGTGTGTTCTCTATTTTTCATTTTCATGCTTGTATGTGTTCTTGATGATATTTTGTTTATGAATTCGTGATCCATGTTGTATGGATATTATATGAAGTGTAATAGGACTAGATTGGTTAGTTTTACTTGTTTGAAAGTGAGTTTGAAGTGTTGATGAGGGTTGAATGGTTGGATGATGGTATAGAGTGTGAATTTGGAGATTTTGGTTGTTGAATTGTTGGATGATGATTAGAATAGGGTTATAGATGTGTTGAGATGATGATTGATTGATAGAAGTGATAAATGAACTTATAATAAGCTTGGAAAGATTTGGAATGAGTTGAAGAAGTGTAAAAGCATGTTTTTGTAAAAGGGAAAAACAGGGGAAAAACTTTGGAAAATTTCCGCTGCTGTCAATGCCTGCAAATTTGCCGGTGTACTTTGCCGGTGTAGGATTTACGCTGCCGGCTTTGAAGTTTACGCTGCCGGTGTTGAAATGACTTTTCATGACCAGAATCGTGGTTCCTTAATGCTGGCAAATTTTGCATTCAACGCCGCCGGCGTTGGAACCGGCGTAGACCCCTGCAGCTCAAACAAGTTTTCGTATATCAGCCGTAACTTTTTCATCCGATCTCCGATTGAGATGATTCAAGTTGCGTTGAAAAGATAAGAAAGAGATATACAACTTTCATGTTTTAAATTTTTACAAATTAGAAACGTATCAGTGCTTTAATTTTACATCTTTCCAACTGATACATTTTCTAAATAAAGTTAAAAACTTGTTTTTGATTGATTATAGGTATTTGCTTTACCAAATGGATATATTTGATCTAAAATGAGATAGATATATGATAATTGATTATTATGATGATTAAATGATATAATTTAACATGATTTAAATATATTTATAGATTTAACAAATTAATGAATTTTCATGAGAGTTAAGCTAAAACTAGTTATGTTATATATATGATTTCCTTTACTTATTTTAAAAATCTTGTGATGATTTATTTGAATTTCTTTGGATGATAATGTATGAAATTGGTTGATATTGAGCTTGAACTAAGTGTAAAATTGTAATAATTCTGTTGAACAGTATTTGATTCTCGCTCGGCCATCCCTATTAACTCCCGAGCTAATACAGGTATGCAGTAACCTGCTTGTCTCTGTTAGGATAGGCATTTATAAAACTTAAATATATAATAAGAAAACTTAAAATGTGATTGTTGCTTGTGTTTTATGCCGTTAAAATCCAATTCCTACGCCAGGTCATGTATGAACCTAACGGCGACCCCTCATAATTTGATGAGTTTGGGATGGAAGTTGGTATCCGGTTCGGGGAGCGGCACCTTGCTCGGTTTGAGCACGGTAGATCTAGGCGCTTAGGCCACTCCTGTCATTTGAGATGACTTTCATTAAGTGGTACGGCGGGTAGTCGACGGGGGTATAGATCGGTGAAAATTTATTTAAACTTGGTAGGAAGTACCATAGTTTAGTTCAAACGTTTATGAGAACGGGTGAACTATATTTTATGATATGGACTGAGTATAAATAGAGCTAAGTAACGGCTATTAACCCTGGAGGAAGCTACTTTTCTCTTTGACTTAACGATATCTAGGACGGTATGAGTACCCGAACTACTTATATCAACCCCCTGAGGGTCCGAGTGTTACTCAGGTCCCCTCGCGATCCCTGTTGTCCGGAGTTTGAATACTCCCGTGTTGATTGATTAATTAAAGATTAAAGAATAATTGAATGGATGTTGCATATTGCATTTAGACTAAGCTTGTGTGCTTCATCTCGCTTTTGTATTCGTTGCTGTGTACTGGGCCTCTGGCTCATTCTTTTAACAATTTCAGGTGATGACCTGGACGAGTCCTATGCGAGCATGGGTTATGGCTCCGATTTTGAGGACTTCTTGGAGGAATATGAGGACTAGAGTTTGACCAGGACTGGACGGAACCATTCTTTTTGTAATAGACTAGATAGTTAGTTAGAATGGGTGTTTGTAAAGCTTTGTTAAGCTTTATATTTTGTTATTTTGTTTAAGGCTTGTAAGAAGCCTGTGGATGTAATATATGTATGTATATATCTAGCTTCATCTGCCTTTGTTTGAAGTTGTGTATATATATGTTAATATGTTTTGAAAAGCTACTAAGTAATTATTTCTCAAAATGATTTATTCCTTAAGATTAGGTGAACAATTCATCAAACAATCCTTTTAAGACAACCTTGCATATAATTCTGCAGATTATATGCGGTTGGGGAACTGCTATTGCTTATTTCAACTAGGGGTAATAGCGGGTCCTTACATCGAAAGGTTCGATATACCTTGGGCTTAGCTTTCCTCGAGCCCGTACACGATGAATACTCTTTATCGGATTCACTTTCAGATACACATGATCACCAACGTTAAACTCAAGGATCCGTCGTTTTTGATCTGCCCAACTTTTCTGTCTATCTTGGGCCTCTTTCATCCTTTGCTGAATAATCCTGACTTTATCTGAGGCGTCTTGGATGAGATCTGGTCCAATTGTTAATTTTTCCACATCATCCCAAAATAGAGGCGATCTACACCTTCTTCCATACAAAGCTTCGTACGGTGGCATCTTAATTGTTGAATGATAGCTGTTGTTGTAAGCAAACTCTACCAAAGGTAGGTGTACTTCCCAGCTTCCTTTGAATTCCATAACACAAGCTCTTAACATGTCTTCCAAGTCTGGATAGTTCGCTCTGATTGTCCATCAGTTTGGGATGGTAAGCCGTACTGAAATGTAACTTGGTCCCCATACACTTCTGAAGGCTGTCCAGAATTTTGACACGAATCGAGGATCCCGATCCGATACAATCCCTGCTGGAACTCCATGCAGTCTCACAATCTCCCTTACATATAGCCGGGCCAACTTTTCCATCGAGTAGGTCATGTTGATGGGGATGAAGTGTGCTGACTTGGTGAGTCGATCCACAATTACCCATATAGCATCATATCCGGCTGCTGTTCGGGGCAATCCACATACGAAATCCATGGTAATTTGGTCCCATTTCCATTCTGGTATGGCCAATGGTTTCAAAAGTCCTCCTGGCCTTTGGTGTTCAATCTTTACTTGTTGACATATGGGACACTTCATTACGAATTCAGCTACGTCCTTTTTCATACCATTCCACCAAAAGCGACTCTTAAGGTCTTGGTACATCTTGGTACCACCGGGGTGCATGGTATATCCGAGTTATGTGCCTCATCATATTTCCTTTTTCATCTCCTCATCATTGGTACACATAATCTCCCTTTCATTCTTACTACATCCTCCTCATCTATCTCAAAATCATCATACCTTCCTCCCTGTATCTCACTTTTCAACTTTTGTATGACTTCATCATATCGTTGAGATTCTTTGATTCTTCTATCAGGGTTGGCTCCATTACCAAATGGGAAATTTCTATTTCCGCACTTTGCCCCACAAATTCGATGCTCAATCTCTCGAATTCCTTTATAAGTTCTTTTTGAGTTGTGAGCATGGCTGCAACTTCTCCATGGTTCTTCCGACTCAAAGCGTCTGCTACCGCATTCACTCTTCCAGGGCAATAATTTATTCCAAGATCATAGTCTTTGATCAACTCCAACCATCTCCTTTGCCTCATATTCAATTCCTTTTGTGTGAATAAATACTTGAGGCTCTTATGGTCCGTATAAATCTCGCATCTCTGTCCATATAGGTAGTGCCTCCAAAGCTTGAGAGAAGACAACTGCGGCTAACTCAAGATCATGCGTCGGGTAATTTTGTTCATGCGGCCTCAACTGCCGTGAAGCATAAGCAATTACTTTCCCTTCTTGCATAAGCACACATCCTAAGCCATTTCTTGACGCATCACTATGGACGGTATATGGCTTTTCTGGATGGTAAGGTTAAAATTGGAGCAGATACCAACCGTTGCTTTAACTCTTGGAAACTTTGTTCCCTCTTCTCATTCCAAATGAATCTTTCATTCTTCTGGGTCAACTGAGTTAGTGGCTTAGCTATTTTTGAGAAATCTTGCACAAACTTCCTGTAATAGCCAGCTAATCCAAGAAAACTTCTAATCTCAGTCACCGTCCTTGGTTGTTTCCATTCCATTACGGCCTTAATCTTTTCAGGATCTACTGATATTCCTTTCCCTGAGATAACATGTCCTAGAAAAGATATTTGGTCCAACCAAAAGTCACACTTGGATAATTTGGCATATAACTTGTGCTCCCTTAAGGTTTGTAATGCCATTCTCAGATGTTCTTTGTGTTGCTCCCGTGTTTTAGAATAGACCAAAATATCATCAATGAAGACAATCACGCATTTATCCAAGAGCGGCTTATACCCGATTCATCAAGTCCATGAAAGCAGCTGGTGCATTAGTCAATCCAAATGGCATGACCATGAACTCATAGTGTCCATACCGAGTTCTAAAAGCGGTCTTTGACACATCCTCTGGTTTTATCCTCAGCTGGTGGTATCCAGATCTCAAATCAATGCGTGAGAATACACTTGCTCCTTGTAGTTGGTCAAAGAGATCGTCAATCCTTGGCAATGGATACTATTCTTTATAGTGACCTTGTTGAGTTCTCGATAGTCAATACACAACCTCATCGATCCATCTTTCTTCTTACGAATAATACCGGAGCTCCCCAAGGCGAGACACTTGGTCTAACAAATCCTTGGTCAAGCAATTCTTGTAATTGCTTCTTAAGTTCCTTGAGCTCAACAGGTGCCATTCGGTATGGTGCCTTGGATATAGGTTCTGTTTTTGGCATCAAATCGATCTCAAAATCGATTTCTCGTTTTGGGGGTAACCCAGGCAATTCTTCTGGAAAAACATCAGAGAATTCATTAACGATGGGGATGTCGTCAATGTTGGGTCTTTCCTTATCCTCCTCCGTACTTCCCACATAACTTTCAACTCCTTCCTCAACCTCTTCAATTACTCGAACGAACTTAACTCCAAACTTTTAGAAGTTGCGGATTCTCCCAAAAATGTAGCTTTCTTCCGTCTTGTCCCATGAATTCCACCTTTTTATTTCTACAATCTACCTTTGCTTCCACCATGGACAACCAACTCATTCCGAGAATCACTTCGTACTTGCTGATTTCTATTACTATAAGATCGGTAGTTGCTTCATGGCCTTGTATCTTCATGGGGCAATTCCTTATTACTTCTTTGGTAGTCACCACACTACCGGTGGGGGTTTTTATACGAAAACTTGTTGTGATTGTGGTGATAGGTAAACCGGTCTTCAAGGCTACACTAGTGGCAACAAAGGAATGTGTTGCACCGGTATCGAAGAGGGTATAAGCGGTTAGGTCCCCTATTTGTATGGTTCCTGTGTTCAAGGCGTGTGTTACTATTCTTATTGTCCTTATAAGGTTCCCTAGATATCTATTATTTCCAACATACATCATAACTTTATACTCAACAGATATCAAAACAGACATATATTTTAAAGGTTGAGGCTAACCTGTAACCAAGCTATAGTCATACTCCTCTCCATGGTCCAGGGCAGCCAACTCTACTCCTTCTTCGGCATCCTCCTCGCAGACCCATTGCCCTTCAAGGTTGTAAATTCTCAGCCCATGCATAGATGATGCCGAGCGACTTCCGCTTCCATTCCCACTCCTTGTCGGGGCAAGTCCTCCTGAGGATCCAACAGGTCGGTTTGCTGTGAGATTCCTTTGGGGACACTCGTTAGCAAAATGTCCCAATTGCTTGCATACGAAACAAGTCGTAGAAGCTTTCTTTGGGCAATCCGGAATCTTATGGCTCGGGTCACCACAGAAATAACACTTGTTCTGGAGAAGGGGGCATCTCTTCGGTAATGCGCCCTTTGCATTTCCAACAATTTGCTGCTACCTTGGAATTATCCTTTGTCCACTAAAATTTCCCTTAAAGTTGCTAATTGGTTTAAACCTCTTAGAAGGGAAATTGGAGCTTGTTCCTGGTTGAAATTTCCTTCCAAACACATGCACTTTCTTCTCAAAGTCCCAGCTTTCCTTTTCTTGGCCCCTTCAACAATTCTTGCTCTTTCAACCAATTCTGAAGGTGCGAATGTCAAACTCTTCTAACCGCATCCTTAAGTCCTCATCTAACCCATTCAGGAACACTTGTCGTTTCAGCTCCTCACTATACTTATAAGAATCCGGAGCATACTGCAGGAGTCGGCTGAATTCCGTCTCATATTGTTCTATGGATTTTCCTTTCTGGGATATGTGCAAGAAATCCGCACTATACCTTACTCTTAAACTTCCAGGGAAATAATTTTCCAGAAACTCATTCCGAAACATATCCCAGGTGATAGGTGGCGGCAATTCCCTACTCTTGGACTCCCACCAGACGCGGGCATTAAACCTCAACATATAAGTACCATAGCTTATTCGAAGATGATGAGGAACTTCATAGGCGGCAAAAGATCGTTCTATCTGCGCGAGCCAATCTTGCTTCATCTGGTTTCCCAAAAGCTCCGTCAAAGTAACGGTTACTTTTGATAAAATCTGGGAGTGAAGTTCTGTATGGTCGAGGTGGTGGCGGAGGCGGCAGGGTGCTGTATGTGATTGAGCATCAGGTGCTGCTGGTCCATGTACAGATGCTTGGGGTGCTTGCTGGGGTGGTGCTTGTGCTGGTGCCGAGGTGGCATATTCCTCTGTTGTTGTTGAACTAACACATTAAGAAGCTGTGTTAATTGACCCAGAGTGGCTTGGAGATTGCCTTGCTGGTCTGGGGCAGGAGCCACAGGGGGTACTTCTGGTTGGTTAACTTCTTCAGGCGGGTTATTCGATGCCTGCCTCATCCTCGGTCGTCCCCTTCTAGGTCGGCTGTTTTAATTGTTTACGTAAATACTAGATTATTAAGTCTTTTACATACTAAGTTACGGAAATTGCGGAAATTTTCAAAGAATAAACATAAAAGGGAAATATCACACAAGAGAAATTTAAGCAACTAAATCAAGAGATGAAATTTGTTTAAACCAAAATATTTAATTAAAAAGTATAGAAGGGAATAAAATCTTATAAAGAAATCAAGGTTTAAAAGAAATTCAAAATACAACAAATATTAAACACTTTTTCGAAAACATAAATTAAACTACTAATCGATCCTATATCCTAAGTCGATCTGGTTACAAAATTCTTGTTGGACACATGGGATTGCTCATGTGGATCCTTCCTTCTTTCTTTGATCTTTTCTTCCTGTGGGGGAGTTGCATTACGGTGGTTGGGTCTAGAAGTCGTTCTTAGCCATCTTAGTTACGAACAGCTTCAAGTTGCTTCGGTCCATCATTTTTCCTTTACGGGAGGGTTGATTTCTAACGTGCTTGGCTCCCGTTGATCAAACTTCGTCTGCTGCTGCTCTCTCATCGGATACTTCCGTCACTTCTTTCTCGATCAGGTTTCTTACGCGAGATCGTCTTCGATTCGGGATATTCTCATCAGGCCATTTGAAATCTTGACTGGCTTTACGTTGGTTGGAAATATCCTTATCTCGTCCATGATTGCTGGCTCATCGTGGGCATAGATATATAATCGCTATGGAATTCCAATTCAAAAATCGGGAAAACTAAACATCTATTATTTCGGAAAAGAACGTAGCTTTTTGGAGCATAGGGTGTGGTTGTAATGGCACGTAAGACATTCTATATCGTAAGAAACTTCTAAGTCTGTCTAATAGGGAAAACTCCTTACATAGGCTTCTTACTTTCAACCGGTAGTCCACAAGGGTTTCACCATTTCTTAAGTTCAAACATTGGGCCTTAACTCTAACTTCTCCAAGAGTAATTTATAAAGGACAAGGGAGGTCATTAATTCTCCTTTTTGAGAACTTCTAAACTTGTCTAATCCTATCTAAGTCCTTTCGTAAACATATCTATCTTTTTCTATTCTAGATTTATTCCTATTACCTTTATTTCTATAAACTTGTTGCTCTGATACCAACTTAAACTGTCACGCCCCGAAGGGTACCCTAAACGTGGCAGTCCGCCACATATAATATCAAGGCTTAAGAATGGCTACCTTAGTCATGCGAAAGCCTTAGTATTATATGTAAGGCGTCTAACACGGTAATAGGAGACGCTTTTGGGAAGCATAGTTTAAGCAAGTAAAGATAAACATACAAGAATCCAGAAATAAAGTATATCATATCATTAATAACCAAAGGTCTATTACATAATTTCTTAGGGGCATACCCCCGCTAATTCCAAGGATCGAGATAAACTTCATAACATCCAAAATTAAAGATTTCAAAGGAATTCTAATCTAAGTCTTCGAGTAGATTTCCTCCAAAAGCTTCAAATAAAACGTATACGGATACTGGAAGACCTCGGGCACAAAAATAGGTGTTCCTGAGAATACAAATACCTATAGGGGTGTAAGCTTATGGGCTTAGTGAGTAAATCCCAAAATTCATACTCGAAGAAAATTATCAATCAAGTTTATTATTCAAACGTATGAAATGCAACAACCACGTGAGCATACAAGACATATGACTTTCCGGGAATCATATGTTGAATGAATTTACGCCCTTCATTCGGGGTTGGGTATTCAGGCCAATTACAGCCACAACTTTTAAAAACACTTTTATAGATCTTACCGGCTCCTATACGCCATCAAAAACTTGTAGTTATTACAGGCTCCTACTAGCCACCAATTTAAGTAGTTCTTACTGGCTCCTACTCGCCACTTACATGATATACCGGTTATGTCTACCACCACTATTATACACTTGTCCCACCAATTGTATAGTAGTGAATGCAATGTGACTCAACATATGAAGTGCATGAATAATTTCTTTAATTAAAGTCTAGTAGTTACATTTAACTTCTTTCAAGTGATCAACCAATTTCAAACATTCAAGATATTAATGCACATACAACTTTATTAAACAAATCGAGTTTCGATATACTTAGTATTCTTCAACATATTATCATACACTTCCTTTTGATTTTTCTTAATTCTAGTGCAACTAATTTTACAAGCACAATCAAGAGTATGAAAAATTAACGGGAATAAACTCACTCGGCCATGATGACACCTTTCTTGAATGGATGGTCGTTCGGAATTTCCACTTAATCGTAGTAATCCTCGGATACGAACAATCCTCCTCGTGATTATCTAATCAAGAAGAATACCCAAAATGAGTATTTCATGAAATTCTATCTTGAAGATTCTAATCTTTTCTTAAAATCGTGGTAAAATCGTATAAGGGGAAATTCCAACTTAAAATGGCCATAACTTGCTCATTTTAACTCGGAATTTCGCGTATAATATATCGTTTTCTACCTACTCGAAAAGATCTACGCATTTCTAAGCTTATTTCCATAAAACTAAGTCGTTTGGGTCCGAAAAGCAGTGACAATTTGCCACGAATTTGCAAAACTTGTTTTCCTTCTTGTAAACAAAGTTCATTTGAAAAGATAAATATTTCAATTATTTTGTAAACTTTTGAAAGGTATATATTTATTGTAATGACTCATAACAAATGTATGAAGTAAATGAAGTTGTCTCAACTTATAAAAATTAAGGTTTTAAAAGACTTTGAACTTGAGATTCTATTGTATTTATTTTTTTTGAAAGATCTTGAGTTATTGAGATGAATATTCTTTTTCTAAATTTAATCTCTTGTAATTTCTTTAAATTTAAGGTGTGGTTTTATTTTCAAAACTTGGATTGAAAGTAATAAAATGACATTTTTATTTTTGTAATGATTCCAAAAGAATATTTCTTGATGAAAGATAAGTTTTCATAAAACCTTTTGTTTATGTAAGAAAAATCATTCCATGCATGTTCATGGGTTTTTAGAAATCCATTTTCCATATTTATTTTAGAAAGAATCTTTAATTCAAGAAAACACTTTCTCATTTATTTTTGTTGAGACAAAAACATTATGTTCATGCATGAATATGAATCATAATATAAAGTAAAATAATAACTTGAAAGCTTAAGTAAATAATAAAGTAAATCAAGTATTGGGACCTTAGCTTCATCAAGGTACCCCGGGACTAAGAAAAGACTAGTCCCGAAAAGAAAAGAAAGAGAAATTGTTTTGACTTGATGAGGACAAGTCTAAGACTAGAATGACTAGTCTTAAAATCAACTTGAAATAAATTGCAATAAAGTAAATAAATTGCATGAAAGATAAATAAATTGCAAGACAATGAGCTTATATGCTCTAAATAATATATTATATAGATATATTAGATAGTAAAGAACATAAAAGAAACATAAATGAACATAGAGGAATTATGTTTATGAACAAAAACAAAGCATGAACCTAATGTTGCTTTCTTAACCTTCATGGTTTAGAAAACCACACTAAGCTCATACTAAGTAGATGAACATGAGAATTCTTGAGAAATTTCTACCTAAAGGAACTAAACTAAGAGACTTCTTGAAAGAACTCTTGAGAGAAATTGGAGAGAAATTTTTGTAGAGTAACTTTAGAGAAGAAGTGGTGTGAAAGAAGTGAAGGTATGAGGGGTATTTATAGGAAAATGTGGGAGATAAATTGTGTTAATTAAATAATTGGAAAATGAAACAATTGAGCATAGAGAGAGAGGGGGCCGGCGCCATTTGCTTGAAGGGGGAAGAGAAAATTTAATTTTTTTGTCTTTTGATTAATTAAAGTAAGAATAAAAGATGTGAAATTGTATTGGAAATGAAATGTGTAAGAAGTAGGTGTATGGTTTGTAAGAATAGGTTGTAAGAAAAAGTAGAGATAGGTGTGTAGATAGTAGAAAAAAAGTGTAATGTAAAAGTAGACATGACAATTAATACCGGTAGTAAGAAAGTACGCGTATAAAAGCGATATCTAATATTTCTGGCTACCGAAAAATTACGAAATTGATATTTTTGGAAATATCATATTTTTACGAGTCTAACGATATATTCGGAATATTTTTCCTATTCCGGGCTTCCAGACACGTTTTTCAAGAATCATGTCCGATCGGGTTCAAAGGACACTTGAAATTCTTCAATCTGATATTTTTATAAAACCTATAGCTATTACGAACTATTACAACTAATTTTTCTAACTTCGTTTTCTAGGGCTTGAGAAAACGGCAATGTCGGACTTAAGCGGTTACGGTAAACTAGGGTTTGGTTGACTCTGGAAATCCGGTTGACTTCCGATTAGGGTTTAAACTATAATTTGGATCCAAAAATTTCGGGGATTTACAATATTAAGCCCAAAATATACTAAAAGAAAATAAAATATAAGAATTATATAATGTCAATCTTATAAACTTTAAATAAATATTTTAGGCTTAACATAATATGGATTTTATTATTTATAAATTTTTGAACTAATTAAATGGTCTAAATAGTTTAGCACTTTTAATTTAGGCTAATTCTAAAGCCTTAAACATAATTTGTGTGGAAACAAATTTGAGGCATAGGCCAATAGCCTATATGGATACTGCATCGCACATTGGAGACTTGGGTTTAAATCTGACAAGAGGCAAACTACCTCATTTTTTTCTCTCTCCCCAGTGCCACCTGTCATGTTCTGATTGGAGGAGATGACGTCAATCGTCTCCCTTGTTGGGAAAGATGGAAGATTTCATCGCACATCATGCTCGGACGATCGTATTCAAGGTTAGTTATGACTGATTTTTCTTAGTGATTTCATTTTTCTCTCTTCTCGATGCCGAATTTCATGTTCCAATTAGAGGAGAAGACAACATTGATGAGGTTAGTCGTCATCCCCTTGGGAAAGATGCCACATTTCATGTGCACATCATGCTTGGACGACCATCTTCAAGGCTGGTTTTGACTTAATTTTCTTTGTAATTTCACCAAATTGATGGTGAAATCACCAAGTACTCATGGAATACTGTGAATTAAGACCAATTTTTGGTCTTGGTTCATAATTTAAGGGTGTCAAAATCAAGCTAAAAAATTGGGGAAAGTCAAGTGGCGAAATACTCCTTTAATGGCATCTTTGACGAATTTAAGACGAATTGAAGCTTCTAGTAAATTTCAATAGGTCAAATATTCTTGAATATTCCTTTGGATTTTCTAAAAAAAACCTCAAAATTTCATTAATCATATTTGAATCAAGAACCCTAATTTTCACAATTTTTAAGAAGCTTTAATAAGTTTTCCAATTTTGCTTACGCTTGGACCCTATAAATAAGGGCTCATAAATCTCAATGAATACAACAACAAATCCATTTCACTCCCATTCGAGCAAATCATCACTTCCTTTTCCAAAGCTCAAACTGCAAGTTCCACTTTCTCTCATTGATTTTCTCTAATTTGAGAGAAGTCTCAAAGTTGATATTTAGAATTTTCATCACCGCCCACTTAGAAGTTGATCTGACCACTCCATTGGCATAGTACCCCACAGAAGCTATTGGGTTGGATAGTTCTTAGCATGTTTCCATTTCCAACGACTGTCTCTTGCTTGTCCCCATATCCACTTGGTTGTATTATCGTCATCCAGGTAAGTATTTGCTTTTTTTATTTCTTCTCTCTCTCTCTCTCTATATATATATATATATAAAGATGATAATAAATAATTGCATGGGAATATATAAAAAAAAGGAAAAGGAAGTGAAATAAAGTTATGGTGTAGATGATAAGCTTCAAGTGTTGTTTTTCTTTATTTATTTATTTTTACTTGTATATAATCAAAATGTAAAAAGATTTAAAAAAGGTAAAAAGGCAATAGATAAAAAAATAAAAAATTAGGAAAAGTAGGAAGTAAAAAGCAATATATATATGTACATAAAGTTTTTATCACTTAGAAAAAGTCATATTTTCTTAAAATAAAAATAAATTGGTAGTTCATAGGTTCTCATATTAGTAAGTCCATTTCTATTAAACTTTAAAATTTTAAATTTAAAAAAAATTAATTGAAAAGAATTAAAAAAAATTAAAAGAGACCAACACACTAAATTTTTTGTTAAAAAAAAAAAATTAAGTGTTATCTGATCCAGATTAGCGGGTATGTAGGCACCTCTGAGGTGATATAAAAAATGAAAAAAATATATATATATATATTTGTAAATATTGAAATGGTTAATTGTTTATTGTAAATATTGTTTAGATTTGTAAACTTTAATGATAAATTGTAAATATCATAGTTTGTACGTTAGTAAAATTTTAAGCAAAAAAGGGATACTTTAAACTAAGAATTAAGGTGGTAACCAAATGGTTTTAATAGGATAGCCCTCAAATTAAAAAATCCTTAGTTTATCAAATTTCGTTTTAACATCTATTTTTTCGCTAACTAGTCGCTAAGTTAGGATCAACAAGCCCATTGGTCCTAACTTACAATTTTTCCTCACTTTAGTCAGGTGGCAACTCCAAAAATTTTGCAAAAAGAAAATTTCTTTTAGTCCTTAGTCAAGAGTTTGTATCAAATTGTGAAGGTTTGATGCAAGTCGAATTAAAAGAAATCAAACAAAAAATAGAAAAATCCAAGCTCGATAACTTAGCGACTCCACTAGGGAGGCTTATTTTTTAAGAGGGCTAGCTACTTAAAGTTCTTAAAATAAAATTTATTCTTTTATGCTCGATATTGCATTATTATTATACATGACATGTAAATATGTTGTACTAATATTTGCTTTCAAGTGGTGCAAATAAGTTTTCCCGAAAGGCCTTTAGGGGCAATTAAGTTTTTGTTTTTTTTTTTTTTTTGGGTGGGGTGGGGGGGATTTCTAAAAAAAAAAAAAAAATGTGTGTTAGATGTGGTTGAAACCAAGCCATTTCAGGACCCTAAGATGGGAGGCCCCAGTAGGTGTTAGGTGTTATGGTTAACCCACAGCACAAGACACAAATTAGGCCCCCCACTCCACTGACGTGATCCACGATCCGTTAATCGAGGATCATTTAGAATCCATCCAATTGCATTTATGAACATTGGTTGACAAAAAAATAATAGCGAGGCATGCCTTAAAGAATTACAATTTCAAATCCTTTTTAAAATCCTCCCCTTTAAATATTTTATTTCATTTTTCATAAAAAACAAAGTTGTAACTCAAATGAAAATATCAAAATTGCCCCATTATGAATTGGTTATCAAACCATAAATCTGCATCCGTGAGAATTGCATATACAATATGTGATGTTAAACCTATTAATAATCCTAATTTTTTTTTGGAAAAAAAGAGAGAAATTTTTTTTTCCTTTACTATTCTAATATAATTATAATTAATCTTGTAATTTTTTCCTATTTTGCATATAAATAAAATTTCAAAAAAAAAAATGAAATGGCTCATTATAATTTTCATTAACTTACCAGGAAGATGTAAAGGGATCCACAAGAAATGATGCGACTTGTTCTCATGTTAAGGATAAGTATTAAGATTGATGTAGTTTAGTATACGGTACATACTACTACTAAATGGTCCAGTTATGAAGATTTACCGGATCTCCCAAGTATGGATTGGCTTATAATGGTCCAGTTCCTTGGTCCGTGTTGTTGAACGAGAGTTCTTAATAAATCATCCTCTTCAAGACTCCATAGACCTCTGGTACGGTCAGCTTCTCTCTGCTCGAATTCCATTCTTATCATGTTTCCCTAACCCTAAAGCCGATGAGATAGATTTCCCATGAGAAAGAGGGAGAGAGGGAGAAAGATATTAGGTTTAGGTTGGTTTTTGGTCTTGGTTTTAAAGAGGGGTCACGATGGAGCAGGTTATAAATGAGAAACAGTCTAAAATCTCGGATGGAGTAAATTCCTTGTGATAGGGTTTTTTGTTACCTAATAAATCTGGGAGCAGTAATAGAAGCTAGCATAAACGGATTTGGAAAGTTGAATTCTATGGTGAAAATACAAATTTGAATTTTAAGTGTCTTTTTTTTCTTTTTCCTTTTACAATTATTTTTAGGGTTTTTCTTCTAATTTTTTAGTGAATTAGTTTTTAATAGTATACATATATATATTGCTTTTTCAAGCACATAAATGCAAATATGAGGGCCTTTATTTGTTATTTAAAACCTATATATATATATATATATATATTATTAGCACATAAGCATTGGCATTACAATTATCTAAAAACATAAGACTTGAATATAAATCAAAATAACCACCAGAAATACCTTATATCTCTAGAGTTATTACTAAAAAACTATTTAAATTAATTTATATCTATATATCATTATCTAAAATAACTGATCCATATGGATTCACGCCTCCAAAAGTGGAAGGAAAGGGCATAATAGGAGAAGTAATTCTGGCAAATCTAAAGTTTCTGAAAATATAAAAAAGGAAAACTTCAATACCAGATTTAATGTTTATGACCAATATGGAAGATGATTTATTTGATATTGAATGACATTAAGTTAACCAAAGTTTATGATTGAAAATCTTTCAAACAAGGAAAGAATAATATGAGCCGGTCCATGGAAGATGTGGAAGTGAATCGTATGGATTCGAATAATATGTCGCTATTAAAAATTTGAGTGACAAGGAAAACACCAATCCGAATAATGATCAAGTTAGCCAAAGATAGTCTATTGGGCCTAAAGTTCCTGAGGATGTATCTAAGCCGCTAAATCCAACTTAACAATGGGAACAATTAGAGCTAGGCATACGGATCATAGTCTACGGACCAACCTGTTTACCCTCATAAAAAAGTGGGCCACGACTAAATTGATCCCACCTGTTTAACCTACAGGCCAAACCGAGCTAGCCCGAGGGACAAACTTGAGGAAAAAAAAAACAAGAAATAGTTTAAGAATAAGAATAATATAACATATTAGAGATTATTTATGATATATTATGGAACAAACTGAATTGGTACATGCACCATAAGTATTATAATATTCTTTAAATTGTATTTATCGATTTAAACGTATTATGATATATAATAAATCATTTAAAAAACTTGTTTTTACATATAAGTAATCAAAATAGTAACAAAATTAACCTTTTATATATATAAAACCCTAAAATATATAAATATTCTAAATTTCATGTAAACTAACATAAAAAATAATAATACTAAATAAAAAAAATGCATTTTAGCCAATCAAGGGAATAATTTTCCCAATCAAGACATAGTACTTGTATATTACAAAGTGAGCTCTATCGAATACTTTATTATTAACTCATGGCCCAAATCCCTAAACCATTATTTCTCACCACAATTTTCCCTTTTCTCTCTCTCTCTCTCCCTCCCCTTGTCCGCCAAACCAATTTGAGCTGTAACTAAGACAGGAATGATCGAGTTCCTCTGTCGTAGACTAGTATAGGCTAATGGGAAAGATTAAAAGATCCCTAGGAGTTAAGCCTTTGGAAAGCTCATAAGTGTAGACGCTACATTTTTCCCAAATTAAGGTTTTCATATATAATGAAAATAAATATTATATTATGCCCAAAATGTACTAAAAGAAAATAAAATATAAGAATTATATAATGTCAATCTTATAAACTTTAAATAAATATTTTGAGCTTAAAATAATATGGATTTTTATTATTTATAATTTTTGAACTAATTAAATAGTCTAAATAGGTTAGCGCATTCAATTTGGGCTAATTTTAAAGCCTTAAACATAATTTGTGTGCAAACAAATTTGAGGCATAGGCCAATAGCCTATATGGATAAGTCTCTACATCGCACAATGGAGACTTGGTTTAAATCTAACAAAAGGCAAACTACCTCATTTTTTTCTCTCTCCCCAGTGCCACCTGTCATGTTCTAAATGGAGGAGATGACGTCAATCGTCTCCTTTATTGGGAAAGATGAAAGATTTCATCGCACATCATGCTTGGACGATCATATTGAAGGTTGGTTTTGACTGATTTTTCCTAGTGATTTCATTTTTCTCTCTTCTCGACGTCGAATGTCATGTTCCAATTAGAGGAGAAGACAACATTGATGAGGTTAGTCGTCTTCCCCTTGGGAAAGATGTCACATTTCATGTGCACATCATGCTTGGACGACCATGTTCAAGGCTGGTTTTGATTGAATTTTCTTTGCAATTTCACCAAATTGATGGTGAAATCACCAAGTACTCATGGAATACTGTGAATAAAGACCAATTTTTGGTCTTGGTTCATAATTTAAGGGTGTCAAAATCAAGCTTGAAAATTGGGGAAAGTCAAGTGGTGAAATACTCCTTTAATGGTGTCTTTGACGAATTTAAGACGAATTGAAGCTTCTTGGAACTTTCAATAGGTTAAATATGGTTGAATATTCCTTTGGATTTGCCTAAAAAAACCTCAAAATTTCGTTAATCATATTTGAATCAAGAACCCTAATTTTTACAATTTTTCAGAAGCTTTAATAAGTTTTCCAATTTTGCTTACGCTTGGACCCTATAATAGGGGCTATAAATCTCAATGAATACAACAACAAATCCATTTCACTCCCATTCGAGCAAATCATCACATCCTTTTCCAAAGCTCAAACTACAAGTTCTTTTTCTCGTTGATTTTCTCTAATTTGAGAGAAGTCTCAAAGTTGATATTTAGAATTTTCATGACCACCCTGTTAGATGTTGATCTGACCACTCCATTGGCATAGTACCCCACAGAAGCTATTGGGTTGAATAGTTCTTAACATGTTTCCATTTCCAACGACTGTCTCTTGCTTGTCCCCATATCCACTTGGTAGTATTATCGTCATCCAGGTAAGTATTTGCTTGTTTTATTTCTTCTCTCTCTTTCTCTATATAATATATATATAACGATAATAAATAATTATATGGGAATATATAAAGAAAAAGGAAAATGAAGTGAAATAAAGTTGTGGTGTACATGATAAGCTTCAAGTGCTATTTATATATATATTATTTATTTATTTATTTTTACTTGTATATAATCAAAATGTAAAAAAAAATAAAAAAAGGTAAAAAAAAGAAATAGATAAAAAATTAAAAAATTAAGAAAAGTAGGAAGTAAAAAGCAATATATTTATGTACATAAAGTTTTTATCACTTAGGAAAAGTCATATTTTCTTTAAAACAAAATAAATTGGTTGTCATAGGTTCTCATATTAATAAGTCCATTTCTATTAAACTTAAAAATTTTAAATTTAAAAAAAATAAAGTGAAAAGAATTAAAAAAATTAAAAGAGACCAACACAGTAAATTTTGTAAAAAAAAAAAAAAAAAATAGTATTATCTGATCCAGATTAGCGGGTATGTAGGCACCTCTGAGGTCATATAAAAAATGAAAAAATATATATATTTTTGTAAATATTGAAATGGTTAATTGTTTATTGTAAATATTGTTTAGATTTGTAAACTTTAATGATAAATTGTAAATACCATAGTTGTACGTTAGTAAAATTTTAAACATAAAAAGGGATACTTTAAACTAAGAATTAAGGTGGTAACCAAATGGTTTTAATAGATAGCCCTCAAATCCAAAAATCCTTAGTTATCAAATTTTGTTTTAACATCTATTTTTTCGCTAACTAGTTGCGCTAAGTTAGGATCAACAAGCCATTGGTCCTAACTTACAATTTTTCCTCACTTTAGTCAGGTGGCAACTCCAAAACTTTTCAAAAAGATAATTTCTTTTAGTCCTTAGTCAAGAGTTTGCATCAAATGGTTAAGGTTTGATGCAAGTCGAATTAAAGAAATCAACAAAAAAAGAGAAAATCCAAGCTCGATAACTTAGCGACTCCACTAGGGAGGCTTATTTTTTAAGAGGGCTAGCTACTTAAAGTTCTTAAAATATAAATTTAATTCTTTTATGCTCGATATTGTATTATTATTATACATGACATTAAATATGTTGTACTAATATTTGCTTTCAAGTGGTGCAAATAAGTTTTCCCAAAGGCCTTTAGGAGGGCACTTAAGTTTTTGTATTTTTTTTTTTTTTTGGTGGGGTGGGGGGGATTTCTAAAAAAAAAAAAAAAATGTGTGTTAGATGTGGTTGAAACCAGGCCATTTTAGGACCCTAGGATGGGAAGCCCCAGTAGGTGTTAGGTGTTATGGTTTACCCACAACACGAGACATAGGCCCCCCACTCCATTGACGTGATCTACGATCCGTTAATCGAGGATCATTTAGAATCCATCCAATTGCATTTATGACATTGGTTGACAAAAAAATAATAGCAGGCATGCCTTAAAGAATTACAATTTTCAAATCCTTTTTTAAAATCCTCCCTTTAAAATATTTTTTTCATTTCTTCAAAAAAAAAAAACAAAGTTGTAACTCAAATGAAAACATCAAAATTGCCCCATTATGAATTGGTTATCAACCTTAAATCTGCACCATGAGAATTGCATATATAATATGTGATGTTAACCTATTATAGTCCTATTTTGTTTTGGAAAAAAAGAGAGCTAAAAATTTTTTTTCCTTTACTATTCTAATATAATTATATTAATCTTGTAATTTTTCCTATTTTGCATATAAATAAAATTTCAAAAAAAAAAATCAAATGGCTCATTATAATTTTCATTTAACTTACAAGAAGATGTAAAGGGATCCACAAGAAATGATGCGACTTGTTCTCATGTTAGGGATAAGCATTAAGATTGATGTAGTTTAGTATACTGTACATACTACTACTAAATGGTCCAGTTATGAAGATTTACGGATCTTCCAGTATGGATTGGCTTATAATGGTCCAGTTCCTTGGTCCGTGTTGTGGACGAGAGTTCTTAATAAATCATCCTCTTCAAGACTCCATGGACCTCTGGTACGGTCAGCTTCTCTCTGCTGAATTCCATTCTTATCATGTTCCCCTAACCCTAAAGCCGATGATGAGATAGATTTACCACGAGAATTTGAAACTGAAAAAATCTTTTAGAGAGAAAGAGAGAGAGAGGGAAAAAGATATTAGGTTTAGGTTGGTTTTTGGTCTTGGTTTTAAGAGGGGTCACGATGAAGCAAGTTATAAACGAGAAACAACCTAAAATCTCGGATGGAGTAAATTCCTTATGATAGGGTTGTTTGTTATCTAATAAATCTGGAAGCAGTAATAGAAGCTAGCATAAACGGATTTAGGAAAGTTGAATTCGGTGGTGAAAATACAAATTTGAATTTTAAGTGTCTTGTTTTTTCTTTTTCCTTTTATAATTATTTCTAGGGTTTTTCTTCTAATTTTTAGTGAATTAGTTTTTCAAGTTTACATATATAGATATTGCTTTTTGAAGCACATAAATGCAGATATGAGGGCCTTTATTTGTTATTTAAACTATATATATTATTAGCACATAAGTATTGGCATTACAATTATCTAAAAAACATTAGACTTGAACATAAATCAAAATAACCACAAGAAATACCTTATTCTCTAGAGTTATCACTAAAATAACTATTTAAATAATTTATATCTATATATCATTATCTAAAATACATATCCATATGGATTCACGCCTCCAAATGTCGAGGAAAGGGCATAATAGGAGAAGTAATTCCGGCAAATCTAAAGTTTCTGAAAAGCAGAAAATGAAAATTTCAATACAAGATTTAATGTTTTTGACCAATATGGAAGATGATTTATTTGATATTGAATGTCATTAAGTTAACCAAAGTTTATGATTGAAAATCTTTTAAACAAGGAAAGAATAATATGAGCCAGTCCATGGAAGATGTGAAAGTGAATCGTGTGGATTCGAATAATATGTCGCTATTAAAAATTTGAGTAACAAGGAAAACACCAATCCGAATAATGATCAAGTTAGCCAAAGATAGTCTATTGTGCCTAAAGCTCCTGAGGATGTATCTAAGCCGCTAAATCCAACTTAACAATGGAAACAATTAGAGCTAGGCATACGGATCATAGTCTACGGACCAACCTGTTTACCCGCATAAAAAAGTGGGCCACGACTAAATTGATCCCACCTGTTTAACCTACAGGCCAAATCGAGCTAGCCCGAGGGACAAACTTGAGGAAAAAAAAACAAGAAATAGTTTAAGAATGAGAATAATATAACATATTAGAGATTATTTATGATATATTATGGAACAAACTGAATCGATACATGCACCATAAGTATTATAATATTCTTTAAATATTTATTTATCGATTTAAACGTATTATGATATATAATAAATCATTTAAAAAACTTGTTTTTATATATAAGTAATCAAAATAGTAACAAAATTAACCTTATATATATATAAAACCCTAAAATATATAAATATTCTAAATTTCATGTAAACTAACATAAAAAATAATAATACTAAATAAAAAAAAATGCATTTTAGCCCAATCAAGGGAGTAATTTTCCCAATCAAGACATAGTACTTGTATATTACAAAGTGAGCTCTATCGAATACTTTATTATTAACTCGTGGCCCAAATCCCTAAACCATTATTTCTCACCACAATTTTCCCTTTTCTCTCTCTCTCTCCCTCCCCTTGTCCGCCAAACCAATTTGAGCTGTAACTAAGACAGGAATGATCGAGTTCCTCTGTCGTAGACTAGTATAGGCTAATGGGAAAGATTAAAAGATCCCCAGGAGTTAAGCCTTTGGAAAGCTCATAAGTGTAGACGCTAAATTTTTCCCAAATTCAGGTTTTCATATATAGTGAAAATAAATATTATATTAAGCCCAAAATGTACAAAAAGAAAATAAAATATAAGAATTATATAATGTCAATCTTATAAACTTTAAATAAATATTTTGAGCTTAACATAATATGGATTTTTATTATTTATAAATTTTTGAACTAATTAAATAGTCTAAATAGGTTAGCGCATTCAATTTGGGCTAATTTTAAAGCCTTAAACATAATTTGTGTGCAAACAAATTTGAGGCATAGGCCAATAGCCTATATGGATAAGTCTCTACATCGCACAATGGAGAATTGGGTTTAAATCTAACAAAAGGCAAACTACCTCATTTTTTTCTCTCTCCCCAATGCCACCTGTCATGTTCTGAATGGAGGAGATGACGTCGATCGTCTCCTTTATTGGGAAAGATGAAAGATTTCATCGCACATCATGCTTGGACGATCATATTGAAGGTTGGTTTTGACTGATTTTTCCTAGTGATTTCATTTTTCTCTCTTCTCGACATCGAATGTCATGTTCCAATTAGAGGAGAAGACAACATTGATGAGGTTAGTCGTCTTCCCCTTAGGAAAGATGCCACATTTCATGTGCACATCATGCTTGGACGACCATGTTCAAGGCTGGTTTTGAATGAATTTTCTTTGCAATTTCACCAAATTGATGGTGAAAGCATCAAGTACTCATGGAATACTGTGAATAAAGACCAATTTTTGGTCTTGGTTCATAATTTAAGGGTGTCAAAATCAAGCTTGAAAATTGGGGAAAGTCAAGTGGTGAAATACTCCTTTAATGGTGTCTTTGACGAATTTAAGACGAATTGAAGCTTCTTGGAACTTTCAATAGGTTAAATATGGTTGAATATTCCTTTGGATTTGCCTAAAAAAACCTCAAAATTTCGTTAATCATATTTGAATCAAGAACCCTAATTTTTACAATTTTCAGAAGCTTTAATAAGTTTTCCAATTTTGCTTACGCTTGGACCCTATAAATAGGGGCTCATAAATCTCAATGAATACAACAACAAATCCATTTCACTCCCATTTGAGCAAATCATCACATCCTTTTCCAAAGCTCAAACTACAAGTTCTTCTTTCTCTCGTTGATTTTCTCTAATTTGAGAGAAGTCTCAAAGTTGATATTTAGAATTTTCATGACCACCATGTTAGAAGTTGATCTGACCACTCCATTGGCATAGTACCCCACAGAAGCTATTTGGTTGAATAGTTCTTAGCATGTTTCCATTTCCAACGACTGTCTCTTGCTTGTCCCCATATCCACTTGGTTGTATTATCGTCATCCAGGTAAGTATTTGCTTGTTTTATTTCTTCTCGCTCTCTCTCTCTCTATATATATATAATGATAACAAATATTTATATGGGAATATATAAAGAAAAAGGAAAAGGAAGTGAAATAAAGTTGTGGTGTACATGATAAGCTTCAAGTGCTATTTATATATATATTTATTTTTACTTGTATATAATCAAAATGTAAAAAAAAATAAAAAAAGGTAAAAAAAGAAATAGATAAAAAAAATTAAAAAATTAAGAAAAGTAGGAAGTAAAAAGCAATATATTTATGTACATAAAGTTTTTATCACTTAGGAAAAGTCATATTTTCTTAAAACAAAAATAAATTGGTTGTTCATAGGTTCTCATATTAATAAGTCCATTTCTATTAAACTTAAAAATTTTAAATTTAAAAAAAAATAAAGTGAAAAGAATTAAAAAATTTAAAAGAGACCAACACAGTAAATTTTGTAAAAAAAAAAAAAAAACTAAGTATTATCTGATCCAGATTAGAGGGTATGTAGGCACCTCTGAGGTCATATAAAAAATGAAAAAATATATATATTTTTGTAAATATTGAAATGGTTAATTGTTTATTGTAAATATTGTTTAGATTTGCAAACTTTAATGATAAATTGTAAATACCATAGTTGTACGTTAGTAAAATTTTAAACATAAAAAAGGGATACTTTAAACTAAGAATTAAGGTGGTAACCAAATGGTTTTAATCGGATAGCCCTCAAATCCAAAAATCCTTAGTTTATCAAATTTTGTTTTAACATCTATTTTTTCGCTAACCAGTCGCTAAGTTAGGATCAACAAGCCCATTGGTCCTAACTTACAATTTTTCCTCACTTTAGTCAGGTGGCAACTCCAAAAATTTTTCAAAAAGATAATTTCTTTTAGTCCTTAGTCAAGAGTTTGCATCAAATGGTTAAGGTTTGATGCAAGTCGAATTAAAAGAAATCAAACAAAAAATAGAAAATCCAAGCTCGATAACTTAGCGACTCCACTAGGGAGGCTTATTTTTTAAGAGGGCTAGCTACTTAAAGTTCTTAAAATAAAATTTATTCTTTTATGCTCGATATTGTATTATTATTATACATGACATGTAAATATGTTGTACTAATATTTGCTTTCAAGTGGTGCAAATAAGTTTTCCCAAAAGGCCTTTAGGGGCACTTAAGTTTTTGTTTTTTTTTTTTTTTTTTTTTGGTGGGGTGGGGGGGATTTCTAAAAAAAATGTGTGTTAGATGTGGTTGAAACCTGGCCATTTTAGGACCCTAGGATGGGAAGCCCCAGTAGGTGTTAGGTGTTATGGTTAACCCACAACACGAGACACAAATTAGGCCCCCCACTCCATTGACGTGATCCACGATCCGTTAATCGAGGATCATTTAGAATCCATCCAATTGCATTTATGAACATTGGTTGACAAAAAAATAATAGCGAGGCATGCCTTAAAGAATTACAATTTCAAATCCTTTTTAAAATCCTCCCCTTTAAATATTTTATTTCATTTTTTCAAAAAAAAAAACAAAGTTGTAACTCAAATGAAAACATCAAAATTGCCCCATTATGAATTGGTTATCAACCCTTAAATCTGCATCCATGAGAATTGCATATATAATATGTGATGTTAAACCTATTAATAGTCCTAATTTTGTTTTGGAAAAAAAGAGAGCTAAAATTTTTTTCCTTTACTATTCTAATATAATTATAATTAATCTTGTAATTTTTTCCTATTTTGCATATAAATAAAATTTAAAAAAAAAATCAAATGGCTCATTATAATTTTCATTAACTTACCAAGAAGATGTAAAGGGATCCACAAGAAATGATGCGACTTGTTCTCATGTTAGGGATAAGCATTAAGATTGATGTAGTTTTGTATACTGTACATACTACTACTAAATGGTCCTGTTATGAAGATTTACTGGATCTTCTAGGTATGGATTGGCTTATAATGGTCCAGTTCCTTGGTCCGTGTTGTTGGACGAGAGTTCTTAATAAATCATCCTCTTCAGGACTCCGTGGACCTCTGGTACGGTCAGCTTCTCTCTGCTCGAATTCCATTCTTATCATGTTTCCCTAACCTTAAAGCCGATGAGATAGATTTACCACGAGAATTTGAAACTGAAAAATCTTTTAGAGAGAAAGAGAGAGAGAGGGAAAAAGATATTAGGTTTAGGTTGGTTTTTGGTCTTGGTTTTAAAGAGGGGTCACGATGAAGCAGGTTATAAACGAGAAACAACCTAAAATCTCGGATGGAGTAAATTCCTTATGATAGGGTTGTTTGTTATCTAATAAATCTGGGAGCAGTAATAGAAGCTAGCATAAACGAATTTGGAAAGTTGAATTCGGTGGTGAAAATACAAATTTGAATTTTAAGTGTCTTGTTTTTTCTTTTTCCTTTTATAATTATTTCTAGGGTTTTTCTTCTAATTTTTTAGTGAATTAGTTTTTCACAGTATACATATATATATATTGCTTTTTGAAGCACATAAATGCAGATATGAGGGCCTTTATTTGTTATTTAAAACCTATATATATTATTAGCACATAAGTATTGGCATTACAATTATCTAAAAACATTATACTTGAACATAAATCAAAATAACCACAAGAAATACCTTATATCTCTAGAGTTATCACTAAAAATAACTATTTAAATTAATTTATATCTATATATCATTATCTAAAATAACTTATCCATATGGATTCACGCCTCCAAAAGTCGAAGGAAAGGGCATAATAGGAGAAGTAATTCCGCAAATCTAAAGTTTCTGAAAAAGCAGAAAATGAAAATTTCAATACAAGATTTAATGTTTTTGACCAATATGGAAGATGATTTATTTGATACTGAATGACATTAAGTTAACCAAAGTTTATGATTGAAAATCTTTTAAACAAGGAAAGAATAATATGAGCCATCCATGGAAGATGTGAAAGTGAATCGTGTGGATTCGAATAATATGTCGCTATTAAAAATTTGAGTAACAAGGAAAACACCAATCCGAATAATGATCAAGTTAGCCAAAGATAGTCTATAGGGCATAAAGTTCCTGAGGATGTATCTAAGCCGCTAAATCCAACTTAACAATAGGTTCAATTAGAGTTGGGCATACAGATCGTAGTCTATGGACCAACCTGTTTACCCGCATAAAAAAGTAGGCCACAACCAAATTGACCCTGTCACGCCCCAAAGGGTACCCTAAAAGTGGCAGCCCGCCACATATAATATCAAGGCTTAGGAATGACTACCTTAGTCATGCGAAAGCCTTAGTATTATATGTAAGGCGTCTAGCACGGTAATAGGAGACGCTTTTGGGAAGCATAGTTTAAGCAAGTAAAAATGAACATACAAGAATCCAGAAATAAAACATAATTATATCATTAATAACTAAAGGTCTATTACATGATTTCATAGGGGCATGCCCCCGCTAATCCCAAGGGTTGTGATACTCTTTACAAAATCCAAAATACTACATTAAAGATTTCAAAGGAATTCTAATCTAAGTCTTCGAATAGATTTCCTCTAAAAGGTTCAATATATAAAACTTACACGGATACGGAGAGGCCTCGGGTACAAAAATAGGTGTCCTTGAGAATATAAGTACCTATAGGGGTGTAAGCTTATAGGCTTAGTGAGTAAATCCCAAAATTCATACTCAGAGAAAATTATCAACCAAGTTTATTATTCAAACATATGGAATGCAACAACCACGTGAGAATACAAGATGTAAGGACCCGGTATCACCCCTATATTTGAAATAGGAGATAACGGTTCCCCAACCACATATAACCCCTAAGATTATATGTAAGGTTGCCTAAAGGAAATGTTTGAGTAATTGTTTATCTAATTCCATAAAGATATTATATAATGGGAGACATAAATTTAAAAAATAATAATAATAATAACTTAAGCAAAGCTATACTACCACACATTTTGGCAAAGGAAACAATTCAACTTCTAAATAGCTAAAAACATACATATATATCCAAAGGCTTCTTACAAGCCTTAACCAAAATCCTCAAAACACGACCTAACTAACACTATAATTACACTATCAACTAAAAAGAATCTCATCTAATCTATTACATTCATAGGGTCCATTGAGTCCATGGTCATCTCTAATCCTCCAACCCATCAAGAAAATCTTCAAAGTCGGTTCCGTACCCCATACTCGTATAGAACTCATCGGAATCATCACCTGAAATAGATAAAATATGAGCCAAAGGCCCAGTACACAAGTAACGAATACAAAATGCGAAGTGGATCACACATTCTTAGGCTAAATACACTATGCAACAATCACTTGTTCATTATTAAGCATTTAGTTAGTGAGACAACACGGGAGTATTCAAACTCCGGACAACAAGGATCTAGTATTACGTCCGCCTTCCTGAGTGGTCCCTACTGTTCATACAGACTAGGTAGCCCCACCTTCCGGCGTAGCCCGTAATACTAGGGGTTCCTGAGTAACGCATCACGACGCTCAGGGGGTCGATATGAGCAGCTCGGATACTCATATCTCCTAAACAATTCTATCTATGAACGAGAAAGTACCCTGCCCCCAATCTGAGCAGGGTGCCGCTCTTCGAACCAGATTCAACGGCAGACAACAACAATCAACACTCATATATCAATAGTATTTTCTTGTCTTAAAGTAGTTTAATCTTGATGCCTACCCTAGCAAAGAGACAGACAAGTTACTGAGTACCTGATATAGCTCGGAAATTAACCGGGTTGACTGGGCGAGGATCTATCACTGTTTAAATCAATATTAAATTCACACTTAGCTTAAGCACTAGCTAACTAGTATAAAAGATAAATATATCAAAGAAATCCAAATAAATTAATAAAGGTCATAATAAAGCATTTAAACATCCTAATATATCCTAGATCACTTAACATATACTTAATTGATCATATGTCAAACTTCGGAAAATTTTGAAAAAAAATTTTAAAATTCAAAAGCACAGGGGATACGCCGGCAGCCAAAGCCGGCGGCTTTAAGCCGGTGTTTGATACTCTGAAAATCAACACTGCCAATGCTGACATGTTCAAGGGTACGCCGACTGCCTTTCATCCTACGCCGATGGCCTTGAGCCGGTGTAGAATCCAAAACCCAAAATTTTCAAAACGTCCAGAGAGGTCTAAGCTGTCCGCTTACCTAGATACGCGGGCAGCTTTGACACGTTCGCCGGCGGCTTTGATTCCCAGTGGCCAGCGTACCATATGAATGAAAGAACGCTGGCTGACTTTTCTAGCGAAAGCCGGCGGCGTAGAAACTCAAATTGCCGGTGTACGTTCTGAAGAACAAACACTAGCAATTTTTATCGTAAAAGCCGGCGGTGTAGCAAAGCGGCGTTAAGAAATTTGAATCCAACGCTGCCTCTACGCCGGCGGCGTTGAATTCCCAGGTACCAGCGTACGTTCAAAAACAGGCCTATACGAAAATGGTTTTTATTTTCCCCTGTTTTATTACAACTTGTTCATTTTTCCAAAAATTCCCAAACTTGATCCAAACTTTCTAAAGCTTGTTATATGATCTAAACACTATTCTAACAACATGTATCCTACTTATAAGCATCAAAACTCTAATCATACTTCCAATTCACAATTCAACTACTAAATCCTTCAATCTCCCATAACATTCATCCCCTCACATCCACACTCCTATAAGATACAAATTACCACTCCATTAATCACATAATCTCATCCAAACTATCATTAATGCATCAAATCCATCTCACACCAATTATCACATCAAAATCATATCTATCCTAACATTTACAAACAACACATTATAGAGCATAAAATAAAAGATAAAGGTTGCATTAAACTCACATGATTGAATCTTGGCTTGGAATGATATTCAAATCCTTAAGCTTGTAATAAACCTTGGCTTAGGGTTTAAGATTTTGGGTTAAGAAAAGGAAGAAAGAAAGAAGAAAGAAAAGAAAAGGAGTGTAAATTCGTATGAAAAATGAAGCTGTCAAAAAGAGGTCTTAATTTGCTTAAAATCGAGCTAATACTCATCCAACAATTGTCATTAGGGGTATATTTGACCTAAGGTTAATTTGGGCAAATTTCAAATGCATTTGAATTGAATTTAAGTTCAAAAAGTGGGTTTAAAATTAGCCAAAATTCCTGTCATATATCTAAACAATTCAAAAGTGAATTTACTAAATTCTAAACATAACACATGCATATTAATTTTAAAAAAAACACACACATTCATTACACTATACACACATTTATAGATATCAAACAATAATATAAATTTTATAAGACTATACACATATAAATTAACACATTCACTAATTACATTAGCTAAGCCACACACACACACACACACACACACACACACACACACACACACACATATATATATATATCATTCCAATAACATATTAGCATGCAATTTAAGGAATTCATGGCTATTTCACAAGACATATGACTTTCCGGGAATCATATGTTGAATGAATTATGCCCTTCATTCGAGGTTGAGTATTCAGGCCAATTACAACCACAACTTTTAAAAAACACTTTTATAGATCTTACCGGATCCTATACGCCATAAAAAAACTTCTAGTTATTACAGGCTCCTACTAGCCACCAATTTTGTAGTTTTTACCGGCTCCTACTCGCCACTTACATGATATACCGATTCTGCCTACCACCACTATTATATACTTGTCCCACCAATTGTATAGTAGTGAATGAAATGTGACTCAACATATGAAGTGCATGAATAATTTCTAAATTAAAGTCTAGTAGTTACATTTAACTTCTTTCAAGTGATCAACCAATTTCAAACACTTCAAGATATTAATGCACATACAACTTTATTACAAACAAATCGAGTTTCGATATACTTAGTATTCTTTCAACATATTATCATACACTTCCTTTTGATTTTGCCTAAATTCTAGTGCAACTAATTTTATAAGCACAATCAAGAGTATGAGAAAATTAACGGGAAGTAAACTCACTCAGCCATGATGACACCTTTTTGAAATGGATGAGTCGTTCGGGATTTCCACTAATCGTAGTAATCTTCAGGATATGAACAATCCTCCTCGAGATTATCTAAAAGAAAGAAGAATACCTAAGATGATTATTTCATGAACTTCTATTCTTGAAGATTCTAATCTTTTCTTAAAATCACGGTAAAATCGTATAAGGGGAAATTCCAACTTAAAATGGCCATAACTTGCTCATTTTAACTCGGAATTTCGCGTATAATATATTGTTTTCTACCTACTCGAAAAGATCTACGCATTTCTAAGCTTATTTTCATAAAACTAAGTCGTTTGGGTCCCAAAAAGGCAGCGACCAGATTTGCCACGAATTTGCAAAAACTTGTTTTCCTTCTTGTACACAAAGCTCATTCGAAGAGATGAATATTTCAAGTATTTTGTAAACTTTTTGAAAGGTATATGTATATATGTAATGATTCATAACAAATGTATGAAGTAAATGGAGTTGTCTCAATTCATGAAAAATGTAAAGTCTTGAAAGATTTGAACTTGAGAAAATTTTGAAATATTTATTTTACTCTAAAAAGATCTTGAGCTACTTTGAAATGAGTATTTAATTTCTTGTAAGTATTTTAAAAGAATGATTTTTATTTTTCTAAGCTTAGTTTCCAACAATTTGTAATAATAATAATTTTCACAAAAGAATATTTTAGTCCCTTGGTTTCTTGGGATCATTTTATTTTAATGAAAAGGGGTTCTATTATTTAAAGAAAAAGATGAAGTTATTGTAAAACTCTTGTTTACTTCATAAATCCTTTGTATGTTTATAAAATTTCTTGTAAGTTCCTCTAGGCTTATTTAGGATGACTTCTTAGTTTTTAGGAAAACATTAGGGCCACTTAACCTTTTTATTTCTAGGGAAAACTTTTTATCTTAAGAAAACATTTCCTTCTTTATCTTGTTGAGACAAGACCATTATGTCATCATAAATAATGAATCATAAGCTATAAAATATGAAAAGAACATAATAACTTAAAAGAATAAGCATATAAAGAAATAAATCAAGTATTGGGACCTTAGCTTCATCAATGTACCCCGGGAGTAAGAAAAGACTAATCCTGAAAAGAAAAGAAAAAGAAAATGTTTTGACTTGATGAGTACAAGTCTAAGACTAGAATGACTAGTCTTAAAAACAACTTGAAATAAATAAATTGCAATGAAGTAAATAAATTGCATGAAAGGTAAATAAATTGCAAAATATTGAGCTTATATGCTCTAAATAATATATATAGCTATATAGATAATTAGATAGTAATTAACATAAAAGAACACAAAGGAGTTGGAGATTTTGAACAAAAACAAAGTATGAACCTATTGTTGCTTTCTTAACCTTAATGGTTTTAGAAAAACACACACTAAGTTCATACTAAGTAGATGAACATAGGAATTTCTTGAAGGCATATTACCTAAAAGAAAGAAGAAGAAGACTTCTTGGAGAGAATTCTTGAGAGATTTTGAGAGAGTAACTTTAGTAAAGAAGTGGTGTGAAAGAAGTGAAGGTATGAGGGGGTATTTATAGGAAAATGTGGGAGATAATTTATGTTAATTAAATAAGTGAAAAATAAAACAAATTAAGGCATGGTTTGTAAAAATGTGTAAAAAATAGGTGTATGGAAAAAGTTATTTTTTTTGTTATTTTGTTAATTAAAAGTAAGAAATGAAAGATGTGAAGTTGTATTGGAAAGAAAAATGTGTAAAAAATAGGTGTATGGTTTGTAAGAGTAGGTTGTAAGAAAAAGTAGAGATAGATGAATAGTGTAGAATAGTAGAAAATAGTATAATGTAAAAGTAGACATGACAATTAAATACTGGTAGTAAGAAAATACGTGTATAAAAGCGATATCTGATATTTTTAGCTACTGAAAAATTACGAAATTGATATTTTTGAAAATCTCATATTTTTATGAGTCTAACGGTATATTTGGAATATTTTTCCTATTCCGAGTTTCCGGACACGTTTTTCAAGAACTGTGTCTGATAGGGTTCCAAGGACACTCGAATTCCTCCAATATGATATTTTTATGTAACCTATAGCTATTACAAACTATTATATCTAACTTTTCCAACTTCGTTTTCTAGGGCTTGAGAAAACGGCAATGCCAGACTTAAGCGTTACGGTAAACTAGGGTTTTGTTGATTCTGAAAAATCCGGTTGACTTCCGATTAGGGTTTAAACTATAATTCGAATCCAAAAATTTCGGGCATTTACAGATCCCACCTATTTAACCTACAGGCCAAACCGAGCTAGCTCGAGGGACAAACTTGAGGAAAAAAAAAACGAGAAATAGTTTAAGAATAAGAATAATATAACATATTAGAGATTATTTATGATATATTATGGAACAAACTGAATTGGTACATGCACCATAAGTATTATAATATTATTTAAATATGTATTTATTGATTTAAACGTATTATGATATATAATAAATCATTTAAAAAACTTGTTTTTACATATAAGTAATCAAAATAGTAATAAAATTAACCTTTTCTATATATAACCCTAAAATATATAAATATTCTAATTTTCATATAAACTAACATAAAAAATAATAATACTAAATAAAAAAAATGCATTTTAGCCCAATCAAGGGAGTAATTTTCCCAATCAAGACATAGTACTTGTATATTACAAAGTGAGCTTTATCGAATACTTTATTATTAACTCGTGGCCCATATCCCTAAACCATTATTTCTCACCACATTTTTCCCTTTTCTCTCTCTCTCTCTCTCCCCCTCCCGTTGCCCGCCAAACCAATTTGAGCTATAACTAAGACAGGAATGATCGAGTTCCTCCGTCGTAGACTAGTATAGGCTAATGGGAAAGATTAAAAGATCCCCAGGAGTTAAGCCCTTGGAAAGCTCATAAGTGTAGACGCTCCATTTTTCCCAAATTAAGGTTTTAATATATAATGAAAATAAATATTATATTAAGCCCAAAATACACTAAAAGAAAATAAAATATAAGAATTACATAATGTCAATCTTATAAACTTTAAATAAATATTTTGAGCTTAACATAATATGGATTTTTATGATTTATAAATTTTTCAACTAATTAAATAGTCCAAATAGGTTAGCACATTTAATTTGGGCTAATTTTGAAGCCTTAAACATAATTTGTATGCAAACAAATTTGAGGCATAGGCTAATAGCCTATATGGGTAAGTCTCTGCATCGCACATTGGAGACTTGGGTTTAAATCTAACAAGAGGCAAACTACCTCATTTTTCTCTCTCTCCCCAGTGCCACCTGTCATGTTCTGATTGGAGGAGATGACGTCAATCGTCTCCCTTGTTGGGAAAGATGGAAGATTTCATCACACATCATGCTCGGACGATCATATTCAAGGTTGGTTTTGACTAATTTTTCTTAGTGATTTCATTTTTCTCTCTTCTCGACGTTGAATGTCATGTTCCAATTAAAGGAGAAGACAACATTGATGAGGTTAGTCGTCTTCCCCTTGGGAAAGATGTCACATTTCATGTGCACATCATGCTTGGACGACCATGTTCAAGGCTGGTTTTGAATGAATTTTCTTTGCAATTTCACCAAATTGATGGTGAAATCACCAAGTACTCATGGAATACTGTGAATAAAGACCAATTTTTGGTCTTGGTTCATAATTTAAGGGTGTCAAAATCAAGCTTGAAAATTGGGGAAAGTCAAGTGGTGAAATACTCCTTTAATGGCGTCTTTGACGAATTTAAGACGAATTGAAGCTTCTTGGAACTTTCAATAGGTTAAATATGCTTGAATATTCCTTTGGATTTGCCTAAAAAAACCTCAAAATTGCGTTAATCATATTTGAATCAAGAACCCTAATTTTTACAATTTTTCAGAAGCTTTAATAAGTTTTCCAATTTTGCTTACGCTTGGACCCTATAAATAGAGGCTCATAAATCTCAATGAATACAACAACAAATCCATTTCATTCCCATTCGAGCAAATCATCACATCCTTTTCCAAAGCTCAAACTGCAAGTTCTTCTTTCTCTCGTTGATTTTCTCTAATTTGAGAGAAGTCTCAAAGTTGATATTTAGAATTTTCATGACTACCCTATTAGAAGTTGATCTGACCACTCCATTGGCAGAGTACTCCACAGAAGCTACTGGGCTGAATAGTGTTTAGCTTGTTTCCATTTCCAACGACCGTCTCTTGCTTGTCCCCATATCCACTTGCTTGTATTATCGTCATCCAGGTAAGTATTTGCTTGTTTTATTTCTTCTCTCTTTCTCTCTCTCTCTCTATATATATATATATATAAATAACGATAATAAATAATTATATGGGAATATATAAACAAAAAGGAAAATGAAGTGAAATAAAGTTATGGTGTAGATGATAAGCTTCAAGTGCTGTTTTTATATATATATTTATTTTTACTTGTATATAATCAAAATGTAAAAAAAAAAAAAAGGTAAAAAGAAATAGATAAAAAAAATTAAAAAATTAAGAAAAGTAGAAAGTAAAAAGCAATATATATATGCACATAAAGCTTTTATCACTTAGGAAAAGTCATATTTTCTTAAAACAAAAATAAATTGGTTGTTCATAGGTTCTCATATTAATAAGTCCATTTCTATTAAACTTTAAAATTTTAAATTTAAAAAAAATAAAGTGAAAAGAATTAAAAAAAATTAAAAGAGACCAACACAGTAAATTTTGTAAAAAAAAAAAAAAAAAACTAAGTGTTATCTGATCCAGATTAGCGGGTATGTAAGCACCTCTAAGGTGATATAAAAAATGAAAAAAAAAATATATTTTTGTAAATATTGAATTGGTTAATTTTATTGTAAATATTGTTTAGATTTGTAAACTTTAACGATAAATTGTAAATACCATAGTTTGTACGTTAGTAAAATTTTAAACATAAAAAAGGATACTTTAAACTAAGAATTAAGGTGGTAACCAAATGGTTTTAATAGGATAGCCCTCAAATTAAAAAATCCTTAGTTTATCAAATTTTGTTTTAACATCTACTTTTTCGCTAACTAGTTGCTAAGTTAGGATCAACAAGCCCATTGGTCATAACTTACAATTTTTCCTCACTTTAGTCAGGTGGCAGCTCCTAAAAATTTTTCAAAAAGAAAATTTCTTTTAGTGCTTATTCAAGAGTTTGTCTCTAATGGTTAAGGTTTTATACAAATCGAATTAAAAGAAATCAAACAAAAAATAGAAAAATCCAAGCTCGATAACTTAGCGACTCCACTAAGGAGGCTTATTTTTTAAGAGGGCTAGCTACTTAAAGTTCTTAAAATAAAATTTATTCTTTTATGCCCGATATTGTATTATTATTATACATGACATGTAAATATGTTATACTAATATTTGCTTTCAAGTGGTGCAAATAAGTTTTCCCGAAAGGCCGTTAGGGGCACTTGAGTTTTTGTTATTTATTTTTTATTTTTTGGTGGGGTGGGAAGGATTTCTAATAAAAAATGTGTGTTAGATGTGGTTGAAACTAGGCCATCTTAGGACCCTAAGACGGGAGGCCCCAGTAGGTGTTAGGTGTTATGGTTAACCCACGGCACGAGACACAAATTAGGCCCCCCACCCCGTTGACGTGATCCACGATCCGTTAATCGAGGATCATTTAGAATCCATCCAATTGCATTTATGAACATTGGTTGACAAAAAAATGATAGCGAGGATCCCTTAAAGAATTACAATTTCAGATCCTTTTTAAAATCCTCCCCTTTAAATATTTTATTTCATTTTTTCAAAAAAAAAACAAAGTTGTAACTCAAATGAAAACATCAAAATTGCCCCATTATGAATTGGTTATCAACCCTTAAATCTGCATCCATGAGAATTGCATATATAATATGTGATGTTAAACCTATTAATAGTCCTAATTTTGTTTTGGAAAAAAAGAGAGCTAAAATTTTTTTCCTTTACTATTCTAATATAATTATAATTAATCTTGTAATTTTTTCCTATTTTGCATATAAATAAAATTTCAAAAAAAAAAAAAAAATCAAATGGCTCATTATAATTTTCATTAACTTACCAAGAAGATGTAAAGGGATCCACAAGAAATTATGCGACTTGTTCTCATGTTAGGGATAAGCATTAAAATTGATGTAGTTTAGTATACCGTACATACTACTACTAAATGGTCCAGTTATGAAGATTTACCAGATCTTCTAGGTATGGATTGGCTTATAATGGTCCAGTTCCTTGGTCGTGTTGTTGGACGAGAGTTCTTAATAAATCATCCTCTTCAGGACTCCGTGGACCTCTGGTACGGTCAGCTTCTCTCTGCTCGAATTCCATTCTTATCATGTTTCCCTAACCCTAAAGCCGATGAGATAGATTTACCACAAGAATTTAAAACTGAAAAATCTTTTAGAGAGAAAGAGAGAGAGGGAAAAAGATATTAGGTTTAGGTTGGTTTTTGGTCTTGGTTTTAAAGAGGGGTCACGATGAAGCAGGTTATAAACGAGAAACAACCTAAAATCTCGGATGGAGTAAATTCCTTATGATAGGGTTGTTTGTTATCTAATAAATCTAGGAGCAGTAATAGAAGCTAGCATAAACGGATTTGGAAAGTTGAATTCGGTGGTGAAAATACAAATTTGAATTTTAAGTGTCTTGTTTTTTCTTTTTACTTTTATAATTATTTCTAGGGTTTTTCTTCTAATTTTTTAGTGAATTGGTTTTTCAGTATACACATGGTTGTCAAAATCGCGTTTCTACTCGTACGTTTTTACGAGTCTACATGTTTGTAAGCTTCCTCCGATTCAACTCGTTTAAAAAATCGGATTTGTGGTAGACTCGTAGTAGAATCGCGAGTTAAAATCGTAAAATCGGTGGAAACGTACGTATAAACTCGATTTTACCGAGTTTGCTCCTCGTAAAATCAGACAACATGCTGCAAGCGTACTGCAACCTTTCACAGTTTCACGGTTTCACCTTTGACTATTCAACGCGAAATGGACAGCCACTGCCACTGCCACTACCACTTGCTCTTTAATTTTATTAATAAAAGAAAGAAAAATCAAAACTCACAAAGGGCTTCACAAACTGTACAGCACCAAGGGCTTAAGCACTTTCTTTCGTTTTTTGGCAATTAGTCTTCACGATGAACCAAGCAGTCTTTTAACATGGCAACGGGATCATAACACGAGACGGGAATGGGATAGGGAGTAATATTTTATAAGAAAATGGCATGTTTACCTGCGACAAGTATTTGGACTATATATTAAGTACGTAGAGACAAATATAGCAGTGTTTGCCTTTATTTAGTACCATATGAATAATAAGTTAATAACGCCGATTGTGTTCTGGCTTAATTCCTCGCCACAAGCCCAAGATTCTGGTTCCCTCATTTCCACGTGTAAACTTACATGCGACCCAAGAGTTGAGACCAGACAAATATTTACTCTATCGGAGGTCTTCAAATCTAGCCTTTCAGCATGTCTCTCAACTTTACCTACGGCATCCAAAATCCCCAAATACACCTTGATCAACATGTTTGTTAAGGTAAATAAATGGCTACATATTTGACCAAAGTCTGATTGTTTGATTTTATTCTTATGGTGTTGCTATTTTATTTTTATTCTTTTTAAATATATATTCATTAAAAGTAGATATAGATAAAACACATAACATATATATGTATATCATATACAAATAATATATAAATAAAAAAAACAATTTAAACAAATCCAAATTCTTTAAAGTTAGGTTGAAATGTGTTTTATGCCCGTCTTTTGATAACTTTGTAACGTGATAATGGCAAGACAAGAGCCTCCAATTTTTAATTTTGGCAATTTAATATATCATCTTTAGATTTTAATTTATGTTGGATTATATTTTGCATTGGGAATGTTGTTTCAAGTATTTATACTATGAATTAATGTATTACCATAACGACTTATGTTTGATTATCTGTACTGTTAAGTGCATAAATTCTATTGAGTTGTGAATTATAACTAAGCTTGATGTTAAATTTCTTTATTTCATCTTTTATTTGATGATTTTCTTGGTAAAGTAAGTAAATTATATTTGCAAGTAAATTTTTGTCGGTTGTAGAATCTTACGATTCTACATTCCGATTCTACGGACCCCTTAGCGATTCTAGGTGAAAACTCGAGTTTGACAACCATGAGTATACATATATATATTGATTTTTCAAGCACATAAATGCAGATATGAGGGCCTTTATTTGTTATTTAAAACCTATATATATTATTAGCACATAAGCATATGCATTACAATTATCTAAAAACATAAGACTTGAACATAAATCAAAATAACCACAAGAAATACCTTATATCTCTAGAGTTATCACTAAAAATAACTATTTAAATTAATTTATATCTATATATCATTATCTAAAATAACTTATCCATATGGATTCACCTCAAAAAGTCGAAGGAAAGGGCATATTAAGAGAAGTAATTCCGGCAAATCTAAAGTTTCTAAAAAGGCAAAAAATGAAAATTTCAATACAAGATTTAATGTTTTTGACCAATATGGAAGATGATTTATTTGATACTGAATGACATTAAGTTAACTAAAGTTTATGATTGAAAATCTTTTAAACAAGGAAAGAGTAATATGAGCCGGCCCATGGAAGATGTGAAAGTGAATCGTGTGGATTCGAATAATATGTCGCTATTAAAAATTTGAGTAACAAGGAAAACACCAATCCGAATAATGATCAAGTTAGCCAAAGATAGTCTATTGGGCCTAAAGCTCCTGAGGATGTGTCTAAGCCGCTAAATCCAACTAAACAATGGGTACAATTAGAGTTGGGCATACGGATCGTAGTCTACGGACCGACCTATTTACCCGCATAAAAAAGTGGGCCACGACCAAATTGATCCCACCTGTTTAACCTACAGGCCAAACCAAGCTAGCTCAAGGGATAAACTTGAGGGAAAAAAAAAAGGAGAAATAGTTTAAGAATAAGAATAATATAACATATTAGAGATTATTTATGATATATTATGGAACAAACTGAATTGGTACATGCACAATAAGTATTATAATAGTCTTTAAATATGTATTTATTGATTTAAACGTATTATGATATATAATAAATCATTTAAAAAACTTGTTTTAACATAAAAGTAATCAAAATAGTAACAAAATTAACCTTTTATATATATAAAACCCTAAAATATATAAATATTCTAATTTTCATATAAACTAACATAAAAAAATAATAATACTAAATAAAAAAAATGCATTTTAGCCCAATCAAGGGAGTAATTTTCCCAATCAGGATGTAGTACTTATAAATTACAAAGTGAGCTCTATCGAATACTTTATTATTAACTCGTGGCCTATGTAATACCCTGAATTATACATCTATTTAAATTTTGGTAATTGTTAAATAGATAGTAATGTCTGGCGGAAATTTTAGAAAATATCTAAGAAATCATCCCCACTTTTCGCAAATTTAAATATTGGTAATTACCAATATGGACAATAAAAGACTTGATTAAAATAAAAATATAAGCATAAACTATACCTATATCAAAGAAAAAATTTTCCGTAAGATATAACAATAATAATATGATTAATATATAAACTAAAAACCAATAAATATAAGTAAAATAATAAATTAGATTCCAAAAATAATTCAAAAGATACAAATAAAAGATAGACACTATAAATTTATAGTAGCAGAATATAAATAAAGTCAAATTAAAAACAATTTAATTATTAACAGGTCATAAAATACCAAAACACTAATAATTTAAATCCTTAAAGGATAAATTATAATTTACGATAATATATATTAAAGATGAAAAATAAAAATCTTAATTTAAAATTTTAAGTATAACATAGTGTTCAGAATATTTAAATAATAAGTAAGTAAATTTTCATCTAAAAATATTATCAAATGAGTATTTATCGTACGTATTAATTAAAACCCGAAAAAAATAAAACTTGCCCAATACGCCAAAAAAAAATTTCTATAAATTCTCTTCCTCTCTCGTTCTCTCATCGCATTCTCTCAATTCTCTCTCTCTCTCATATATTCTCTCTCTCTCCGTATTCTCTCTCCCTCTCGGTCTTCAATTTGAAGACTTAAAAAAAAAAACAATCAGATCCTTCTCCGTAAAGGAGAAGAAGGAGAAAAAAAAAAAGAAAATCAACTTTTGCGACCATAGAAGGAAAAATTAAAAAAAAAAGAAAAAATAATAAAATAATCGAAAAAGAATTTAGAAGCTCTTCCGATCTTCAAAAGCTCGTATCTTTCACATACGACAACCGATTCCAGTTCCGAAAGTGGTATTATGATCGTGGCGATACGCTCTTCAATTCAAGACCACACAAGGTTAGGTTTCGATCACTCTAAAATTTTACTATTATGATCCGATACGTAGAAGTTTTCGTAATATTAAGAGTTTTGATATTAGTTTTTATTATAAATATACATATTTATATGCATATATAATGATAATAATATAAAATTATGTCATACTGAGTATGTGTATTTAGACTAGTTGATATTACTTTTCGCTTATCAAATAGATAATAAATTGATAAATAAAAACGCTAGATGATGGAAAATTGATTATAATATTAGATAATTAATATTTAGAGTCTATTTATTAGTAAATAGAAATTTAGAGATAAATAGCTAGAGTTGAAATATACCCGATGGGATCAATAATTGATCAAAATCTTTTATTCTAAAGCCTAAATTAAAATTCTGATTTCACAAACATGAAAGTTATAATATTTCAATCATATATAGACTAAAGCCTTAGTTTATCTTATCAGATCTGGAAATTCTAATCGCGTAGGTAATAAACCTAAATCTATCCGATCCCGTAAAATTTAGATTTTAGTTTTTAACTTGAAAACAATGTAAGAAAAATATAGAACCTTGACTATAGAGATATATGTAGTATAATATTGAAAAATTCTCAAAACACTAAAAGTTAAGCGTGCTCATGACCAAGGATGGGTGACCTCTGAGAAATGAGTAGTAATTTTCCAAAACAAGTAATATCTCGATAAATATAATTCAAAGACATTAACTAGTGGTTTGGAATTGAATTATTAGATCCTTAAAGTATATCAGTTAGCAAATAATGATTTAAAGATAAATCGCTAGGATTGAGATATAACCGTTAAAACTAGATATTAGGTATAATTTACATAAATAAGACTCAAACTAAGATTTTAATATCGAAAACACTAAACAAAAATATTCTTAACTTATATAAACACTCGTTATGTTTTATGAAGTAAAACTTAACTAAAGAAACAATTAGAATTAAGTAAAGCAAACCTATAGCGTAGTTCTGACATCTAAAAAGAATAGAGATGTTCTATGACAAGTTTAAATAATTTAAATCACACACAACATATATTCATGAGTAGAAATGGAATTAAGGAGGAAAATAAAACTTAGAAAACCCTAGAATCTTATAATAAAAGTTTCATCCCTATAAGAAAACTTAAGAAAAATTTTACTTTAATTTGATAAATGAAACATATTTGATTATCCGATCAATAAGAAGATTGGATATGTAATTAAACTTTAATATGTGACCTTATATACAAATATAAGATTCATATCATACGCAGAAATTGGATATTAATAGATAAACTTGATATGATTTAGGTATTATATAGATAAAAGATAATTTAGCTTTAATCTGGTAGATAAACTCAATAACAAGCTTATATAGACATATGAAGATTTCAACACATATAAAAGAATAAGATTCCTAAAATAAAATTTAAGTAATTCAATTACAAATTAGAAAATCAAGATAATATAAATTGTAATTGAAAGATTAAACTTAACCAAGAATTCCGTAACTCTAAGTATAAAATTCAATGCTTATAAGACTATAAGGATATAAAGTATAGATTAATGAAAATCATAAAAATTAATTGATATAATCAAATTAACTAGAGTTACATACTTAAAATAAGATCAAGACAATCAAAATGAAAATAAGTATAAATATGTATACTTTAACTAAAAAGTTAAGTAATGGACTTAAATTAAGTTTAATCACTAATACTTGATGAAATAAACATAAAACAAGGAATTGAACTTGAAATAATACTTAAAAATACAAAACAAGAAAGATATACACAAATGGGAATATCTTGCAGACCCCTTGAGTAACATAGGAAAAATATACAAAATGATTAGTTTAACCTGATAATTAAAAACTACATTCGATAAGTTTTCTAATGACTACTCATATGCTAAAATCTAAGTTAAAACGAGTATAATACGCCCAATTTAAGATTTCATGATTAAACTCGATATTTGAAAACAACTAAAATACTTTTCTTAAGAAAACTAAGATTATACGAACTTTATAGTTTAATTTATGAAGTGTAGCCTTTACAAGCTTCAAAATGACTAATTATGTGTTAAGGTTAGACTAAGAAATGCTAAAACTCGAGTTTAAGATACAAAGACACAATAGGTTTCTTTATATGAATAAGAGTATAGTAATGGGGTATTTGTTATCTCGATTCTCAGGAGATACAGATCCGTCTTCAAGTGTTCTTGTAGACTTCTATGACCATTAAGCAAGAATAAATAGGTGAGTATATTCCGATGACCTTCATATCTGCTTGTGCTTGTAGGTTTAGAGTATGATATTTTGTTAATATAAATTAAATGATTCAAGCATGGGGTTGGGAAATTTACACTTGTGGTTGCTCGTGTTTGTTATCTGTGTTGAAAATACTATACATTATTCTGAACGTTAACTATTGAGTGTTGTTTAATCATTTTGATCTTTGCGAATGTCTGATAATTGTCTGATCACCAAATAAATGGACTTAATAACTATTGGCGTGATAATTATAATATTGATCATGCATTGCACGATTACATGTAGAAGGCCATCACCACTACACTTTGACTCGGATGGGCCACACTGTCCTGTGAGGACGGTGAACATGGAGGACCGAAGTGGTATATGCCTAGTGTGTACCATGGGCCTTGTTCTAGGGGAATGGGAACTAAGTCGTCCTGGGGAGACGGCCCACCTCCTAGGATCGCGTCGGGTCATTGTTAAGGATATCTTGCTTCAATGGGATGTTGTTATATGTATACTATTTTCTATATATGAAAAACTCCTTAAATAAATTTGATTCTCGAAGTATTAGCGGTCCGGGTGCTGATGTGTGGATGTACCCCAATCCCGGATTCGGAGGGCGTAAATCCGAATATATATATATGGTTACCGGTTGGCCATATATATTTGTTCATTTGCTTGTCTGCATTGCATATGCTTGTTTAATAACTTGTTTGCTTTTGCTTGAACGGTATGGAGCGAGGGTATACTTCACTCAGCTAGTTGTAGCTGACTCCCCAACAATTTGCTTTTGCAGGTAAGTTGAATACATGGATGGGATAGGATTTGAGTGCAGAGCGTGACAAAGATCAAGTTGTAAGAGACTAATAGAAGATTGAGAATTTGATAGGTTAAACCTAGTTGAGAGAATAAACATGAAAATAGTCTTTTTCTTAACTTAAACCTAGTTGATATTTTGTGTTAAACCTAGGTTTACCTTATCTTGTCATTTGGTAGGATATCTGATTCTCTACGGTCTTGTGATCTGTGGAAGTTTCGATATCCAATAAATTATTTTCATAATAAACTTATATATGTACAATATAATGAGAGGATATTTAATTAGAGTCTTGTAAACTCTGACTTGCAAGGCGATCCCCATGTTGCGGGTGCACACGTGATATGGCGATTTAGGGTAATCCTACTAGGCCCCCATAGGGGCGCAACAGCCTACATCTCTAAACCATTATTTCTCACCACATTTTTCCCTTCTCTCTCTCTCTCTTTTCCTCCCCACCCCCTCTCTGCCAAATAAATTTGAGCTATAACTAAGGTTGGAACGACCGGATTCCTCCGTCGTAGACTAATATAGGCTAATGGGAAGGATTAAAAGATCCCTAAGAGTTAAGCCCTTGGAAAGCTCATAAGTGTAGACGCTCCATTTTTCCCAAATTAAGGTTTTAATATATAATGAAAATAAATATTATATTAAGCCCAAAACATACGAAAAGAAAATAAAATATAAGAATTATATAATGTGAATCTTATAAACTTTAAATAAATATTTTGGGCTTAACATAATATGGATTTTTATTATTTATAAATTTTGAACTACTTAAATGGTTTAAATAGGTTAGCACATTTAATTTAGGCTAATTTTGAAGCCTTAAACATAATTTGTGTGCAAAAAAATTTGAGGCATAGGCCAATAGCCTATATGGATAAGTCTCTGCATCGCACATTGAAGACTTGGGTTTAAATCTGACAAGAGGCAAACTACCTCATTTTTTTCTCTTCCTCAGTGCCACCTGTCATGTTCTGATTAGAGGAGATGACGTCAATTGTCTCCCTTGTTGGGATTAGGAAAGATGGCAGATTTCATCACACATCATGCTCGGACGATCATATTTAAGGTTGGTTTTGACTGATTTTTCTTAGTGATTTCATTTTTCTCTCTTCTCGATGCCGAATGTCATGTTCTAATTAGAGGAGAAGACATCATTGATGAGGTTAGTCGTCTTCCCCTTGGGAAAGATGCCACATTTCATGTGCACATCATGCTTGGATGACCATGTTTAAGGCTAGTTTTGACTGAATTTTCTTTGCAATTTCACCAAATTGATGGTGAAATCACCAAGTACTCATAGAATACTGTGAATTAAGACCAATTTTTGGTCTTGGTTCATAATTTAAGGCTGTCAAAATCAAGCTCAAAAATTTGGGAAATTCAAGTGGCGAAATACTCCTTTAATGGCGTCTTTGATGAATTTAAGACGAATTGAAGCTTCTAGGAACTTCCAATAGGTCAAATATGCCTGAATATTCCTTTGGATTTGCCTAAAAAAACCTCAAAATATCATTAATCATATTTGAATCAAGATCCCTAATTTTCACAATTTTTAAGAGGCTTTAATACGTTTTCCAGTTTTGCTTACCCTTGGACCCTATAAATAGGGGCTCATAAATCTCAATGAATACAACAACAAATCCATTTCACTCTATCACGCCTCGAAAGGTACCCTAAACGTGGCAGCCCGTCACATATAATATCAAGACTCAAGAATGACCTCCTTAGTCATGCGAAAGTCCTAGTATTACATGTAAGGCGTCTAGCACGGTAATAGGAAAAACTTTTGGGAAGTATGGTCTAAGAAAGTAAAAATGAACATACAAGAATCTAGTAATAAAATAGATCGTAATACTAATAACCAAAGGTCTATTACATGATTCTTAGGGGCATACCCCTACTAAATCCCAAAGATCGAAATAATCCTTACAATATTTAAATACTACATCAAAGATTTCAAAGGAATTCTAATATAATTCTTCAAGTAAATTTCCTTTAAAAGCTCCAAAAGAATACTTATGCGGATATGAAGAGACATCGGGTAAAAAAATAGATGTTCCTGAGAATACAAATACCTATAGGGGTGTAAGCTTATGGGCTTAGTGAGTAAATCTAAAAAATTCATACTTAAAGTAAAATATCAACCAAGTTTATTAGGCAAGCAAATGAAATGCAAAAAACACATGAGCATACAAGACATATGACTTTCCGGGAATCATATGTTGAATGAATTACGCCCTTTATTTGGGGTTAGGTATTGCGGCCAATTACGGCCACAACTTTGTTTAAAACATTTTTATAGATCTTACCGGCTCCTATACGCCATAAAAAACATGTAGTTATTACAGGTTCCTACTAGCCATCAATTTATGTAGTTCTTACCGGCTTCTACTCGCTACCTACATCATATACTAGTTATGCCTACCACCACTATTATACACTTGTCCCACCAATTGTATAATAGCGAATGCAATGTGACTTAACATATGAAGTGCATGCATAAATTCTTAATTAAAGTCTTGTTGTTTATATTTTAGTTTCTTTTCAAGTAAGCAACCAAGTTCAAACTTCAATGTAATAATACATATACAACTTTATTACAAGCAATTCATGCTTCAATATATTTAATATTCTTTCAACATTTTATCATACAACTTCCATTTTACCTTGCCTCAATTCTAATGCAACTAAATTTGCAAGCACAATCATAAGTATGAGAAAAAAAAGAGAAGTAACTCATTCATGCATGATAACACTTTTCTTCTAATGGATGAATCGTTCGGAATTTCCTCTAATCGTAATAATCTTCTAGGTATGAACAATCCTTCTCGAGATCACCTAATCAAGAAGAATACCCAATATGAGTATTTCTTTTTGATTCTATGGTACTTATCAAAAACTATGTCCTAAGATCGTTAAAATTCGTATAGAGAGTAATTCCAACTTAAAATGGCCATAACTTGGTCATCTTAACTCGGAATTGCGCATATAATATATTGTTTTCTACCTATTCGAAAAGATCTATCTAATTTTAAAACTATTTTTATCAAAATAAGACATTTGGGCTCCGAAACAGTGGTGATCAGATTCACCACGAATTTTCCAAAACTTACTTTCTTCATTTTACAAAAAAAAAAAAAAAAAAAAAAAAAAATTGTATCAAATAAATAGAAATAGTTGTAAGACCTTTGAAAAGTATATATATATATATATATATATATTTATTCATTTACTCATGTTAAATGCATGAAATTAATGAAGTTGTCTCAACCATGAATTTTTTGTAAAAGTAAAGTCTTCTAAAAACTTTGGAAAAGTAAAACTTTTGAAAATTTCTTCTTAGCTAGAAGCTTTCTCAAGTTGTTTTAAATGAGTATTTTCTTTTCCTTAATTCCATTTCCTTAATTGGTTTAAATTTTAAAAGAATGATCTTCATTTTCTAAATTTCTTATAGCTTAGTTTCTAATCTTTTTTGAAAATACTAATAATTCTATATTTTCTTCATTTAAAGAAGTGATTTCCTAAGTTTTTCATTAATCTTATTTCTCAAGATCATTTTATTTTTATGAAAGGGGATTTCTTGGTGTTTGTCAAACTAGTCTATTCAAAATATTGATGAAAAGTGAAGTTTGGTAAAACTTTTGTTAAATCAAGAATTCCTTTCCATTTTATGACTTTGTAAAGTGTATGTATGTATTGTTTAAAAATTCCTATGTTTATAATGAACTCCTCCATAAAAAATTTGTTAAGATAAATTCCTAAGTTTCTATGAAAAATTGCTTTCTTCATAACAACATTTATTTTTAGATATGAACTTTCTATTTTTTAAGAAAATTTTTCCTTCTTTATCTTGTTAAGACAAAATCAATATGTGTAAACCCCCGAAAATTTCATAATTCTTAAAAATAATCCTACAAGTCTAATATCAAAAATTTAAATCCCGAAAATCGACTCAAGATAAAAAAAAAAAAAAACAAATTCTAGACCGAGTCAAAACACCGGGAACGAAACCCTAAAAATCGAATCAAGTTAAAACTTAATTCCAAATAAGATCAAAGATGAGTTTTCTCAATCTTGAGAAAACAAGAACCCTTGAAACAAAATATAAAGTCCAACTACCGGTTTAATCAACATCCGTACGCCAATCAAATCACCTACCCGATTCCTAAAATGTAAATCAAAACGATATATCCAAAATACCGCTTAACAACGAAATGATAAGATCTTAAATCCTTCGGTAAAATTTTAGAATCACAATTTTCAATTTTCACCAAAGTCAAACTGAGTCAACTCATAACCCTAGACTCGGTTAAACGATTCCGAGAACTAAAAACTATTAAATAATTACAAATAAAATAAGATATACCATAGATGTCGAGCTAAAAATATAAAACGATCAATACTGGAAAACTATACAATCTTTCGAATATCTCGACGAAACCATAAGTGAAACCGAAACCCTAAAGACAACAAAGCCTATAACGAACCCTAGTGTTTAAGATCCGGCAATCCTGCGTTTTCAAACCCTAAAAAACGAAATTAAGCTAATAGCTTAAAGTAGTTCGTAATAATATAGGATAACATAAAAATATCAGATTCGCGAATTTCGAGTGTCCTTCGGACTCAAACGGGAGCAGTTCTCGAAAAGCGTATCCTAGAGCTTGGAATATTAAAAATATTCCGTTTATACCAATAGACTCGTAAAAATATAAGGATTCCACAAATATCAATTTTAGAATTTTTCGGTAGCTAAAAATTACAGATATAGCTCGATTACGTGTATTTTTATTACTACCTGTACTTTAATTGTCTAGTCTACTATTCATAGTACTTTTCTACTATTCATTACTATTTCACTATCTCTACTTTTTCTTACACCTATTTCTTACTACCTACATACCTATTTTCTTACTTTTTATATTTCCAATACATCTTATATCAAATCATACCTTACATATTAATTATTTTTTATAAAATACAAACAAAATCAACACTCTCTCTCTCTACATAAGCCATGGCCGGTGCTAGCGCCCCCCCTCTCCCCAAATTCCCTCTTAATTATTTTTCTTTTTCAAATTATTTTATTACATCTAAAATTCACTCAAAAAATTCTATAAATACCCCTTTCCTCTTTCATTCTTTCACACAATTCATTCTCTACTAAAACTCTCTCAAAATCTCTCCACAAATCTTCTCTTCAAGAATTTTCTCTACCAAAACTCTCTTAAACTAATTCCTCACAAAAACCATTCCTGATACACAAACTATCTATCACATATCACTACTCTCATAATACCCATTTCATCTACCATCTTCATATCACTCACACACTTTAGGTAAAGATTTCTTCCAACTGTTATTCACTCATGTCATGTAACTTAACATGACTATGGTGTTGTTTTGAAACTCATATGAGTAGTAAAAGCAACAGCATGTTCATGTTTTGTTCTTGTACATAAGCTTTCTATTTTATTATGTTGTTGTTATTATTATTATTTGCTTCTAATCTAACTTATATATAGTATTATGTATATTATGTATACATATTTAATTAGAGCATATAAGCTCACTTGTTATTTATTTATTTCATGCTTTGCAATTTATTTATTTTATGCTTTTCTTTAAGACTAGTCTTTCTAGTCTTAGATTTGTCCATATCAAGTCAAAACAATTTTTTATTATTTTCTTTAATTTTTCGGGACTAGTCCATTCTTAGTCTCGGGATGCCTTGATGAAGCTAAGGCTCTAATACTTGACCGAGATATCTTGATGAAGCTAAGGTTCCCAATACTTGATATTTTATTTTCTTACTTATTATTTGTTTCTAGTATTTTCTTATGTTCTTATTACCTTATATACTCATGATACTTGCATTTACATAATGTTAATGTCTCAACTAATCTAAAAATAGAATTTTACTTTACTAAATAAACTCAAAGCTAGATTTTCCATTATATGATTTATCACAAAATCATGAAGTTATTATCAACAACATGGAAATAGAGTTTTCTCAACGTTTTCATAAATAACAAAGATAAATTTCCAAGGAAACACAAGAAATAAATACTTTCATCATGTATTTTTGGAACCTAAGTTTTAGTAAAATAATTTGTTAGTTTTCAAAGTTTTCACAAAAAGCTTAAGAATAAACTCTTTTTAACTCCATAACAAAACTAAGAAACAAACTAGTTTTTAAAGTTAAGATGAATTCAACCAATAAAATTACAAACCCACTTAGGAAAATAATGATTTTAAGTCCCTAAAGAAAAGACTTATTTTTCCAAACAATATAAACAAGATAAGGTTAGAAACAAATGATTTTACCAATAAAGATGATTCTTTTCAAAATAAATAAAAGAACAATTTTTAGAAAACAAAGCTTATATTTTAAGTAATAGAGACAAGACTCAAGAACCATTCTAACATGCAAATTCATAAAGAGGTTTTTCAACAACTTAATATACTTTTGATAAATTTGATTTTAAAGTAAAACTTATGAAAAACTAAGGTTAAAAGAAAATTTATTTGTCCTTGGAAAAAGAATGAAGAAAATAAAATAAGAATATACTCATTTATAACAACCTAGGAAAATATAAAGTTTCTTTAAATACTTGAAAAGAAATTTTCAAAGTTAAAGTTTAAATGAATTATTTTATGAAATAAATTGTTGAGACACTACCATTAGGATTTTTGCATATAAAGTGAGCTTACCTATATATTCAAAGTGTTTATCAAATATATATTTATATACATATATTGTTTCAAAAGGGTTTTCTTTAAAATGAAGTTAAGTTAGAAAATGGATTTGCAAAAGTTTAGAAATAATTCGTTTTAAATCTGTACCTAACGTTTTCGGAACCCAAATGACCTTTTACGACAAAGATAAGTTTAGAAATGGATAGATATTTTCGAATAGGTAGAAAACGGTATATTATATGCGAAATTCCGAGTTAAAATGAGCAAGTTATGGCCATTTTAAGTTGGAATTTCTTTTTATACGATTTTACCGCGATTTTAAGAAAAGTTTAGAATATCCAAGGATAGGAATTTCATGAAAGACTTATCCCGGGTATTTCTTTTGTCTAGTGACGAAGGATATAGAATATCCTACCCGAGAATTACTACGACTAAGAAGATAGCGAAATGGACAAATGAGTTATTCCTCCTAAATTCGTTACCTTGCTTGTGCTTGTAAAGTAGTAGCATTAGTATACTAAGAAAAGATAGAAATAGATATACATTTGGGGAATTTAGGATTATGTGTATATATGTGATTCTATGTTTATGCGTGAAATGAGAATTAAGAATATCGCAACTTCGAACTGCTTATTTAAATAATTTTGTTTACTTACTTGTATGCCTGTTTATTGTTTACTAAATTGATTGATCACTAAATTGATTGATCGCCCCTAATAAACCTTAATAAGGTTTGGCCTAAGAAAAATAAAACGCTCACTCATAGCATCCATCGAGTCACATCTTTTCAGAAGGCTGCTACTCTTACGCGTAGAGTTGAATTAGCTGTGATCGTGCGGTGACACGGGCCATGTTCCTTCCTGGAGAATCTAAATCGCTTGGGGAAAGTGACTCTAGGTTTGGAGCCGAGCCAACCGAATGCTGTGGGTGAGGACCTGGGGACTAATAGTAGAAGGTCGAGGATCTTCGACCTCAATTCCCTAACCTTTGATATGGAGGGGTAAATCCGTTCTATATATGGTTTCCAGATAACTATATATATTTGCATAATCATGTGATTGTTGCATTGTTTGCATAGCATATACGTGAAAATCTAAATGAACTTGTTTGAATATATGTGCAAAAAAAAAAAAAAAAGAATATCTCACTAAGCTAGTTGAAACTTATACCCCTATAGATTTTGTTGAAACAGGTTTACCCATGGCTTAAATTGAGGATCATGATATTAAGGAAGTCATGGAAGAATGATTAGGCTTCTATGAAGGAAATGGAATCATAAGATGAAGTAATTTTGTAAGGTTCTTTATATGTAATGACCTTTATGATTAGTGATGTATATTTATTTGAAGATAATAGAGGAATATGCCCCTAAGAATTGAAATGTAATATGTATGTTTATGATAAGTATTCTCTTTGCCTTGTTACTTATTTATTATCAATATAAATTGTGCTACTCCGATACATTTCCTTGATTGTGATGTACGCCTTGTACATGATATGGAAGCCTTTGTGTAACTAAGGTAGTCATTCCTAGGCTTTAGTATTGTGTACGGCGGACTGCCATGTTTAGGGTACCCTTCGAGGCCTGACAATATGTTCATGCATGATCATGAATATGAAATTATAGAATTATGAAAGCATAAGAAAGGCATAATGGTAATAAAAATAGCAAGTAAAGAAATATATTAAGTATTGAAAACCTTAGCTTCATCAAGGTATCCCGGGACTAAGAATAGACTAGTCCTAAAGGAAAAATAAGAAAAGAAAGCAAATATATTGTTTTGACTCGATGAGGATAAGTCTAAGACTAGACACTAGTCTTAAAATAACATGAAATAAGTAAATAAATTGCATTACTTGGAAGTGAATAAATAAAAATGAGCTTATATGCTCTAAAGATTATATATAAGTACATAATTATATCTAGTTACATATATATAAGAGATTAACATAAAATATGAGCAAAAGCAAAATAACAACATAGAGATACATAAATATATTTTCATGAATAAGAACAATACATGAACATAGTGTAGCTTCCTTAACATTAAGTTTAGGAAACTCACACCATGGTCATGTAAAGTTACATGACATGGTAAGAGAAATCTAAAGAAAGTTCTTATCTAACGTGTTTGTAGAAGAAGAAGAAGAAGAGGGTTTTGTGGAGATAATTTTAGAGAGTTTTGGGATAGAAGTTGAGAGGAAAATTGGAGAGAGTTTTGAGAGTAAAATTTGTGAGTAGAAGATGTGTGAATAAAGTGAAAGATGAGAGAGGAGGGGGGGGGGGTACTTATAGAAAAATGGGGAGTGATTTTTGAGTGATTTAACTAAAGAAAAATTGAAAATAAATAAAAGAAGAGAGAAAGGGGGGAGGCACTAGTCATGTAGAGTGTAAGGAGAAGAGATTTGATTTTTTTGTTATTTTTTGAATTAAAAGTAATATGTAAGATATATATGATATAAAGTTATGAGAAAGGTAAAAAGTAAAGATAATAGGTTATGGTGTTGTAAGAGTAGGTGTTGGAAAAAGTAGAGATAAAAGAATAGTTTAGAATAGTAATGAATAGTGTAATGTAAAGTAGATGTGACTACTAAAATACAGGTCGTAAGAAAACACGCGTAATAATGTGATATCTGTTATTTTTAGTTATCGAAAAATTATGAAATTGATATTGAAATTCTTGTATTAAATACGTCCTAATGGTGTTATTGGAATATTTTTATTATTCTGGGCTCCGAAGACACGCTTTTCCAGAACTGATCTCATTTAAGTCCGAAGGACACTTAAAATTCGTGAATCTGATATTTTTATATTTTCTCAAGTTATTATGAACTATTATCACTAATTATCTCAACTTCGTTTTTTAGGGTTAAGGAATACGGGAATGCCGGATCTTAATTCTAAGGTTTGTACTAGACTTGTGTTGACATTTAGGGTTTTGGTTGACTTTTAATTCTAAGATCAAACTTAAAATTAACCAAAAATTTTAGGGGTTTACAACCTACCTCCCTTAAAGAAAGTTTTGTCTTCAAAACTTGAAATTCGTACCTGATTCTTCAAAGAGATTCGAATATTTCTTTCGGATCTCCTCTTCTCGTGAATGATTCCTCCATAATACTTTGACATATCAAATCTCCTTGTTTCTCAACTTTTGAACCTTCCAATCCAGAATTTGAACCGGGTGTTCTTCATATGTCAAGTTCTCCCTTAATCTTACTAGTTCAAGCTCCACAATCCGATCAGGGTCGGGCACATGCTTTCTTAATACTAAGACATGGAAGACATTATGTACTTCCGACAGGTTTGGTGGCAATGCCAAGCGATAAGCCAAATCTCCCACTCATTCGAGAATCTCAAATGGTCCAATATATCTTGGGCTTAGCTTTCTTTGAGCTCGTACACGATGAATACTCTTTATTGGATTTATTTTAAGATACACATGATCGCCAACGCTAAACTCCAGGATTCAACGTTTTTGACCTGCCCAACTTTTCTATCTATCCTAGGCCTCTTTCATCATTTGTGAAATAATCCTGACTTTGTCTACGCATCTTGGATAAGAGTTGGTCCAATTGACAACTTCTCCACATCATCCCATAATAGGGGTGATCTACACCTTCTTCCATACAAAGCTTCATACGGCGGCATCTTAATTGTTGAATGATAGCTGTTGTTGTAAGCAAATTCTACCAAAGGCAAATGTGCTTCCGAGCTTCCTTTGAACTCCATAACACATGCTCTCAACATGTCTTCCAAGGTCTGAATGGTTCGCTCTAACTGTCCATCGGTTTGTGGATGATAAGCTATACTAAAATGTAACTTAGTTCTCATACACTTCTGAAGACTCGTCCAGAATTTTGACATGAATCGGGATCTCGATCCGATACAATTCCCATTGGAACTCCATGTAATCTCATAATCTACTTTACATATAGTTGGGCCAACTTTTCCATCGAGTAAGTCATGTTGATAGGGACAAAGTGTGCCGACTTAGTAAGTCGATCCACTATCACCCGTATGGCGTCATATCCCACTGATGTTGGGGGTAAACCACATACGAAATCCATTATGATTTGATCCCATTTCCATTCTGGTATGGTCAATGGTTTCAAAAGTCCCCCTAACCTCTAGTATTCAATCTTTACTTGTTAGCACGTAGGACACTTCATTACGAATTCAGATATATCTCTTTTCATACCATTCCACCAAAAGTGACTCTTAAGATCTTGGTACATCTTGGTACCACCAGGGTGCATGGTATATCCTGAGTTATGTGCCTTGCTCATAATTTCCTTTTTCATGTCCTCATCATTCGGCACACATAATCTTCCCTTCATTCTTACTACATCCTCCTCATTTATCTCAAAATCATCATACTTTCTTCCTTGTATCTCACGTTTCAATTTTTGTATAACTTCATCATATCGTTGAGATTCCTTAATCCTATCTATCAAAGTCGGCTTCATCACCAAATAGGAAATCTCTACTTCTACAGTTTGTCCCACAAATTCCATGCTCAATCTTCCAAATTCCTTTATAAGTTCTTTTTGGGTTGTAAGCATAGCTGCAACTTCTCCGTGGTTCTTCCGACTCAAGGCATCTGCTACTGTGTTTACTCTTCTAGGGTAATATATTCCGAGATCATAGTATTTGATCAACTCCAACCATCTTCTTTGCCTCATATTCAATTCCTTTTGTGTAAATAAATACTTAAGGCTCTTATGGTCCGTGTATATGTCAAATCTCTGTCCATACAGGTAATGCCTCCAAAGCTTGAGTGCAAAAACAAAAACTACTAACTCAAGATCATGCGTAGGGTAATTCTATTCATAAGTATTAGTAATTTCAAAATGATACTATGGGCGGCGTCCTTCGTTGTCACTTAATTCCCATAGATCCGATAAAACAAAGAAAATATTGGAAGAACTAACATTTTAGAAAAACCAAACATTAACAAAGAACCAAAATACTAATACGTAGCAGGCTGTCACTATTTTAGTATATGCAATAATGCAGTTTGTGTAATGCATGATGGTTTTTAATTATAAAGCTAATAATTTTTAGTCAGGCTTATGGTGATCATATATTACACACACAACATATAACATGCTTTTCTCAAATCATTAGATAATTTTTGCTATCACATTTATTATCTTGGTTTGTCAACTAAACAAATAGCTCACAACACACGCTCAATAGATTTTCACAACAACCATGTTATTATCTTTACGTTATATATGTCACTAATTACAAACACAAACAATGTAATGGATCTGAGTTACTCACCTGCTCATTTTGTGTAATCGTAATAGTTGACTAGAGAGTCATCAACAGTATCAAGATTACTTATTGAGATGAATAAAAAATATTCATCAATAAAACATATATTATATAACTAAACTTCTATGAGTGCCTCAGTGTCTAATATTGGTATTTGATTTAAATTTCTATTACCTGTATTGGTCTTTTAAGGTAAGGGCCCGATGATAACAAATTTTCATTATTTTTTTTATTTTCATTTTGCTTATCTTGATCTTAAGATATTTTATTTTTATTGGGTAGTTATAGAGTTTATATTCAACAATTCAAGATTTTATTATCATCATTGTTATTATTTTTACATCATTCTTTAATTTGACCATCTTATGATAACTAATATTTTCTATCATTTATTTTCATCGTGTTTCTCTTGATCTTACTTCATATTATTATTTTGTTATTTTAAAAAGTCATGTTATTCATAAATTTAATGTATTTTTATTTTCCATTCTTATATACTCACCTATATAAAATAATTATCGAATATTCATTTAGTATAATAAAAGTGTTTTCTATTTGTTATGGTTACTAAAGTTTACCATTTAATAAATATTAAACTTAATAATTTAGAAGTATTTTATATTTATTTTACTTTTTAGATTTTATCTTATGTTCTTCTTCTTCTTCTTTATATATATATGTATGTATGTATAATTTGTTACGGATGAAACAGACTTCGTATAGGGAGAATTTGCACATACGCCAGCATCCAACATCGGTGGCATTGAACTTTAGGATGCCAGTGTTTGTGTAAAATATACATGATATTGTTCTAGGAAGCGCTAGCTTTAAAGGCCGCCAGCTTTACAACGTATGCCACCGGCCTTGAATTCTACGCCGCTAGCGTTCATGTATTTTATGTGAAAAAAAAAAATTACATACCTTTTGTTCCAGTGCACGCTAACTCAAATAACACCAGCGTTGGGTATGTACATCACCGGTGTAAGGCTAGTATAGGTACTGTTCATCATCTTCTTTGTTTTTTTTTTTTTCCAATTCGTATCTTATTTTTCTTTATCATACATATATTATACTTGTGTTTAGACAACTTCTAATTTTTTTACATACTTCACAAGTATTATTAGTAATATATGTCTAACTACAACATCTAAGAATCAGTCTATACATAATTTTTCATAATTTCTATACATATAATAAATATAATTAGGGTTTGGAGTAAATTTTACCTTGTTTGGGTTGATAGGGTGACATTACACCCTTTCCCTTGCTCTGATACGAACCTAGGGTTAGCAAAAACATTAGTTAAGCTAATTTTTTTGTGTATACTAAACGGAAAAATGAATTTAACTTACCTTTCTTGGTCTTTTCTTAAGCTTGTTGTTATATTTACTTGAAGCTTGTAAATGGAGCTAAATTTAGGTATGTTTTGTTGTTGTTGTGGGCTGTTGTTGGTGTAGTTTATGATGTTGTTTTGGTGTAATTAGTTGGATACCAAAGTGTGTTATTGTTGTGCTTTAATAGCTTCGTTGGTGTCCAAATAATGGTGCATTTATAAGCTAAAAGTTACACCTCCCTCTTCTTATATTTTCGACTGAAACAAGTAGTTTTCAAGCTTTGTTTTTGTTGCAATTAATGAAGGCTTAATTTGGAGAGTGATTGGCTTAGCCTTAGTCAAATTTGACTTTGCTGTGTCAAATTTGAGCAATTTGCTCAAGATTCGGATGCTGCAAATCCCAGACAATCCTAGCCGTAAATCAAGCATATTTTCGTCGAATTCATCACAAATAAAATGATTATTTATTTAATTAAGTAATTATCTTAGTTTTAAGATAGTTTATTAAGCTAAATGGGTATATTTAAATAAGTTGTTTTAGGAATTCCATCTCCAGAAATTTATTTTATGCTTTTACAAATTTTCTAGATTATCTTTGAATTTAAATTTGAGTTTAAAGTTTATGCGATTAATTATTTTTAGGGTTTTATCTTACACGATTAGGGTTTTCTAAGCTTAATAGATCAATTTTTGTTTTAGTTTCTAAGAGTTTTAGAATTCTCTAGCTAGAACTATAAAGCCCCAAAGTTTTGTGATCAATTAAGCTTAAACCCTAATTAGAAGGTCAATCAGAAATCCTAAAGTCAACAAAACCCTAATCAGACACAACCATTCAAGTCCGAAAATCCCGTGTAAGCAACCCTAAGAAAGTAAGTAAGAGATTAGTATGTAGAATAGTTCAAAATAACATGAGAAGGCTTAAAAGTATCAATTAGTTAAACCGCGATTCGCTTTGAGCACGATCGAACACAGTTTTCGAAAAGCGTGTCCCGGGGCTCAGAATGGTAAAAATATTCCAGATATACTGTTAGACTAGTAAAAATATAAGGTTTTCAAAAAGATCGGTTTCAAACTTTTTTTTGTAACTAAAAATATCTGATATCACAATTATACACGTATTTTCTTACTACCGGTACTTAAATTGTCATGTCTACTTTACATTACACTATTTATTACTATTTTACACTATTTATCTATCTCTACTTTTTCTTACAACCTACTTATCGAGCCTAGATTTTTCCACTAATCTGGTTCATTTCTCCTAACCCGATTCACATTAAACCCGAACCCATTTAACATGAATCCTCGACTAGGGGTTAAAAGAAATTTTAAATTTTGAAAATTTTTTAGAGTCGCCACCCGATATAAATCGGGAAAAAATAAAAAGTTAGGATCAATGGGTCGGTTGATCCTAACTTAGCTACTAGTCTGCGAAAAAATTTGATTTTAAAAAAAAAAAAACAAACTTTTTTAAAAACCAGATATCATGGATTCGGGGGCTAACCTATTAAAACTAAATGGTTACCACTTTCGGAATATTAAATTTATAATCTATCCTTTATATATGCTCAAAAATTCAAATGATACATTATGAAACAATATTCACAAATCACATTATTGATTTTTTTATTTTTTATGTGCTTTTCTTCATTTTTATTTTTTTTAGAATATCAATATCAACAAATGTATTTTATATTTACAAAATAGTTATTCACAATATTAAAAACAAAACATTTTTTTTCATTTTTTTTTAATGTGCCTCGCAGGTGCCTACGTACTCGCTAATCGAGATCAGACAAAACGTAGTTCTTTTAAAAAGAACTTTAATTTGTTGATCAATTTTATATTTTTGAACTATTCTCACTTTAAGTTCATTAAATTTTAAATTTTTGTGAAAACCATTTTTGATGATCCTATGATCTAATCAATTGATTTTCATTTTATGAAAATATAATTTTTCTAAGTTTGAAAATCATTTTTTTTTATTTTGGTTTTGGAAAATCCAATTTTATTTTATTTTTATCATTATTATTATCATTATTATTATTTTTTATTTTTATTTTTTTTAATCATCACATAAACTCACAACATATTCAAAACATTTTATAATATATTAAAATTATTTTTCATGCATTAAATATGCATTTCCAAAAGCAATTTATATAAATACACATTAAAAATATTCAAAAAATATAAAAAATATAAAAAAATAAATTTATATGAAAAATAATTATTTTGATTTTTTTGGATTTTTCTGAATTTTTCTGAATTTTTATGAATTTTTTACTATTTTTTGCTATTTTTTATTATTTTCTGAAATTAATTATATAATAAACTAATAATAAAATAATGTGGATTGACCTGGACCGTTGGATGAAGCGGACGCGATCTGGATCGTCTGATCTGAAGACCGATCTTAGCCGTCTGATTTCGTTGACTCAATCTGAGGCGTTGATCACTTTGATCAAATCTGGGCCGTCAAATTTGGATGGTCAAATATGGACCGCTGATCTGCTTGATCGAATCTGGACCGTCTGATCTGGATGATTGAATCTGGGCCATCTGATCTGCTTGATTGAATCTGGGCTGTCTGATCTGTTTGATTGAATCTGGGCCGTCTGATATGCTTGATTGAATCTGGGCCGTCTGATCTGTTTGACCGATGACCGTTGACCGATGACCGACCGGGTTGGGTTCGGATCTTCGGGTCGAATCTCGGAGTTTCGACGGGTAAAGAAGATGAAGCCGCGGCGTTTCGGGGCCGATTCCGGTTGCTGTGGTGGTTGGTGGCGGCTGGAAGCTTGTCGGCCCGACTCCTGGTGTGACGGCGGATCTCCTGAAGGTGGTGGCGTGCACCCAGAACGGCGGCAAGGGGCGGCTCCGGTGGTGGTCGCCGGCGGTTGTTCAGAAAAAAATAAAAAAAATTTGCAGAGATGATTTTGAGCAATTTGATAAAATCCAAGCACACTAAAACAATCAAAACTCGTTTCTAACACTCCTAAACCACTCAATTTGGATCAAATCTGATCCAATCACTTCGAATTTGAAAAATTCGAATCCTACATCCTAAATTCGAAAATTCCAAATTGATATTGTTATGTTTGTGTTTCTTCGAAATTGACTTGTGCCTTTTGATCCTAGTACCCCCTATTTATAGGTTGCAAGCTCAATTTTACGTTTCGTACAGTTTCGAAAACGAATCGATTTTTGCCTCTTTATTTTTCACGAATTTAATTCAAAAATTCGTGATTAATTTGTTTCAAACTGATGAATTGATGATTAATCTTTCATATTCTTTATCAAATCATTCAATGTGGGTAGATTAATTGTCCAATTTCATCAATTCTCATTAATGGACAATTGAAGTCTCACAAATTGTATTTTTTCCCAATTTTTTAGCACGAATTTTGTGACTTTTGGGTTGTTTTTATACATGAATTGTGCACTAATCTTTCATATTCCATAACTACTTTGCAATGGCATCATCAATTTTAATAATTAATGATGTTTTGTCAGTTAAAAATTGATGCAAAGTAAGGTAAAAAGTCACTTTAAGAAAGATGAAAAGGCAAAAATAAGATGATAAAAAGGCAAAAATTTGCCTTTGCTAGGGTTTGAACCTGTGTCCTTGAGCTTGAGTGTGTGTTTGGGTCAATGTATTTAACCAACAGGCCATTTGGCCTGTGCCTTGATCACTTAGCCAACTTCATCAATACTTAAGGCTTTTGGAAAAATGAGTTTAATTAAATTTAAGCCTTAATTAATTGGGAAAAAATTGGGTGTCTACACTACTCTTACAACCATACCTCTATTTTCTTACAATTTTCATTTCCAATACAACTTCACATCTTTCATATCTTACTTTTCATTAACAAAAATACAAAAAATAAATTTCTCTCTCTCTTACACACTCCATTTGCGCTGGCCCCCTCTTCTTTTCCTCTATTTGTCTTATTTTTCATTTATTTAATTAACACAAAATTTCCTCCATATTTTCCTATAAATACCCCATCTTCCTTTCATTTCCTTACACCTTCCATTCACTAAAATTACTCTCTCAAAATCTCTCCATAAACAATCTTAAGACTTCTCTAGTTTCTACTTCTTTTTATAGGTATAGTTTTAGCTTTCTATTTGTTCATTTACTTAGTATGAGCTTAGTGTGTGTTTTCTAAACCATGAAGGTTAAGAAAGCAACAATATGTTCATACTTTCTTTTTGTTCATGAATCTATTTTCTTTTATGTTGCTTTCATATATATTTAACTAAATATATCTATGTAGCTATATATATATTTTTAGAGCATATATACTCCTTGTTATTGCAATTTATTTACTTCCTTTACAATTTATTTATTTACCTTGCAATTTATTTACTTTGAAGTTGTTTTAACTAGTTTTTCTAATCTTAGACTTGTCCTCATTAAGTCAAAACCATTTTCTTTTTCTTTTGGGACTAGTCTATTCTTAGTCCCGGAATACCTTGATGAAGCTAAGGTTCCAATACTTGACATATTTCTTTACTAGCTTATTCTTTAATTATTATGTTTTTCTTATGTTTTCATAATTTTATGATTCATATTCATCATCATGCATAAACATATTGATTTTTATCTCAACAAGATAAAGGAGGAAAAAGTTTTCTTAAGCATAGAAGTTTTTCTTTAAAAATAAATGTTGTTAAGAACAAAGTAATTTTTCATAAAAATTTAGATATTTATCTTAACAAACTTTTTCTAAGAATTTAGAGGAGTTCATTATAAATTTTACGAACATAGGAATTTTTTTATAATTCATATTTACACTTTACAAAGTCATAAAATGAAAAGAAATTCTTGATTAAACAAAAGTTTTGCTAAACTTCACTTTTCATCAATACTAGTTTGACAAACACCAAGAAATTTCCTTTCATAAAAGTAGAATGATCTTAAGAAATAAGAAAATTATTTCTATAAATAATAATTATTACTACTTTCAAAACGTATTAGAAACTAAGCTTAGAAAATAAAATTCATTCTTTAGAAATTCAAAAGGACTAAGGAAATGAAATTAAGGAAAAAAAATACTCATTTAAAATAACTTGAGATATTTTCTAGCAAGATAAGAGAAAATTTTCAAAAGTTTCACTTTTCCAAAATCTTTAGAAGACTTTACTTTTACCAAAAATTCATGGTTGAGACAACTTTATTAATTTCATACATTTGATATGAGTCAATGAATACATATATAAATACATTTCAAAGGTTTTATAAACTATTATAATATTTATCTCTTTGATATGAGTTTTTGTAAAAAGAAGGAATGCAAGTTTTGTGGAATTCATGGTGAATCTAATCACCACTATTTTGGAGCTCAAACGACTTAGTTCGATGAAAATAGTTTTAGAAATAGATAGATCTTTTCGAGTAGGTAGAAAACGGAATATAATATGAGAAATTCCATGTTAAAATAAGCAAGTTATGACCATTTTAAGTTGGAATTTCCTTCAATCCAATTTTACCGCGAATTCAAGATAAATTTAGAATCATCAAAAATAGCAATTCCATGAAAGACTCATTTTCGATATTTCATCTTATTTAGGTGAAGAAGAAACCGATATCGCCTTCCCGGAAGATTACTTCGACTAGGAGTGATCATCATGGAGTGAGTTAATCCCTTACAAGTTATATTTCCTTGTTTGTGCTTGTAAATAGTAGCACTAGAAAATAAGGAAAAAGATAAATGAACAAATGTTGTGTGATTTGAATTCATGATTGATTGAATAAAAGTTAAGAATATCGAAAGAGGAATTGATGAACAATTTATGATTTTCTTGCAATGATATGATGAATATTGTTTTGATCACTTACAACTTGAACTCAATAATAATGGAACGACCTTATATTGAAAATGATTCATGCATATCATATTTGTGAGTCACATTTATTTTTTCTCTACTATTCTTCGTGTGGGGAAACAAGGAGTTGCAGTGGTGGCTAGTAGGAGTCGAAAAGTCTACATGGGCAAGTAGGAGCCGGAAAGTCTACAGGGCAAGTAGGAGCCAATAAGTCTGCAATTATTGATGGCCGTATGGGCCAGTAACCACCCAACCCCTGATATGGAGGCCGTAAAATCCATGCTACACATGGTTTCCGGTTAATCGTATGTATTTTGTTTACTCATGTAATTGAGGCATTTTCATATGATTGTCTAAATACTTGTGTGTTTTATGGAAATGTTATATAGATGGGATTTATCTCACTAAGCTAGTTTTGCTTATACCCCTATAGCTTTTTGTTACAGTATGATTACTTATGGTTGGCACCAAGGAGCCCCGTTTTTCAGGTAGGAGCCAAAGCTACTAGGAGTTTTTGAGAGAAGTTTATTTGTATTTAGTTTTGAATGTAGACTTCTAAGAAAAATCTCTATAGTAGACTTGTGTTATATTTATGATGATGGCTTAGTTGAACAAGACTATTAGAACGGGAGAATGCCCCTTAGAAGAGACATTTATGCCAATGAATATTACATGTTTATCTATATAAGTTCTTGCATACTTTTATTATCTACTTAAACATAATACCCCTGTGAGTCTCCTACTATCTTGGAAGCATGCCTTGCATATGATATCGAAACTCCTGCGTGACTAAGGTTGTCATTCATTAGCTTTAATATTATGTGCGGCGGACTGTCACGTTTAGGGTACCTTCGAGGTGTGACAAGAACAATAGTGTGATCAAATATTTATTTGGAGTCTAGATTGTTAGTTATGAATCTATTTTTGTTCTTATTATGTATTTATAACCTTAACGGTTTTTTCTTAAATTATCATTTTCTATCTCTAAGCTTTATTGTTTATTTACTTTCTAATATACTTGAAATCTTGTCTAAATTATTTCTATATTTTGAGTTTTCAACCCCAGCTACGAAATCTTGTCTTTGGTGTCTATCACTATTTAGAGGACTTTATTTTAGGGTTTAAAGATATATATGTAGTTTCGTTACTACTTGTAATTCTATTCTAAGGTCTTTATTGGCTCCTACATTGACCTTCTATTTTCTATATTTGTATTTTTATCTATTTTTACTGGCATGGAAAATCTCGGGGTTTGCAAAAACAACCAAACATTCTTTATTAAGTGTCACCATAGATATCTCTTCAAGTTTACTCTGGTTGGAAAGCAATTCTTTGAGGAATTCAACATGCTTTTGCATTTATGATAGAACATCAACCAATGGTAAATTTATATGGAGTTGTTTGGATAACTCCAAGAACTTCTAGAATTGTTCTTCATCTCTCCTCTGTTGAGCTCTTGTTGGATATGGCAAAGATAGCTTATAAGCCTTAATGGGGGGTGCCTCCTTCTTTTCTTCTTTTTCCTTAATCTCAATCACTTCACTTTCTTTTTTATCCATGACCTCCTCTTTTTGTTTATCAGCTCCTCCTTCCCTTATACCAACTTCTTTTTCTTCATTTTTCTCATGATTTTGCAGCTCTCTCCCACTTTTCAAAGTAATAGCTTGAGCTTTTTCTAGAGTTTCTTCTATGAGCATTGTAGCAACTTGGTTACTTTGAATTTCCAAAGTCTTAAGAGAGTTCTCATGACTTTTAAGCACCATTTCTGTTTGGTGGTAATGGAGTTTAGAGTTCTTTATAAACGAGAGAAATAGCTCCTCCACGTAAGATCTTTGTTAATGAAGTCCATGATAAGAACACCTTTGCTGTAGGTTTGGGTACGAATGGTAGTAATTCCAGTGTTGCTAACAATTGGATTAGGTGACATGTAATTCTGATTGCAAATTCTGGGAAGCCTCTATATGGATCAAGATGATGTGGATAAGAGTTCCATCTCGCTTTTCTATGACTTCTTGATGAGATTCTTCAAGCTTTTAAGTGATGACTACAATCTCACCTTCCACATTGTAAAAAAATAAAACAAAAACAAGACAATAGATCAAATAGAACAAACAAAAACTAAATTAATTCAACCACTATGCAAAAAATGGCTAGATTAATAGACTCTAAAATGAGTTCAATGGAAATCGTAAACAGTGGTGCCAAAAAGATTGATTCTGTAATGAGGTTGAAGCTTTTAAAATTTAATTTATAAAAATACTAATGGGCTGATTACAACTTCAGTCAATATTTCCAATTTAAGCAAATGCACCTACCAAAGTCACATAGAAAACATTAGGTTTGTATTCCTTGAGGATTATTAATGCATGTTGTACTCACTTTTAATCTATTATCTAGCCAAAGAAAATTTAGTAAGACATGACAAACAAATATTCACCAACTAAGCTAAAGTTAACCCTACTTATATACATTTTCTTAAGGCAAATATTCAGGAGATGAGTTTAAAATACAAGAATAGACTTAGGTTTTGTTTCACTAAATCCTTATCATGTGATTTCTTAATACAAACCCAATGAGTTATTTGTCAAGTATACTTGCATTTTCAGATTTAGTATATGTTAATGCCTCTCTCAAGTATCAAGAACCTTTAAACCTAAGTTAGACCAACGGAATCTCTTCTTAAGCTATCAACAACACCTAGATTTGCATTAAGTTTAAGAATCCTTTGATTAAAAATCATTATCAATGAATTTCTAATCAAGTGACAGAAAGTTTTACCACTTCTATCTCTAGGTAGTTATGACTCATAAGCAACTTTATTAATAGCCTAGTGGTAAGTCATTTTTGCTCTATATTTTTCATAGGATTTTGAGCTCATTTTACTAAGAATTTTTGATAAAATCCTGCAAAAATTATGTTTTCGATAAATAATGTTGTTTTAAAACTCTTAGAATCAAATAAAGAGTAATCAAGTGTTTTAATTCAGATTTGGAGCAAAAAACAGCAACTAAAGTCAAGAATGCAGAAGTCGAGCCCTATAAAGACACAACTAAGGCCAAACAGAGAAAGAAGACAACAAAAATTGGCCTATCGAGCCTCGATTGCAAGCCCTTGACATGACCCTCGACTATAGTCGAAGTGATTGAGCATCATTTTAAAGAAAATACATTGTTGAGCTTCAAAGTCAAGCCTCAAATCTCGACCCTTGATAATTGTGTTGCACAGACCAACTCTTCATCAAAGTTACCTCGAGCCTCAACAACATGACCCTCGACTCTCTCAATTTTACCCTTGACAGAGCAATGGATAAAACGCATAGTTTACTTAGGAATTTCCTTAAGTCGAGCCTGATTTTGCTTAATACGAGCCTCGACCAACGAACCACACGCGGCCCTCTGAATGTTGTCACAAATCATATGAGTGCATGAAAAGTTATCAAATTCTATTAGAAAGAATTTGTCGAATCTACCACATGTTAATAAAGCGGGCCATGCTTTCTGTGCTTAGTAGTCTAGAAATAAATGTCTAAGCGTGTGTTGTAAAGTATGTACCAATAGTGTAAATCAGTATTAACGTAGAGTAGATTTTTGAAGGATTCCTAGGTAGAAGAATTCCCATTTCTTTTTACTTAAGAATTTCTTTTGTTTTCTTGGTAAAATCAATTTAACTCAATGCTTGTAATTTCTATGAATTTTTTAGCAATTAATTGATTAACCTTTCGAATTTTTTTATTTCTTCTAATTTGTGCTTATTTGATAAATCCATGGAGAAATAAACTCCTACAACTTACGGATTACGAATCCAATTCCTAATTCAACTTGATTTCAAATACGCTCTCAAGTAAATTTGATTGGGTGTTTGTAATTAGTAACTTGAACTTAACTTGTGGTTTTTAAAGGAATGGTACATTCTTTTAGATCCACGATTGATTTTAATTGAATAGACCGAAAGATCATTCAATTGAATAGATCTGTGGTTGCTAATGGAGTCGATCCTAACTACCTCTTATCGAGGAATTGGTAAAGACTTTTTGTCACTCGTTTTAAAAATTCATTGAGTTGTCTTTTCGAAACAATGGATTCCTATTCTTTATGCGGGTCTAATTGAAACTTTAGACTACTGGTTTTAGATAGATCTAGAACTATTGACTTCGAGAGAAGCTTGAGTTTAAACTAGAGAATTCGACGGGTATAAGCACACCATTCAAACAGCGTCTAAGAAGTTTATTATTCTTAAGAAATCATTCTGATAAGGAATTGGTAAAGTAACCCTGAGCTACTATTTCATAGAAGTTTTAGGCTTATTTCTTATTTTTACACATTAAACATTTGTGAGTATTCCTAACTTAGCATAGTTCATTTATGTTTTTCTAAACTTTTCTTTGGCTAGACAATTAATGAGGTTGAGAGTATACTAGTTGCTAACCATTCCCTTGGGACTGACCTAAATCATTATCTATGCTATATTTGATGAGTGTGCTTACCTTATGAACTGTAGTTATTAAATCTGATTTAGAAAACATTTATAAATTTGAAAAACTCGATCGATGATAAGTTATAATTGAAATTAAAATCTCCCACCAAGTTTTCTGGCATTGTTGCTAGGGAATGGTGTTGAATTCAATTTTTGAAGCCCAACAGAACAATAGTAGAAATTAATTTTCATTTGTTGTACTAGTCGCTTTAACTTTGTAAATATCCTGTGTATATATTTGTTGTAATCTGTAAATATCTTTTGTTGATCTATCATTTCTTTTTTTATCTTGTATATACATATACTTGCTTGTTTAATTTTCTTTTCTGTCCTTTTGCTGTATATATTCTGTTGTATAAATTTTTGTTCTATTTTAGTTCTTTAATTCATTAATTCTTTTAATTCTTTTATTGTATATACTTGCTTCTTGTTTCTTGTTTTGTTAATTCTTTATTCTTTGGTTCATTATTCTTTCATTCATTCATTCTTCGTATATATTTTGTTTTCTTCTGATTTATTTTCAAATAAAATGTAAGCATATGACGAGGAGTCAATCTAAATTCTTGAATCTGTTTAATCTTGAACCACAGTGTATAGGTCGAAAAAGCAAACAATAAAAAATGGCTGACCATGGTAAGATTCAGGAGGATAATGAACAGCCTAGGGTAAACCAACCCCGAACTATGATCGATTTCTACAGACCCAACTTAGAAGGAGCCAAAAGTAGCATCAACAGACCTAGGGTTGCTACCAACAACTTTGAGATTGAACCCAATATCATCCAAATGGTCCAACAGATGGTCCAGTCTGATGGCTTACAAGATGAGGATCCCAATAGCCATCTGCAGTAGTTTCTAGAAATTCATGATACATTCAAAATAAATGGTTTGTCTAAGGATGCAATTAAGTTGAGATTATCCCATTTTCCCTTAGAGGAAATGCTAAAAGAAAAAACGTTTGAATGGATTACCAAAGAACTCCATCTCCACTTGGCAACAAATTGCTAAGAATTTTATGAGGAAATATTTCCTACCTTCTAAAACAACCAAGTTGAGAGCTGACATTGCTTTGTTCCACCAGATGGATTCTAAAACATTGTATGCAGCTTTCGAAAGATGAAAAAAGTTGCTACTAGATGTCCACACCATGGACTGCCTAAATGGACCTAAGTACAAACTTTTCATAATGGATTGAACTATGGGACTAGGCAATTAATAGATGCAGCTACTGTAGGAAGTCTGAATTATAAATCTCCTAAGGAGTGCTTAAACCTGTTTGAAGATATGGCTAACGACCATTATCAATGGTCATCTATAAGAGCCAAGAAGGAGAAATCAAGAAGAGTTTTTGAGCTTGATGCTGTGTCAAATTTGACTACCAAGATTGAGGCTCTAAGCAGAAAAAGTTGAGCACTTGTCTGTGGGGAGAAACCAGGTAAATGTGATTGTTGAGTTTCCTGACCAAAATGTTGAAGGAATGAAACTATGTGTAAAACTCTTTTATGATGAATGCAATTGATTAATTTTGTTATATCATGTATTTGAATAGAATGGTTGATGAATATAGTTATATATTACTTTATGAAAATTTTGTGCAGGTACAAATTTCAGTCTCGACAATTTTGAGGTGGATTATAAAAGTCGAGCCTCATTGTCGAGCCCTCCCATTTGAGCCTCGATAATGTTGAATTCTTTTCATGAATAAAATAAAAGAATTGTTTCCTTTCGCATTCTTTAATTCTTTTCAAATAAGCCACGACTTTGTTTTTAAGTCGAATGTCGTTTATTCTTTATTTCATTAGTCTTAAATAAATAAAATAACATGTTCTGTCATTTTCTATCTTGGGTCTTAAAATGTTTTGAAAAGAAAAAAGACTATTAGTTCTACATTTGACACAAACACTGTTCTTGCACTCAAAAATCTCTCTTGCATTTATGAAATTTTCACTAAAAATCCCAAAAAACTTCCAATCTCTCAAAGCTATAATCATATAAGGTATGCTTTTTTTCTTTCTTTCTTTTCTAATTTCTGCTGTTGTTATAGAATGTGTTTTGTCTTTTTAAGGTTTTTCAAAATTTTTGTTCGAACTTGATAAAAATGATGAACTTTATTTTTAAAGTAATTTGTTAAGTAATGTTGTTCTTAAAGCTTTGTGTAAGCAGTTACAAACTTCGTTCTCTTCTTGGACTTATTAAGTTCTGTAGAAACCCTAGTTTGTCTTTAATTACTCAAAATAATGATAGTAAAATAGAAATATGTGTTTCAAGTATAAGTAAGTATGAACTAATGTATTTTATCTCTTTTTGCAAAACAAATGGCACCAAAAAGACAACAAACCCAATTCTAAGTAAATACTCAAGCTCTTAAAAAGTTGTCCCTTGAGGATAGGGATAGGTTTAATATGTTTTTATCCTAGAAAAAGATAGTAGAAAATGATGTGGTCAATTGGGGGTTGTTAAGGAATTTTAGGATGGAAGTAGAATTTCTGAAATTCTTTTTTAAAGATCCTGAATGGATGAAAGTGTTTGAAATTAAGGAGGATGTGTATGCTGGCACTACTTTAGCCTTTATGGCTAGTCTGAAAATGGAAGGAGAAGTGCCCAGCTTGGATAATCCAGTAAGGTTTTATACCTTTAGAGAATACAGAGGGGTCCCAATGAGGACATTCATCTATGCCATGGGACTGTATGATGATGAAGGATATCTGGAGGAACCAAAATTTCAAGAGCTGCCCCTAGAAATACCTTAAGGAGATTTCAAGAGATTCTTAGAGGAGGAGATTGAAGGAAGATTTGCTCCTTCAAAGACCACAGGGTCCAAGTTTAGAATAGGAGTGTGCAGATGCTGCACTACATGTTGATAAAAAATATTTTCTAAATTGGAGAGAAGGTCAATAGTCTCTAATGCAGAGTTGCACCCTATTATCAGCATAATGAGGGGGATTAAGATAAATATAGGATTATTGGTAGCTTGTAGGCTCAAGTATCAAGCCACACTGAATTGCAAAGGAATATTCATTAATGGCTTGATCACAAGGATTTTGAGAAACTTCGGAATGTGGCTAGGGCAGGGGCCAACTAATTTAGTTTGCAAGTATAAAGAGCTTCGAAAGAAAGCTTTTAGAGATTATAGATTAGTGGAAGTGGGTACAACAATAGAGCCAGAATTTGACCCTAACGCACTAGTTGAGCCCCAGCCTTTTCAAGAGTTAGCTGCACCAGCTGAACAACAAGTTTATGAGCCTCCCTCCATTAGTAGAAACCCTTATGAAGGCTTTCCCAGGCCAAGAAGAGGAAGAGGAAATGAATTTAGTAGAAGCTTTAGATATTGGCTGGGAATAGACCATTAAAGAATCTTTATTTTTCATTATTCTTTATTCTTTTTAGTTTAAATATCTTTGTAATTTATGTACAATATTCTCTATTCTTTATTCATTCAATAAAATGCAAATTCTTTTTCATTCTTTATGTTTTATTTTTCTTTATGAATTGCTTTTTGTCTATAACTCTAGCGAGGCTCTGACTAAGCCTCGATAATAACATATGTTTTTGCCAAGTTCTTTGTGATCACAAACTTAAATAGGTCTCGACAAAGCAAGTTGACCCTCGAGCTTACACAAGAGAGAAGTTTTCTTCACTTCTCAAATTCTTTTTCATTTATGCTTTAAAAATTGCTTTGATAAAATTGAATCACCTAATGTTCATATAGATGATAAACATTGTGGACAATGTTTGACTTAAGTATGGGGGAGGGTTAAGTAAGACGAATGGGTCTAATAACTTAATAAATTGCATGAATAAAGTATGTATTGATATAGATCAAGTTTCCCACGCAAATTCATAAGAACTCAATGAAATGGTTAAAATTTGACAAAATTTTTTTGAAAAGTCACTTAGCTAAATGAATTATGATATTATCTCGAAACTGAACAATTTTCACCTTGTTTAAAACAATTGATAGTATCTGTGTGAAGTAGTTTTACTTATTACTTAGTTTAGAATTTTAGATCTGGAATTAGCTTAAGGTCCTTAGTAAGGTTACTCTATTGTCTTATAAAAGCTTAAATGATTGGTATGTTTTCCAAATTAGTCATTTTAAGAGCCGTTTTAATTTATGGTGAATGTTCAAATGATAATCATAACTTGATAATTTTTACTTGTGCATTATAACTAAAAACGAAACAAGAAAAAAATAAATACAAAAACTATGCTTATAATTGGAATGGGTTTGGGTTGGTCCCCTAGAAGAGCAACTTCTTGTTCTCTCTTTCAATTTCAAAAACCATAAAAAAAAAAAAAAAAGCTAAAAGATCTGGGCAACACCCTGTCCAGAGGTAAAGAAAAGATGCAGGCAACACCCTGTCCTTCTGAAGCTTTAAATAATTAATAAAATTAAGAAATAAAAAAGTACAAACAAGGAAAAAGATTCAGAGAATAATCTGATGTACATGCATTCACTTTAGATTACTCTGCTTAGAGAAATGATTAATAGATTACATACTTTTATATATAAGGGGATAAAAGATGATTAAGTTTCTATTTACTCTTACTGATCTTCTGAAAAATTTTTGCTTAAGAATTCTTTATTAAATAATGAGGGTAAAAGCTAATTTACAAAGATAAGCCAATTGATTTCTGCAAAAGTACACTTATTTCAGTTAATAAAGATAATTAAATGTTTTTGAATGCTGAGATTATTTGTGCTTGAAATATTTAGGTCAAATGAACCATTCATGATTTGTTTTCTTAAACAAACCTTGTGATCTTTAATTTGTTTTATTTGCTTCAGGACAAGCAAAGGCTTAAGTGTGGGGGAATTTGATAAGTCATTTTTACTCTATATTTTTCATAGGATTTTGAGCTCATTTTACTAAGAATTTTCAATAAACTCCTACAAAAATTATGTTTTTTGATAAATAATATTGTTTTAAAACTCTTAGAATCCAATAAAGAGTAATCAGGTGTTTAATTCATATTTGGAGCAAAACAACAATTAAAGTCAAGAATGCAAAAGTCGAGCCCTGTAAAGACATAGCCAAGGCCAAACAGAGAAAGAAGACAACAAAAATTGGTTTATCAAGCCTCAACTGCGAGCCTTCAACATGACCCTCGACTTCAGTCGAAGCGATCAAGCATCATTTTGAAGATAATACATTATCGAGCTTCAAAGTCGAGTCTCAAATCTCAACCCTCGCAATTGTGTTGAACAGACCAATTCTTCATCAGAGTTAACTTGAGCCTCAACAATACGACCCTCGACTCTCTCAATTTTACCTTCGATAGAGCAATGGATAAAAACGCACAGTTTACATAGGAATTTCCTGAAGTCGAGCCTGATTTTGCTTAATATGAGCCTCGACCAACGAATCACATGCAACCCTCAACGAGTGTTTTCACAAATCATATGCGCATGTGAAAAGTTATCAAATTCTGTTAAAAAGAATATACCAAATCTGCCACGTATCAATAAATCAGGTCATGCTTTCTATGCATAGTAGTCTATAAATAAATGTGCAAGCGTGTGTTGTAAAATATGCACTAACAGTATAAATTAGTATTAATGTAGAGTAGATTTCAGAAGGGTTTTTAGGTAAAAGAATTTCCGATTCTTTTTACTCAAGAATTTCTTCTGTTTTCAAGGTAAAATCAATTTAACCTAATGCTTGTAATTTCTATGAATTTCTAAGCAATTAATTGATTAACCTTTCGAATTTGTTTTATTTCTTCTAATCTGTGCTTATTTTGATAAATCCATGGAGAAATAAACTCCTACAGCTTAGGGATTACGAATCGAATTTCTAATTCAACTTGATTTCAAATACGCTCTCCTATAAATTTGATTGGGTGTTTGTAATTAGTAAATTAAACTTAACTCGTGGTTTTTAAAGGAACAGTGAATTCTTTTTTATCTACAATTGATTTCAATTGAATAAATTGAGAGATCATTCAATTGAATAAATCTGTGGTTGCTAATGGAGTCAATCCTAACTACCTCTTGCTGAGGAATGGTTGAAGACTTTCTATCACTTGTTTTAAAAATTCATTGAGTTTTCTTTTCGAAATAATGAATCCATATTCTTTATGCGGGTCTAATTGAAACTTCATATTACTGATTTTAGCTAGATCTTGAACTATTAACTCCAAGAGAAGCTTTAGTTTAAATTAGAGAATCCGACGGTATAAACACACCATTCAAACAGCTTTTAAGAAGTTTGTTATTCTTAAGAAATCATTCTGATAAGGAATTAGTGAAGTAACCCTGAGCTACTATTTCATAGAAGTTTTAGGCTTATTTCTTATTTTTACCCATTAAACATTTTTAAATATTCCTAACTTAGTATAGTTCATCTTTATTTATGTTTTTCTAAACTTTTCTTTGGCTAGACAATTAATAAGGTTAAAAGTATACTTGCTACCAACCATTCCCTCAGGACCAACCTAAATCATTATCTATGCTACATTTGATGGGTGTGCTTGCCCTGTGAGACTATAGTTATTGAATCTGATTTAGAAAACATTTATAAATTTGAAAAACTCAGTCGATGATCAATGAGAATTGAAATTAAAATCTCCCACCACCTAGATACATTCAAAAGAATGATTTCTCAATGTATTCAGTTGAAATCAGACATGAATTTACATGGTACACACATATAAGCCCACGAATTAACTCTCAATTTGCTATGTCATGCCTCAAAATAAGGGCTTAGTAGGATAAACCTAAAACTATCATATCATGTGTGCATCCATAACACGAGAGCCATCTTGTAAGTTAAAGTATACAAGACTCTATTTATTTATCAATATTTATCATATAAATGATATATTATATTACCGGATTTTAACTATGGAATTCGATTTTTCAAGTTCTACCAAGATCGCAGAGAATCGGTATTCCCTACTAAATGAGGAAAATGGTTTCAAACTACAACTTACAAATTTCAATTATTATAAAATTTATCTAATTTACATTCTAAGTTTATCATATCCTATATCTCTATCATCAATAGAGTTTGTTGGAGAAGCTCTCTTTACACATTCCTAGCCCAATCCCAGCTAGTATTAATCTTACACAAAAACTGTTGTGGGGTGAGCGAACCACGGGCTCAGTGAGATAACCTGACCAGACTACACATTAACCAATAACAAACAAGTATAATTATCAATCATATGCAATGCAACAATCAATCATATGCACATTACAAGCTTGGATGATCTAGAATCCAAAGTAAAATGGAGATTTATACCCTCTCATCAGGGTTGAAGGAACTCAATACCATGGCCCACCTACCCAAGTGAGACTTAGTATGCAGGAAAGCCACGATCCTTATTGTAGTTATCTCTTTATACTCAATTCCTGTTTTAAGCCTTAGAAACTCCACTAAGTATTAGTCATTTTATAGCGATATCATGGGCGGCGTCCTTATTACGAGTTAGTTCCCATGGAACCGATGGAATAAAGGTAATCTTGCGTAGAACTAATAGCCTCTTGCCTAGAAAAACCAAGTATTACCAGAGAATCGATATACTAACATATAGTAGGCTGCTACATCTTCAAATGCAGTTTATGCGAATCATGTGATGCATGTCTATTTCATTTATGGTACCAGTAGTTGTTAATCATGTTTAAGGTGATCATACAATTTACAGACAATCATCAACATGCTTCATACAACATTTATCATACAATGGAATTATCACTTATATTATAATAATTTGTCATTCAATCATACACCATGCATCATGCATTATCCCCAATCCCGTACGCATATCAATTGAATATATATTATTCCAAATGCAACTATACTATAAGCACAAACAATGTGATAAAGTCAAGTAACTCACTTGTGGTCTTTACTAAACTATTGTATAAGCTACCGGAAGTCCAGGAATTGATCTATTTTTCTATGAAAGGAAATAACAGAAATTCATTATTGGACCGTTTCTATAAGAGAAGTCTTCCTAGAATTAAATGCGCTGATCCCAATCACCGGACATTAGACTAAGCCCGTTATATTAATTATTGTGCCGTTCAATAATTTAATTGAATTCTCATAGGTGCCTAACTATTCCGTATTGGTATTTGATACAGTTTTTATTAAGGTTTTAATCCCTATAGTAAATAATATTTATTTGTTATTTTTTTCATTTTGCTTTTCTTGATCTTAATTGTTATCTATATTTTTATTTAAGGGGTTTGTCTTTTTATTCAGTCTTACTGCTTTTAGTAGAAATTTTTTATTTATTAATTCTTTGTCTGTTAACCTTATATGTCTCTTAAATTGGTATTTTTATTTATTTAAGGGTATGTTCTAGTATCTATACCTTTCAAAATTATTTTACTAAAATCGTATGCTTATGGAGTTTAGATTTATTAAATTTTTATTATACTTTAATTTCATTTTTGTTGCAAAACAAGCTAAGTTTAATAATATGATATTATCAGTAATATTAGTATTGAAATGTTAACATCAATATTAGTAATAAATAAATGTATAATAATAACAACAATTTTCATACTATTAGTAAATAATAATATTAGCGACGAAAATAAAAATAGAATTGATGATAATAATAATAATAAAAATAACAGTATTAATAATCCTAACGACTCGTGATGAAAACATCAATAATAATGAACACTATAATCAGTAGTAAAACAATAGTAATAATCATAATCATATTAATAGGAATAACAGTAGCATTAATATTGGTTTATTAAGAGCGAAAACTGAGTGAGTTTCTATTTGTGATTTCTTATTCGTTTTAAATCCGATTTCATTGTATAAATAGTCGATTTGATAATACTCTTCGAGTACTTCCTAGTAGTGGTGTTATTTTCAAGAAAAGAAACATGTAAGATTTTTAAATTCATAAATCAAATCTACAATTTTCGGATGAATCATGCCAGTTTTATCTTAACTTTGTTTTTGTGATATCTAACTCATTTCTAGTCCGTTTTTTACTAATAAATAGTCATTTTCATAGTATTTTCCGAGTACAATCCATTGATAGGGTCATTTTCATTGAATAAGATCATTAAGGGTGCGAAAAAGGCAAGAACAGTCCGCTCTATTCTTTCCATTGGTGGGGTCGTTTTTGGCTTATAACCAACACATAAATACAATTTATTCAATCTTCCTAGTCATTTACATGAGTTATCTTAGTTTTGTTGTAGTTTAGATATAGTTTTGGTTTTTCCTTTTTAAGACTAGAATTTCTACACTTAAAAATCTTCAAGTTGATATATTTATGTCCTAAATAGTCTACATATCATAAGGATATGGTTAGATCAATTTTGATAAATTTATAAGATAAATTTCTAGAGATCAAACATAGTGAATATTTGAACTTCATATGATCCTTACCTTGATTGATAATAGATGGGGTTTAGTTCCTCCTTCTTAATGAAAATAATGATCTTGTTGAGCTTAGATTCCAACTTGAATTTATGGCATATCAAGGGCTATTTGAGTTGATTTCTTTTTTTTTTTATTTGGAGTAGTTAAATTGCGGTCTTGATTATGGTTGGTGAGGATTGATGTTTAAATAATGCTATAGGATAAAAACAAGGGATACACTTTGTTTTTGAAGTGTTTAAACATGGTTGAACAAGTGAGTAAGGAAGAGAAGTATTTTAAATTCGTAGTGGTTGTTTGGAGAGACTTTTTGCATTTTGTTTGGGGAGATCTTGAGTTGGTTTTGTAGTTAACTTAAGCCTATATGTATATATTAATGTTAGGCTAAGATTTATGTATAAGAGAGGGTATTTTGGACTTAGAAAAATACAAGTTCCAGCTATTGTTCTCGGGTGGAAATTTTGATGCGAATTTGAGGATGATTTTTGGATGAATTTGTATGAAATTTGTGGTTGATTTCAAGGGGAATTAATTGTATTTGTTTTCTAGTTAATTGAAGTCATTTATGAGTGTAATTTGGAGGCTCAAGTTGCAAGAAAATTGGATCAAAATCGAGCTAGAATTCATGTCAAAACAGAGGCTAATTTCCAATTTTTCTGCTGCAATTTATTTGTTGTTTTTCCATGTTGGTTTGCATGGTTTTTTATCAGATTTCTCTTGTTATTTTCTAGCCAATAATTGGTGTTTGAAGTGGACATTTGAAGGCTTATTATTGGTGTCTATTTGGCCAAAAATTTCAACTCAAGCTAAGCCTATATTTTTCCAAAACAGAGCTGGAGTTGGTGAGTGTATGCTGCTATTTCACGGTAGAGTATTTGCCATTTTTGATCCATTTGCAGCTGATATTCCACTTTGTTTTGAGCTAAAATTCTGTTACATTTAAGGTTAATTATATGTGGAGTTTTTGGGTTGGGCTAAGGGTCACTTTCATGTTGAATTTGTGTATTCAAATTGGGTGCAAATGTTGGATGTGAATGCTGCAGTTTTTATATGAATTTTCCTCCTACTATAGCTGGCTTGCTCGATGGAATACATGGATGTTTGGAGCTGTGTTTGAATTTGATTTGAGCTGAATTTCTTCTTCAATTAATGTTGATCTTATGTGGAGTGTTTTGATTGGATTAAAGGTCATTTTTATATGGAATTTAGGAGCTCATTTGATCAATATTGGACATGAAATGGAGTTTGTTGCAGCCAAGAAAACTCTTGCTGCATTGTGTGGGGAATATGCCTCTATTCCAACGTGGAAAAATATTTGCAACCGACTCATTTGCTCCTTACGAAACAATTCTGCACCATCCTTTGTTCCATGTGATTTCAAATGTGCAACGGTTCCGTTTCTCTTTTTTTATTGCTTATTATTTGATTAATAGTTAATTCAAAATCATTTAACCACTATTAATTTATATACATATATTTATAACGGTTAGATAAGAGTTTTATCGAAGTAAAATTATCTAAGTTCCTAAAAAAAATTATAAATTGTTTGTATAAATAAATTTTTAATTTATAGTTTACACGATTAATTATTTTTAGTATTTTAACTTATGTGATTAAATTTTTCAAGTTCAATAAATCGAATTAAGAACTAAGTCTTAATAAATTTAGACTTTCCTAACAAGTATAACAGCAGGTTTGAAATTTTTATTTTAGATCTAGATTAGTAATTATTGATCGGTATTGATATCTATTATGTATTTATAATCTTAGTAGTTCATCTCTGGATTATTGTTTTATACCGATGAGTTTTGTTATTAGACTATATCTTATCAGTTTTGAAATTTAGAGCTACTTCTAATTATATCTTAAATTATCAGTTCAAGATACGAAATCTTGTTTTTGGTATCTATTAAGGTCAAAGAAATTTTTATTCGGGTTTTTCAAACTAGGAATGAGTTTATTTTAACCCATAAGTCTATTCTAAGATTTAATCATATATTTGATATTAGTTTCATATTTGCTAATTTGTTCATTTTCTAGTTATGAAAATTATTAAAGGTCACATTAGCAACTCAAGATTTTAATTTCTAAAATCTCTAAATGTCACGACCATAATATGGGGGCCTAGTAGGATTATTCTAAAGTTACCATATCATGTGTGCACCCATAACATAAGAGTCGTCTTGTATGTTAGAGTATACAAGACTCTATTTATTTATCAATCTTTATCATATAAATGATATAATATATAGGATTTCAATTATGGAATCCGATTTCCCAATTTCTACCAAGATCGCAGAGAATCGATATCCCCTACCAAATGATGAAAGTGGGTTTCAAATTACAACATACAAAATTCAAAATTTATTTAATTTACATTCTAAGTTTCCATATCCTATATCTCTATCTTCAATAGAGTTCGTTGGAGATGCTCTTTCATACATTCCTAGCCCAATCCCAGCTAGTATTAATCTGCACAAAAACTATTGGGGGGTGAGCGAACCACGGGCTCAGTGAGATAACTTGACCAAACCACATATCAACCAAAAACAATCAAGTATAATTATTATTTATATGCAATGCAACAATCAATCATATGCACATTATAAGCTTGAATGATCTAGAATCCAAAGCAGGATGGAGATTTACGCCCTCTCATCGGGGTTGAAGGAACTTGATATTATGGCCCACCTACCTAGGAGAAACTAAATATGCAGGAATTTCATGATCCTCATTGTAGCTATCACTTTACACTTTAGGCACCCAATTCCTGTTTTAAGTCTTAGAAACTCCACTAAGTGTTAGTCATTTCATAGCAATACCATGGGCAGCGTCCTACATTTCCAGTTAGTTCCCATGGAATCGATGAAATAAAGGTAATCTTGCATAGAGCTAATAGCCTCTTGCCTAGAAAAACCAAGCATTACCAGAGAACCGAAATACTAACACGTAATAGGCTGCCACATCTCCAAATGTAGTTTATGCAAATCATGCAATGCATGTCCGTTTCATTTATAGTACAAGTAGTTGTTAATCCAGTTTAAGGCAATCATACGATTTACAGACAATTATCAACATGCTTCATATAACATTTATCATACAATAGTATTATCACTTATATTATGGTATTTTGTCATTCAATCATACACCACTCATCATGCATTATTCCCAATCCTGCATGCATATCAATTGAATATATACATATTATTCCAATACGACTATACTACAAGCACAAACAATGTGATAAAGTCAAGTAACTCACCTGTGGTCCTTACTAAATCGTTGTATAAGCTACCGAAAGTTTGGCATTTGATCTATTTTCCTATGAAAGGAAATAACAGAGATTCATTATTGGACTATTTCTGTAAGAGAAGTCTTCCTAGAATTAAAGGCGCTGATTCCAATCACTGGACATTAGACTAAACTCGTTACTTTAATTATCGCATCGTTAAATAATTTAATTGAATCCTTATAGGTGCCTAACTATTCCGTATCGGTATTTGGTATAGTTTTGATTAAGGTTTTAATTCTTATAGTAAAGAATATTTTTCTGTTATTCGTTTTCATTTTGCTTTTCTTGATCTTAATTACTATCTATATTTTTATTTAAGGGGTTTGTCTTTTCCTTAAGTCCTACTACATTTAGTAGAGGATTTTTATTTATCAACTCTTTGCCCATCAACCTTATCTGTCTCTCAAATTTGCATTTTTATTTATTTAAGGGTATATTGTAGTATCTATACTTTTCAAAAGTTATAAAACCGTATTTGGATATATTCAAATTTTTTTATTATACTTCAGTTTCATTTTTATTGCAAAACAAGCTAAGTTTAATAATATGGTGTTATCAGTAATATTAGTTTGAAATGTTAATATCAATATTAGTAATAAATACAAGTATAATAATAACAACAATTTTTAGATAGTTAGTAAATAATACCATTAGTGACAAAAATAGAATTGATGATAGTATAAATATAGTGACCTTAACGTAAAATAACAGTATTGATAATTCTAATGAAAATATCAATAATATGGAATACTATAAACAGTAGTAATAATAATGGTAATAATCATAACTATATCAATAGAATTAACAGTAACATTAATATTGGTTTAAGAGTGAAAACTGAGTGAATTTCTATTTACGATTTCTTATTCGTTTTAAATCCGATTTTGCTGTATAAATAGTCGATTTGGTAGTACTCTTCGAGTTCTTTCTAGTAGTGGAATTATTTTCAAGAAAAGAAACTTTTAAAATTTTTAAATTTATGAAACACATGCATAGGTTTCAAGTGAATCCTAATAATTGTAGTCAAAACTTGTTTTGATGATATCTAACTCATTTCTAGTTCGTTTTTGACGAATAAATAGTCGTTTTCAAAGTATTTTTCGTGTTCTTTCTATTGGTGAGGTCATTTTTGGCTTATAACAAACACATCAATATAGTTTATTCAATCTTCCTAGGGATTTACATGAGTTATTTAAAGTTCAATTTAGCTTGTTGTAGTTTAGGTATGGTTTTGGTTTTTCCTTTATAGGAATTGAATTTCTACACTTAAAAATCTTCAAGTTGATGTATTTATGTCCTATATAGTCTAAATAACATAAATATATTGTTATATCGATTTTCGTAAATTTATAAGACAATTTCTAGAGATGAAACTGTAATGGTTGTGCTATGGGTGTATGGGGGAGGCTAATATGCATGTAAAAATTTTACATGCATATTAGCCTCCCCCATACACCCATAGCACAACCATTACAGAAACAAAATGAACACTTGAACTTAATGTGATTCTTACCTTGGTTGAATGCTAGAATTAGCTCCTCATTCTTGATGGACATAATGATCTAAAGAGGAAGGTAAGAAAATGAGTAATTAAGGAAAAATTAACCTAACTAAACTAGCATATGTATGTACATATTTTTACCTTGTTGAGTTTAGATTTAAACTTGAATATATGATATACCAAAGGCTATTTAACTTGGTTTTTTATGTTGTTTGGGTTAGTTAAATTGGGGTTTTGATTATGGTTGATGAGTATTGATGTTTAGATAATGCTATAGGATATAGATAGGGGATACACTTTTATTTTTGAAGTGTTAAAACAAGTTTGAACAAGTGAGCAAGAAGGGTGGATATATGAAACTCGTGGTGGCTTTTCGGGGCAAATTTTTGGATTGTATTTGGGGAGATTTTGAGTTGGTTTTGTAACCAACTTAAGCCTATATATATATACTAATGTTAGGCTAAGATTTAAATATAAGACAGGGTGTTTTGGACTTAGGAATATCTCAATTTTACAGCTGCAATTTTGGATACGAATTTGGTAATTTTGGATTACAAATTTGGGCTTTATTTTGACAGATTTTTGTAGTTGTTTAAAGGATATTTAGAGGGTTTGTTTGCTAGTAAATTAAGGCTATTAAATAGTGGTTTATTTGGTGTATTTGTAGTACAATTTGGCTGAGAAAAATTGGAGCAAATGAAGGATTATAGATCATGTTCCAGCTGTTGTTCTCGGGTGAGAATTATGGTGCAAATTTGAGAATGAGTTTTGGACGAATTTGTATGAAATTTGTGGCTGATTTCAAAGGGCATTAATTGTATTTGTTTACTAGTTATTAAGATCATTTATGTGTGTAAATTAGGGGCTCAACTTGCAAAAAATATCGAGTCAAAAGTCGAGTTAAATCAGAGTTCAAATTGTAATTTCTGTTGCGTTGTTGTTTTCCACCCACTGCAGCATCTTCAACATGGATTTGGACAAGGTTTTGGAGCTTTGTTTGATTTTGATTTGAGTTGAATTTCTTCTTTATTTAATGGACATCCTATCTGGTAATTTGTGGTTGGTTTGGATGCTATTTTCATGTTGAAAACTTAGCTCAAATGTGAACATATTTCTTGTTATTTTCCTCTGCTGCAGTTGCTGGTTCTGAATTTCAAGGCCAATTTGCAGCTAAAACACAAGTTGAATTGAGCTGAAATTGTTGTTCATTTAATGTTGATCTTATGTATGGTTTCTAGGTTGGTTGAGGAGTCATTTTTAGGTTGGAATTTGGTGCTTAAATTTGGTTCAAAGTGGACGTGGGAGTTAGAAATTTTTTATGCAGCTAAAATCCTCTATTTACACGAAACTCTGTTCCGCATGAAGACTGCTATTCATGATTTCCAACTCATCAGCTCGTGGGGAACAATTTTATCTCCTCCTCTGTTCTAAGATTTGCTTCCAGCGGATTCTGTATATATATATATTTTATTCTCTTTTGTCCATGCGTTGAAGACTTACAGCTATGATTTCACCTATCCACGTGATTTCAAGTGCTATGCGTGGGGATGTTTCAGCGTGAAGCCCAGCTGTTCATGCTTTCCATTTCCACACCGTGATGTCTGATTCCAGCTTGAAGTGTGGACGTAGAATAAGTGGAATGCAGCCGAAGTTTCTTGTACCGGTCCACTGTTGTACGTGAGGAATTTATGCAGCACGTAGGGAGATTTGCAACATGAAAATTCTTGTTCATTTCCTCTGTTCACGTAATGCAACTTCCAGCGATGATTTTCATTATAATATAATTTTTTTTAATTGATTTGTTTATTTTTTGCTTAATAATTATTAACTAAAATATTTTAGCAAATATTAATTTATAAATGTTGTTGGTCCTGAAAGAATAACCAAGAGGGGGGTGAATTGGTTATTTAATAAAAATTTAACCTTTTTCAAATTCAACCAAATTCACTTCGCTTAGTTACTCAAATTAAATGGCTTCTAAAACTCTATTTTAAATATATTAATAAATTTCGAATAATATCAAACAAAATCAAGTTTGCAAATAATTAAAAGAAAATATGTTAATAAAAAATTTATTTTGCTCCCAGTTACTCTCTGACTGATCTTCTGAGTTCAATGTTCAGTATAACTTAAATTTCCAGTTACTCTCTGACTGGTCTTCTGAGTTTATAATGCAGCAAGAATAAACAATAAAATATGCACGAAATTGAAAAGATAAGGTAGAAAAGAGATTGCAAGATCGATTTATAGAGGTTCCGCCTTAAGCGTCAATCCTCTCTTCCAGCTCCAAGCCGGGGACCCGGTATTCCACACCGGTATGTTCCACTATTTCCAAAAGAAATGAGAATACAAGCTTGTTCTTCAACAAAGAACTTCAAACACTCTGCTCAGCCTATCTAGCTTCACTCAAGCTTTTTACTGATCTACAGAGACTAAATGTAACTCTCACTTCTACACAAATCTCATTCAAGATATACAATGCTTTGAAACAAAAGAATAAACGTTTCTAAAATTTCAGCTCAAGGAAAATTCCGAATGACGGTAATTTTGCAAGAGATTCTCAAAGGCTTTTTTATTATTCTCGTCTTTTTCCACACCTCTGTCTTCATGTCTTCGAGATATTTAAATTTAAAATTCTCCTTCTTCTTCGGTTGAAAACTGTTAGTGAATTCGAATTCAAAACAATTGGATAGATGATAATCTCCAGTAGTTCCTGATTTTGTGCTTGATATACTTCTGTGATTATCCAAATCTTATCTTGCTGTTGATAACGTTGATGTTTATCCATATCATTGTTTAACCATCTTGAAGATAAACTTTCTCGTGAAAATATCTTCTAAATCCAAAAGAATAGGATAAAATCTTTCCTTCTTGATCTGACTGTCAAACTTGATAACAAAACGAATTCTATAATATCATTGAATATAAACCCAAGCCATAAATAACAGACATAATCTGATCTTTGATTAATTTAATTTTTCTGTCATAAGCTTTTGAGTTTTTATACGTAGATTAAAAAAAATTCGAATCCCCTTGGATATAATAACCAACTTTGTGGAACATTTGAATGTATTACCCAAATACACTCAACTTTGGAGCTGGGTCTTCAAGATAATAAAATAATTTTGAAAGATTCGAACTGTGATCTTTTTGTGCGAATTCTGTTCTTGTTCCCAGTTTACCTTCTGAGTGACCTTCTGAGCAGTTTTGTTTTGTCGCTCAGCCGTTTCACTCTCTGAGTTTCCTTCTGAATACTTTTGTCTTTCTATTTTGTCTCTGAACTACTTTCTGATTTATCTTTAAATTTTCATAACTTCTTGCTTAGCTCTTGAAAACTCTTACTTCACTTATCACATTAAATTGAGATTTCTGCATACTCAAAAATTCATTAGTAATACTTAATCTTTTTGTTATCATCAAAACATCAAAAGAGAAATACTAACATTCTCCCCCTTTTTGATGATAACAAAACCCATCTATTAAAACAAAAAAAATATTTTCAAGATAACTCCATTCATTTGCATAATCTGCATAATCCCATGATTAAAATACGAGTTATAATCTGCATAATCCCATGATTAAAATACGAGTTATAATTTGTACTTAACATAATATATCCTTATATAACCTGCACAAAACTTGCATCGCACATAAATTCATTAATCAATTATTTTGCATGATTATCTTTGTTTTAATATCTTCTCCCCTTTTTGTTATCAGCAAGTAGAATAAATACCATAAAAGAGAATAGCAAATAGTCTGAAAGAAATGCATTGAATAAAAGGATCATAACAACTGAGTTCTTAAAAAAATAACAGACAATAAATCAGCAGAAAAGAAAATTAGCGCTTCTTTTTGGGCTTGACTGACTTCCTAGCTGTGGTCTTCTTCCGTCCAGAATACTAACGATAGGAAGAGTTGAGCTTTCAGGAGGTGGAGAGAATTAAATGCTGGATTGAATGATTGCAGATACTCTATCAGAACATCAGAAAGAATGATTTGAGGGTTGTTGTGGTTCGGATGTTGAAGAGGGTTGAGAGAAAGGAATCAACTGAAAGGATTGAACATCTGGTTCCACTGTCGGTGGAGGTGGTGAAACTTCCTTGTCAGGATGTGAAGCTTCAGACTTCTCAGGAGGATCAACATCCATGTCAGCTTCAAAAACTGGTGGAGAAGGAACAGAATCATGTTGCGAGGTGGAGATGAAACAGAGCCATGAGTAGGATCTGTAAACATGTCCTCGAACATGTGTTCTACTTCAGCCTTCATTTCTGTAAATCTTTTCTCCATCAGATCAAGAATAGCTTTCTTAAAACTTGATTTTGATGTTTCTCCTGGACCCTTAACAGAGATGCCCTCTGAGTCACTATCTGAGTCAGTGTCCAGATGTTTTCCTTCTCCTTCCTTAATTTCAAACTTCCCTCCAGTCATGATTGCAGGTTTCTTCCTTTTCTTTTCCTTCATAACCTCTTTTCCTGCTCTTCGCATTGGAGGTTTCTTTTTATCCTTCTTTTGGGTATCACCTTCTGAACCACTGTCTGCTCTTAGTAAGTGCTCCCCCTCAACTGCAGACTTAATTTTCTCCCAATCAAAAATTCTTTTGCTGAACTTAGGATGAACATACCAAGCTCCATCCTTAGCAAACCAGAATTTGTGCTTAACATTAATATTCATTCATAAGCATCACTATTTCCCCAATTCTTTTCAGATTCTGAGGAAACTTAGCATTTTCTGGCAGCTTTACTTTCTTAAACCTCAGCAACTTCATCAACATGCTTCCATAAGGCATATTAAACTTAGTTTTCCACAGATGCTTCAGAATCAAAGATGGTAGATCAAGCTTTAAATTTCTTTTTATTGCCAGAATGACAATAGCTTCGGTTTTATTAATCGTAGTAGAACTACCATTCTTTGGAAGCAAACAGTCTACAACTATCTTGTGTAGCAGCCTTATCAACAAGCTAAACTCAGTATTAAACACATCTTTTTCAGAATATGTTCCCACTCCATCATTTATTGCACGAAACAGATCATTTTTCTTAATGGATACAAAGAAGTCATCATCTTTCTCATCTTTCATATCAAAACATGAAATAAGATCTTTCCTAGTTATCTTAACTTTTTGCCCAGCTATTTCAGACTTTAACTTCAGTCCATCCAACAAGTCAAGTTATCATAAAATTCCTTGATAACTTCTCCAGCAACTTCACTAGACAAATTACACAGATTTCTACATCCTATATTATCGAGCCAATGGTTCCAATAGAACCCATTTTTCTTAAAGAAAGAAAAATCTATGAACGAATTATCAAGAATCTTGATATTCCCATACCTTTTCTTAGAAGAACTTCCTATCTTCTTCTTTTTTGCTTCTGACATTTTCTTTGGGGATCTTGAAGACAGTTTCCTCTTTTTGAACTCGCTTTCTTTTGCGGTGACTTAGATATTTCTTCCTTAGAACTTTCTGATCACCGTCTGAGTCACCGTCTGGTTTAGGGTTTGAACCCTCCTTAGTCTTTCCTTCAGATTCTGGGGTAGTAACATCTAAAGATTCATAAGAAGACGAATCTTTTTCCTTTTCTTGCTCTGTCTCAGGGGTTGTTTGGTCAACTTCGACAGATTCATTTTTCTTTTTCGTTCTTTCTCTCTACCTTCTTGAAGTTCAGAGAGTGTTCGTGTTGAATCAGAAGATTCATCACGAATCTCTATCGTTCCTTTGACAACTTTCCCTTTAGGACCTTTTGAGGCTAGTCGTGGTGATGGTTTGGAAGATCAAAGGAGAGCGCGAAATGAGAAAAATTTTGAAGATTGTTTAGAAAAAAGAACGTTGGATGACGAATAGCAGCAGCACAGGGAAATGGAAGAGTCACGTCCTTGGCCGTTTGAAATGCGTGGGAAAATGGAGACGTGATTAATGATTCACTTGTCTTGCACGTTTTCCATAATCTTTTGAATTCAAAATCGAAACACAGAATTTATTAATTTATTTACTATTCTTATTATTATATATATTTTTAAGAGAAAAACATATGAATAAAATATTAAAAAGGATAGCACATTCCAATCTCATTTCTCAAAAATTCAAATCTGGTTTTATCAAGGGGTTTAGTAAATATATCTGCAAGTTGATTTTCAGTTGGAACAAAATCAATACACACATTTCCATTAACTACATGATCTCGTATAAAATGATGTCTAATTTCAATGTGTTTTGATCGTGAATGATGAACTGGATTTTTGTCAAATTAATTGCACTTGTATTATCACATTTAATCGAAATAAATTTATTTTCAACACCATAGTCTTGCATTTGTTGTTTAATCCAAAGAACTTGAGCACAACAATTTCCAAGAGATACGTATTCAGCTTCTGCTGTAGATAAAGCAACTGAGTTTTGTTTCTTTGAAGACCATGAAATCAATTTATCTCCTAAAAATTGGCAAGTTCCAGATGTACTTTTTCTATCTATTTTACAACCAGCATAATCAGCATCAGAAAAACCAATCAATTCAAAATTTTGATTCTTTGGATACCAAATTCCTAATTTTGCAGTACATGCAATATATTTGAATATCCTTTTAACAGCTTTTAGATGATTTTCAGTTGGATTACTTTGGAATCTAGCACATATACACACAGCAAGCAAAATATCTGGCCTTGAAGCAGTAAGATATAACAAAGATCCAATAAGGCTTCTATAAAGTTTTTCATTGATTTTCTTACCTTCTGAGTCAGCATCTAACCTGATTGAAGTACTCATTGGTGTAGTCACTTGTTTGTTGTTTTCATAACCAAACTTTTTCAGAATTTGCCTTGTATATTTCTCTTGATGAAGAAAGATTCCTTCTTTAGTTTGTTTGATTTGTAGACCCAAGAAGAAATTAATTCTCCCATCATAGACATTTCAAATTCAGCCTGCATAAGCTTTGCAAAATCTTGACAATATTTCTCATTAGTAGATCCAAAAATTATATCATCAACATAAATTTGTGCAATCAATATATCTTTATCATAATGTTTCAAAAATAAGGTTGTATCAACATTACCTCTTTGAAATCCACTTGTGATGAGAAAATCACTAAGTCTCTCATACCATGCCCTTGGGGCTTGTTTGAGTCCATATAAAGCTTTTCTTAATTTATATACATATTCAGGCTTGAAAGGATCTTCAAATCCTGGTGGTTGCTCAACATACACTTCCTCTTTAATATAACCATTTAAAAATGCACTCTTTACATCCATTTGGAATAAATTAAAATTCTTAAAACATGCATAAGCAAGTAGCAAACGTATGGCTTCTAACCTAGCAACAGGTGCATAAGTTTCATCATAATCTATTCCTTCTTCTTGAGAATAACCTTTTGCTACAAGTCTAGCTTTGTTTCTTACTATTTTGCCATTTTCATCTAATTTATTTTTAAATACCCATTTAGTACCTATAATAGATTTATTTAAAGGTCTAGGCACTAAATCCCATACATTATTTCTTTGAAATTGATTCAATTCATCTTGCATGGCATTTATCCAATTAGCATCAATCAAAGCAGATTCAACACAATTTGGTTCAATTTCTGATAATAAAGCAAAGTGACTTTCAAAGTCTTTTAGTTTTGATCTAGTTCTAACACCAGTATCTATTTTACCAATTATTAATTCAGGTGGATGTGCCGTTTTATATCTCCAAGCATTCGAGTTATCTGGTGTATTAGCACTAGCATCTGTATTACCTTCTGTTTGACCTTCTGATCTAGCTTCTGAGTAATCAGGTATCGTTGTTTCTTTAGATGATTTTTCTTTGGTGATTCTGATATAGTAGCATCATTAGTAGCATTTTTCAAAAACACAGTTGTATTATCATCATCACAATCATTTTTAATTTCTTCAACAAAACGCACATTTATTGATTCTTCAATAACTTTGGATGTTTTATTGAAAATCCGATATGCTTTACTATTCAATGAATATCCTAAAAATATTGCTTCATCGGAACGTTCATCAAATTTACCAAGATTATGAATGTTCTTTTTCACAAAGCATTTGCACCAAACACATGAAAATAAGAAACATTTGGTTTTCTTCCTCGAAAAATTTCATATGCTGTTTTTGATGTGAAAGGTCTAATATAAACTCTATTTATGATATAACATGCTGTTGCAGCAGCTTCAGCCCATAAATTCTTTGCAACACCGCTTTCATTAAGCATTGAACGTGTCATTCTTGTATTATTCTATTTTTTCTTTCAACAACACCATTTTGTTGTGGTGTGTAAGGAGCAGAGAAATTATGACTTATACCAAATTCATCACAAAAGGAAATAAATTGAGCATTATCAAATTCTGTACCATGATCTGATCTTATAGATATAATTGAAAAACCTTTTTCATTTTGAATTTGTTTTGCAAAAATTTGAAAGGCATCAAAAGTATCGGTCTTACTTTTCAAAAACAGTACCCAAGTATATCTTGAGAAGTCATCAACTATAACAAGTCCATATTTGCTTCCTCCAATACTTGAAACTCTTGTTGGACCAAAGAGATCCATATGTAACAATTCTAAAGGTCTTTTGGTAGATATTACATTTTTACTTTTATGAGGAGCTGATACCATTTTATTTTTAAGACATGTATCACATTTAATATCTTGTTTAAAAATCATTTTTGGTAATCCAGCAACAAGATTCTTTTTGGATAACTTTTCGAGTTGATAAAAATTTACATGTCCAAGTCTTTTATGCCATAAATGCACATTATCAGATATAGAAAGAAAACAACACTCAATATCCATATCAGATGGTTTAATTAGTAAATATTTTTCTTTCTAAATCCTTCAAACATTTTAATACCTTTATCATCATATGCATAGCATTTACTTTTCTCAAAAATCATTTTATATCCTTTGTCACATAATTGACTTATGCTTAGCAAATTATGTTTTAGTCCTTTTACAAGTGAAACATTTTCTATAGCATGTGGTGGATAACCAATCATACCTGTGGCTATAATCTTACCTCTATTATTATCTCCAAATCTTACATAACCATTTTCTTTCCATACTAAATTTGTAAACAAGGAAACATCACCTGTCATATGACTTGAGCACCCACTGTCTAGGTACCAAGTTCCTTTTATTTTTGCTCCTTGTTCCTGCAATTAATCATAAAAGGCTATCAAACCCTTTTAGGAACCCAGACAAGCTTGGGTCCTTGATAAGATAAGCTCATTTTCTCCTTATTATTTACTTGATTCGAATTGAGCTTGTTCTTTTTATAAAAGCAATACTTTTCAATGTGTCCTACTTTATTGCAGAAGAAACAAGTATAGGTAGGTCTTATATTATATCTTGCATTTACCTGGTTCCATCTATTTTGTCTAGGATACCTTGGAGTGTATCGCTGACTGGACCTTCTGAGGTTGCCTCTGACTTGATATCTTTGTTCAGGGCACACTCTGAGGTACCTTCTGTTATTGTTTATGGGTCTATTCATTGTTTCCCTTCTGATAACAGGTTGTTGATTACATGCAACTTCCTTTGCTTTCACAAATACAGTCTTTTTCATATGGTTAGAACTACTTCCAATTTCATATCCAAGTCCATATTTATTGTTTCCAATTCTTTGACTAGAAAGTAGCATATTTAATTTTTTATCACTCTCATCAAACTTATTGAAGGTGCTTGTAATGGTTTTTGACAGATCTTCAAATCTTACTTTTAGATCTTTAATTTCATCCTTCAAAACACCATTTTCTTTTCTTAGATTACCAGAATTTTCATGCAATTTTTCATTGTCAATTTTCAGAATGTCATTTTCATCAATAATCAATTTGTTTGTTTGTTTCAAGACATCTTTCTCATTTTTTAAAGCCTTATTTTCAATGTCTAACTTAGATATTTTACATTAGCCTTTTTGAGAGCCTTTAACAATTTGTTCATTTCTACATACATCTCACTATCGTATATCAGCATCAGACTCAGAGTTTACCTCGGATGCTGCCATTAAACACAAGTTGGCTTCTTCTTCATCTTCACTTGCAGCTTCTGATTCAGCTTCTGACTCATCCAAGTCGCTCCAGGTTGCCATCATCGCTTTGTTCTTCTTTTTGAACTTCTTCATTTTTTCAATGAGAGATGGACATTCATACTTTATATGTCCTGGCTTCTTACATTCATAGCAAATGATTTCCTTCTTCTCTTTTCTTTGTTCTTTTTCTCTATATAGTTCACCTGCATCACCTTTGTAAGTTTTTCTTTTAGTAAATTTGAACTTTTTACCTCTTTTATTCCTGAGCATTTTATTGAGCCTTCGTGCCAGCAAAGTAATGTCTTCATCATCACTGTCATCATCATCTTCGGTTTCTGCTTCACTGACTTTCTTAGCTTTGAAAGCTATGGCTTCGTGCTTGTTTCAGCTTCTTCCGTGGTGTCCAAGTGAGATTCATATGCCATGAGTTTTTCTTTCAGCTGACTAAGAGTCAATCTCTTCAAGTCTTGAGCCTCCTCAATAGCAGTCTTTTTCGCATCCCACGTTCTAGGAAGAATTCTGAGTATTTTCCTCACCAAATCTGGTTCAGGGATTTTCTTACCAAGTGATGTCAGTTCATTAGATATGGCAGTGAATCTATCAAATGCATCCTTTATTTTCTCATTAGATTTGAACTTAAAAAGCTCATATTTCTGAAGTAATGCATTAATCTTAGTATCTTTTATAGTTTCAGTTCCTTCATATGTCATGCATAAGTGTCCCATATTTCTTTTGCAGTTTCACAACATGATATCACATAAAATTCAGATGATGCAATAGTCATGAGTAAGAGATTCTTAGCCTTGGAATTTGTCTCAATCAGCCTCTTCTCTGGTAGAGTCAACACTTCATCATCAGAAATCGTTACAGTATGATCACCATGTGAGATAACCTGCCAAGAATCAAAGTCGTTAGCTTTAATGTATGTGGACATCCGCATTTTCCAATATGCAAAATTCGTGCCATCAAAGAAAGGAGCCTTGTTCATTGCAATGTTGTTATCAGCCATTTTCAAAGATCACTCAATTAATCAAAAGAGAACCGCTCTGATACCAATTGTTGGTCCCGAAAGAATAACCAAGAGGGGGGTGAATTGGTTATTTAATAAAAATTTAACCTTTTTCAAATTCAACCAAATTCACTTCGCTTAGTTACTCAAATTAAATGGCTTCTAAAACTCTATTTTAAATATATTGATAAATTTCGAATAATATCAAACAAGATCAAGTTTGCAAATAATTAAAAAAATATGTTAATAAAAATTTATTTTGCTCCCAGTTACTCTCTGACTGATCTTCTGAGTTCAATGTTCAGTAGAACTTAAATTTCCAGTTACTCTCTGACTGGTCTTCTGAGTTTATAATGCAGCAAGAATAAACAATAAAATATGCACGAAATTAAAAAGATAAGGTAGAAAAGAGATTGCAAGATCGATTTATAGAGGTTCCGCCTCGAGCGTCAATCCTCTCTTCCAGCTCCAAGCCGGGGACCCGGTATTCCACACCGGTATGTTCCACTATTTCCAAAAGAAATGAGAATACAAGCTTGTTCTTCAACAAAGAACTTCAAACACTCTGCTCAGCCTATCTAGCTTCACTCAAGCTATTTACTGATCTACAGAGACTAAATGTAACTCTCACTTCTACACAAATCTCATTCAAGATATACAATGCTTTGAAACAAAAGAATAAACGTTTCTAAAATTTCAGCTCAAGGAAAATTCGAATGACAGTAATTTTGCAAGAGATTCTCAAAGGCTTTTGATTATTCTCGTCTTTTTTCACCTCTGTCTTCATGTCTTCGAGATATTTAAATTTAAAATTCTCCTTCTTCTTCGGTTGAAAACGGTTAGTGAATTCGAATTCAAAACAATTGGATAGATGATAATCTCCAGTAGTTCCTGATTTTGTGCTTGATATACTTCTGTGATTATCCAAATCTTATCTTGCTGTTGATAACGTTGATGTTTATCCATATCATTGTTTGACCATCTTGAAGATAGACTTTCTCGTGAAATATCTTCTAAATCCCAAAAGAATAGGATAGAATCTTTCCTTCTTGATCTGACTGTCAAACTTGATAACAAAACGAATTCTATAACATCATTGAATATAAACCCAAGCCATAAATAACAGACATAATCTGATCTTTGATTAATTTAATTTTTCTGTCATAAGCTTTTGAGTTTTTATACGTTGATTAAAAAAAATCGAATCCCCTTGGATATAATAACCAACTTTGTGGAACATTTGAATGTATTACCCAAATACACTCAACTTTGGAGCTGGGTCTTCAAAATAATAAAATAATTTTGAAAGATTCGAACTGTGATCTTTTTGTGCGAATCCTGTTCTTGTTCCCAGTTTACCTTCTGAGTTACCTTCTGAGCAGTTTTGTTTTGTCGCTCAGCCGTTTCACTCTCTGAGTTTCCTTCTGAATACTTTTGTCTTTCTATTTTGTCTCTGAACTACTTTCTGATTTATCTTTAAATTTTCATAACTTCTTGCTTAGCTCTTGAAAACTCTTACTTCACTTATCACATTAAATTTGAGATTTCTGCATACTCAAAAATTCATTAGTAATACTTAATCTTTTTGTTATCATCAAAACATCAAAAGAGAAATACTAACAAATGTATATTTATAACTGTTACACACAAGTTTTATCGAAATAGAATTTTCTAAGTTCCTATAATAATTCTAGATTGTTTATGTATACAAATTTTTAGTTTACACGATTAATTATTTTTAGTATTTTAACTTGCGTGATTAAATTTTTCAAACTCAATAAATTAAATTAGGAACCAAGTTCTAATAATTTCAGAATTTCCTAACAAGTATAATAGTGGGTTTAAAATTTTCATTTTAAATCTAGATTAGTAGTTATTGATCATTATTAGTGTCTATTATGTATTTATAATCCTAGTAATCCATCTTTGGATTATTGTTTTATACCAATAAGCTCTATTAATAGACTATATCTTGTCGATTTTCAAATTTAGAGCTACTTCTATTTATATCTTGAATTATCAGTTCAAGATACGAAATCTCGTTTTTGATATTTATAAAGGCTAAGGAAATTTTTATTTGGGTTTTTCAAATTAAGATTGAGTTTATTACAACCCATAAGTTTATTCTAGGATTTTTGTTGACTCATATATTTGATATTAGTTTCACATTTGTTAGTTTGTTCATTTTCTAGTCATGAAAATTATTAAAGGTTACGTTGACAATTCAGGATTTTAATTTCTAAAATCTCTAAATCCTTTAATTAGAGCATTAGTGAAATTTAAATATTTATTTAAGATCTAGATTCTTATATATCAATCTATTTTTGATCTTATCATACCTTTTATAATTCTAGTGCTACTTAATATTGTTAACAGATTTTGAACACTATTGTTTCATTATTTAACAAGCGTATGATTAATTTCCTAAGTATTGAACTTAAGGAAAAAGGATTCAGTAATTTATATTAACGATTGATTTATCACCATTTTATAAATCATTTGAGATCATAGAAGTTACAGTTTATATTTCGATGTTTTTATTGGTGAAGATTCTAATCTTTCTAATCAAATTCATTCATACTTTAACATTTTTTAATCGAGAAAAATTTGGAGTGATTTTTACTGCTTATTCCAAATATTCTATATAATTCCATATTACATTTTTAGTATTTGTTGAAATCAAGTTATGTAAAATTAAGGGGATTACACTAAATATTTTAGTTAGTATATTAGTGAAATTTAAATATTTATTTAAGATATAAATTCTTAGATATCAATCTATTTTTGATCTTATTATACCCTTTGTAATTCTAGTCATTTATCTTTAGTCTATATTTTTATAACTTGAAGGTTCTAAAAATTATTCGTCTGTTATTGTGATTTAAATTTAAGGTTAGCTATGATTTCTTGTTGGACTATTGATCATTTACTAAGTATTATGTTTTACTGTATAGGAGTTATTTATACTAATTTGTTAATAGCAACATACTTTATCTAGTACTACTTAATATTGTTAACGGATTAAAAATAGTTTGAACACTATTATGTCATTATTTAATAAACATAGGATTTATTTTCTGAGTATTAAACTTAACGGTAAAGGGTTCAGGAATTTATATTAACGATTGGTTTATCGTTGTTTATGAATTATTTGAGATCACAGAAGTTACAGTTTTGTATTTTGAAATTTTTATTAGTAAAGATTCTAATCTTTCTAGTTATAATCAAATTCATTCACACTTTAAAATTTTTAAATCAAGAAAAATTTGCAGTGATTTTTACTACATGTACCAAATATTATGTATCATTATATATTACAGTTTTAGTATTTGTTGAAATCAAGTTACGTAAAATTAAGGGGATTACATACTAATTATAAGTACCTAATAGTATTCAACAATGCACATTCGAAATCACATGAATCAGGTCTTTGATTCGCAAAACCTAAGTTAAAATAATTATTTCTCCATGGGTTTTGACATTCAGTATGAATTCAAAAGTAACAAAATAAAGTGAAGATAGATATCACCTATTGAAGCACAAATTCTTGCAAAACAAACTTCAAATTAGCCCCTATTCATCACAAGAACTTCGAATGCCTAGTTAAAGTAGAGTTTCTTTCACTACAAATTCTCTCTCTAATATTTATACATTTATTCTATGTTAGTAATTTCTTACAATACTATTATAACGTTTGTGCACGTTTATTTTTATGCGATAGACATAGAAATCATGAAGATTTTATTTGCTAACGTGGCAAAATTTTTATAACAAACTTATCAGAACTCATGCAAGCGTGACAGGGGTCAATTCGTAGCTTGAATTGGCCACAGTTGATGGGTGCAATTGGCGCTATGTATAATCTTTCAATCGCACCTTTGCTTAGTCTTCACCATAGGTACAAGTCATGGGGCATAATTTTTTACACGATTCGTCTTATTACTTATTTTCACTCTCCATTGAAGTCTTAGGTGCCACGATTGATGTTTCAACTATCTGTTTTTGTTGTTTTAGCTCCAGATCTTGATCAAATCACTTTGTTTCTTCCTTTAGTGCTTAATGAAGTTGAAAAACAACAAATGAACAATAATAGCATGAATTTATAGGAATTTTGTAAAATGATCAATCAAATTAAGCACAAATTCCCATTATTTGAACAAAGTAAAAACCATTTATCATATGGGTTTAAGGGTATCTTGTATTTACCCTATTAAATAAGATAAAATAGTAATGCTCACTTTTTATTTTGCAAAACTACCTTCTAAAGGCTTTTATTATCGAAAAACTTGTACTGTTTTATTTTTGAAGAAATTATTATTTTTATTTTAAAAGAACTATGATTGTGTGTATGTATTTGAACTCCCAACTTGCATACAAATGTTGTTTACCTTCTAAGACTAATTAATATAGAAGTAATTTCAAAGCTTTTAATTTTGGAATCCGCTATATGTTCTATAATTTTGTTTAATATCACACAAAATAGGTTGTACAAGTATTTGTTACATATTTAAATATTACTCATAGATAGACCTTGCATATTAGAAAACTGATATTAATGAATTACTTTCCAAATTCCTTTCCACATGTTGTTTATAGTGAATATATAAGAATGAGGTAGTTTTATATATTATATGAAACCAAATCAAATACTATAGACTTAAAGTTTAAGAAAGAAAAAAAATTATAGAGATTTCATGAAAAATCTCTGCGCTCTGTAGGGTATATTGTATCCAATAGGTTTTATAAGGTATAATGTGGATACAAAGTGTCACATGATAGATTTTAGGTATAAAACTTAATACCATATATTTTATAGGATAGGGTTCGGGTACTATATTATGCAATGTCCACCTTATACCTGATCAACCTTATTTAAAATTTCTACTAAGCCCTATGCACTTAATAAAATGGACAAGATTAATTTTTAGCATATTTTTAAATGTGTTGTTTTATTCCTTTTCTTTCTTTCTTTCTTTCTTTTTTTTAATTTTACAAAACACTTCAAACTATTTGTATTTTTTTTTCTTTTTCGTTTTCTAATCATCAACTATGTACATTGTATACCGCTTGATTTAGCTATTTAGTTTGTTATATATTATATTATATTGCTTTTACTTTTATTTTTTTTGCACGCTTTACTTGAAAGTTTATTACTGGCTGTTAACATAACTAAGATATATGTTCATCAATAACTTCAAATTTTTCATAATTATTACAATTTATTTTATATATTGGCTTTATGATCATGGGTGGATTTTCTATATTTCTATTTGAAATACTATGCAACCCTTAACGAAAACTTGACATTATGTCATTATTGAATTCATATAAATCGTGTAATTCTTTTTTTTTTTCCGCATAAAAAACATGTCTCTTGAAAAATAATTTTATATAAACTATAACATCTCAAAATTGAGAGCCGTGACGCCATTGCACATTACATATCCTTAATGTAGTAAAAATATGCAAGGCTTGGAATTGCTACTAAAGTCCACAAATAAAACTTATTCTTATAAACTTCCAATCTCTATTAATGCATTCTTTTGCACATAAAATCTCAAACATATATGAAACTATAATTGATCTTAAATATAAACCAATTTCTCTGATTTCGTTATCTTTTAGTTTATATTAATTATCTTAGTTCCTTTAATCCTTTCACTAAGACATTATCAACATCGTAACATTAAAAGTCCAATACTGATTACTATGAACAAACACATTGTCTCCATCCACAGATGACTTAATACAATAAACAACCAATCAAACAAACACGATTTATTATATATTTAATTAATCATTACCAAAAACACAAGTCAATTGGAATACACCCCAAGACAGCTTTCAAAAAAGTGTAAACCCATTATTACGCCTATGCACCCCAAACAATTTTTGAATACGAGCCCATATTGGAAAACCCCACAAATTTCTCCATAATAAAAGATAGCATCATATCGATATAGGAATCATAGGTGAAACACATGTCTATCATATCTAAAAAAGAAAATTACACAAATACAAATTAGATAAAAATAATTACCCAAATAGCATCATTACATCGCATCTTGGGTGTAAGATATACAAATATACATATATATTATATAACCAAGATGCAATATATCGACTTAGAATAATTTGTTTGTTGCATCTTGAACGAGTGTGTTGGTCCCAAATAATAATCAAGAAGGGGGGTTGAATTGATTATTACAAAATTTTTCCCTTTAAAGATAATCCCCTTTCAAATTTGAAAAACGAGAACAATATATCAATATAACAAATATTAAAATAAATTGTGTAAAATTAAAAGATAGAGAGAAGAAAATCAGGCAATGATTTATAGTGGTTCCGCCTTGTGCGTCAACCCACTCTTCCAGCTCCAAGCCGAGGAGCCCGTTATCCTACAGGTTTTATTCCACTATATCCAATAAGAACAAATTACAAGCTTGTACAATTCTCTCTGCTCGATTCTCACAGCTATTCTCTAGCCACAACCGATCTACAGAGTCTAAACTTGTAATTGAACTATCAATTAAAAAGGCAACAATAAGTTCCTTCTATACAAAATAAAATATCAAAAAGAAGGAGCTAAAGAAAGAAAGCTAAGAGATCAGCTTGCTATGATGTTTATGAAAAAAAATCTCGTTGAAATGAAAAAACTGGATTTTGTTCTGAGTTTAATTCTATATCTTTTTGTAAAGGAGAGCAATTTCTGTTTGCTGCGTGTAGATGATATATTTGATACCGATACTTTATCCTATCTTCCTTAGTTATACTACACTTCGTCTAATGTTTTAGAAGATAGATATCAAATCCCAAAAATCTTGGTATATAATCTGTTGTGCTTCATCTTGATTTGAAATTTGAAGAATGTCTCTTCCTTCCAATGGTTAGTTGATAATAATATCAACCTTCTATTTGTCTTTGTGAATCAAATTCTGAACACGATATGATTATAACAAATGGATAAGCTCTGCTTGATCTTCGTAGATTTTCAAATCTGATTGCAAATCTCCCATTAAATCAAATCAGTTGTGAATAAGCTTTGAAAAAAAATTACGAATATTTTTCTTCCCGTCGTGATCGTAATCTGTTTTGAATACACTTGGAATGAGGATAATGTCTGCTTGATTTTCATGATTTACCATAATCTTGTTTGTTTCTGCTTGAAAATCTTCATGACGTTGTTCTGCTTAAAGATCTTTTGAAAATACCCATTGTTGATATCTTGGACTCCATCGTGATCTTCATTTGTTATCTTATTTGAAGATAACGTTTTTCTTATTCTGTTTCCTTAGTAATATTCATGTTCAAAAGATAGATAAATTCATCCTTATAAAAGAAGAGGTATGTTAGAATGAATAACTACTTGTCTTGAAATAAATCTCATAACTTCTGCTTTTGTCACTGAAGAAAACATTTTTGCTGATGAGAGAGAAACTAAAAATCATTTAAATCCCCTAGGATATAATCCGACTTTAGTAGAACAAATAAGTATATTACCCAAATATACTTATTATCTCAGAGTTAGGCCTTCAAAATCGTGATTGTACCGATCTAAAAAAACTGTATGTTTAATTGGAGAAGATGAACAGCAAATATTCCTAACCCAGAAATGCTTGTTCAAAATTCTTGTAAAGGTTTTGTAAAAACTTCTGTATTTGTGAAAAAATCTTTATCCTTTAACACACTTCTGGAAGACATTCTATATTTCTCTTGTTACTAAAAAAATGTCTTTGAAAATATCATTCCTTGTATCAAGAATCAAAAGCATCTTTCATATCAAATTATATAACTCACTTAACTGCTCATAAATATCCCGAAGGTTCTGTGAAAGGTTCTGTGAACTCTGCATACTAATAAAATAATTATTGATTTTAATATTTTGTAATCATCAAAACTTTAGATAAAGAGAATCAACATTCTCCCCCTTTTTGATGATAACAAAACAACCTTTTTTTTTAATATATAAAATATTACATTCAACATTCTAAAATATTACATTCAACAATCCATACGTAGAACATGATATATCAGCCATTCAATCTAACAGCCATTTAATCCATTCAAACCATCACACATTTATCTCCCCTTTTTTGTTATCAGCAAAATATTGAAATAAAGAAACAAAAATGTCAATAATAGAAAAATAGACCCAAGGTCTAAACAGAAGTTTGAGGAACAAAACAAAACAAAGTCTTCGCAAATAAAACAAAACAAGTAAAATTGTAAAACAAAACATGTTATGGCTTCTTAATTGGAATTGTAGATTTCCAAGCTTTAGTCTTCTGTCGCCTACAATAACCAAAGAAAGGAATTGATGTTTCAGCGATTTTATGGAGGAGATGGAGGCAAATAATGTTGTGGACACTGAAGAACATCAAGAGGAATGAAGGGAACAAGACTCAAATTTGGTGGAGTGGGGTCATGAGAAGTTTGAGACAGAGGAATACCACTAGCAGTTGAAGTGTCAGTAGTGACAACTTCTGGAATTAGTTCTTGCTCTGGTGGTGAAAACTGACAGAATAAATGAGCAGATCCTGAGGACATCCTAGACTGAGAAGGATGTGTTTGATTCTGTGCAACAAGCTATGTTTTGATCTCAGAAGAGATAAACTGTTTGAGGTCTAGCTTGAAGGATTCCAACAGTTTATTCATACCACTTCTTCCTTGAACAGAAGACGGCTCGCATGGTCCATCATCAAACTTAGGAAAAACAAAATCTTCACTATCCGAGGAAGTATTCTTCTGTACATTTTCAGAAATATGAAACTTTCCACCAATCATAGGAGCAAATCTTTTCTTCATTTTCCTCTTCATTGGTTCCTTTCCAGATCTATGCATTCCTTGATTTTGTTCCTCCTTAGAAGAAACTTCTAGGGAAGCTTATGTGGTAGGTTCTTTCTCCCCCTCAATTGTTCCTTGAACTTTTCCCAATCAATGTTCTTCCTATGATTCTTGTGCAAATAAATTGCACCAACAATTGCATGCCACAGCTTCTTATATGGACAAATTTGCATATGATGCATGCTTTTCTCTCCAATCCTTTTTAAATTTATAGGGAAGGAATGAAATTCCTTTAAACTTGAAAAGTTCCATAAGCACATTTCCATATATCCTAAACTCCTGTTCTTTCCACATTCTTTTTAATATCCTTTTGGCCATATATATTTTGATTTTTTTCATCATAGCCAAAATGACCAATATATCTTCTTCAATCACCGTTGTAGAACTTCTTTTGCAAGGAAGTATACATTCTGCACAATTTTGTGGAGCATTCTAACGACTAGTTCAAACTCATATACGAACACATCATTGTTTGGAAATTGTCCTATGTTTCCATTTATTTTCAAAAACAAGTCATTCCTTCATAAAGACACATAAGCATTGTCATCGTGAAAATCTTTTAATCCTAAACACTTAACCACATCATCACGACTTATTGTCATATTCACTTCTTGAACCTGTGACCTTAAACTCCTACAATCAACATATTTTAAATTCCTATAAAACTCCTCAACCATTTCTCCAACAACATCTCTAATGAGATTACACATATTTCTACAACCTACATTATCTAACCACTCATTCCAATAGAATCCATGCTTTTTAAAGTATCCAAAATCTATGAAGGAGCAGTCATGGATTTTTACCTTTTGAATAGAAAGCATTGCCTCTGAAGCCTATGTTTTCCTTTTCTTTGGAGACTGTGGTTGTTGAGCTGAAATTGATGGAATGTCTTTCCTTTTCTTTGAAGAATCTAAGACTTCTTTTTATTTATTTCCTTTAAAAGCTCTAAAATAGGTTCTGGGTCAGAACCATGAGATGACTGTTCCTTAGATTTTTCTTTGTTCTTTGTTCCTTTGGGTTGCTTAGAACTTTTTCCAGACTCTTGAACAAGTTTGGAGTGTATTTCTCTAACCCTAGATGGAGATGGAGAACGAGATAGCATTTTTTCAGAATCAAAAGACTCATCTCGTATAGAAATAGGTTCGATTTAAGGAATGGTTTTGAAATTTTTGTTAGATAGCCTCTGAGATTTTCATGGAGCCATGAAAGATGATCGAAAGAGAGCTGTGTATTTAAAAAAAAAACAGAGAGAATTAGGGTTCAAGAGACATATGTTTAGAAATTAAAACATGATGAATTAATACGGTAGAAAGAAGGCCAGATGGAAGGTCAGAACTTTGAGCGCCAAAAGTAGTTGCACGGATTTCCATTCCATTCATTAATTATTATTATTATTATTAAAAAATATTTTCAAAAAAAATTTAAGAGAAAGGATTGCAAATTCCAATCTCATTTCGAATATATTCAAAATTAATTTTTTCTAAATATTTTGTAAATATATCAGCCAATTGCGTATCGAAAGGCACATAATCAACAACAATATTACCATTAATTACATGATCTCGGATAAAGTGATGTCAAATTTCAATGTGCTTAGATCTAGAATGATGAACTGGATTTTTTGTAAGATTAATTGCACTTGTATTATCACATTTAATGGGTATATTTTCGAAAAATAAACCATAATCTTGTAATTGTTGTTTAATCCATAGTATTTGAGCACAACAATTTCCGATAGAAACATATTCTGTTTTAACTGTAGATAAGGCAACAGAATTTTGTTTCTTAAAAGACCAAGAAACTAATTTGTCACCTAAAAATTGACAAGTACCAGATGTGCTTTTTCTATCAATTTTGCAACCAGCATAATCTACATCAGAGTATCCTAATAAATCAAAATTTTGATTTTTAGGGTACAAAATGCCTAATTTTGAAGTATTTATCAAGTACTTGAAAATTCTTTTAACAGCTGTCAAATGTGTTTCTGTTGGTGCACTTTGAAATCTAGCACACAAACATACACTAAAGAGAATATCAGGTCTGGATGCAGTTAAATATAATAAAGAACCAATGAGACTTCTATATAACTTTTGATTTACCTTATTCCCATTTGAATCAGAATCTAACCTTGTTGAAGTACTCATGGGAGTTGCAGCTCCTTTACATCCTTCATACCCGAATTTCTTTCGAAATTTGTTTTGTGTATTTTTCTTGATGTATGAAGATTCCTTCTTTTGTTTGTTTAATTTGTAGTCCAAGAAAGAAGGCCTATTTACCCATCATTGACATTTCAAATTCTTCCTGCATACTCTTTGCAAACTCTTGACAATATATTTCATTAGTAGATCCAAATATAATATCATCCATATATATTTGAATAATTAAGATATCCTTATCATATGATTTTAAAAACAAGGTTGTGTCAACAGTTCCTCTTTGAAAAGCTTTTGAAATTAAAAACATACTTAATCTTTCATACCATGCCCTTGGAGCTTGTTTTAAACCATATAAAGCTGTATTTAATTTGTAAACATAATCAGGTTTAAAAGGATCTTCAAAACTAGGGGGTTGTCCTACAAAAACTTCCACTTTTATAAAACCATTTGAAAATGCACTTTTTACATCCATTTGAAAAACTTTGAAATTTTTGAAACATGCACCTGCAAGCATCAAACGAATTGCTTCTAATCTAGCTACAGGTGCATATGTTTCATCAAAGTCTATTCCTTCTTCTTGTGAATATCTTTTAGCCACTAATCTTGCTTTATTTCTAACTATTTTACCATTTTCATCTAATTTGTTCTTGAAAACCCATTTAGTTCCAATGATTGATTTTCCTTTAGGTTTAGGCACAAGATTCCATACATTATTTCTTTGAAATTGATTTAGTTCCTCTTGCATGGAATCTATCCAATTATTATCACTTAATGCTTCATCAACATTATTAGGCTCAAGTTCCAATAATAAAGAAAAATGATTTTCAAAATCCTTTAAATTAGATCTTGTTGTTACACCAGCTTGAACATCACCAATTATTGGTTCAGAAGGATGAGCAAATTTATATTTCAAAGCCTTAGAAGTTTCTGGTTCAGATTCTCTAGGTTCTAGAGTACCTTCTGTATTACCTTCTGGAACAAGTTCTGGATTTTCAGATTCTTGTTTTCTACAGCGGGTACTTCAGACTTTAGTTCTAAACAAGATTCTTCTTTAGATTTAGATTCTTTTTCATCATCAGACTCATCATCCTTTATATCTTCAACAAACTTAACATTTATTGATTCTTCAACTATTTTAGATGTTTTACTAAAAACACGATAAGCATGACTATTTAAGGAATATCCTAAGAATATAGCTTCACAAGATCTTTCATCAAACTTACCAAGATTGGTAGCATTCTTTTTCACAAAACATTTAGAACCAAAAACATGAAAATGAGAGACATTAGGTTTCTTATCTTGAAATAGTTCATATGAAGTCTTGGATGTCATTGGTCGAATGTACTCAATTAATAATATAACAAGCTGTGGAAACAGCTTCTACCCAAAAATACTCAGCAATACCACTTTCATTTAACATAGATCTTGTCATTTCTTGTATAGTTCTATTCTTGCATTCTACAACTCCATTTTGTTGAGGTGTATATGGAGCTGAGAAATTATGAGATATACCTTGTTCTTCACAAACTTATAAATTTTGAATTTTGAAACTCAGTTCCATGATCAATTCTAAGACTAATTATGGAAATTCTTTTTTCATTTTGGATTTGTTTTGCAAATTTTGAAAAGAATCAAAAGTATCTCTCGTATGTTGCAAGAACATAACCCAAGTATATCTTGAATAATCATCAACAATAACAAGTCCATATTTACTTCCACCTATGCTCAAAACTCTTATAGGTCCAAATAAATCAAGATGTAACAATTCAAGAGGCCTTTTTGTTGAAATTTCATTTTTTTACTTTTGTGAGAAATAGAAACCATCTTATTTTTTAAGCAAATATCACACTTCACATCTTGTTTAATATTTATTTTAGGCAAACCTCTTATTATATTCTTTTTAGATAATTTTTCTAATTGATTGAATTTTACATGACCTAAACCCTTATGCCAAGCAAAAATATTATCATCCATTGACAACAAACAACAAGCATCTTCAACTTCATTAGGTTTTATCAAATATATGTTTTTCTTTCTAAAACCTTCAAAAAATTCTATACCATTTTCATCAAAAGCAAAACATTTATCTTTTTCAAAAATCATTTTATAACCTTTGTCACATAATTGACTAATGCTCAAAAGATTATGTTTTAAGCCTTTAACTAAATAAACATTTTCTATTATGTAAGGAGATATACCAATGCTTCCAGTTGCAATAATTTTACCTCTACTGTCATCTCCAAATTTAACATATCATTTTTCTCCCCAAGTTATGCTATTGAACAATGAAGCATTGCCTATCATGTGCCTGGAACATCCACTGTCTAGATACCATATTCCTTTAATTTTAGCTTTATATTCCTGCAAAATTCAAGAAGATTAAACCTTTTTAGGAACCTAAACTAGTTTGGGTCCTCTATAAGATAAGCTCGTTTGGTTTCTTTGTCTATCTTGTTCATTACTGAGCTTGTTTCTTTTATAATAACAATATTTCTCAATATGACCAGGTTTATTACAAAAGAAACATGCATTTGAAATGTTATGACTATACCTGTTTCATGTTATTTTGTATTGGGTAACTTCTGGAATACCTTCTGGTATTGTTTTCATATGTAGAATACCTTCTAACATAGTTTTCATATGTCGGATAACTTCCCTAATACCTTATGGTATTGTTTTCATAAGAAGGATAACTTCTGGAATACCTTCTGTGGTTGTTGGTATAAATCCTTTTCGCGTGATTTGATCTTACATCTTGCTTTCTTTGACTTAATTCATTATATTTGTTTGGTTTATCTTTTACAAACACAGTTTTCTTAGATGTATTTGAACTAGATCCATGCTCATATCCTAAACCATGTTTTTCAAAAGACGATCTTTGTGATGAAATCAACATAGTTAACTTTTTGTCACTTTCATTGAATTTATTAAATGTATTCTTTATTGAGTTAAATAACTCATCTTTTTTTATTTTTAATACACTGATTTCTTCCTTTAACAAGCTATTGTCTTTTCTTAATTTTTCATTTTCTATATGCAACTTTTCAAGATCATGCTTTAATATGTGATTTTCATCAACAAGTAAAGAATTTATTTGCTTTATAACTTCCTTTTCATTCTTGAGAGATTTTATTTCATTATCATATTTAACTAGCTTAGAATCAGCCTTTTTAAGAGCTTTTAATAACTTTTTCATTTCAAGAAGCATGCCATCTTCAGTTATTTCATTATCAGATTCAGATTCAGAGTGTACCTCAGAAGTAGCCATTAGACAAAGATTTGCTTCTTCTTCTTCATCTGTATCTTCTGGACTACTCTCTGTATCATCTAAATCACTCCATGTTGCTAACATTGCTTGACTTCTCTTTTTGTATTGCTCCATTTTCTTTATTAAGGTGGGACACTCATATTTGATATGTCATGGCTTTTTACACTCATAACATTGGATCTCTTCTTCTCCTGTTTCTTCTCTTTTTCTTTATAAGCCTTTCCTGCATCATTTTTCCTATATTCAGTAGTTTTCTTAAAAGCACTAAATTTCTTACCTCTTTGCTTTTTAAAGAAGCAATTGAGCTTTCATACTAGAAGATTTATGTCTTCATCTCCTTGATCATCACCATTATCTAAATCAGCTAGGTTGATATCAACTTCTTTGGCTTTAAACGCAATCCCTTTAAAACTACTTTCTTCTCCTTGGTAGTCTTTTTGTGAGATTCATAAGCCATTAGCTTTTCTCTTAGTTGGCTAAGAGAAAGTTTGTTGAGATCCTATGCTTCTTCAATAGCAATTTTCTTTGCATCCTAAGTTGGTGTTAGAATTCTTAGTATCTTCCTCACAAGATCAGGATCACCAATTACTTTGCCAAGTGATTCATTTGTAATTGCAATGAACCTATTAAATGCATCTTTGACAGATTCATCAGTTTTAAACTTGAATAACTCATATTGCTGAAGTAAAGCATTAATTTTAGTTTCTTTAATTGTATTAATTCCTTCATAAGTTTCTGTTGGTCTATCCCAGATCTCCTTTACTGTTTCACATGAAGATATAACATAAAATTCTGAAGCAGCAATAGTAGTTAACAACAAATTTTTAGCTTTGTTGTTCTTTTCAATATTCTTCTTCTCAGCATCTGTTAAAAGCGAATTTCCATTCATTGTAATCACATTGTCTCCAATGGAAATTACCTGCCAAGAATCATAATCGTTAGCTTTTATATAGGTTCCCATATGCATTTTCCAATAAGAAAAATTTAAACCATCAAAGAAAGGTGCATGATTAATTGCTACATTGTTCTCTGTCATTTTAGCTGGATCACTCAAATCAATAAAAAGCCCTGCTCTGATACCAATTGTTGGTCCCAAATAATAATCAAGAAAGGGGGTTGAATTGATTATTACAAAATTTTTCCTTTAAAAATAATCCCCTTTCAAATTTGAAAAACGAGAATAATATATCAATATAACAAATATGAAAATAAATTGCATAAAATTAAAAGATAGAGAGAAGAAAATTAGGCAATGATTTATAGTGGTTCCGCCTTGTGCATCAGTCCACTCTTCCAGCTCCAAGCTAAGGAGCCTGTTATCCTAGGGGTTTTGTTCCACTATATCCAATAAGAACAAATTACAAGCTTATACAATTCTCTCTGCTTGATTCTCACAGCTATCCTCTAGCTACAACCGATCTACAGAGTCTAAATTTATAATTGAACTATCAACTAAGAAGGCAACAACAAGTTCCTTCTATACAAAATAAAATATCTAAAAAAAGGAGCTAAAGAAAGAAAGCTAAGAGATCAACTTGCTATGATGTTTATGAAAAAAAATCTCGTTGAAATGAAACTTCTGGATTTTTTTCTGAGTTTGATTCTATGTCTTTTTGTAAAGGAGAGCAATTTTTGTTTGTTACGTGTAGATGATATATTTGATACTGATACTTTTTCCTATCTTCCTCAGTTATACTACTCTTCACCTAATGTTTTATAAGATAGATATCAAATCCCAAAAATCGGTATATAATCTATTGTGCTTTATCTTGATTTGAAATTTGAAGACTATCCCTTCCTTCCAATGGTTAGTTGATAATAATATCTACCTTTTGTTTGTCTTCGTGAATCAAATTTCGAACACGATATGATCATAACAAATGGATAAGCTCTGCTTGATCTTCATAGATTTTCAAATCTGATTACATATCTCCCATTAAATCAAATCAGTTGTGAATAAGCTTTGAAAAAAAATTACGAATATTTTTCTTTCCGTCGTGATCATAATCTGTTTTGAATACACTTGGAATGAGAATAATGTTTGCTTGATTTTCGTGATTCATCATAATCTTGTTTTTTTCTACTTGAAAATCTTCATGACGTTGTTCTGCTTAAAGATCTTTTGAAAATATCCATTGCTAATATCTCAGACTCCATCGTGATCTTCATTTGTTATCTTATTTAAAGATAATGTTTTTCTTATTCTGATTTCCTTAGTAATATTCATGTTTAAAAGATAGATAAATTCATCCTTATCAAAAAAGAGGTATGTTAAAACAAATAACTACTTGTCTTGAAATAAATCCCGTAACTTCTGCTTTTGTCTCTGAAGAAAACATTTTTGCTGATGAGAGAGAAACTGAAAATCTTTTAAATCCCTTAGGATATAATCCAACTTTAGTGGAACAAATAAGTATATTACTCAAATATACTTATTATCTCATAGCTAGGCCTTCAAAATCATGATTGTACTGATCTAAAAAAATTGTATGTTTTATTGGAGAAGATGAACAGTAAATATTCCTAACCCAGAAATGCTTGTTCAAAATTCTTGTAAAGGTTCTGTAAAACTTCTGTATTTGTGAAAAAAATCTTTATCCTTTAACACACTTCTGGAAGACATTCTGTATTTCTCTTGTTACTTAAAAAATGTGTTTGAAAATATCATTCCTTGTATCAAACATCAAAAGCATCTTTCATATCAAATTGTATAAGTCACTTAGCTACTCATAAATATTCCAAAGGTTCTGTGAAAGGTTCTGTGAACTCTGCATACTAATAAAATAATTATTGCTTTTAATATTCTGTTTTCATCAAAACTTTAGCTAAAGAGAGTCAACAAAGTGATTCACGTGTGTATCATCTATGCAAGATGCGATGCTCGTGCGTATCGCTTATCCAACATGCAATACAAGCGCATATTGCATATTGCATGGGTGATACACATATGTATCGCATGTTCAACTTGCGATAAAAAAAAAATCAAATTTTCATTTTGAACATGCGATACAACAACGCTATTTAGGTAATTCTTTTTATTTAATTTGTATTTGTGGAATTTCTATTTAGCAGATCAGTAGTCATACAATTTCCTCTAGGAATTACTTAGTAGGTACTTTTTGTTAATAGGTAGTTACGCCCTCAAAATGTTAGGATGGCATGAATTTAAAAGCCATCAACAAATGAACTAATATGAATGATACCCTTCCATGAAGTAAAGTGTTGGTTTAAATGAATTATACTAGAAAGTAGGAACATGTAGAAGTAAGTTTACTTAAAATGTCAATATTTCAATTAGTAAAAAAGAAGAATCAACGTTTCATAAACTGATAAAATTATGTATCAATGTTTTGCAAAGTTAACATTTTTTGGATTAATTTTCATTTTTTTTAATTTCTCCAACAATCAATTATGAATACCTTATTTCACTCACTTTGTGAAATGTTTATTTCTCCTTTGTATCACTTGAAACATTGATACCTTAAATGAATTTACCCCCAATGTTGATTCACTTTTTTAACCACTTAAAATATTGATACTTTAAATAAAATTACCTTTAAACATTAATATTTTTAGTATAATTTATCTTAAACAATATTTAAACTTGAGTTCAAATAATAATAATATGATAACTAATTAAAAGCAAATAGTGCATTACAAGAATAAAATAGGCTATTATAACCCCACATAAAAAATATATATATAAAGAAATACAACAATGCAATATATCTATAAAATTACAGGAATAACTTAAAGATTTTAAGAACATCATCGTGTTTAAAATGTTCAATATAGTAAGCAAGTAAATTTCTTTTACCAAATAATGTGAAACATATCTTTATTAAAACTCGTTGTCACATTTCAAACAAACCTATAAAATAGAGTTTTTAATTGTCTTGAATCCTTCAAAGTTAAAGCAAATATATGTATATGTATATATATATATATATTTCTTCCAAGATCTCTTTTTTCCTCTCTCTCTTTCTTTATTTTATTTTATTTTATTGCCTTTTCCTTTTCCATCCAAAACTCCTCCAACTTTTTTTTACCTTTCTCCAACTTAAAAAATCCATAACTTTTACATATTTCAGCGTTTTGGAATAAGTAAGTTGCATTGTAATTATGGCCACATGCTCTTTAATTCAATGCTAGACTCAACAACTGTTCACTTATAAAAAGAGATAAGTGAGAACATTGGGTTACAGGACAAACCGTGAACCTTAATCAATTTGTGAGATTATCAAAATTCCAATGTTATTCTTAAATTCTAAAATATGTATTTAGATTCCTTAAATTTGAATGAATGTTCTTCTTTATATTTTAGGTAAATACGTTGATCGATTTGGGATTACTCGATCAATCCTTGATATAGCTAATGTGAGTGGAAAAAATTCAATAATTTGCTGCTTTTGTTGTGTCTAATAATGTGTTCAATGTATGTGAGCGATGAGCCATCATTATTGTATGTTTATTGTCATTTACAAAACATTAGAATCTAAGAAAAATCAAAGCAAAAGATCAATACTAGCAAACTGGCTCTCAAAGAGCTGGCAAGCTGACCTTTAATTGTTATAAATCGATAAGTTGGTAAATGCAAGACTAGCTCGCTAATCCAAAATGAATTGGTGGGCCAAACTAGTTCAACTCTGCCCATGTGCTCAATTTTGAGTAAAGAAAAAATAAAATAAAATAAAATAAATTAATTCAAATATCAAAATAATAAATTAATAAAATGAAATATAATGAATGTTTATAACATTATGTCGCACCAGGATTAATATTTCATATCATAAATATATAAGATTGAATTCTACTTAACAAACAAATAAATTGTCTATTTGTATAATGACATTATTGTATATGTCATGCTTGAAGCATACAAGACGTATCGATTTAGCCACATATGTCATTTAAGTAATATTTGTAAGACAACTATATCTGTATGTGTTTCTAGGATGTTTTGCTCTTTTAATATCATATATTACATTTTTTGGGAAATCAAATGGAGCTTTGTTTTATTTTTTTCATGATTTTCGAATTTTTACAAAACTGTAATTAACTTGTTGCAGGTATAACTTTTCAGAATCAATTATTTATAGAATGTGACCAATTCAAGGCCGTCAACTAGTAGGTAAATGGTATAGGTGATCATTCACAGCCACATTAAAATGTAATATCTATTCTATTCTATGATCAATCTATTGGCAAGTATACCAATCATCATATAGCATAGCAATCAATATAGAGTATTGTTCCTCATGGATCACTTTCAAGTACTAATTGTCACGCCCCGATGGTACCCTAGTAGAAGTAGACAAGTCACACTTGAATACTATCACTAGATTACCTTCAGAGAGTGACAGGTTTTTTAAAACAATAGGATCTTTTGGTTGCTTCGATAAGAAATGATAAATACATGTAAGAAATAAATTAGTAAATAACTGCTATCTTAATCATAAAGTATCACATATTATTACAAACCATATAGTTTTCTTATAGTTCATAACTGATAATATAGCACTAGCTAATCTATTCTAGGAAAACATAACCATTAATCCCAAGTAGAACGATAGACTTCGAGCTCTTAAGCTCTTACCGGAGCCATATTCCTGGAAGTGACTAACCAGGGTCGAAGTGTAAACCTGAAAAGACTGTTGGAGTATGAGCGAAACCACAGCTTAGTAAATAACCAGACATAGTATACAATCAAACAAGTTATTAACAAATCATATGTAATGCAATCACTCAAAATCATATGCTCAGATACAAGCTTGGATGATCTAGAATCCAAACAGGAAAAAGATTTACGCCCTTTTTTGAGGGTTGAAGAACATTTACCTTATGATCCACTTGCCCAGGAGAGAGTAAGTTTACAGGAAAATCAACGATTTCTCGTTTTAAGTTTATCACTTTAAATATAATAGTTTTAACTGACCATTTCCTATATCCATCCTTAGAAACTCCCTAAGTATTAATCATTTCAAAGTGATACTCCGGGCAGCGTTCTTCATTACCACTTAGTTGTCGTAGAACCAATGGAATAAAGAAAACCTTGGAAGAACTAACACTTTAGAAAAACCAAGCGTTAACAAAGAACCGAAACATTAATACGTAGCAGGCTGTCACCCATTTATATATGCAGTAATGCAGTACGTGCAATGCATGACCAGATTATTTTAATAAGTCAATAGTTCTTATTCAATTTCATGGTGATCATACATTACACACAATCATCATCATATTACTTCACAACATCAAATCATTATATTATCACTTTTTTAATGATAGATTAACAATCATATAATCATATCACAACACATTTCCAACAAAACATTCATTTGCTTATCTTTGTATTACATGTTCAGCTATTTACAAGCACAAACAGTATAATATGACTGAATTACTCACCTGCTCATGATAACTTAATCGTAATAATCCGCTGGAAGATCTTCTAGGGTATCAAAGTCACCTATTGAGATGAATAAAGTATTCATCAACATAATATAGATTATATAGCTAAATTCCTATACATGTCGGTGTCCTAAATTGATATTTATCAAGTTTTAATAGTGATTAACACTAATTTAAAGTTATTTTAAATCTATCTCATTATAGTAAATCATATTTGTTTATTATTACTTAGTATCGTTGTGTTTCTCCTAATTTACTTTGTATAACTATTCTGTCATTTTTAGAAGTCACATTATTCGTAAATTTAGCTTATTTCAATTTCCATTCTTACCTATTTTATCTACCTAGAACAAATATTTGATTATTTATGGTTGTTATTAACATTTAATATTTTTCTCTAATTTTAGGGTTTTAAGACTTATTAAATATTACTTAAATTTATTCTAAATATTTGTATTTAGTTATCTACTTAATAAATTCTATGTTATCATATATATTTAATATATGTTTAGTAGTATTTATTGTGTATATATATTATTATATATATATTATGTTCATGTAATACAAACTTCCCGTAGAAGAAACGCACGTGTACGCCGGCTCCAATGCCACCGGCGTTGAAACCCAGGTGCCGGTGTTCTTTTATTTCACATTTATTTCATATCGGGTGCACTTTCTTGAAGGCTGCCAGTGTTCCACGTACGCCGAACTATACGCCGCCAGCGTAAAATCCCAGATAGCCGGCATTCGTTCATGTAACGTAAAAATAAGTTTTACGTAGCTTCTGTTCTAGTGTAAGCCTTCTCTACACCGCCGGCCTACCTTTGTAAGCCGCCAGCGTTGGACATTTATACTACCGGCTTATGGACAGTACTAGCACTATTCATCACATTCCCCGATGAAACAATTCATATTTCTTGAATTTTCTACGTCAAAAGCATTCCTAAACCATTCTTAAGTGTTTCTATATCTTGTATATATACATATAATAACTCCTAACGCTTCTACAAGCATATATTCTTAAATTTCGATTCTAGTAAAGTGTAACTAGGGTTTTCGAATTTTACCTTGGTTGAGCCAATCCAATGGAATTCAAAGCTTGTGTTCATGTTGATTATGTTCCTATGATTATCAAAAGTCAGTTCCAATCCTTAGTTTTAAAAGAAAACCATTCAAATTACATTAACTCACCTTGAACTTGTTTCAAGCATTTTTTGTATTGTATTTTTCCTTAGTTCGAATTAGATTGTTTTGGACGAGTTGATTTTTGTTTGTAGGTTTTTTTGGCTATTGATTTCGAGTAGGTTTGTTCTGTAAAATTTGAGAGTGTTTAGTGTTTGTTTGTTTCTTCATTAACAGCTATAAATATATGTATATATAGAGGAGAAAAAGAGATGGTTTTCCTTCACATTTTGCATCCGTTTTCTCCAAAATTTACACTGTTTTAGTTTGGTGTTTGATTTTCATTAATGAGGAGCTGATTTGGCAAATTTTGATTAGCTTTAAGAGTTGATTTTGCTGACCTTATGTGTATTATTGAAGCAATTTCGGTTCTCCTATCTCAAGATGATCCCAGCCCTTCATCCATCAATTTGTAGCCAAAAACACAACGCTTATAATATATTAACATTAGTTAGTTAATTAACTTAGTTTTAGGATAGTTTACTAAGTATACGGGTACAAATTAGCTAATATTTGAGAGTTCTTATACAAAAGTATTTTTATATGAATCTACAAAATACTTTGATTATCAAACAATACAACTTTAAGTTTGAAACGTACATGATTAATTATTTTTAGAATTTTATCTCCCGCGATTAGGGTTTCCTAAGCTCATTAGGTCAATTTTTGTTTTAGGCTCCAATAACTTAAGAAAATCCTCATTAGAACAATGGTGTGATTCAATAATTTATTTGAAGTTTAGATCTTGAGTTATACATCAATTATATTTTTATTGTGTATTTATAATCCTAACGATTTATCTTTAGGTTATCATTTCCTGTCTATAAGCGTAGTTGATTAACTACTTAATATCGCATTTGATATAGAAGCTAAATTATCTATTTATCTTTAATTTTTGGTACCTATTATGAAATCTTATTAGTAGCGTTTAATGCTATCTAGGAATCTTGAATTTAGGGTTTAAATCCATGCATAGGCTCATTACTACTCATTGTTCTAATCTCAAATCATTGTTGAGTTCAAAAGCAGTCATTTAATCTCTATATTTATATTTTTTTCTATTTAATCTATTTGTATAACAAGTTTCGGGTTTGAAAATTTAGATTTCCTTTAATCATATCTTGAATTGTCCGTTCAAGATACGAAATCTCGTTTTTTATATCAATTAGGGTCAAAGAAGTTCTTTATTCAATTTCTAGATCCTTATCTAGTCAAATTCAATGCATTGATCTATTCTTAGGTTTTATTGGAATCTAAGTTGCTAATTAGTTCATACATTCTACTTTAGAGTAGTGTACTAATGTGGAAAATTTCCGGGGTTTACACTAATAATCACCCTAATTTTATTATCTAACCCTAACAATATCAGTGAATTCAATTATTATTATAAACTAATATTGTGGCTAATTTATCAATAATCAAAATTATTGTTCTTTAATTTATCAGATTCACAACTTACGCTAACCCTTTGAATCACCACTACTTATCATGTAACTTTAACCCTAAAAAAAATATTTAAATTCATAGATTACTTATCTTAAACCTCAAGATTCCTAAATTAGTTTAATATCTTTCTCAAGTTTCCTAAATCTTAACCTTAAATTAGTCTATTGAAATCTCTTTCAATTAACAACAATTTAGATATCGCATTAAGGATCGGTGAATCTCTTATTAGAAATAAAATCTAACTCTATATCTTAATTTTAATATGGAAGAATTATGGTACCATATCTTTAGGTGTGCATACAATTCTCTTTATCTAAGCAAAATCTATTCATATAAGCAATTTCTCAATTAACCTATATGAAATCAATATATAGATAAATATCAATTTAATAACAATTAAAACATATGGATGAATTCAAGAAAACTAATCTATTATTTAAAACTAATAAATCCAAGTTACATGATAAAGTCGGGTTCTTCTAAGATCAGAGTAATAATTCTCTTCTCTTCTATAGATTTCATAATGAAACTCTAAAATAAATTTGATCTATAAAACCTTATATCTAACACCTCTCTTTTTTTTTTTTCAATAGCAAAGGAAAATCACTTATTTATAGAACAAAAGTAGAATCTCTTCAAATTTTCTCAAATCTTTATAATTCTTCTTGCAAATCGTGTTCTCCTCATCAAAATAGGACTTTATCATTTATTTTCTCTCTCACGAGTGTTAAGATGAAGTATAGGACATACCTTGATCAAAACTTATGGAAATAAGCTTGGATAAGGATGAAAAGATATACTACAATTTAACACAAACCTCAACACAAGTCACGTTGCCTCTCGTGTAGTATGGAAAATTATACTTTTATGCATGAAAATAGTTCCATCAAATCATGTTCTCTTTCATGTGGCATACAAAATAACCTTCTGCTCCTAGTATGAATCTCCACATCACTTGTGTTGTCTTTTGTGTACTACATTTGGTTTCCCACACAAGCCAACTTGTGTACTCTCTTATGTAGATTCTATTTTTCCAACATTCTTCATCTTGAACAAAACTTACTTTAATTCATCTAAATTCTTTCTTTTAAGCTCAAATAGTCATCTAAAACCTAAAATCAGCAATTAAACTAATTAAGTACCATTTTCGTATAATTGTTCACAAAAATTTATCATTAAAGCTCAAATATCCTTCTAAAATAAAGGTGAAATTAGAACTTATCAATAAAACCACTATCAAAACCAATGACTCATGGTTCAAAAATAAGTAAAGTGTAAAGTGGTTTTAAAGTTAAGAATTTATAGTCATCCAACAAAGTTTCAATGAATAACCCTAAAGCCAAAAACCTTCAAACAACCAAAAATTCAGTCATCCAATCTCCACATCCACTTAAGTATTATCTCACACACTAAACTACATCAATCTTCAACCTTGTACTTATAACCAAGCTAGTCATAATGTAAGTCCATAAAACAATCATCATCAATACCTAAAATATTAATTAGAAGTGAATGACAAAGCCTAGTACAATAGTGAAACAACTACATATTTACTTGTCATTCATACTCATTTTAATGCAACATACAATGAATTAGGTTATTTAAATAAAGGCCAATCATGCAACATACTCTCAACATCCCAAAAAAGAGTTAATGAAAAAAATGGTACCCGAACTTTTGTAAATTTTCAATTAGATACTTAAAGTTTCATTATGAACAATTTGATACCCAAACTTGGTTGTCGTAGACTTTTTTCATACCTGAAGTTTGATTTTGATAATTTGGTTCCTGAACAAACTTTTTGCAAACTTTTCTCATACCTAAAGCAAGTTCAATTAGATATGAAAAAAAAATCACGAAAACTTCAGGTACCAAAATTATCAAATCAAACTTCAAATATGAAAAAAAAAGTCTACGAAAACTCTATTTAAATATCAAATTGTTCAAAACCAAACTTAAAATACCTAATAGAACTTTTGTGAAAGTTCAAAAACCATTTTTGACATTATCCCTCACAAATACATGCAAACAAAGGAGTACTCATTACTTCAACACACAAATAACAGGGAACAAAAGGGGTCTAACTTCGCATTCTGCTAATCCAGGGTTAATAAAGGCCCTAGTACCTCACTAAAATGAAATGAAAAAAAAAAAAAGATATAGTCTTGTATAGAATCGTCCATTAAATCTATCCTATTAGGAACATTATCCATTGTGATGTTTCATCTAAATGCCCATGATAATTGGATAACCCCGTCACATGTAATTCATAACAACTATGGATTCCTTCTGTCAACTACCAATCGAGCATACCCTCATGTCCATGGGAGCTTAGATACCTAAATTACCGTATCTTCATAAAATTGCAATTAATTTCGCAACTCAGTCCAAGGTTGCTACTTGTTGGATCCAAGAACCATGCAATAAATAACAAGCAATTAAGTAGTGAAGTTTAAGTATTAGTTAAGTTTGATTGCCTTCCTAACAATCAACACACATTCACTTGGTACATGTTCCCAAACCATTTCCAACTGTCTCTAGTAGTCTAAAGATTCTCAAATATCTTTTCTATATTCATATCACAATATCAATATTCGTTTATCTTAAATTTATTATCCATTTCTCCTAAATTGCTAGTTTTAGTTTGAGAGTTGTTTGAATAGGATTCATAGGGTCATGAATCCCTATTTATAGGACTTATTAAGTTTTTGGGCCATCAAGTAGATATGAATTTTGATTGCTTTGTTGAAATGTGTATTCCTAGATTTGGATATTGGTGTATTTGATCGTATATTGATTAGTTAGCCTTGAATCAATTAACCACTATCAAAACAATAACAAATTTACCATGCATAGCACAAAGTCTTGCATAACAGAGGTCCTCCGTGATCACAACATAGAAAGGAAACTCCTTCACAAATATATTTTTAGATCCACCTTAGAAGTATTAGCAAGTATCCTACTTCAATAACACAAACCAAAAATATGTGGGAAAGTTATGTATCTCTAAAGCCGTCTTTATCCATTGTTATGGGCTTTATGTAAGTTTTATGAACTTAAAGTTGCATTTATGATACTCTAAGCTAGCCTAGGACTTCATTTAATGTATCTCAAGCCTACTTTGAATTGCATTTAAAGGGGTAAACAACATGTCTCTAGCATATAAAAAAATTATCAAAATATAGGTCAAATGAAAATAATTATCAAAATCCATTGTAAAATCATGTCTATAACATGAGATATATATTTTTTTTTTACATGTATTGCACGTATAAGATAGGATACGATGTTTTTGTATCGTAGCTAAATTGTGTGTATAATACGATTACGGCTTTCTACGTTTATCAAACTTATCCTTCTGATATAGCACTTGTACAAATTCAATCGGTACGCCGCATTTTTATACCATGATGAATGTTAAAATTGAATTTCCTTTTTTTTTTTCTTTCCGTTATGATGTAATATTGCTATATGGTTGCAGACACATAGTCAATGTGCCAAGTAATCATCATAACCATTCCTCTACTGGAATAATAAGCAATATACAAGGATTTTAATTACATTGTCGGATGGAGATGGCAAGGAAATAAAACACCTTTTGGCCTTTATTGGAATTTTAACTTAAAGTAGTTTCCATCCGCTGATCCAGCTTCCGAAATGGAAGTGCAAAAGTCTCTTAAACATGAGAAAAAGGCTGGCGTTGAGATTATAAGTTTATTGCACTTATTTAGCATGATATAGGTATTTCACGTCCAAGTTTATATTTTCCATATAATATGCCATATACTATTGATATCCACTATTCAATTATCCCGTTTCATAAATATGACTTTAAAGTTGTATTTTAGTAATTAATTTCAATTTCACCATATTTAAGTAATTTCTTTGAATGAGAATCCTAAATAGGAATAATTTTGCATTTAAAATAGATTTAAGTATTAAGAAAATTATTTTGGATATTTTATCTTAAGAGTGCATTCAAGGTATCTAAAATAAAGCTACATTTAGCTAGGATAAAACTTGTGAAAAAGAAAAGGTAATTGATTGGACAAATGGAACATTGATGGAACAAACAATTTCTAACCCAAGTATTTGCTTTATTAGCTTTTAAATGAGAATCACCAAGTGACCCTCCTGCTCCATCTCTCCTCTCTAAACGACCCTTACACTTGACTACTTGGATGCACCCAGTTGTCAATCTCATCAACCCGAAAAGGAACCAACTCATGGCCCACATCCCTAAACCATTATTTCTCACCACATTTTTCCATTCTCTCTCTCTCTTTGCCAAACCAATTTGAGCTGTAACTAAGGCAGGAATGATCGAGTTCCTCCGTCGTAGACTAGTATAGGCCAATGGGAAGGATTAAAAGATCCCCGGGAGTTAAGCCCTTGAAAAGCACATAAGTGTAGACGTTCCATTTTCCCAAAATTAAGGTTTTAATATATAATGAAAATAAATATTATATTAAGCCCAAAATATACTAAAAGAAAATAAAATATAAGAATTATATCATGTTAATATTATAAACTTTAAATAAATATTTTGGGCTTAACATAATATGGATTTTTATTATTTATAATTTTTTTAACTAATTAAATGGTCTAAATAGGTTAGTGCATTTAATTTGGGCCAATTTTGAAGCCTTAAACATAATTTGTGTACAAACAAATTTGAGGCATAGGTCAATAGCCTATATGGATAAGTTTTTGCATTGCACATTGGAGACTTGGGTTTAAATCTGGCAAAAGGCAAACTACCTCATTTTTTTCTCTCCCCAATGCCACCTGTCATGTTCTAATTGGAGGAGATGACGTCATTGATGACGTCAATCGTCTCCCTTGTTGGGAAAGATGGTAGATTTCATTGCACATCATGCTCGAACGATCATGTTCAAGGTTGGTTTTGACTGATTTTTCTTCGTGATTTCATTTTTCTCTCTTCCCGACGCCAAATGTCATGTTCCAATTGGAGGAGAAGACATCATTGATGATGTTGGTCGTCTTCCCCTTGGGAAAGATGCCACATTTCATGTGCACATCATGCTTGGACGACCATGTTCAAAGCTGGTTTTAATTTAATTTTCTTTGCAATTTCACCAAATTAATGGTGAAATCACCAAGTACTCATAAAATACTGTGAATAAAGACCAATTTTTGGTCTTGATTCATAATTTAAGGGTGTTAAAATCAAGCTTGAAAATTGGGGAAAGTCAAGTGGCAAAATACTTCTTTAATGGCATCTTTGACGAATTTAAGACGAATTGAAGCTTCTAGGAACTTCCAATAGGTCAAATATGCTTGAATATTCCCTTGGATTTGCCTAAAAAAACCTCAAAATATCACTAATCATATTTGAATCAAAAACCCTAATTTTCACAATTTTTAAGAAGCTTTAATAAGTTTTCCAATTTTGCTTACGCTTGGACCCTATAAATAGGGGCTCATAAATCTCAATGAATACAACAACAAATCCATTTCACTCCCATTCGAGCAAATCATTACTTCCTCTTCCAAAGCTCAAACTACAAGTTCCTTCTTCTCTTATTGATTTTCTCTAATTTGAGAGAAGTCTCAAAGTTGATATTTAGAATATTCATGACCACCTACTTAGAAGTTGATCTGACCACTCCATTGGTACGTTACTCCATCGAAGCTATTGGATTGAATAGTGCTTAGCTTGTTTCCATTTCCAACGACCATCTCTTCCTTGTCCCCATAGCCACTTGCTTGTATTATCGTCATCCAGGTAAGTATTTGCTTGTTTTATTTCTTCTCTCTCTCTCTCTCTCTCTCTCTCTCCATATATATATATATATATATAACAATAATAAACAATATATGGGAATATATAAAGAAAAAAAAAAAGAAGTAAAATAAAGTTATGGTGTAGATGATAAGCTTCCAGTTTTGTTTTATTTATTTATTTATTTTTACTTTTATATAATCAAAATGTAAAAATAAAAAATAAAAAAAAAAGGTAAAAAAGCAATAGATAAAAAAATTAAAAAATTAAGAAAAGTAGAAAGTAAAAAGCAATATCTATATGTACATAAAGTTATTATCACTTAGGAAAAGTTATATTTTCTTAAAATAAAAATAAATTGGTAGTTCATAGGTTCTCATATTAATAAGTCCATTTCCATTAAACTTTAAAATTTTAAATTTAAAAAAAATTAAAGTGAAAAGAGTTAAAAAAAATTAAAAGAGACCAACATACTAAATTTTTGTAAAAAAAAAAAAAAAAAAAACTACGTGTTATCTTATTCAGATTAGCGGGTACGTAGGTACCTCTGAGGTGATATAAAAGATGAAAAAATATTTATTTATTTTTTTGTAAATATTGAATTGGTTAATTGTTTATTGTAAATATTGTTTAAATTTGTAAACTTTAATGATAAATTGCAAATATCATAGTTTGTACGTTAGTAAAATTTTAAGCATAAAAAGAGATACTTTAAACTAAGAATTAAGGTGGTAACCAAATGATTTTAATAGGATAGCCCTTAAATTCAAAAATCTTTGGTTTATCAAATTTTGTTTTAAAATCTATTTTTTCACTGACTAGTCGTTAAGTTGGGATCAACAAGCCCATTAATCCTAACTTACAATTTTTCCTCGCTTTAGTCGTGTGGCAACTCCTAAAAATTTTTCAAAAAGAAAATTTCTTTTAGTTCTTAGTCAAGAGTTTGTATCAAATGGTTAAGGTTTTATGCAAATTGAATTAAAAGAAATCAAACAAAAAATTGAAAAATCCAAGCTCGATAACTTAGCAACTCCACTAGGGAGGCTTATTTTTTAAGAGGGCTAGCTACTTAAAGTTCTTAAAATAAAATTTATTCTTTTATGCTCAATATTGTATTATTATATATGACATGTAAATATGTTGTATTAATATTTGCTTTCAAGTGGTGCAAATAAGTTTTCCTGAAAGGCCTTTAGGGGTACTTAAGCTTTTGTTGTTTTTTTCTTTTTTTTTTTTTTTGTGGGGTGGGGGGGATTTTTAATTAAAAAATGTGTGTTCGATGTGATTGAAACCAGGCCATCTTAGGACCCTAGGATGGGAGGCCCCAGTAGGTCTTGGGTGTTATGGTTAACCCACAACACAAGACACAAATTAGGCCCCCCACTCTATTGACGTGATCGAGGTCCATTAATCAATGATCATTTAGAATCCATCCAATTGCATTTATGAACATTGGTTGACAAAAAAATAATAGCGAGGCATACCTTAAAGAATTACAATTTCAAATCCTTTTTTTTTAATCCTCCCCTTGTAAATATTTTATTTCATTTTTTTTAAAAACAAAGTTGTAGCTCAAATGAAAATATCCAAATTGCCCCATTATTAATTGGTTATCAATCCTTAAATCTGCATCCGTGTGAATTGCATATATAATATGTGATGTTAAACCTATTGATAGTCCTAATTTTTTTTAGAAAAAAAGAGAGATAAAATTTTTTTTCTTTACTCTTGTAATATAATTATAATTAATCTTTTAATTTTTTCAATTTTTTGATAAATAAAATTTCAAAAAAAATAAAAGATCAAATGGCTCATTATAATTTTCATGAACTTACCAAGAAGATGTAAAAGGATTCGCAAGAAATGATGCGACTTGTTCTATCTTAGGGATAAGTATGAAGATTGATGTAGTGTAGTGTATTATACATACTACTACTAAATGGTCCAGTTATGAAGATTTACTGGATCTTCCAGGTATGGATTGGCTTATAATGGTCCAGTTCCTTGGTCCGTGCTATTGAACGAGAGTTATTAATAAATCATCCTCTTCAGGACTCCATGGACCTCTCGTTCAATCAACTTCTCTCTGTTCGAATTCCATTGTAAACCCCGGAAATTCTCAGTAGTTAGAAAACCCCAGGAGTGGGAAACAAAACCCTAACCCAATCAGATTGAGTTTAGTAAATGAAGCCTAGGAACCCTAAATCCGGCTTTCCTTCGGTTTCATAGTAAAATAAATATTATGGAGTAAATGAAAGTGAATTGTTGTTCCTAAGTACATTTCAAACCTTTGAAAATTTTAAATTCGGGAATTTTTCAATTCCGGGCCTTCCCGAGCCCAATTACGGAAAAAGCGTGCCCCGGGCCACGGATTCAGAAAAATATTCCGGAATATTCATTAGAACCGTAATTTTATAAGGATTCCAAAAATATCAATTTCATAATTTTTCGAGCTATAAAGATTACAGTTATAGCTTTTCCGTGTTTTCGGAACAACCGGTAAAGTAGATGTCTTGTCTACTATTCACAAGTACAACCTACACTACACATACCCATACCCTATTCTTACATCCTTACAACTACTCATTTCAATTTTCTTTTCCAAGAAATTTTGTCTTTTAAATAATTATTACATTTATTTCATTTATTACATTTTCATTTACTAAATTACAAATTTCATTTTTTTTTCAAAACTCCCAACACACACACACACATATGGCCGGCGCCCTCCCTCCTATTTTCCCCTCATTTGTGTTATTTTTACTTCTTTTATTAAAGCTAAACCCTAAATTATTTGATATATACTAAATGTTCTCTCTCTTCTCATTTCTTTCATTTTCAATTTTTCAAAAGAGATCAAAACCCTCTCTTCTCTCCCTCCTTGTGCCGAGCACTCCTCCCCCTCTCCTCTTGCATTTTCAACTCAAAACTCCTCCATTTCTACCTTAGATCCTCCTTTGGTATGTTGATTCAAGCCTTGTTCTTCCTAGTTCTTGTAATGGCAAGACCATATCTTGTGTATTTCCTCACTAAATCCCAATGAGCTAAGGCTAGGGCATGGAAACACATGAACAAGAATGTCAAGCCATCACAAGACATGGATCTAATGTTTAGATGTGTTTTTGTTAAGATTTCATCTTGTTCATGCATGTAAAGTAGTGACCTTGCACATACATTGTTGTTCATGCCATGAGATCCATGCTTTTTATGTCATATGTTGTAGATCTAAGGTTTAGACATTCATAACTTTATGTACATGCATGATCATAGGTTCATTTTTGTTTATGTGCTTTATTGATCATAAAAATGAGGTCTTGTTCATGTATAGAGATGCTAGATAGTATATCTCCACATATAGATGGCAAGAACATTGAAAAAGGAAGGACCTTGTTAGATATGAAAAGTTGAAAATTCGGATGAAATGGAAACCCTATCCTAAAGACCTCCAAAATCAATTTTAAACTTATATTTCATAAGAAAAATGAAGGGTATGTGTAATAGATATGTTGAAGGAATTATTTTCATAAGTTTAGATGAGTTTAGGCATGATAAAAATAAGGAAAGCAAGAGGTGAAGTTAGGATGAAAAATGTTGACTTTAAATGTGTAGTCAAATTCGTAACTTTGTGTAATGCCTATATAAACACGTAGTATTTAAGTCTAAAATGAATGTTTTATAAGCTAAATGAAGTCCTTAGATAATGTATACATTGAAGCCCCAATTTTTAATGCATTAGACTAGATTTCCCTTAGGAAAAATGTAAGAAAAGAAAATTTGGAAAATTCGGATTTTTATAACTAGCTTAATTGAAGACATGTTTACCAAATGAAATATGTGAATTTTTGTGCATGGATGGAGGCCATGACTATTATAGACTTTGAGAACCTAATTTTAGTCAAATAATAAGTAGATTACAAGATTAAAAACCAAGGAAACCCTAAGGAGTATAATGTGGGATAATAACTTCTTAGAATTAGCCTTTATGAAACTTTCCCCAACACTTAGGAGTTCCTAAAAGTTTAGTACTACAAAAACCATCATGACCATGCATAAGTTGAGTTCATTACATGGCATACACATTAGTAGTTCATTCCTAAATCATTCATGCATGAATCACTAACTAGGAACATTTCTTATCAAAAGCAAAGCACATTTTCAAAGATGGATCAATTGCGGGACAGAACTGATCCCACTGTTCCGTGACCTTATTAATTTCAAAACTTGGATTTAATACTTGAATTAGATAGATCTTTCGAAGTAGATGAAAATCGATATAAAGTTTGCGAAATTCCGAGTTAAAATGACCAAGTTATGGCCGTTTTAAATCGGAACTTCCAAATATAGCGAGAAATCCGAATTCAACTAGTCTAGATGTATAGTTTGATTTAATTACATGGTGAGAATCTCATAGGGATTATTCTTGATTGGTAGGTGATTCGAGCAGGACGACTCTCTACCACCCGATTATTACTATTAAGGAGTTTGGTGACCCATGGCCGAGTGAGTTACTTCCACTCTCAATTAATGCTTGTGAATGTAATGTAGTGGCATTAGTGATGTAGGCAAAGATAAAAGAAATTGTACAAGCATGATGGGGTATGTGGGAATTATTTGTGTTGTGAATTGTTGATATGTGAAATGGAACTTAAAGCATATCGAAACCGGGTGTTAAGATATTGATTGTTTATTTAGAATCATATGAAGAATGTCTGAGTATACTTGTTGGTCATCTAAAAGAATCGAATTAATGACTATTCGACTCCGACTATAACTAAGTTCATTCATGTCACGATGGGGTTGGAGCATTTGCATTGGTTGGTTTTTCGTGACCCATAAAACGAATGTGAGGTTAATCGTGATCCATTAAAACGAATGTGAGGTTAATCGTGATCCATAAAACGAGCTTTTAATCAGTTGACCGTGAGCTTAAACGGCGTCGTACCGCAGGATTCGTTAATCTGCTAACCCGGGATGGAGGGCGCAAGTCCATCCACATATGATTTCCGGTTGGTCATATGTTTGATGATTTCATTTGTATGGTGCATGCACTTGCTTGAATAATTACTTGTTGAATGATTGTATTTAATTGCGTTATGGAAGTATTACTCACTAAGCTAGTTAGCTTAGCCCCGATAGTGTTTATCTTTTGCAGCATGAGTTTATATGGCTTAGGCCCAGGCAAGCCACATCGCAGGTACCGGAGATAGGAGTTTCCCATAGAAGTTTGATTCATTTCTTTTGTATAGACTTCCTTGGAAACTAAGGACTCTGGATGACTGTAATAGACTGTTATTCTTTTGCGGGGGAATGCCCCTTAGATTTTGTAAACCTTAAAGATTTATGCGTTTTGATTTATTATCTATGGCTAATGAATGCCTTGTTAAACTGTTAAACTCCATTTGTTGAAGTATTCTATTGTCGTAAGGGAACGCTTTACATCTACTTAAGACTCCTGAAGGCCCGGCTAGGGAACTCGAGAGTCTTACTTAGTATGTGGCGGATGTTACGTTTAGGATACCCTACGGGGCGTGACATCCATTCTTATCATTTTCCCTAACCCTAAAGCGATGAGATAGATTTACCACGAGAATTTAAAACTGAAAAAAAAAATTTAGAGAGAAAGAGGGAGAGAGGGAGAAAAAGATATTAGGTTTAGGTTGGTTTTTGGTCTTGGTTTTAAAGAGGTTACGATAGAGCAGGTTATAACCGAGAAACAATCTAAAATCTCGGATGGAGTAAATTCCTTGTGATAGGGTTGTTTGTTACCTAATAAATCTGGGAGCAGTAATAGAAACTAGCATAGATGGATTTGGAAAGTTGAATTCGGAGGTGAAAATACAAATTTGAATTTTAAGTGTCTTTTTTTTTTTTTCTTTTATAATTATTTTTATGGTTTTTTTTTTCCTAATTTTTTAGTGAATTAGTTTTTAATAGTATACATATATATTGCTTTTTCAAGCACATAAATGCAGATATGAGGGCCTTTATTTGTTATTTAAAACCTATATATATTATTAGCACATAAGCAGTGGCATTACAATTATCTAAAAACATAAGACTTAAATATAAATCAAAATAACCACAAGAAATACCTTATATCTCTAGAGTTATCACTAAAAATAACTATTTAAATTAATTTATATCTATATATCATTATCTAAAATAACTTATTCATATGGATTCACGCCTCCCAAAGTGAAAGGAAAGGGCACAACAAGGGAAGTAATTCCGACAAATCTAAAGTTTCTAAAAAAGCAGAAAAGGAAAATTTCAATACAAGATTTAATGTTTTTGGCCAATATGGAAGATGATTTATTTGATGCTGATGATATAAATGAGGGCGTTAATATGGAAACCTTGAATGAAAATAATATCAAGTCAAACAACATTTATCACGGAGAATCTTCTAAATAAGATTTGGAAACTTTGAATGAAAATGATATCAAGTCAATCAAAGTTTATTATGTAGAATCTTTTAAATAAGATTTGGAAATTTGAATGAAAATGACATTAAGTTAACCAAAGTTTATGATGGAAAATCTTTTAAACAAGGAAAGAATAATATGAGCCAGTCCAAGGAAAATGTGGAAGTGGACCGTGTGGATTTGAATAATATGCTGCTAACAAGGAAAACGCCAATCCAAATAATGATCAAGTTAGCCAAAGATAGTCTATTGAGCCTAAAGTTCATGAGGATGTATCTACGCCGTTAAATCCAACTTAACAATGGGTACAATTAGAGTTGAGCATACGGATTGTAGTCCACGAACCGACCTGTTTACCCGCATAAAAAAGTGGGCCACGACCAAATTGATCCTACCCTTTTAACCTGCAGGCCAAAGAGGGGCTAGCCCGTGGAACAAACTTGAAAAAAAAAAAAGAGAAAAAGTTTATGAATAAGAATAATAATATAATATAACTATTAGAGATTATTTTATGATATATTATGGAAGAAACTAAATTGGTACATGCACCATAAGTATTATAATATTCTTTAAATATGTATTTATTGATTTAAACATTATTATATAACAAATCATTTAAAAAACTTGTTTTTATATATAAGTAATCAAAATAGTAACAAAATTAACCTTTTATATATATAAAACCCTAAAATATATAAACATTCTAATTTTCATATAAATTAACATAAAAAATAATAATACTAAAAAAAAAGCATTTTGGCCCAATCAAGGGAGTAATTTCCCCAATCAAGACATAGTACTTGTAAATTACAAAGAGAGCTTTATCGAATACTTTATTATTAACTCATGGCCCACATCCCTAAACCATTATTGCTCACCACATTTTTCCCTTCTCTCTCTCTCTCTCTCTCTCTACCAAACCAATTTGAGCTGTAACTAAGGCAGGAATGATCGAGTTCCTCCGTCGTAGACTAGTATAGGCCAATGGGAAGGATTAAAAGATCCCCAGGAGTTAAGCCCTTAGAAAGCTCGTAAGTGTAGACGCTCCATTTTTCCCAAATTAAGGTTTTAATATATAATGAAAATAAATATTATATTAAGCCCAAAATATACCAAAAGAAAATAAAATATAAGAATTATATAATGTTAATATTATAAACTTTAAATAAATATTTTGGGGTTAACATAATATGGATTTTTATTATTTATAATTTTTTGAACTAATTAAATGGTCTAAATAGGTTAGTGCATTTAATTTGGGCCAATTTTGAAGCCTTAAACATAATTTGTGTACAAACAAATTTGAGGCATAGGCCAATAGCCTATGTGGACAAGTCTCTGCATTGCACATTGGAGACTTGGGTTTAAATCTAGCAAGAGGCAAACTACCTCAATTTTTTTCTCTCTCCCCAGTGCCACCTGTCATGTTCTGATTGGATGGGATGACGTCATTGATGACGTCAATCGTCTCCCTTGTTGGGAAAGATGGTAGATTTCATCACACATCATGCTCGAACGGTCATGTTCAAGGTTGGTTTTGACTGATTTTTCTTCGTGATTTCATTTTTCTCTCTTCCCGACGCCAAATGTCATGTTCCAATTGGAGGAGAAGACATCATTGATGATGTTGGTCGTCTTCCCCTTGGGAAAGATACCACATTTCATGTGCACATCATGCTTGGACGACCATGTTCAAAGCTGGTTTTAATTTAATTTTCTTTGCAATTTCACAAAATTGATGGTGAAATCACCAAGTACTCATACAATACTGTGAATAAAGACCAATTTTTGGTCTTGATTCATAATTTAAGGGTGTCAAAATCAAGCTCGAAAATTGGGGAAAGTCAAGTGGCAAAATACTTCTTTAATGGCATCTTTGACGAATTTAAGACGAATTGAAGCTTCTAGGAACTTCCAATAGGTCAAATATGCTTGAATATTCCCTTGGATTTGCCTAAAAAAACTCAAAATATCACTAATCATATTTGATTTGAATCAAACCCCTTTTTCACAATTTTTAAGAAGCTTTAATAAGTTTTCCAATTTTGCTTACGCTTGGACCCTATAAATAGGGGCTCATAAATCTCAATGAATACAACAACAAATCCATTTCACTCTGTCATGCACCAAAGGATACCCTAAACGTGGTAGCCCACCACATATAGTATCAAGACTCAAAAATGACCACCTTAGTCATGCGAAAGTCTTAGTAGTACATGTAAAGCGTCTAGCACGGTAATAAGAAACACTTTTGGGAAGTATGGTCTAAGCAAGTAAAAATGAATATACAAGAATCCAGAAATAAAATAGATCATAATATTAATAACCAAAGGTCTATTACATGATTCTTAGGGGCATACCCCCGCTAGTCCCAAAGATTGAAATATTCTTTACAATATTTAAATACTACATCAAAGAATTCAAAGGAATTCTAATCTAATTCTTCAAGTGGATTTCCTTTAAAGCTCCAAAAGAATACTTACGCGGATATGAGGAGACTTCGCGTACAAAAATAGGTGTTCTTGATAATGCAAATACCTATAGGTGTGTACTTATGGCCTTAGTGAGTAAATCCCAAAAATTCATACTTGAAGTAAAATATCAACCAAGTTTATTAGGTAAGCAAATGAAATGTAACAAACACATGAGCATATAAGATATATGACTTTTCTGGGAATCATATGTTGAATGAATTACGCCCTTCATTCGGGGTTGGGTATTCCGGCCAATTACGGCCACAACTTTGTTTAAAACATTTTTATAGATCTTATCGGTTCCTATACGCCATCAAAAACATGTAGTTATTACAGGCTCCTACTAGCCATCAATTAATGTAGTTCTTACCGGCTCCTACTCGCCACCTATATGATATACTGGTTATGCCTACCACCACTATCATACACTTATTCCACTAATTGTATAATAGCGAATGCAATGTGACTTAACATATGAAGTGCATGCAAAAATTCTTAATTAAAGTCTAGTTGTTTATGTTTTAGTTTCTTTTCAAGTGAGCAACCAATTTCAAACACTTTAATGTAATAATACACATACAACTTTATTACAAGCAATTCATGCTTCGATATACTTAATATTCTTTCAACATTTTATCATACAACTTCCATTTTACCTTGCCTAAATTCTAAAGCAACTAAATTTACAAGCACAATCATAAGTATGAGGAAAAAAAAAAGAGAGAGAAGTAACTCACTCAGCCATAATGACACTTTTCTTCTAATGGTTGAGTCATTCGGAATTTTTACTAATCATAATAATCTTCCGGGTATGAACAATCCTTCTCGAGATCACCTAACCAAGAAGAATACCCATTATGAGTATTTCTTTTTGATTCTATGGTACTTATCAAAAATTATGTCATAAGATCGTTAAAATTAGTATAAAGAGTAATTCCAATTTAAAATGGCCACAACTTGGTCATTTTAACTCAGAATTGTGTATATATATCGTTTTCAACCTATTCAAAAAGATCTATCCAATTCTAAAACTATTTTTATCAAACTAAGTCGTTTGGGCTCCGAAACAATGGTGATTAGATTCACCATGAATTTTCCAAAACTTACTTTCTTTTTTTTACAAAAGTATATATATATATTTATTCATTTACTCATGTTAAATGCATAAAATTAATGAAGTTATTTCAACCATGAATTTTTTATAAAAGTAAATTCTTCTATAAATTTTGGAAAAGTAAAACTTTTGAAAATTTCTTCTTAGCTAGAAGCTTTCCCAAGTTATTTTGAATAAGTATTCTCTTTTCCTTAGTTTCTTTAAATTTTAAAAAAATGATCTTCATTTTCTAAATTTCTTATAGCTTAGTTTCTAATTTTTTTGAAAATACTAATAATTCTATATTTTCTTCATTTAAAGAAGTGCTTTCCTAAGTTGTTCATTAATCTTATTTCTTAAGATCAATTTATTTTTATGAAAGGGGATTTCTTGATGTTTGTCAAACTAGTCTATTCAAAATATTAATGAAAAGTGAAGTTTAATAAAACTTTTGTTAAATCAAGAATTCATTTCCATTTTATGACTTTGTAAACTGTATGTATGTATTGTTTAAAAATTCCTATGTTTATAATGAAGTCCTCCAGAAAAAGATTTATTAAGATAAATTCTTAAGTTTCTATGAAAAATTGCTTCTCTCATAACAACATTTATTTTTAGATATGAAACTTTTCCTTCTTTATTTTGTTGAGACAAAATCAATATGTTCATGCATGGTCATGAATATGAAATCATAGAATTATGAAAACATAAGAAAGACATAATAGTAATAAAATGAGCAAGTGAAAAAATATGTCAAGTATTGGGAACCTTAGCTTCATTAAGGTATCCCGGGACTAAGAATGGACTAGTCCCAAAAGAAAAATAAGAAAAGAAAGCAAATATATTGTTTTGAGTTGATGAAGACAAGTCTAAGACTAGAGACTAGTCTTAAAATAACATGAAATAAATAAATAAATTACATTACTTGGAAGTAAATAAATAACAATGAGCTTATATGCTCTGAAGATTATATATAAGTACATAATTATATCTAGTTACATATATATAAGGGATTAACATAAAATATGAGCAAAAGTAAAATAACAACATAGAGATACATAAATATATTTTCATGAACAAGAAAAATACATGAACATAGTGTAGCTTCCTTAACATTAAGTTTAGGAAACTCATACCATGGTCATGTAAAGTTACATGACATGATAAGAGAAATCTAAAGAAAGTTCTTACCTAATGTGTTTATAGAAGAAGAAGAAGAGGGTTTTGTGGAGAGAATTTTAGAAAGTTTTGGGATAGAAGTTGAGAGGGAAATTGGAGAGAGTTTTTGGAGTGAAATTTGTGAGTAGAAGATGTGTGAATGAAGTGAAAGAGGAAGAGGGGGGGGAGTGTGTATTTATAGGAAAATGGAGAGTGATTTTTGAGTGATTTAATTAAAGAAAAATTGAAAATAAATAGAGGAAGAGAGAGGGAGGGAGGCGTCGGCCATGTAGAGTGTAGGGAGGAGAGATTTGATTTGTTTGTAATTTTGTGAATTAAAAGTAATAATATGTAAGATAGATATGATATAAAGTTATATGAAAGATAAAAAGTAAAGATAATAGGTTATGGTATTGTAAGAGTAGGTGTTAGAAAAAGTAGAGAAAAGAATAGTATAGAATAGTAATGAATAGTGTAATGTAAAGTAGATGTGACTAGTAAAATTCCTGCAGCAAGAAAATATGCGTAATAATGCGATAAGTGTTATTTTTAGTTATCGAAAAATAATGAAAATGATATTTTTGAAATCCTTGTATTAAATCAGTCCTAACGGTGTTATCAGAATATTTTTATTATTCCGGGCTTCAGGACATGCTTTTCGAAAACTAATCTCGTTTGAGTTCGAAGGACACTTGAAATTCGTGAATATGGTATTTTTATATTTCCACAAGTTATTACGAACTATTATCACTAATTATCTCAACTTCGTTTTCTAGGATTAAGGAATACGGGAATGTCGGATCTTAATTTTAGGGTTTATAATAGACTTGTGTTGATATTTAGGGTTCCAGTTGACTTTTAATTTTAAGATCAAACTTAAAATTAATCGAAAATTTTTGGGGTTTATACACTTCCATTCGAGTAAATCATCACTTCCTCTTCCAAAGCTCAAACTGCAAGTTCCTCTTTCTCTCGATGATTTTCATTAATTTGAGAGAAGTCTCAAAGTTGATATTTAGAATTTTCATGACCACCCACTTAGAAGTTGATCTAACCACTCCATTGGCACGGTACTCCACCGAAGCTATTGGATTGAATAGTGCTTAGCTTGTTTCCATTTCCAACGATCGTCTCTTCCTTTTCCCCATATCCACTTGCTTGTATTATCGTCATCCAAGTAAGTATTTGCTTGTTTTATTTCTTCTCTCTCTCTCTATATATATATATAACAATAATAAATAATATATATGGGAATATATAAAGAAAAAGGAAAAAGAAGTGACATAAAGTTATGGTGTAGATGATAAGCTTTCAGTGTTGTTTTTATTTATTTATTTATTTTTACTTTTATATAATCAAAATGTAAAAAATAAAAAAAAAGGTAAAAAAGCAATAGATAAAAAAATTAAAAAATTAAGAAAAGTAGAAAGTAAAAAGCAATATATATATATATATGTACATAAAGTTTTTATCACTTAAGAAAAGTCATATTTTCTTAAAATAAAAATAAAATGGTAGTTCATAGGTTCTCATTTTAATAAGTCCATTTCTATTAGACTTTAAAATTTTAAATTTAAAAAAATAAAGTGAAAAGAGTTAAAAAAAAATTAAAAGAGACCAACACACTAAATTTTTGTAAAGAAAAAAACTACGTATTGTCTTATCCAGATTAGTGGGTACGCAGGCACCTCTAAGGTGATATAAAAAATGAAAAAATATTTTTTTTTGTAAATATTGAATTGGTAAATTGTTTATTGTAAATATTGTTTAGAATTGTAAACTTTAATGAAATATTTTAAATATCACAGTTTGTACGTTAGTAAAATTTTAAGCATAAAAAGGGATAATTTAAATTAAGAATTAAGGTGGTAACCAAATGGTTTAAATAGGATAGCCCTCAAAATCAAAAATCTTTGGTTTATCAAATTTTATTTTAAAATCTATTTTTTCACTGACTAGTCACTAAGTTAGGATCAATAAGCCCATTGATCCTAACTTACAATTTTTCCTCACTTTAGTCGAGTGGCAACTCCTAAAAATTTTTCAAAAAGAAAATTTCTTTTAGTTCTTAGTCAAGAGTTTGTATCAAATGGTTAAGGTTTGATGCAAATCTAATTAAAAGAAATCAAACAAAAAGTTGAAAAATCGAAGTTAGATAACTTAGCGACTCCAATAGGGAGGCTTATTTTTTACGAGGGCTAGCTACTTAAAATTATTGAAAAAAAAATTATTCTTTTATGCTCAATATTGTATTATTATTATACATGACATGTAAATATGTTGTACTAATATTTGCTTTCAAGTGGTGCAAATAAGTTTTGCCAAAAGGCCTTTAGGGGTATTAAGTTTTTTTTTTTTTTTTTTTTTGGTTGGGGGGGGGGAGGGGGTGGGGGTGTGTGGTGGGGGCGTGGATTTTTAATAAAAAAATGTGTGTTAGATGTGGTTAAAACCAAGCCAACTTAGGATCCTAAGACGGGAGGCTCCAGTAGGTCTTGGGTGTTGTGGTTAACCCATAGCATGAGACACAAATTAGGCCCCCCACTCTGTTGACGTGATCCGAGGTCCATTAATTAAGGATCATTTAGAATCCATCCAATTGCATTTATGAACATTGGTTGACAAAAAAATAATAGCGAAGCATACCTTAAAGAATTACAATTTCAAATCCTTTTTTAAAATCCTCCCCTTGTAAATATTTTATTTCATTTTTTAAAAAAAAAAAAGTTGTAACTCAAATGAAAATATCGAAATTGCCCCATTATTAATTGGTTATCAACCCTTAAATCTGCATCCGTGTGAATTGCATATATAATATGTGATGTTAAACCTATTAATAGTCCTAATCTTTTTTTAGAAAAAAAGAGAGATAAAATTTTTTTTATTTACTCTTGTAATATAATTATAATTAATCTTGTAATTTTTTCCTATTTTGTAAATAAATAAAATTTCAAAGAAAAAGAGTAAAAAATCAAATGGCTCATTATAATTTTCATGAACTTACCAGGAAGATGTAAAGGGATCCGCAAGAAATGATGCGACTTGTTCGCATCTTAGGGATCCCTGATCTGCACCTTCACCTAGCTAAGAAGAAGGCCTACCTTTGGGAGAAAAAAGGCCTGAAAAGCTAAAAAGAAAGTCCAAACTCTGTTAGAAGTTAACCAACAATTATTGGACTGTCTAGATCAAACAGAGTCCTCAATGAATGAAATGGCAGGAATGCTACATCAACTAATTAGGGAATCTTTTCCTCTCCCCCAAAAGCCTCCTCAATCAAAATGACATTGACATCTCGATTGTAGTAATAAAATGAAATAATATTTTGATTTATTCAAATATCATTGAAAGAGGTAAATGACAAGTTCATTATAATGAGCCATTTCATATTTCTTTTGTTTATGTTCAAATTAGTTGTTTTTATAATATGGCACTAAAATTGCAAATATAGATTATAATAAAATAAAAATTTAAAACTTGTATATAAAAGTGTGTATGGTAGACTTGTAAATATTTGTAGGTTGTAAATAATTCAATCATTTCTTACATTAGTTCCTCTTTTAGCTAGCTTTAGGTCCGTCTCAACTAGAATAACATCTTTCATAGGTATTCCTTTCCTTTAGCCTCGAGTCCGTCATTCTCCATTTGTAAATATTTCTTTAAAAAAATTCTTTTGAAATAAAATGTCAATTTATAAAATAAAGTTAAGTTGAAAAAAATTGAAAAAAAGCAAATGATTTGCTAACAAGAATGGATTTTTACAAGACTTTAAAATTGCTTTTACACAATTCAGTTAATCCCTTAAGTACATTCATTCAAGAAGACTAACAACACCAACAACAACGGTAGCTTTGGTTCAGCTGCTAAGTAGAAAATCCAATCTCTTAAGCAAACAATGCTTAAAATGATTGAATATATGCAAATGCTCACCTAAAGCATCAGATTGTCGAAAACCCTCCAACCACCATCTAAGGGACATTTAAGAACTCAAAAAGTGACCAATGGTCGGCCTATTGAAGAGGAAGAAATTCACTATGTGCCTCAAACAACAGTTAAGCCGAATTTTGATAAGCTTAAAAGGGAATTTGAAGTCCAAAATAAGGAGTTAGAAAAAAGGATGCTCCATTAATTCAAGGAGAAAATGAAAGATCTTAAAGATACTGATGAATTTGATCAGGATGACATATTGGGCTTATCTATCATTAAGGATGGAAACTTACTTGAAAATTTTAAGGTCTTTGACTTTGAAAAATATGATTGTATAAGGTGCCTTAAACTTTGTGCAAGTCTTTATATGAGAAAAATGAGTTAGTATGTCTAATATGATCAACTCATGGTGGTCCAAACATTCCAAGACAACCTTGCTAGACCAGCCTTGACATTTTACGCTCGACTAGACCTCAATGAAATCAACACCTGAGGCAAGTTGGCAAGGGCACAACCAGTACAAATTCAATGTTGATGTTGCTCCATTTATGTGGGACTTAAACAACCTAAGGAAAAAGAAAGATGAAACTTTCAAAGAATATGGCCATCGATTGAGGGCATTAGCAGCTATGGTTTCCACACCTATTCTAGAGAAGGATCTAGTCTTTACTTTCATCAATACACTTGAAACGCTTCTTCTCCCATCTTATTGGATATACCAAGGAGAATTTTTCTAAAATAGTAGGGGCAAGGCACAAAATAAAAAATGCCCTTATTTTTGGTAAGCTTCAAATTGACAAAGGAGCTAATGGAGAACCTATAGTTAAAGAGGTCACAATCAACACATTGACCAAAAAAAACTACAGCAAGCCTACACAGACATCTAGGAGGAAATTCACTCAAACCCCTATCTCTATATCTCAAATTTACCATAAACTGAAAGAGGACCACTTATTATATCCTAAAGAGCCACTACCAAGGTATAAACCATTAAAGTATGGCCCTAATGCACAATGTGAATACCACATGGGTCAATAAGGGTATACTACTGATGCTTGTTGGGAATTAAAGAACAAAATTCAGGATTTGATTAACTCAAAAGTGGTTCAATTGCAATTCGTTGATGGTCTAGCATCTAACTTCAATAGCATCCTAACATATGAAGAGCCTACAATCAACATGCTTCATACAAAAGATGTTGGTGATACATCAAATCAAAGAAGTTATTTGTAGGAGAAGGATTAAATTCAAGGCATCCAAAGGGAAGGGGCACATGAGAATCTAGAATAAAGACTTGCAGCAATGGTAGGAAGGATTAAAACTCTAGAGTGGGTTATGGAATACGTATTAGACAAACTCCAACATTTGGACATTACTACTAGCAAAGTACCATCTCATGAGACTCAAGAGGAGTCATCAGGCTATAAAATTGAGAATGGGCTAAAAGAGATGTGACAAAAGGTAAAGCCTCTAACTTCAAAAGCATTGGGCCAAAACAAAAAATCTTACTTAACACAACAAAGGCATTTAACATAATTTAGGATTCTAATGGTCCAAGTATTTAACCAATTGAGAAATCAAAATATGATAACATGTAAGATCCTAAAAGAAGGGTACAGACCATGGAACTATAATCCTAATGCCTAATGCGAGTAACATATGGGTCAAATGGGCTATTCTACAGAATTTGTTGGAGGTTAAAGAACAAAGTCCAAGATTTAATTTATGCTAAACTTATCCAACCTGAGCTCCTAGAATCTATTGAGCTGACTAGTAGCAGTAACTCTATCCCAACTCCTACAATGATTTCAAACAAGATCTTTTCAAGTATCGAGAGTTTATTGCTACCATCTGATAAAATAGCATATCATCTGCAATAGAGGGGCAAGCATTTGTAAGGGGATCAATAGAGATAAAGGAAGAGGATTGATGATGGTGCTTATCTTTGTAATGAAAATAAATCCTCTATCTATTTTGCTGGAAATATGTCTTTTGCTATCCTTTATTGTTTAATTTGAAATTCTTGATTACTCAAGGGGCAATTTAAAAAAAAATGAATGAATGTTTGTCTATAGATATTTTATTACTTGAAAATTTTATGATGAAAAGAGGCAACCAAATACCAAACATTAACCTTTAAACACTTGAGAATGAGTGATATTAAGGTGACTTTTAAGGCTCATTCATTAAAGGAGGTCTGTTTTGAACTTGGTACATAGGTCAAAATGATACCAGGCATTCATTTTGGTAACCTAAATACATTTAATCTTTGTTAACCTTGTTGGGCCTTTTTAAAAAAGGCAATTTCTAAAAATTAAACCCTGTCAAGGACTACCTCGCAGCAGGGCACCCTGTAATGGGGCAAGAGTCGTTAATCAAGAGACATGGATTAACTAACTTATGCTTATCACAGTTGCATCAATTCAAAAGTGAGATTTTGTTAATGATAATTTAAATCTTTTGAAATGAAAAGATAGCCTAAACTTCATACATAAAGCCTACACATAAGTCAAATACTTTAAAGCCAACAAAAAATAAATAATAAATAAAATAAAATAAAAATAAAAATAAAAAGAAGAAGAAGAATGTTAAAAACAAGGATAAAGAAAAGAAAAGTTGAAAAATAGGGAGAAAAAAGGAAGAAAAAGAAAAGTTAGAAGAAGAAAATAAAAGGGAAGGATAAAGAAAAGTCAAATCAAAGTGTTTGAGCCCAAAAATAAGAAGAATGGGCATACTTCAAAACCCAAATACACTTACAACTTAAAACTCATCTTCATCACACCCCAAGAATTACAACCCCACTTACCACCGTCTTATGGAGGCCTTTTTATCACTAGAAACAAATTATCATTTCAAACCAAGGCAAGCCACTTTAGAAATCTTGAAAAGGTTCTTGACTTGTAAAACCCGAAGAGGTATGAATATAAAAATTGCTAAATAGCCAGCACATGATATCCATTTTATTGCAAGCTAATGACCAAAAGCCTAAGTTACAACCTAAGAAAAAACCTGGTAGATTAACTAAGATGAATCATTTACAAATTGGACTGTAATTTTGGGGATCCAAGCCATATGTGAAAACAAGCCAAAGAGAATGTGAGAAAGTCCTCTTTGACCAAATACAACAAGCATAAGATATCTAATTCAAGATCAAAGACATGATGAAAAGCATAAGAATTCATTTGTCCCGAAATCAGAAAGTCAAATGCCCTAGAACTGAAGGTTAATGCCCCTCAAAACGGAATAAAGGCCACCAAGAAATGATCTTCAAAGAAAAATGTAAATGGATAAACAATAAAGGAGAGACTATTGCTTATTTGCAATTTTGAAGTCAATGAGACTCTTTACTTGTTAGCAAATTGTTTTCAAAAGAAAATGAGAAAAGAAATTAAAAAGAAAAAAGGTTTTTGTAATAAGGACATTAGTCCAATTATTAGGAAACAGAAGTTTTTCCCAAAAAGAAATTTCTATTTGAAAAAATTTTAAGACTCACTTTTCATAAAAAAAAAAAAAGAAGCAGCATTCCAAATCAAGTCAGTAGTGAATCATCATTTCTCTTCAATCCTTAAGATTGCTTACTCGAAGGAGCGTTGTCCTAGTTTTGGCGTTGCTTACTCGTAGGAGCACTACCCGCCATAGTATTAGGATTGCCTCCTAGTTTTTGGATCATTTGCTAGTAGGAGCATCATCCACCAAGGTATTAGGATTGCCTGCTCGAAGAAGCAATGTCCTAGCTTTAGGGTTGCTTGCTTGTAAGAGCACCACCTGCCATACTATTGGCATCACCTGCTCGAAAAAGCATCGTCCAATCAAGTTTTTAGGATCGCCTGCTCAAAGGAGCTGTTGGTCCCAAATAATAATCAAGAAGGGGGGTTGAATTGATTATTACAAATTCTTGCCTTTAAAAATTAATCCCCTTTCTAATTTGAAAAATGAGAACAATATATCAATATAACAAATATGAAAATAAATTGTGTAAAATTAAAAGATAGAGAGAAGAAGATCGGGCAATAATTTATAGTGGTTCCACCTTGTGTGTCAGTCCACTCTTCTAGCTCCGAGCCGGGGACTCCATTATCCTACGGGTTTTGTTTCACTGTATCCAATAAGAAAAAATTACAAGCTTGTACAGTTCTCTCTACTCGATTCTCACAACTATCCTCTAGCTACAACCGATCTACAGAGTCTAAACTTATAACTGAGCTACCAACTAAGAAGGCAACAACACGTTCCTTCAATTACAAAAAGAAAATAAATTTTCGAGATCAAAAAGCAAAAGAAAGATTGCAAAAATGATCAGCTTGTCAAAGTAAAAGTTTTTAAAAAAAATATGTATTCAATGAAACTTCTGGACTTTATTCTAGATAAGCTTCTGGTTTTTTTCTTTTGGTAGATACTAAAGAAATTTTTTGTTTGCTGCGTGAAAGATAACTGATATCTCTCTTTTCTCTGTCTTCCTTAAGTTATATCATTCTTCATCTAACGTTCAAAAGATAAGAATGCAATCCCAAGAATCTCGATATGAAAATCTTTTGAACACTATCTTGATTTGAAATTTTAAAACTATTCCTTCCTTCTAACGGTTAGTTGATAATAATATCCACCTTTTGTTTGTCTTCGTGAATCAAATTCCACACACAATATGATCATAACAAATGGATAAGCTCTACTTGATCTTCGTAGATTTTCAAATCTGATTGCATATATCCCATTAAATCAAATCAGTTAGCTGTGGATAAGCCTTGAATATGGTTACGGATATTTTTCTTCCCATCGTGGTCGTAGTCCATTTTGAATACACTTGGAATGAGGATAATGTCTGCTTGAATTTTCGTGATTCATCATAATCTTGTTTGTTTCTTCTTGAAAATCTTCATGACGTTGTTCTGCTTAAAAATCTTTTGAAAATACCCATTGCTAATATCTCAGACTCCATCGTGATCTTCATTTGTTATCTTATTTGGAGATAACGTTTTTCTTATTCTGATTTCCTTAGTAATATTTATGTTTAAATGATAGACAAATTCGTCCTTAAAAAGGAAGAAGTATGTTAGAATGAATAGCTACTTGTCTTGAAATAAATCCAGTAACTTCTTGCTTTTTGTCTCTGAAGAAAGCATTTTTGTTGATGAGAGAGAAACTGAAAATCATTTAAATCCCCTAGGATATAATCCGACTTTAGTGGAATTAAATAAGTATATTACCTAAATATACTTATTATCTCGGAGCTAGGCCTTCAAAAACGTGATTGTACTATTCTGAAATACTGTATGTCTTATTGAAGAAGATGAACAGTAAACTTTCTTACCCAGAAATGCTTGCTCAAAGTTCTTGTAAAGGTTCTGTAAAAACTTCTGTATTTCTAAAAAAATCTTTATCCCTTTACCAAATTTCTGGAAAACATTCTGTGTTCCTTATCTTGTAACAAACTCTTATAAGACTTGTTTAAAACTTGTTTAGAACCAAAACATTCAAAATTCAAAATCATTTAACTCATATATTTATTTATCAATATTCAACAATATTCTATGAAAAGTTCTATATATAATTCTGCACACTAATAGAATAGTTAGTTCCTTGAGTATTTTGTTATCATCAAAATTTTAGATAATAGAGAATCAATATTCTCTCCCTTTTTGATGATAACAAAACAATCTTTTGAAATAATAATATAAAACATTGCATTCAATATTCCATACGCAAACTATCAGCCATTTCAATCCATTCAAACCATTACACATCACACATCACACATACATTTAATATTCCATACTCAAATTATCAGCCATTTCAATCCATTCAAACCATTACATATCACACATTCCAAACATCACATATTTATCTTCCCCTTTTTGTTATCAGCAAAATATCAAATAACGAAACAAAATATTAATAACAGAAATATTATCATAAGTCTAAGGAACAAAACAAAACAAAGTCTTCGCAAAGAGAATAAAGCAAGTAAAATTTGAAAAAAAAAAAAAAACAGAACATATTATGGCTTCTTAATTGGAATTGTGAATTTCCGAGCTTTAGTCTTTTGTTGCCTACGATAACCAGAGAGAGGAATTGATGTTTCAGCACGATTTGGTGGTGTAGTTTGAGGCAAATAATGTTGAGGACGCTGAAGAACATCAAGAGGAATGAAGGGAACAATACTATTCGAAGGAGTAGGTTCATGAGGAGGTCAAGACAGAGGAACACCACTAGCAGTGGAAGTGTCAGTAGTGACCACTTCTGGAACTTTTTCTTGCTCTGGTGGTGAGGAGTTGAAAAAGGAATGAGCAGATTCTCATGATATCCTAGACTGAGAAGGATATGTGTGATTCTTTGCAGCCAGCTGTGTTTTAATCTCCGAAAAAATAAACTGTTTGATGTCCAGCTTGAATGATTCCATCAGATTTTTCAGACCACTTTTTCCGTGAATAGAAGATGGTTCACCTGGACCTTTATTAAACTCAGAATAACAGAATCTTCACTATCGGAAGAAGTATTCATACATACATTTTCAGAAATATGAAACTTCCCACCAGTCATAGGAGCATATCTTTTCTTCATTTTCCTTTTCATTGGTTCCTCTCCAGATAATTGTATTCCTTGATTGAGTTTTTCTTCAGAAGAGACTTCCGGAGAAGCTTCTGGAGTAGTGTCTTCCTCCTCCTCAATTGTTGCCTTAACCTTTTCCTCATTGACACTTGCTCCTTCCCTGGTGGTGGAGTCTTCCAAGCACGTGTTCTTTGCAAAACACCGGCGCTATAGAGCTCATAATCTTGTATATAAATTCTCATGCTGAAGCAATACAAAGGGAGTCAGGATCCATATGTGGGAAAAGGAAGCAGTAGCTGCATCTGGGCACCAATTTACAACTTAGATTTTGTTTGAAATTAACAGCAAATCATTCTCCACATGCAATTAAATATCCAAGTAGATACAGAAAACAATGAAGACATGTTATTTCATGATTTGCATATTCAATCAGCAAGAATTAATCAAAACTGGATGGAATTTCCTCCTAAAATTAAACAAAGCTATCAAACATACCAATACCCAAGGACAATAGGAAAACAAGAGACAAACATGACTCAGAATATGTACACAAAAAGTCAACACCACTACAACACCTTCCATAGCATTACTGCCAAGTTTTCGAATTCAAGGATCTACCCATTCAGCGAAGCTGCTAAAGTAGAATTCACAAATCCAGAGTTCATGAGGTTCTTTCTTGTAATGCTGAAGAACTTCTGGATACAAGGCTGCAAAAATCCAGTGACCAGCTGCTTGCCAGTTGTCCAGGAAAGGAACCCTGTTTCCTTGCATGAATCCACTTTTGTATGCCGACCCAATGTAGCTCTGAAATGACAACTTGAAATTCCATTTGCACACATTATCAATGTTCACCATACTCAGAATTATGCAAAACAATTAAAGGTTCATCCTCAACAGTCTTCAGAGGATCTCCACTGGCATACCATGTCACAGTTCCTGGAATTTGTCAGATGGTATAAGCATAATGCAAATCATATCCAAACAAGTTCATTGATCATTCCTTCTTCAAAGTGATCAATTTGCAACTAATAGTTTCACCTTAAAAAGACAATATTCAAACCTAAATTATGTGTTGCTTTGCATTGTAACCAACTAGTGCTACCTTTCTGACCTATGTTTCAGATAGTTCAGCATAGGAACAGCCATCATTGTGTATCACAAAATTTTCTTTTCTCTCTTTTGCTGAAAATGCACCCACTACAAGTTGGATATAAGCAAAGAAATTTTTGCTTTATGTCCCTTTCTTGACTGACAGGAGGATGCATTCTGATAAGATTGCATTTTTGGGAAGGGAAATTTGAAAAAAAAAAAAAAGCTTCATTTACCAATAGCAAGGGGCTCCGGCTCTCTTGTTGCATGAAGTATGATTGTTCCTGAAAGAACAGTGATGAACCCACATATCTCGGATGCTATGCTGGTTGCAGTTTGACCTGACCAATCCTGCACAAGATCAACTTGCATTGATATCCTGTCGATGATGATAATATTAAGCAGATGAACAAGCACAAGTATGAAGTATAGAATCTACCTTAAACATGATTGCACTTGCGACAATGGTCAGGGTTGTAAACAATACATAGTATACTGGAGAAACAATTGCTGCATTGAAGGTATCAAGTGCCTAAGGAGAACACACAGATGCAGTAAGCATCAACATGATTGCACATTAGCTTGTCCCCAGAAAAAAGAACCAAAAAAGGGGGGGAAAAAAGAGGAAAAAGAAAGAGGTAAAAATAGGGAAGAATAGTGAACATTATCAGTGAAAGAGTGAAAATAGAAATGATAATTTCAGGCAGCACATCTGCCAAGACTACCACACTACCACATTTTGTTTCCTGGTAGGATATCTACTAGAATGAAAGCATGTCCCTAAGAGAAATAATTGTGCTTCACCAATAAATAATTTGCAATACTCTTGTAGATCCAAGTGATAAACACAGATATATTGGAAGAATAGAATAAAAGCAAGGAAAATAAGATAGCATATCCTGTAAGTCCTTCAATATATATCTATATTAAAAAGGAACATGAGAATATAAATAAAAGTATTGTGTACTAGAGATGGTTCGACAATAAAGGTCCGTGCCGATGCCACATATACAGTAGATCGGTTTTCATTAGTTAGAATAGGATTCAGATAGAAGCACTCAGAGCGGCTTTTAACTCCATACAGTTCAGTTTCAGGCAACAGCCTTTATTCTAAACCTTTTGCTTCACTATGTAGATCTCTTTGCCACTGAATAAGAAAGATGATATTTTCTAAAGCCTGAACAGTGAATTGACAATTACCAAATTTTTCAAAGATTAACTTATTAAGTTTCAGAAGCCAGCAACTTCTAGATATTTATACAGCCAGTTACATCAATTGGCTTTCATATGATCATATCTAAGAGCATATAATAGCATTGGATCTCTCCAAAGACAGAACTAACCCACCTTGTTGAGGTAGTTTAACTGGGTTACGACACAGATAGCAGCAGTACTAACAAAAAACCAAGTTTGAGGATAGGTAATTTGGCTTTCTCCCTCCAAAGTAAGCTTTATTGCGATGCCAATGGCTTTAATGCTTACCACCTGCAAATCAGATCCGACAACAGACTGACAAGCAAAATATGGAAAGGACAACAGAGGAGGGGGTAAAAAAAAAGAAAAATAGTGGATAATATAAGGCTTTCTGCAGCTCATTATGATAGAAAGAGCTTTACCGTGAGTGAGCCCATTAATGAACATATTCCTAAGTAGACCAAAATGTTTATCTGCCCATACTGTGGTTCAAAGTGCAAAATTAAAGCTACCACTATAGAAAGCGAAGCTGCAACATAGATTAGAAAGGCTACACACAAAGAAAGAACAAAAAGAGTCAGCAAACAGTCAGAGATGTTATTTATTAACAGCTAAGGCACTTATGTATGAAACATGAAAGACCTGGTTGAGTTGCAAGAGTCCAGATTTCTTGAACAGAATTTGGAGTGTCCTCTTGAGGCGCATGAAGCACAATAACTACAGATCCAACAATGCAGGCCACACATCCCACTATGCCCATCTTCTGCAGCCGCTCCTTCAAGAGAATATGTGCCAAAAAGGCACTATTTACACCAAAGAAGACACAAAATGTAAGATACAGTTTAGGGTTACCTAAAAACATAAACTACTGAAGACAAAAGATAGGCATGCCTTCAAATACCTAACTATAATACTCAAAGCACCAAGAGGTGTCACCAGGACAGCTGGGGCATAAACATAAGCTATAAAGTTTGCAACCTCTCCTATAATCACTGTTGTCAATAAATTCCAAATGTCTGATTTAGTAAATTTATGCATAGGCATGATAAACAAAGAAGGCTGTATGTGGGACGTTTCCAGATCAATACTAAATACATACTTGTGATCATGCCTGCCCACCATAATGGTTCCAGTAAATAAGTATAACCTCCAACCCCTACATTAGACACACATATAAGTTCAATCTCAGACTCCAAATATACAGGGAAAATACATGGGTAAGTCCTTAAATGCCTGGATAGAAAAAGTTCAGATCCAGAAGTGACAAGATATACGGCACTTTTCATCAGATGCTTCCTAGCTAATTCCATGGAAGGCAACAACTAACAATCAACTGTTTTGTGTTAATGCACAAAATCATATCAATATATCCCCCTACCAATAATAATAAAGATGCTAGAACGAACTGGAGATAATTAATAGATATAATGGATTTTATTCAGAAAAGTTAAGATATATATCCCTTTAGCAGCAACCCTTGCTATAATTTGAAATGGTAGTTGGCTTGAATGAAAAGTTAAGACAGTTATCTCTTTCCTCTTTAACAGCAACTCTTACTGTAATTTGAAGTGGGTAGTTTGCTTGAATGAAAAGACAGAATTCGAAATGGAAGTTGACTTGAACAAATTCACTGCATTTTTGAGTCCATACCTATTAAAATATGTTCCCACATATTGCTGTATTAAAGAGTATGGTGCTGCTGACTTTCATTTGTTGCTCAAAGCAGCAATTACAATTGCCTTGCTTCTATCAAGAATGACCCAACAAGCTGGAAATCAGGGACGTGACAACACCTACTTTCTAACACTAGGAAATTTGACAGAAAATGGAATTCTAAGGCAAGGAGAAGAAGAAAGGACTTGGAGTACACATTATAGGAGAGAAAGGAATTACACAAGATAAGGACACAAAAAGTATTTATAACTTTATGTGGGCTCACTTTTGATGCTTCCACGTAAAAGTTACACTTCTCTCCATCTCCTTCCAGTCCTCTCAATTTTTAAAGATTCCCTTTTATTTCTCCTCTCCTTTACACTTGAATAACCAACCACGAGAAAATAATACCACCATTCTGTTTTAGTTTCTTCCATTTCCATCATAACTAAAACTCTTTTTAGTTAGAGTACCAGTGAAAGGAGATTACCAATACTTATTATAGGTGACAGTCCAACAACAAGTGATGACAAAATCAAGGTATGTATTTTGCAACATCATTTCCCATATTTCTAAATATTTGGGGTCCAGGAAATTTTCTAAACAAAAAAGCAAGGAAAATTTTCATTTAATAGAGAATTTTCCATCTAGGCAGCAAAATGGATTATAATTAAAGATATATAAGCATTTCCCAATAACATGGATGTTGGCTGCTATCATCTCATGGTCATCAAACTTTACAAAGCCTAGTTAGGACAGCTACATCTCCAGTCTTCTTTGATATAAGGGATTAGTTCAGCCATTTCTTTTAATACATTTTATTGTTGTAACAGTGTTTGGAACGTTCCAGTGCAATTTTACACTATGCAGAATGAACCACATTCAGATTGTGCATGTTTCAATACTCCTATGTTCTCAATGTTCTATGATGTCCTTCTTATCAATGTAATTTAGTACAAGGTCACTGTCCTAGGGCCTTCACATGCAATTTTCAACCATTATCAATACAACGACGAAAGTTACGGCAGACCACAGCCATGCACCAACACCAGTTATTCCTTTCATTTTCAAAAACACCTACTCCCAATAAAACCTTAAAATTTCACCCAATTCACAATCATACTGTGTCATTGCCAGCAGCATTAATCTTTGTACCAAAGTATCTCATTTTTGTTTTTTCTAGTTTTTTGTGTACACTCAGAGATGAACAAAACATTAAAAAACACGCACAGGTTAACTCTAGTTTGATAGACTGCAACACAAACAAACCTCGTTCTACCACCTGACAACTTAACATATTTCAAACAACATTACAATCTATCTGCAATCAGTGACAAAATCAATTATGAATATTAAAGGTAATTTAGCTCTCATCATTTTAAGCGAGGATCATTAGGTTAAAAAGGTCGTGAGAGTATTACCTGCACGAGTACCATTAGCGCCGGCGCGTTTGAGACCTTTCTTCTTCAAGATGAAGCTCGATCCAATGAACACGCTCGACGCCACCGCCAGAATTAAACCCTTGGAGTTATCGGACACCGTCATCTACGTTTGTCTCTCTGTACGCGCGCATTAGTGTGACTGTATCTCCACGCGCGCAAAGTACTGCAGGGTAGACTTGGACTTAACCCTCCTGTTGCTGCTGTCGATACCGATAACGTTGTCGATGTCGATCGATCGACCGAGATGAAGGACAGAACAGAGGCTCGTCGAGTAGCTGGAAGTTTCCAAGCAGAAGCGGGGAGAAGCAGGATCATTGGGTGCTTCGCGGACTACTGGTAAAACTGGACGGTGATTTGTTATTAGTTGGATTTCTTTTGAAGATTCGCATCTTCGATTGGACGATTGTGACGATGATGGTGCTTGCCGTTACAATGATGAGCCCGCTATCTTAGACTTATTGTCGTTTTCTTTTTTTCCTTTTATTTTTCGTAAACTTATAAAGTGTAAATTATCTGGATAAATATATTAATAAAATTGTGGAAAATTACTAAAAGTGGATTTTTCATTTTGATAAAACACATATATACTTTATAATTATTTGATAGTATTAATGATGAAACAATAAACATATAGAAGTGTTAATACACGAGTTGTTATAAATATGACAGAATATTACAGTTTAATTTAAATATTGATTTTATGTGATTATTGGTATTCTATTTACATTTCTATAAGATATATGTTATATAATTTAGAAGAGTTATAACCCTTAATAAATACCTTTTGTGTCATTTTATGTTAAGTCATAAAAGTTGTATCTCATTCCACTTAGGAAATATTGATTTTATATGCCCATTGATGATCTTTCAATATATTATGTGATGTGTTATGTAATTTAAAATAATTATAAGTTTATAGATATGTAAATATTGTAATTTTCTTTATTTTTTTACTTAATAATATTCATCTATACTATTAAAGCAAAACCACCCATTTTTATGTCTTTAGTATAAATATTTTTAATATAATGTTTTTAGCATATGGGCATAAAATATTTTTTCTATCCCTGAAATCATAAAAATTAAATAAGGTTTGAATATAATTAAATAGAAATTGAATAGACATAGCATTTTTCTTTTCTAGCATATGGGCGTAAAATATCTTTGTATCCTTGAAATCATGAAATTAAATAAGGTTTGAATAGAATTAAATAGGATTGAATAGATATAGTCTTTTCCACATAAAATATTTTTGGTATCCCTAAAATCATGAAATTAAATAAGGGTTGAATAAACATAGTCTTTTCCTTTTTAGCATATGGGCGTAAAATATATTTTGTATCCCTGAAATCATGAAATCAAATAGGGTTTGACTAGAACTAAATAGGGGTTGAATAGATATAGTCTTTTCCTTTGTTAGCCTAAGCATGTATCTTTATATACTAATCTAAAGCTATGATATCATATTTATGTAAGGCAGTTACTCAATATGGAAAAGTTACATGTGAAAATTACATTATAATTATGATTTGTAATTAATTTCCTAATTCTTAAGACTAATTAAGGTTTTCCTTTTCCAACCTATCAAAACAATTTATATATGTTGTTTTTTTTTATTTGCGCACGCATCATGGGTGCATCATTTGCTTGTGTTCATTAAAAATGTAGAAGACTCAAAGAAAAAACTCTAAAAAATTCAAAATCATATATCACAATAGATTTGACAAAATAATATTATTAAATATAATTATTATATAAATTTTAAAAAGCATATATATACTATTAAAGCAAAACAACTCCCCTTTGTTATCTTTAGTGTATATATTTTTAGTGTAAATGTTTTTAATATAATGTTTTTAGCATATCAGCATAAAATATTTTTTCGTATCCTTAAAATCATGAAAATAAAATAGGATTTGAATATAATTAAATAAGGATTAAATAGACATAGTCTTTTCCTTTTTTTAGCATATAGGCATAAAATATCTTTAAAATCCTTGAAATCATGAAATTAAATAAGGTTTGAATAGAATTAAATAAGGGTTGAATAAACATAGTCTTTTCCATGTAAAATATTTTTAGTACCTTAAAATCATGAAATCAAATAAGGTTTGAATAGAATTAAATAAGGATATGTTTTTAGCATATAGGCGTAAAATATTTTTGGTATTCTTGAAATCATTAAATTAAATAAGGTTTGAATAGAATTAAATAAGGATTGAATAAACATAGTCTTTTTCTTTTTTAACATATGGGCGTAAAATATTTTTGGTATCCCTAAAATCATGAAATTAAACAGGGTTTGAATATAATTAAATAGGGATTAAATAAATATAGTCTTTTCCTTTTTTAACGTAAAAATATTTTTTATATCTCTAAAATCATGAAATTAAATAAGGTTTGAATAGAATTAAATAGAAGTTAAATAGACATAGTCTTTTTCTTTTTAAGCATAAGCATGTATCTTTATATATCGATCTAAACATAGAAAAGTTATCTATGAAAAATACAATTGTAATTATGATTTGTAATTAATTTCCTAATTTTTAGGACTAATTAAGGTTGTCCTTTTCCAACCTATTAAAATAATATATCTATTTAATTTATATATGTTTGGTTGTTTTATTTGCACACCTATCACGAGTGCACCGTCTGTTTGTATTTAAAAGAAAAAAAAAAGGGAAAAATGTTGGATTAGATACAAATGGTCACCCTAAGGGCAGGTGGCTAGCAAATGACCATATCATCTAGTGAGCTTAGACCAACTATTACAGCCCGTTTACTTGGAGGAATAGGATATGAGTAGAATAGAAAAGTTATGTCTTGGGAATGGTATTGTCAGTAATAAACTAAGAATAATTTACTACCTTGTTTACTTCATCCAGAATTTTATTATCAGAAATACATATTCCAACGTTTACTTTAATTTATTGATTGTAGTATTAAATTGAGAATAAAATTGAAATTACCATTATATGTTGATTTGGACAGAAAAGTAAGAAGCTATATAAATATACTCATATACCCATACCAATACTCATACACATAGGTTATTCAGAGCAAAGACATTATATATAAATATATAAACATATAATTTATATATGATATATATAATACGTACAAATATATAAATATAAATAGATCATGTGTTAGTCCATATGTTATACATGCACACATATATATAACATATAACTTATAAAATGTAATATATATGTATTTATAACTTATGCATACAACTTATATATTTTTTCAATGCCATATTTATTTGTCATTTATATAATATTTATAATCTCTATATTATTAACTTAAATATTTTTTGACATTTATATATATACTATTAAAGTAAAACCACTCATTTTGGTGTCTTTAGTTTAAATATTTTTAGTATAAATGTTTTTAGCATATGGGTATAAAATATTTTTTGTATACATAAAATCATAAAAATTAAGTAGGGTTTGAATATAATTAAATAGGAATTAAATAGACATAGTTTTTTTCCTTTTCTAGTATATGGGTGTAAAATATTTTTAGTATCCTTGAAATCATATAATTAAATAGGGTTTGAATAGAATTAAATAAGGGTTGAATAAACATAGTCTTTTCCTTTTTTAGCATACCTATCTAAAGCTCTAATACCATAAGTTACTTGTAGAAAATACACTTGTAATTATGATTTGTAATTAATTTTCTAATTTCTAGGACTAATTAAGGTTGTCTTCTTCCAACCTATCAAAACAATATATCTTTTTAATTTATATATGTTTGATTGTTTTATTTGCACACGCATCATAAGTGTGTCGCCTGCTTGTATATGTATATAAATAATAACTTATAAATAAATATGATATATTATATAACATATATATATTTATGAATTATGGCTTATATATATAACTTATAGTTTGTAAAATGTAACACATATATAAATTTTATACACAAAAAATAACTTATAACTTATATATGCAACTTATATATTTTGTCAATATCCTATTTATTTGTTATATGTATTACATATATTATATATAACATTTATATTTAAAATCTCTAGATTATATATTTATACTTTTTATATATATTTATAACTTATATATATGACAGACATATTAGTCATAACATATACTTAGAAGTATAGCTTATATATAACTTGTAACTTATATAACATAAAACATATATAACTTATAACTTATATATACATGTTCTAAGTTATAACTTAGAAATATTTATAAAATAATCTAACTTATAAAATACAACTTACATATATAACTTATACACAACTACAACTTATGTGTTTCATTAATACACTATTCATTTGTCATATATATAACATACATAATACATAACTAACCACTTATATATATAATTATTTATTTATATTTTTTAGACCGAGTAATATATATAACTAACCACTTATATATATAATTAATATATCATATATATAATTTATAATTCATAACTTATATAATAATGAATATTATATATATAATATTACTTAAAACATACCTACATGAAATATAGCTTAATATATATAACTTTTATATATTGCATATATACAAGTTATGAATTATAAGAGGAAATTACATGTACCATGTATTTTAAAAAAAAAAATTCCATAAAACAAAATTATAAAAGAAATACAAAAGTAGTGTTGATGTATCGTATCTTGGTGATGCGATATAAATCTTTTAAAAATTGTAAGTGTAACGCATATTGGTTGTGCGATGTACTTACATGTGGATCGCATATTGGTTGTGTGATACACATATAAATATATGTGTATCACTCGTTGGTTATGCGATATAGGGTCAAACGAGTATCACATAATCAACATATGATACTCAAGTACCTAAATTTTTTTTTTCCTAGGTTGCTATATCTCTATCCGAAAATGCAATACAAGTATAAATACTTAGATCTCCACTTCAAGATGCGATATAGGAACACTATTTTGGTAAAAAAAAAATTGTATAATTTATATTTGTGTATTTTTTTAAAAAAATCAACCCTAAACATGTGTTCAACCCGAATTATAACTTATATCTATTATTCAACTTATAAAATATAACATATGTGTATAACTTATAACTTATATACAACTTATATATTTTATCAATACTTTATTATTTTCCATTTATACAATATTCATAATCACTAGATTATGTACTTATATTTTTTAGATATTTATATATACATATAAAAGTTGTAAGTTATATTTTGAAAACATTTAGGTCTCGGAACAGAGGGATCAGATCTGATCAGTAATGGTTTCCGATTCTGAAAAATAGTTTTGTAAATGTTTGTAATGTTTCCTACTATATAAATTAGCTATACATGAAATATGAGTGATTTCCTAACATGAATGCCATGAGATGAGCTTAATGTATGCATGATCTTGATGATTTTTGCTAAAAGGAAATTTTATAACTTTTTATTTTGCAATACCATAATAACAACTACTTATGAAAAGTCTACTTTTCTAACTTTGATCATTTCCATTTGTTTTGGATTTATTACATAAGAAAATATAATTATTTTTGTTAAAATTGAGTCTTCATTATATATATTACTTATGATCTTCATTTCTACATAAAAATTTCCATTTTACACTTTGTAAACATGTTTTCAAGTAGGGTTGATTCCAAAATCCGAATTTGGTAAAAATTGGTTTTTGAGTGATTTCTTTATGTAAAAATCATTTGGTATTTAGAAAATTAGGGCTCAATCATACATAACCACTAAGGACTTCATTCTTACACAAAAAATTGCATTTTACACTTTGCAAATATGTTTTCTAATATGATTTACTCAAAAATCCGAATTTTTGGAAAATCCACTTTTTGAATGATTCCTTTGGGAAAAACTTGTTTAATGCATTAAAATTTAAGACTTTATGGTACCTATTACTTAAGGACTTCATTCATTATATAAAACTTTTATTTTGAGCTTGGATAATAGGTGTTCTTATGCCTTCATTCAAAATTACAAATTTCACAAATTGACTACTAACTCAAAATTTTCCATCTTGATTCTACTTTTTGTTTTACACATTACTCATATCCAAACTCATTTCAACTTGTAAAAATCACCACTTAATGATACCTATTACCTATACACTTCATTTTTCACATAAAACATGAGTTTTTGAGTTGATATGTGGGTTTTCAAAATTAGTCTTGGTTGGGATCCGAATTTACAAAATTCATTTTTGGACATATCTTTTGATAAAATCTATCTAAACTTATGAAAATTCATTCCTTATATATCCTATCCTAAGAGCCTTTCATTTCTTAAATAAAAACTTCATTTTTGAGTTGGAAAAATCCGAAAATGAGATTTTTATTTTGAAAATAACTTTTGAAAATCACCTTTGATTCTTGTAAAAAGAAGTCTTGATGATATACATATATTAAGCCTTCATTATCTTAAATAAAAATTACATTTTGACACTTGGAAAGTGGTTTTTAAATGGGGGTCTTGTCAAAATACGAATTTCACAATTTTGTTTGAGTTCAAACTAAGATCTATACTTAATATGAACATAAACATAAAACAAATGCATGGTAGTGAGCTATGAACTCATAGATCTAAACTTTACTCATCAAAATCCTTCATTGATGTTATCCATACCCTAAGCCCTTCATCTTAAATAAAAAATTCAAATTTTGAAGTTGAAAAACAACTTTTCTAAATATGGTTCCATTTTCATCCGAATTTTCAAAAATGATTTTTATTGAAAATAAAAGATCTTGAGTTTTCTAAAACACTCCTACTATCATCATGCCATTACAAGTTGTTTATGAATATAAAACAAAAGTCTAATGCATTTATGAACTCTAAAACACTAGATCTAGTTTTCTATACTAGTTTTAAATGCATGAACACATGTGAATGAGGAATATATGCATAAATCATAAGCAATAACAAAAATAATAACTCATATAGCAAGATCTATGGCATAAACAAAAACCAAAGCTACAAAAAAAAAATTAGATCTACAAAATATAACAACTTTAAACAAGAAAATAATAGTGATACAAGATATTTAACTTTAGAGAAAATGAGTGTTTCATTTTTGGCATCATCATCCTAAGCTTTTAAGCTTATGGAAGGTCATTTGATGCATGAAACTTTCATTACACTTTACCTATATCACCTATGGAGGCTTTGAGAAGAAGATTTGCTCAAAAATCTTCAAGAAATATATGTGGAGGCTCAAGAATGGAATGGGGGCAGCTTGTTTCTTGAAGAAACAAGAACAAAAAGAAGAAAGAAAGAGAGGAAAATTAGAGAGGAAAGGCTAAGGAATGAAAAAGGAAAATGAGTAAATGAAAGGGAGAGAGAAAATGAGTGTATTAATTGTAAGAAAGAAGGAAAAAAAATAAAACAAGGGCAGCCACAAAGAGGGTGCTGCAAGTGAATAATGGGGAGAGGAGAGAGAGGGCTTTTGTTGAAATTTGACTTGAATTTGAATTGTGTAATAAATGTGTAATGTAGCTTTCTTAAAAATGAGTAGAATATTATTAATTTAGTCAAAATAGGAGTAAATAAAGGACAATGGCAACCATAAAGAAGGGGAAAAATCTGTCATGAAGTGTGGAATAGAGTGTAGAAAGATTAAAGTGAAAAAGAAGTGATATGTGTAAGGTGTACTTGAAAGTATGGGTTGTAACAGTACTTTCTTAATAAAATAAAATAGAATTAGAAATTTATTCCAAATATTTATAGCAGATTTTTCATAACAAAAATTAAATAATTATTTGAATTATTTTAGTATTTTAACAAATATGTTACTGGTATGATCAAAATACGCAAATATGGGCTATAAAAGATATTTTTATAACCCGAAAAATTCTAAAAAATTATCTTATGAAAATAAAAATATTTTTCAATTATTAAATTAATTTATTTTATTTTTAGTATCGGATCTTAAACGAAATCTGATCCTGTAAAAGCCCGAACTAACTATATTTTAGAAAAAAAAATTCTATAATATATAAAATATTTATCTAAAAATATAAGGCTTTATAAGAATAATAAAATTGTGTAAAGAAATAAAAGTGAATAATGCAAAAGACTAATCAATTACCGGTATTAATGAAAAATAAAAATGTTATAACTGTAACTTTTATAACCCGAAAAATTATATAACTGATATATTTGGAAATCTCATGAAATTACGAGTCTAACGGTAATATTGGTATATTTTCGATATCTTGAGCCCCGGAACACGCTTTTCGAAGTTTGTATCCGAATGGGTTCGAAATAGATCAAAATTTTACCAATCTGATATGTTTAAACAAACTTATATTACTATAAGCTATTCTACATATTTAAACTACATCTCGGCCTCTAGGGTTAGGAGCGCTAGATTGCCGGACTTAAACTATTGTCGGACTTAAACTATTGTATACCACTTAGGGTTTCCGGGTGATTTTCCAGTTTAGATCTTTGCTAAATTTGGAAACTGATATTTTATGTTTATACAACATATTCAATTTGAGAAATTTATTTTAAATTTTATTTTTTGTAAGTATTTAATATCTCTTAATGTTTTCGGAATTCTTGAATTGAGTTATATTTTCGAAAGTCAATCGTTATTTACTTTTTAATAATTTGTTTTTAGGTTTTATATTACCCGATTTTATAAGTCGGAGTCAATTATGAAATTCTTCGTGTGTACTGGTTTTGGAATTGAAGTATGTTAAGTTCTTATTTTGTTTTTAAGGATTTTCATTTTCTCAAGATTCAGAAATTTCTGGATTCGCTCGTGTTTTTGGACTAGTTGAAATTCGGTTTTAATTTGGAGTGATTTTTAGGATTTATTCTCGAAGTTCATCTTGAAATTATTTACTAAAATTTTCCAGGGCTTACAACTTAAAATAAGAACTTAATTTAGGAATTTATTTTAGATAAAAAGATATTTAATTTGAGTTCGGGTTTAAGAACTGATATTTTTATTCAAGCAAATGAACTCAAATTTTGTGGGATTTAGGAATTAGAGTTTTGGCTAAGAATTAAGGGTTTAGGAATCCTCTAAACATTTTAATGACTTGTCTGAAGAATTTAGATTTCAAATCTCAAATTCAACTTAATTAATTATAAATCTAGTTATGTCAACTTGTCTAGTTATATCGTATAATTCATTTAACTTATCCAAATCTATCTAAACTCAATTTCTAACATATATATATAGAGATTTGGGTCATTTCAGATAATGATAGGAATTAAGTTGGTCAAAGTCATAGAAAAGGGAAGTGGAAGATTCAAAGTTGCAATTGTTCAAGATAGAAGGTTTACGCAAGCAATTAGAAACCTTATGCTGCCGACCTTGAAGCGGTGTCGAAGAAAGACAGAATTGAATTTTCTAAGGCTAGCTCGAACACCACCGGGTACTCGTTCAACACCGCCAGGGTACTTATATACTGCCTGCATACTTGATCGACGTAAGTTGTGCGCAAAGTCTGATATGTGACTTTTCAAATTTTTTTTTTTAACTAAGCAATAAATACAAGGAAAACCAAAAAAAATATCAATGAAATTCAAAAAGACTCCTAATATTATGAAGGCTGGTGGCTGACTTTTCATTAAGGTTAATATATAGTCCTTTTATTTACTTTTGTTTTAGATATTTTTTAATGTTATTCTTTGAGAACACTATAAGTGTTGAAAAACCCTTTTGTTGGTTTTAAATTATTGAAATCTTGTTTTCTCTTTGATTATTGTTCTTATCAATTCTTGTTGTTAGGAATTGTGGTGAACGTTGTTAATTGAATCATGTGATTTAGTTGGCCTAGTGGGTAATTTTATAGGTCGTGAATTTTATCGATCTATGATTTTAATCACGAACTAGTTTAAGTTTTATTGTTCGTGGATCCTATCAAACAATATTCTTATCCATATCTTTAAATTTTTGTTCTTTGATAACTTAAGAAAACACTAAAAATCAAGATTGAATCTTTAACCCTTAAAGATCGTGTCACTTTCTAAATGCATAAAATAATAATTTATAAAGAAATTATTAAAGCCCGACGAAAATATAAATTAACAATTTATCAGAAACATAAAAAATTTCATATAAAGTTCATAATAAAGTTTTTCCAAACTATTTCTATTATTTTGTAACTCCTTTATCTTCCAAAATATTAATTTTGAAAAACTTTTTTTCTTATATACCCATCAGTTCTAATTTTCAAGATTTTCTATAACTTTATAGTTTTTTGTGTTATAAAAATTATTATTTCATTTTATATTTATTCATTATGACTTTTGAAATTATATATATATATATACATTTTATCCATATTTATTTTTAGTTTTTATTGATAAGTTGTATATAAAATTTGGAAAAAAAGTGTTAAAAATATAAAAATATATTTGTAAATTAATAAATATTCATTTATCCATAAATTATTTCTTTATAGATAAACAAATAATCTCTATAATATAATATATTTTTTATTGCTCGGAATGGTATTTTTTTTTATAAAGGTTTACCTGTATTAATTAAGAAGGTAGTGTAAATTTATGGGAATGGAAGAAATTAGGAGAAAGTTTACTTATATTTAAAACTATAAAGTTTTTCTTTAAAATTGGAGAGAATGTGGCAGGAAAAAGAAAATGTTTCTATAATTAATTAGCATTTAAGTATACTATTCAAAAAGAAATGCAATATTGTTCATTAACAAGTCCTAAATGCCTATATGCAAATATTTTGAATCTTTGAAAGGAGGAAAATTGTAAGGTCCTAATTCCTAAATACCTATATGCTCTTCCTTTAAAGAGAAGAAGACGAATACTAAAAGGTCCTCATGCATTAGTTATTGAAATTTTATATTTTTGTCTTCTAAAAAATTTTACGATCGCTTCAATTTTGATGGCCAACACAAGAGATTATAGCTACTTTTCATCATATTTTGCGATTAAGATCATTAGGATAATATCATACTTATAATTGGATAAGATTGATGACTTACCTGTAGCATTTTAACATTGATAAAATCCAAAATTCAATTATATAAAGTTTTGAGTAGTTTTTAGATTAATTTTGATTGGAAATTTTGAACAACTGTTCCATCAATGCGATGTTACCCATTTGAAAAAGAGAAAATGTCACCCTGATGCCTTAACAGTCACGGAGATACTCCTTGTTTGATCAGCGTCACATTTGCGCAACAAGTTTCTTAGAAGGTGTTCGAAACTCGAAACTGGATAAAATAAACATTTGCTGTTAGTAAATCTGTATCAGTTTTTACCAGTCGGGTAATATCTGATTTAGTCAGACTATTTATCATATATAATTATAGATAAAAAAAAAATTTATTCTTAACCAATTTATAAGGATTAGATACAGATAAAATATAAATATAGATAAGTAAAATATAATTTAAATACAAATAAAAAAATAAACTATCCAAATATACACTCCATTCATAAAACAAACGTGTCTCTTTATATATATTAAATTCTTATAAAAATATACATCTTTTTATTTTTTCCGCCAGAAAGAAAATAAAAAACTCAAGAGACGAAGTTAGGAACAGCAAATATATTTCCCTTGAAATGTAGAAGATATTTAGCCATCACTTCAACAAAAGGACAGATTTTACACTCGCAGCACCAATAGATGATAAACCATAAATCCACGGAGCCAAGCCAGAGGTATTGTCATTGTATAAAGCGCGCTAGATTATTAATAAAAAGTTAGTATTTGTTTATTTTTTGTTCATATATATTTTAAGGTAAATGTCACATTTAATATCTAAATTTTATCAAATTATAAAATTAAATCCTTAAAATTTTTATTTTTATCATTACAATGAGAGAAGAGGATTCAAACCTAATATCTTCCACTTAGAAATCAAAAGTGATATTAGTAGATCATTTTTACTACCTATAAACTTTTAGAATTTATTTATAGCACTAAATGAGATAGTTAATTATAAAGGTGCAAATGAAACAAGCCGATTCACAAACTACTAAATCTTGATTCGAGAATAATCAAATCGAGCTCGAGCTTTGTACGTTTAACTCAATTAGTTTACAAGCCTAATCGAGTTCGAGTCAAGTATAAATATTAATGAAATTCAAATCGAGTCTTGATATTAATATAATTTAAATTAGAATTAAAAATATTTTTTTAATAAATTGAACATAAATGAGCTCAACCGAGTTGGTTTCAAACTTAAGTAGTGTTACTTGAGCTAAACTCGAGCTTAAAATCTTAAGCTTCGTCAAATTTGAGCCAAGCTTGAGCTTTAAAATTTCAAGTTGAGCTCAAACTTAAGCTCGAGCTCAGCATTATAATGTCTCAACTTGATTGCAACTCTAGTTATTGGAAAAATGAATGAAGTTGAGATAGTCAATGATAAAATTTGGCAAAGTTTAGATAATTAATAACAAATTTCGTAAAATTTAGGTAGCAAATTGACAACCTTTTTGTACTGAAAAATATTGTATGTGTTCATCTTATTCTTTGACATAAGAAAGGAATGTCTTTTGGTAGGTATCCACTCTGCACTTGGCTACCCATCGTTTAAACTTCAAGTAGTTATTAGTAAATGAAAAAAGGAAAATAAACTTTAGATAGTTAATTGTATAAATTGGCAAAATTAGGTACCAAATATAACAATTACTGTATATTTTATAATAAAGTCCAATAGATTATTAAAGAATGTCTAGAATAATAATGATGATGTGTATTAGAAGTAAGAATTCTATGACATCATATTATCTAACATTGTCCTTAGTTGGATAAATATCTAAAAGGGACATAGATATTTAAGCTAATACGTTATATAAGTATGTCATCCTCACTAGACCAAGAAAAGACATCCAAAGTTATACAACTGGGTGCTCAAAATTAAGTAGATACCGATAGGTCAATAGAACTCATCAGTCTCTTAGATTTGAAATATGATTTATAGGTCTCTTGATTAGGTAAGAGTAATTCATGGTTGATGACCACGTCGAGTTTTATCGCTTTAATGTATCTTGAGAACTAAGTGTAATGATTAAACATTGATCACATTACATACAATGGTTGAATTGGATTATTTATTGTGGAGAGATTCAATTACGTACTAATCCATAATAGTTTCTCATGGTTTACAAGCGAAAAAAACCAAGAGATAAAGCATGAAAGTCACGTGACGAATGGGGACAGAGCGCCAAATATCTAACCAAGCGGTGGTCACAGCGACTCCACTCCACCACATCCACTTGCCAAGCGTCGAGACTTAGAAAAGGATTTAATAAAATCCACATTCTTCTTCTGGTTCGGGCTTCCTAACCCTGTTGCTAATTCCTATTAGCTAAAAAGATAAAAACAAGAGCTCCCTAATCGCCAAAGGCAAAAGCAAAAGCAAAGGCATCATCCACAATTTAATTTTTTTTTTCAAATTGAAAGTACCTCCTTTTTGTTATAAATATATAAAAATAAAATAAAATAAAAATACCTCCTTTCCTAACGTATAAACCAGCTTTATTCGTTTTTCTGTAATATATTCCTTCCCAGTTTTATTAGAAATTCATAAAGTTCCTTATATATATATAAAAAAAAAAAAATCCATAAAATCTTCTATCATTTAAATTAGACCATATTAAGCGCTCAAATTACTTGCTGGAATTCAAATAGATCTTATCATTTAAGGGAATCATTTAAATTTTTTACATCTATATGATTACACTAGTCAAGTTCCCGATCTAATATTTTTATGATATTTAATGATATAAATATGGGGGGGAAAAACTTACATTGCTCAACCAAATACAAAGATTTAACTAAACTTTTGCATATAAAACCAAGACTCTTAAATGACACTTTTATAATCTAAGAACTTGATAAACTCTTAATGATGCGTAAATAAAATGTTGTATACTATTTAAATATTCATATTTTTCACCATTAATTATACAATTTATGAAAAAAATAAATATAAAAGACCACAAAAAAATTATATTGTTTCGTTCTTCCATAACCATCCCTAAACATTTATATCTTATTTGGGTAATCATTTTATAAAAGAAAGATACAGAAATAAATTTAAAAGAAAAAGATACTGCTTTTCATGTTTTATATGATAACAAAATAAAAGGTAATAAAGAAAAGTTCTTTCTTGTGTTTCTCGTTTAAATGCATGAAAGACCGGGAGAGAGAAGTGAGAAAAAATGATAGAAATTGAATAAAAACCAAAACATACAGAACATCTTTCAACTTTAAAATATCCTCCACTCAATCGTACAGGCTACAACTTTAATTCAGGAGAGAGACACCATTCCCACTGCTCCCTTCAATTAACAAAACACAATTTCCACTGCCATCCGTGATTTGCATTTACTTCATATAATATCAGATTTTGCTACCACCAATCATTGTTTTTTTTTTTTGTTTTTTTAATTCAATGAAGCTCTAGTAAAACAACATATTTAAATTGGACAGTGCATCTTTCGGCCACAAAAAAAAAAAAATATATATATATATATATATTGGACAGTGCATCTAATTAATAATTATACCATAAATACCATTACCACAACGTTATTGACCCAAGCCACTGATTCTAATATGATGATGTGTAAAATTATCTATGGTCCTAAATATCACCGTTATAGAAAAAGTGCAAGAACAAAATACTCTCTGTTTCGTCATCTTTATATCCTCTTACCTTCATATTTTTACCTTTGTATTTCTATATTTTTTTAAACAATCCGTTTGTCCCATAAAAAATTAAATATTTTTTCCATATAAATCGACCAAGTAAACACAATACCGATATACAAATATAAAATAGAATTGATAAAGATACAATCAACCTAAGGGATCACACCAATCTACTAGCTATTTGGAAGGACAACAAGGTCTAAAAGACTAGCCCAGTCCAACACACTCCAATACTGGGCTGGGCTTTCCCAATCATTCAAACTTACTGTTTAATTAATTAATGAATAAAATATATAATCTAAATAAAACCAGGCCCCACCAGTACGCGCATATCTCAACTGCCATTCAATTCTAGAATATGACGTATCTACAGGCCAAGCAAATCCAGAAAAATCTAAAAATATGAATATATATAATCCATATAATTTCACCAAATGGCATCACAAAATAAAAATAAAGTTAGCAGACATAATAATGTGGCATTAAATTCTTAATCTTTCCTCTAAAGGGGAAAATACATATAATCAAAGTCAACACGAAGGTAACACCACAAGATAAACAGCACAAACATCACAAAACAGATCAACCAGAATAACAAAACAGAAACAGATTTCACAACAGCACGATGTATGACGATCATCACCATCATGACGACCTCTTATATTCTCATTTATTTCTTAAAAAGGTTAAAAAGGAAGCAGAAGTTCAGCTGGACACAACAACATGGCCTCCGTAACTATCATAACCATGATTCATGACCCATATTCATCCATCATCATCATAACATTAAAAAGGACGGGAAAAAAAAAAAGAAAAAGCGGAATTAAAAATCCCTTATAAACCTGAAAAACACACACACACAATCTTAAAACCTTAAGACACAACCGATCCACCACACCTCCGGTCATGAAAGCACTAACCCTAATCCTAGATCTAAAGCTGACCACAATCAGCTATCACAACTGGCCTTGAGGTCCTGCCGGAGCTAGATCCAACCTTCTCAATCGCCTTCACAACATCCATTCCGTCCACAATCTGTCCAAACACAACGTGCTTTCCATCAAGCCACTCGGTCTTAGCCGTACAGATGAAGAACTGCGATCCATTGGTTCCAGGTCCAGCATTTGCCATGGAGAGGATACCAGGACCAGTGTGCTTCTTAATGAAGTTCTCATCAGCGAACTTAGCACCATAGATTGATTCGCCACCGGTACCATTTCCGGCAGTAAAATCACCACCTTGACACATGAATCCAGGGATCACACGGTGAAAGGTCGACCCTTTGTAGTGGAGTGGCTTGCCAGAGCGTCCAGTGCCTTTCTCACCCGTGCAGAGAGCCCGGAAGTTTTCAGCAGTACGAGGAGTTGTATCAGCAAACAGCTCCATGACGATCCGGCCAGCATGTTGACCGCCGATCGTCATGTCGAAGAAAACCCTAGGGTTGGCCATGTTTGTTTACCGAGAAAAATGTATAAGTCTTTGTTTATGAAAAAGATGGGAGCTTGGTGAGAATTACAAGTGGGTTTAAATAGGACTTGAATGGGTTAATATCTACTGAGATTTAGTATTAGCCGCTGGATTATACGACGTGGAGAGATCTTAACGGTAAACATTTTAATCAGGGTTCAGTTAGACTCAACTAAGGTTCAGTCGTGGGATCCGAGGCAAAAGGGTTTGGTATATGCTTTTGTCTCGATCCGGATTTTTTTTTTTGGCCATATTTGATCCGGACTTTTATGGCATTTATTTGTCATATCAATTTAAATAATAAATACTTATTAAAAAGAAAATAATAATAATAATAATATAATGATTTTATTTTTTTTCATTCGGTTTATGCCATTTTATGGGGAAAGGAAAAAAATATTATTGTTTTAAAAAAAATTATAAATTTAACATTGGGATCAAAATAATCTTGATTTTAGGTAACTTGACCTCCTCTCTTGAAGAGACGAGGTTGTTGGTACCTGACCTCGTCTATTTGAGAGACGAGGCCACCTTTATAGTTTATACCAAGTCTAATATGATCTTGTCTCTTCAACAGACAAAGTTGTGCCGTGTTCTACCTTGTTTCTTGAAGAGACGAAGTTATTAGTAACCGACCTCATCTCTTCAAGAGACAAGGTCTGCAAGCTTAAAACCCTTGACAGACCTCCTTCTTCCCCATTACTTCTTCCTTAGCCATTTGCACTTAAAAAACCTAACCCCAATTCCCAATTTTGAGTTGATTAAGCGCACTTAGCTCCATCTATTAGTGATTTTGGATCTCTCGATGTTAAGGAAGAAGCAATTTGGTGAAGAAGAGTGGCGTCAGCGTGAGAAAGGAGGAGAACAACGAACAACGAGGATTTGTGGTATGAGTCCGTAATTTTCGAAATTTTTGTTGAATTATTGATAGTACATTGTTGAATATTCGTTGTATGTGTTGTGAGAATATTGGTTGTTGTAAGATTCTAAGATTTTGCAAATTTTTTTTGAATTATCTATGTTACATTTTCGAATATTGGTTGTGTGAATTGTGCGCATATTGGTTATTGTACGCAAAGCTCAATTTTTTTGTATGTCTATGTGTTCATATATTAATTATGGGAATTTAATATGATAGACAGGTTTGTTGAAAAATAAAAAAAAAATTTACGTAATAGAAACCAACATTTAAAATTATAATTTATTAGAAATTAGTAATTTATAACAAAAATCAACATTTAAAATTATAATTTATTAGAAATTAGTAATTTTAATTTTATATAAATTATTGATAGAAATCAACATTTAAAATTTTACGTGAAAGGATAAATTAACTTTATATAAAGTCATATAGATAAAGTAGATTAGAAATTAGTAATATTAATTTTAAGTTTAAAAATAAAGCCATATCATTCACTTCTTTTGCTGATTTTGTTCATACACCATGTCAATATACTATTAGAAGACATGATTATATATAGTAGTATTAGGAGTTATATCAAATATTAGGGGAGTTTAATTCATAAGTGTGATGTTGCAAATTTCATGCACTCAAGTTGATTTGATGAGATGGCAGGGTCGGTGAGGAAATAAATAAGGTGAAGTTTGTATTGTACGCTCATGGCAACATTGTGCAAAGGGAGGATGGTTTTGGTTATGATAAGCGGCTGGTAGCTATGGTCAGTGTTAGTAGGAACTCTACGTATGAGCAAATGCTAGACATCATTTACAATATACTGAAGTAAATAGGTGTACACATCGGGTGGATCTATATCATAGAGTAGCTATTGGAGATAGGACACTATATTATGATATTATTCTAGTGACCGATGATGATGCTGCACATGAGATATTAGTGTACACAAAAAGGTCAGTGGCACCTACAAGGGAAATTGGCAATGATAGAAATATTGGGAGCGATGGGTTGGTAAACGCAAACTTACTCCAGTTTAGACAATAGGCAGCGCACAGGTAGAAATGTGTGGACCTACCTCTATAAGTGGTCATGATACAGATGCCATGCAAGATTCCTCGATAAGTGAATCAAGTGACGATTATGATGATGATGGAAATCATAATATCAAAACTTTTTTCCGATAGTATGCTTTTCCCGAGGTACAACCAAGGAGAAATGATTGGCACCGCTTCATTGCTCCTATTGACGTTGATACAATAAGGAGCTCAGTGCCAATACCCTTTTTCAATACTGAAGTTGGTAGTAGTTATGCTGCATATGATGATGAGCAAGAAATGAGTGTTGGGAATTGGAGCTTAAGCGATGAATTCAAGATTGGGATGCAATTTGAAACAAAAGATCATCTCATACAGGCAGTTAAAATGTGGCACATGATGAACCATTATAATTTCAAGGTGGTGGACTCGGACCCAAAATCATAGGTAGCTAAATGTACTAATACTCATAACAGAGGTTGTAAGTGGAGACTTAGAGGCAGTTATAAGAAACATGGCGGGTGGTTTCATATCACTAAGTATGAAGGACCCCACACCTTCTTGGATGAAATCACTGGACATGATCACTCTCAATTGGATTCCACTAGCATGTCCAAGAGAATCATATTGAAGATCCATAATTCTGCAGATGTGAGGGCTAAGGACCTCCAATTGAATATCTTAAAACAATTCAAGTATCATGTTCATATAAAAAGAATTAGTGAGGCGAAGAGAAAAGCTATTGAGCAGGTGTATGGAAGTTGGGAAGATTCATATGTAGAGCTCCCTCATTTACTTAATGAAATAACAGAGACAAATCTATGAACTAAGCTTGAGTGGTGAACCATTGATTCAAATACCGCAGGACACATGTTCCTAGACAAGCTTTTTTAGGCATTTGGTCCTTGCATTGAAGCTTTCAAGTACTGTAGGTTTGTTTTGTAAACGTGATTGAATTTATTTATGTACGATTGGTATCTACTAACTAACTTATATTCGTTAATTCATTACAGACCTGTGATTACAGTTGATGGCACATTTTTATATGGCAAATACAAGCACAAACTGCTTATTGCAGTAGCAGTAGATGGGGCAAATCATCTAGTCTCATTGGCATGTGCTCTTGTTAATGAGGAGAAAGTGGACACATGGAGTTGGTTCCTTACTAAAGTATTGGAACACATTATCAAAGACCAATCCAACATTTGCTTGATATCAGACTGGCATGCCGATATTAAGAGTGCGGTAGAAGGTGAGAATGATGTGTGGCCTAGAGGTTGGCCTTGGCGCTGGTGTATCGACATGTTGCCAGCAATTTCAATTCAAAGGCCAAAAGTAAGGAATGTAAGGAAATAGTAAGAAGAGCAGCCTACCAAACCCAGAATAGAAAGTTCCATGGATACTTTAATGCAGCACTTCAAAGTAGTCATTGGACATCACGATATTTTCGCGAGTTGCCTCCATGTATGTGGACTTTATCGTATGATGAAGGCGTAAGATTTAGAATTGGTACAACGAACATGGCCAAAAGTTACAATTCAGTTATAAAGAATGCTCGATGCTCACCCATGACAGCATTGGTGAAGAAAACTTTTTACAATTGTAACTCTATATTTAATAAGCAAAGGAGAGAAGCGAACAAGGCAATGACTACGGGTAAGTTGCTCATAGAATATGTTGCAACGAAGTTTGAGAGATGGAGCAACATCTCAAGTTCCTATAGAGTTACCTGTTTCTACTATCAGGAATAGAGCTGGGCAAGTGGGTTAAATGGGCCAACCCGGTCAGGCCCATGCGGGCTGGTGGGTTAAACGGGCCAACAAATTTTAACCCACTTTAATAAATAGGCCAAAATTTATAACCTTAACCCAACCCACACGGGCTGGTGGGTTAAACGGGCCAGCCCATTAACTTGACTCATTTGAAATTTAACAAAAGAACAATATTATATCTCCATGTAATTGTTGTAGATGGATGGTTTCCGTCCCCCATAGCCCTGAGCTGTTCTCATCAATTAGTTAATTAAGGCTAAAGAGTTTCATCAGTCTACTGCAAGGGCATTGCTTTCACACACAATGGGAAAAAAGAAGAAGGAAAAGTATAGTGTGTTGTAATATGAAATGATAATTTTAATGGCCGTTGATTGTAGACCAAATTGCATTTCGGTAGTAGCAAGTAATAAAATTTGACCACAGGATCTAATCAACTTGATAAACAAATAAATCATGATTTTGCATAGAAAAGTATTGCACGTGAAGATCGTAGCTTTTTAGGTTAGTGAAAAAATTCCCTACTTTTCAATTGAAGCAGCATAGAGTTTAACGCTAGAAAAAGTGGGCCAACTCGACCCGTTGCAGGTTAACCCGTGGGTTAAACGAGCTGGGTTTTTTTAGCTTGCTTTTTAACGGATTGAAAAAAATCAACCCTAACCCGTTTTAAAAGTGGGTTAAACAGGCCAACCCACGGGTTATGGCCCATTTGTCCAGCTTTAATCAGGAATGGATATTCGAAGTTATAACTGCTCCGCACTTACCATGTATGGACAGAAGGGGGACCACATACAAAAGTGGAGTTAAGAGCATGCATATGTACCTGTAACAAGTGGCAGACATACAGAATTCCATGCTCACATGCAATGGCAGTAATGGGTACACTGCACATGGAATGTTTTGTGCACATAGGACAGTGGTACAAGTGGGATAACCAGCTTAGGGTGTCTGGCCGTTCCTTCATACCTATAGCCGATAAAGCCAATTCGACTCGTTTAGATATAGCGAAATGGCACCCTATACCAGGACTTATTAGGAGAAGGGGTAGTCTTAGGGAAAAACGCTTCCAAAATTAGATGGATATTTAAGAGGGGTCACGAGGTTACTCATGTCATTCATGCGGGCGGTCAGGGCATAACATTCGAAGTTGTTTAAATAAGGGGTTATCTGGTGGAACAGTAATGGCCCAATCCAATCGTAGTGGTAATTCTTTGTTCTCATATGTTTTGTTCTACTGTACTAATGTGACATGTTTTTTATCTTATGATTGCTCTGCTTGTTTTAATCTACGTATGCCTCTACTAACAATATCCTTTTGTTTCTCCATTATAGATGGATATCGGATCGATAGATAGCTCGTTACTTACGGATCATCATGTTCATAAGTCGATACTAGCCTAGGAGGGTCAAGTAAGTTTATTTTTGCAATCTATTCCTTATAATAAGTAATTTATGTTTCTTATAGATTTGTGGCCTTTACTATAGGAGCATGTGGTTTTGCATTGTCGCTGTAGAGAGGTGAAGTTGAGGCGATAACATGGCGGACCTGCACAGGTAGACGATCGCTTAGTGTCATTCCTGTTTCAGGCGGGTTTCATTGGGGCGGCCCATATGCCATTCTTCAGCTGGATTGGCACCTCATCACCGCTTTTAGTGGAGAGATGGTGGCCGAAGACCCATACCTTCCATATGACTGTGGGAGAGTGGTCAGTTACGTTGGAGGATGTTGCTGTCCTCACTGGCCTACTTGTAGATGGCGACGCTGTTACGGGCACGGCCCTTGATGAATTGGCCTGGATTATGTGAAGAGCTATTAGGACTCTGACCCGTACCTGAGATGGATATGGATGGTAGTCATCTAAAGATGTTGTGGTTAGACATCTACTTCAGAGTACTACCAGATTTTACAGATGATGTCATGATCAGATGCTATGCTAGGGAGTATATCTTGTTATTGCTGGTGGATTCATATTTGCTAATAAGTCATCAAATTACGTCTACCTGATGTATCTGCAATTGCTTCAAGACTTGGAGAGGGTGGGGCAGTAGGCGTGGGGAGAAGCTTATTTGGCATGGTTGTATAGGTAGCCATGCTTGGCTTCCTACGTGAATACCGGGGATATTGTAGGACCCTTAGTTGTCCTGCAGATATGGGCATGGGAGCACTTCTCTTACATTGCTCCGATTCGTCGACAGGTTACAATAGTTACAACGGGGCGCCCACTCATCAGCCATTGGGGTGCGACTTTTGATGTAACCAGCGTATCCACCCACTTGCTGATTGAGTATCGAGCATCTTTAGATTGACAAACCGAGCACCAGGTATGATTTTCTTTGCCTTTTTTACTTCGAATTGATTAGTAATGTGTTGTTCCCTTCAAATTGCAACGTTTTTGATAGTTTGTTAATTGTTAATGTACTTTTTCCCCTTCAACAGGTTGTGTGGGACCCTTACAGTCCCATCATAGACTCTCTTCCTCCATACTGCTAGGCGGGCAGCGACATTTGGCTTACATGGGTCCTACTGGTATGCTTCCATCTAGTTGAGCACTACTATCTAGACAGAGTGCTCAGCCAATTAGGTGACTTCCAAGGGATCCCACACCCACCTGATGACATGAGAGCCCTGCATGAGATTGACATGTAGGGGCATTTCGAGTGGAAATGGCAGGCGGAGTATGCTAGGTGGATAGCTGAGTGGGATGGTCGACGTGATTGTATTGTTGAGATGCCAGATATGCCTACCGGTACATCTGATGATTACTTTCAGTGGTACTACGTGATCACTTAATGCTGGATCAGTCGCTAAGGAGCTATCATACGCTATATGGTAAGGTCACTGACTCAATAAGCTGTGTAAGGAAAAGTACTATGTTTTCATTACTCATTGATATACATTTTTTCTATTGCTTGCAGGCAGATTTCATTTATAGAGTCCCACACATGCTTCCAAAGATTACTCCTTCCACTACACGAGATGTCTATCATGTACTTAATGAGTTCATGAAACTCAATTTAAATGATCCACCACCACCAGCACCAGCAACAGCAGCATCAGCACCTGATGACCACAACCTCAGGCAATTCAGAGACGACGTCTACATAGAGAGGCGTGGGTGGGGACGATGTCAAGCCCCAAGGGTATCCTAGTAGTAGTAAATAAGACATACTTGAATACTATTACCAATTTACCTTCTGCAAATGACTTATTTTCAATGAACAGGATCTTTTAGTTGCTTTTGATAAGAAGGACAAGTATGTATAAGATATAAATTAATAAATAACTATCATCCATAGTTTGAGAAAAATAATAACATTACAGGCCATAACTTTTCTATAAAATCCTCGCAATACATAGCTAAAGTTTCTAATGCTAAATACTTATAACTAGAAAATTTAAAATATAATTCTTAACCCCAGCTACTCCTTAAGCTTCCAGCTTCTAAATTCTTACTAAGACCATGCTCTTATAAGTAATGAGCTAAGGTTGCAATGTAAACCTAAAAGGACTATCGAAGTGTGAGCTAAACCACGGCTCAGCGAATAACCAAGTCTTACCACATATCAAACAAGTTTATTAACAATCATATGAAATGCATCAATCCAGCAAATGTACAAATACAAGCCTGGATAACCTAAAATTCAAAGCAGGATGAAGATTTACGGCCTCTTATTTGGGTTGAAGCATCACAATCTATGGCCTACCTACCCAGGAGAGACTAAGCTTTAAGGAAAACAACAATACTCACTTTAATTGTCTCTTTGAATTTATTATGTCTTAAACACTCATTTCCTGTTTTAGCTTTAGAAACCCCACTAAGTGTTAGTCATTTCCAAGCAATACCATAAGCGGCGTCCTTGATTTACCATTTATTTCCTATGGTATCAACAGAACAAAGGTAATCTTGCAATTAACTAATAGTGTCTTTGCTTGGATAAACCAATCATTACTAGAGATCCGAAATACTAACACGTAGTAGGCTACCACTTACTCAAATGCTACTTTATGCAAGACATGCAATGCATGTTTAATTTTCTTTATGATATCAGTAGTTTTATTCAAGTTGAAGGCGATCAATCAATGCATAGGCAATCAACCATGTTACACAACCAATATAGTCATACAGAATTCTGTTGTTATTATTATTAGAGTGACTTAGCAATCAATATTTCATACAACAAACAGTTTCCATAAACCCATACAGTATACTCAGGTTATTATCTTTTATTTAAGGTTTGCTAAGTTACAAGCATATACAATGTAATAAGACTGAGTTACTCACGTGCTCATGTTGACTGGTCGTAATAGTCGTCAGGAAAATCCTCACAAGTACCCAGGTCACCTATTGAGATGATTAATATATTCATCAGTGTCACATAAACTATATGATTAAACTCCTATGAGTGTCTAAGTGTTCTATATTGATGTTGGGTTTTCGTTCTATTACTATATTGATCCTTTAGTAGTCCTATAATAATCAAGTATTATTTCATATTTATTTTCATTTTGCTTATCTTGATCTGGTTTGATACTTATATGTATTTATCAGGAATTCAAAAAATTGATATTCAGTTAGTTTATTATTTTTTTATAGTTATTATTATTGTTATTTTTGTATTGTTCCTTATCTGACTTAGTATAGCGACTTGTATTTATTTATTATTATTTAAAATTATCGGTTTTATTTTGATTTACTTGATATAATTTTCTTGTAATGTAAAGGTATCACTTTATTAAAAAAAAATTTAGATTATTTAAATTTCCGTTGTTATATGTATGTCTATATGTATGCATTTAAATAAATACTTGGTAATTACCATAATTCTAACTTTTTCTTGTAAAATATACTAAGTTCACCTATAACAATAATAAAATTAGTAAACTTAAGATTTGATAAATTTCAAAAATATTAGTAGTATTATCTTTGTGTCATTGTACTACTACTACTACTACTACTACTAATAATAATAATAATAACAATAGTAATAATTATATAATTTCGTTTTAATAATAATAAATAATAAATACTTTAATAACAATAATACTCACAATATTGGTAATACTCATAATATTTATAATATAAATACTATTAATGGTACTTCAAAAATCATCTATATTAAAGTTAATACTAGTAGCAATATTAATACTTTTTAATACTAACAAAGTAATCTTAAGCTTAACTTTTGGTTTTAATATTAATATTAGATATAGCATTATCTTAAAATAATAATTATAATAATATTATTAATCTAAATACTTTTAATGGTAATAATAATATTAATAACTATAATTTTAAAACTTTATGGACTTCAATTAAATTAGTGATAGTGGTTATATATTAATAGTAATATTTTCATGATATTACTAATATCAATAATACATAATGACTATCAATATTTCCAAATAATATCATAATATTAATATTACTTAAATACCATATATTTTATATTATTGAAAATTTTTAGTTTTAATTCAATATTCAAAATTTTCAATTACTATATTACTAACAATAATAGTATTCTTAATAATACATATAATAAATAAATAAAAATAATAATAACATTAATAATATTTGTAATATTAATTATTATATTATTTGGTTTAAATAAATAAGTTTTTTTAATTTTTTTTTAAATGATTGCTGCAAAGAGGTACACGGGTGGAACACGCCCGTGTTCCTCCTGTGCTCATTTGGGGATGATGTACTGTTCATCTTCCCCGATGAGCTCGGCCAATTTTGGCCGATTTCTGACTTTCCAAGCTCCTCCAATGGATTCCTATGAGTTTATACAAGGTTCTTCTACCAAAAAAAAAAAATATATCCAATTAAAACATCAAAACACTTACATGATCCATGGCTTTCAGATAAAAAAGAGTGCAACTAAGGTTCTTGAATTTTAGCTTGTTGAGCTTGTTTGATGTAATTCGAAGCTTGTTTTTGGTTTGGTAATGATCCTATGATCATCAAAAGTCAGTTTAAAGCATTGTTTTTAACAAAAAAACAAGCCAAAACAAATCAACTTACCTTATTAAATTTTGAGCTCAAACTTATGTGTTTTTAATGGAGTTTTTATTTTGATCCGAGCTAGGGTGTTTAGGGCGAGTTGGATTCAGTTTTTAAGTTGATTTGGTTGCTATTTGGGAGCTCATTTGATTTGGAAACTTTGGTAGATAATGAACTTTGTTTGCTTGTTCATTATTGTACTTAAATATATATAGAAGAAGAGGAAGGAGAGGCAGTTTTGGTGCAAGTTTTCCTCCGAGCATTGCTTCTTCCACTTGCAATTTTACTTCATTAAACGTGTGTGTGAGTTGGCTGCATATGATTGGCTTGTGTGTTGATTTTGTTGACTTTAAGTTGTAAAATTTGACAAACTTGGGATGAATTTCAACTAAGATAATTCCAATGCATTCTCTACCGTAAACAACATGCTATTTGTACAAATCATGCACCGTATATGTGTATTATATGTATAAATATTAATATAATAATCATTAGTTGATAATTATCTTAGTTTTAGGGTAGTTTATTTAGCTAATCGGGTACAAATTTATCAAATATTTGAGAGTTTGTATATTAAAAATTTATGAAGTGTACTAAAATTTTTCTATATTTTTATTAAGTTCACATTTAGGTTTAAAGTTTACGCAATTAATTATTTTTAGAATTTTATCTCCCGCAATTAAGGTTTTCTAAGCTTATTAAGTCAATTTTTGTTTTAGGTTCCAATAGCTTAAGAATATCCTAACTAAAACAACAGTGTGATCAAAATATTTATTTGGAGTCTAAATTATTAGTTATATATCTATTTATGTTTTTATTATGTATTTATAATCCTAATGGTTTATCATTAGGTCATCATTTCCTAACTATAAGCGTAATTAGTTATTTACTCATTGTCACATTTAATATCTTAGCCAATTTATCTAGATATCTTAGGTTTTCGATATCTACTATAAAATCTTATTAGTAATCTTCAATATTATCTAAGAACCTTTGTTTTAGGTTTAAAACTATATATAGGCTCATTATTACTTATAGTTGTAGTCTCAAGTCTTGGTTGAGTTCAATATTAACCATTTATTTTTTATATTTTTATTTTCTATCTATTTCTATTTGTATGACAAATCTTAGGGTTTGAAAATTTGAGTTACCTTTAATTATATCTTGAGTTATCAGTTCAAGATACGAAATCTTGTTTTTTGGTATCAATTAAGGTTAAAGAAGTTTTTATTTGGGCTTTTAGATCTTAATCTAGCCAAATTCAACTCATCGATCTATTTTTGGGTTTTTATTGAGTTCTAGGTTTACTGGTTAGTTCATACTTTCTATTTTAGAGTCGTGTATTAATGTGAAAATTTATGGGATTTACAGATGGGGTTAGAAGTGAGGCTGTACCCGAGGTATATAGATCATGGACGAACCTGAGCCGTCCCACGTACCTTCATTTGATCAGCCTGGCTCTTCCTAGTTCCTTCATTACGACGTTGGCCCATCGTCATCATCACATACACATTTGTTGGACACCCCTATGCCAGACTCATCATACACGGAGTTTCATACCTCCTTAACTCCACAGAAGAGGCGACCATCGCCATCAAATGTGTCACGGGACGGGAGTTTCACCCCTTAAAGACTTCCCGTGCGGCGCTCGACCATCCCTCATATCATCGTTTATTGCTAAACAGGATAGCGAGCCAGCCTTATCTTCCCTGACTTCCCAGGTTTGTTCCGAGCCCCACATTCTCCTAAGGAGTGCCCTCTAGGCTTTGCCACGATCCTCCAAGTGTTTGGAAGGTTCAACTATATCAACTGGTTTCGGCCTGCCTTGGCCTCATCAAGAGAGCGGCATCAACTCCCAACCAGTTTGTTCACGAGAGGCTAGACCCGCCTTAAAAAATAACCCACACCACGAACAAACCGTCTGCTGATGCCACTCATAACTCAATATGCTCAAGTTAAACATCCCCATAAAGTCCTCAACTCTCGGACCATGACACTCTCCCCCACTTAAATTCATGACGTCCTCGTCATGAGGCAAATTTGATGCAGCCACTACCCACTCTCAAGCTCTCACCCCTTCTCCTCACCCATTGTCAACACACCCAAGATCATCTCACCAGGACTTCGGGCTTCCATAGGCGTCCTCTCGCCCTCACCCATTCATCCATCCTCCGAGATTGTCTCTTGTTGAGTTGCCCAATGATAGGGTTTGAGCATAAGATCTTGCTTCAACCCCAACTCACGAAACAGCAGCCCTCAAGCAACGATGTCCTCACTCTGGTGGCCGCTCCGCTTGAGCTTCATCCACATGAGCTGAATTGACAACAAGATTAGGGAAAATCTTTGTCTCCACGACTCGCGACATCGCTACCCTCTGGCAACAATGTCCTATCTCTGGTGGTCGCCTCCTAAGCTTTATCCACACGAGCCGCATCCACAACAAGAATTACCCACTCGTTAAGAACTCTAGGTAGCATTTAAGTGGTCTGATGGAGCTGGGAACTTTAGCTTTGATAACATTTGTCACGGGACGGGAGTTTCACCCCTCAAAAACTTCCCGTGCGGTGCTCGACCATCCCTTATATCATCGTTTATTGCTAAACTGGATAGCGAGCCAGCCTTATCTTCCCTAACTTCCAGGTTTGTTCCAAGCCCCACATTCTCCTAAGGAGCCCTCTTGGCTTTGCCACGATCCTCCATGTGTTTGGGAGGTTCAACTATATCAACTGGTTTCGGGCTGCCTTAGCATCATCAGGAGAGCGGCATCAACTCCCAACCAGTTTGTTCACGGGAGGCTAGACCCGCCTTCAGAAATAACCCATACCACGAACAAACCTTCTGCTGATGCCACTCATAACTCAATATGCTCAAGTTAAACATCCCCATAAAGTCCTCAACTCTCGGACCGTGACACTTTCCCCACTTAAATTCATGATGTCCTCGTCATGAGGCAAATTTGATGCAGTCACTACCCACTCTCAAGCTCTCACCCCTTCTCCTCACCCATTGTCAACACACCCAAGATCATCTCACCAGGACTTCGGGCTTCCATAGGCTTCCTCTCGCCCTCACCCATTCATCCATCCTCCGAGATCGCCTCTTGTTGAGTTGCCCAATGATAGGGTTTGAGCATAAGATCTTGCTTCAACCCCAACTCGCGACACAGCAGCCCTCAAGCAACGATGTCCTCACTCTGGTGGCCGCTCCACTTGAACTTCATCCACACGAGCTGAATTGATAACAAGATTAGGGAAAATCCTTGTCTCCACGACTGGCGACATCGCTACCCTCTGGCAACAATGTCCTATCTCTGGTGGTCGCTCCTCTTAAGCTTTATCCACGCGAGCCGCATCCACAACAAGAATTACCTACCCGTTAAGAACTTTGGGTAGCATTTAAGTGGTCAGATGGAGTTGCGAACTTTAGCTCTGATACCATTTGTCACGGGACGGGAGTTACACCCCAAAGACTTCCCGTGCGGCGCTCGACCATCCCTCATATCATCGTTTATTGCTAAACTGGATAGCGAGCCAGCCTTATCTTCCCTAACTTCCCAGGTTTGTTCCGAGCCCCACATTCTCCTAAGGAGTGCCCTCTAGGCTTTGCCACGATCCTCCAAGTGTTTGGGAGGTTCAACAATATCAACTGGTTTCGGCCTGCCTTAGCCGCATCAGGAGAGCGACATCAACTCCCAACCAGTTTGTTCACGGGAGGCTAGACTCGCCTTCAGAAATAACCCACACCACGAACAAACCTTCTGCTGATGCTACTTATAACTCAATATGCTCAAGTTAAACATCCCCATAAAGTCCTCAACTCTCGGACCGTGACACTCTCCCCCACTTAAATTCATGACGTCCTCGTCATGAGGCAAATTTGATGCAGCCACTACCCACTCTCAAGCTCTCACCCCCTCTTCTCACCCATTGTCAACACACCCAAGATCATCTCACCAGGACTTCGGGCTTCCATAGGCTTCCTCTCGCCCTCACCCTTCATCCATCCTCCGAGATCGCCTCTTGTTGAGTTGCCCAATGATAGGGTTTGAGCATAAGATCTTGCTTCAACCCCAACTCGTGACACAGCAGCCTCAAGCAACGATGTCCTCACTCTGGTGGCCGCTCCGCTTGAGCTTCATCCATACGAGCTGAATTGACAACAAGATTAGGGAAAATCCTTGTCTCCACGACTCGCGACATCGCTACCCTCTGGCAACAATGTCCTATCTCTGGTGGTTGCTCCTCTTAAGCTTTATCCACGCGAGCCGCATCCACAACAAGAATTACCCACTCGTTAAGAACTCTGGGTAGCATTTAAGTGGTCTGATGGAGTTGGGAACTTTAGTTCTGATACCATTTGTCACGGGACGGGAGTTTCACCCCTTAAAGACTTCCCGTGCGGCGCTCGAACATCCCTCATATCATCGTTTATTGCTAAACTGGATAGCGAGCCAGCCTTATCTTCCCTAACTTCCCAGGTTTGTTCCGGGCCCCACATTTTCCTAAGGAGCGCCCTCTTGGCTTTGCCACGATCCTCCATGTGTTTGGGAGATTCAACTATATATACTGGTTTCGGCCTGCCTTGGCCTTATTAGGAGAGTGGCATCAACTCCTAACCAGTTTGTTCACGGGAGGTTAGACCCGCCTTCAGAAATAACCTACACCACGAACAAACCTTCTGCTGATGCCACTCATAACTCAATATGCTCAAGTTAAACATCCCCATAAAGTCCTCAACTCTCGGACCGTGACACTCTCCCCCACTTAAATTCATGACGTCCTCGTCATGAGGCAAATTTGATGCAGCCACTACCCACTCTCAAGCTCTCACCCCCTCTTCTCACCCATTGTCAACACACCCAAGATCATCTCACCAGGACTTCGGGCTTCCATAGGCTTCCTCTCGCCCTCACCCATTCATCCATCCTCCGAGATCGCCTCTTGTTGAGTTGCCCAATGATAGGGTTTGAGCATAAGATCTTGCTTCAACCCCAACTCGTGACACAGCAGCCCTCAAGCAACGATGTCCTCACTCTGGTGGCCGCTCCGCTTGAGCTTCATCCATACGAGCTGAATTGACAACAAGATTAGGGAAAATCCTTGTCTCCACGACTCGCGACATCGCTACCCTCTGGCAACAATGTCCTATCTCTGGTGGTTGCTCCTCTTAAGCTTTATCCACGCGAGCCGCATCCACAACAAGAATTACCCACTCGTTAAGAACTCTGGGTAGCATTTAAGTGGTCTGATGGAGTTGGGAACTTTAGCTCTGATACCATTTGTCACGGGACGGGAGTTTCACCCCTTAAAGACTTCCCGTGCGGCGCTCGAACATCCCTCATATCATCGTTTATTGCTAAACTGGATAGCGAACCAGCCTTATCTTCCCTAACTTCCCAGGTTTGTTCCGGGCCCCACATTTTCCTAAGGAGCGCCCTCTTGGCTTTGCCACGATCCTCCATGTGTTTGGGAGATTCAACTATATATACTGGTTTCGGCCTGCCTTGGCCTTATTAGGAGAGTGGCATCAACTCCTAACCAGTTTGTTCACGGGAGGCTAGACCCGCCTTCAGAAATAACCTACACCACGAACAAACCTTCTGCTGATGCCACTCATAACTCAATATGCTCAAGTTAAACATCCCCATAAAAGTCCTCAACTCTCGGACCGTGACACTCTCCCCCACTTAAATTCATGACGTCCTCGTCATGAGACAAATTTGATGCAGCCACTACCCACTCTCAAGCTCTCACCCCTTCTCCTCTCCCATTGTCAACACACCCAAGATCATCTCACCAGGACTTCGGGCTTCCATAGGCGTCCTCTCACCCTCACCCATTCATCCATCCTCCGAGATTGCCTCTTATTGAGTTGCCCAATGATAGGGTTTAAGCATAAGATCTTGCTTCAACCCCAACTCGCGAAACAGCAGCCCTCAAGCAACGATGTCCTCAATCTGGTGGCCGCTCCACTTGAGCTTCATCCACACGAGCTGAATTGACAATAAGATTAGGGAAAATCCTTGTCTCCACGACTCGCGACATCGCTACCCTCTGGCAACAATGTCCTATCTCTGGTGGTCGCTCCTCTTAAGCTTTATCCACGCGAACCGCATCCACAACAAGAATTACCCACTCGTTAAGAACTCTGGGTAGCATTTAAGTGGTCTGATGGAGCTGGGAACTTTAGCTCTGATACCATTTGTCACGGGACGAGAGTTTCACCCCTCAAAGACTTCTCGTGTGGCGCTCGACCATCCCTCATATCATCGTTTATTGCTAAACTGGATAGCGAGCCAGCCTTATCTTCCCTAACTTCCCAGGTTTGTTTCGAGCCCCACATTCTCCTAAGGAGCGCCCTCTTGGCTTTGCCACGATCCTCCATGTGTTTGGGAGGTTCAACTATATCAACTGGTTTCGGCCTGCCTTGGCCTCATCAGGAGAGCGGCATCAACTCCCAACCAGTTTGTTCACGGGAGGCTAGACCCGCCTTCAGAAATAACCTACACTACGAACAAACCTTCTGCTGATGCCACTCATAACTCAATATGCTCAAGTTAAACATCCCCATAAAGTCCTCAACTCTCGGACCGTGACACTCTCCCCCACTTAAATTTATGACGTCCTCGTCATGAGGCAAATTTGATGCAGCCACTACCCACTCTCAAGCTCTCACCCCCTTCTTCTCACCCATTGTCAACACACCCAAGATCATCTCACCAGGACTTCGGGCTTTCATAGGCTTCCTCTCGCCCTCATCCATTCATCCATCCTCCGAGATCGCCTCTTGTTGAGTTGCCCAATGATAGGGTTTGAGCATAAGATCTTGCTTCAACCCCAACTTGTGACACAGCAGCCCTCAAGCAACGATGTCCTCACTCTGGTGGCCGCTCTGCTTGAGCTTTATCCACACGAGCTGAATCGACAACAAGATTAGGGAAAATCCTTGTCTCCACGACTCGCGACATCGCTACCCTCTGGCAACAATGTCCTATCTCTGGTGGTCGCTCCTCTTAAGCTTTATCCACACGAGCCTCATCCACAACAAGAATTACCCATTCGTTAAGAACTTTGGGTAGCATTTAAGTGGTCTGATGGAGCTGGAAACTTTAGCTCTGATACCATTTGTCACGGGACGGGAGTTTCACCCCTCAAAGACTTCCCGTGCGGCGCTCGACCATCCCTTATATCATCGTTTATTGCTAAACTGGATAGCGAGCCAGCCTTATCTTCCCTGACTTCCCAGGTTTGTTCCGAGCCCCACATTCTCCTAAGGAGCGCCCTCTTGGCTTTGCCACGATCCTCCATGTGTTTGGGAGGTTCAACTATATCAACTGGTTTCGGTCTGCCTTAGCCTCATCAGGAGAGCGACATCAACTCCCAACCAGTTTGTTCACGGGAGGCTAGACCCGCCTTTAGAAATAACCCACACCACGAACAAACCTTCTGCTGATGCCACTCATAACTCAATATGCTCAAGTTAAACATCCCCATAAAGTCCTCAACTCTCGGACCGTGACAACATGATATGGGGGAGGGACTCACACAGGTGGAGTCAGACTCTATCCCAGTTCATCCATACAGTAGTGTTGGTGGAGATGAGGATGGTACAGTTACATGGATTGATCCATCTACACAGCATCCTCGTCAGCGTACACGATTCGCCTGGAGCTTTGTGAGATGGGGACGAAGGAGGCGGGGCAGAAACCACTAGTAGTAGATAGTAGATTTTCTCATTTTTTTATTGTTGGATATAGATTCTTAGTTTTTTATTATTATTGTATTCATTTTCTCTTGTACATTTGATGAAAACAAACAATCGGTAATTGATTTCATATTATGTATTCTCTGAGTTTTATATTATGTTAGTGATGAAAAGTTTGATAATACATTTGTGGTTGAATGATTTAGGATTGGGACCGCTTTTGGTTAGATTGAGTTTCGAAATACTACTGCAGTTTGGAAGTTGTTCAACAGTGGTGGAGGATGACTAATTGCTTATATAGCTGTTTTTATCTGATTTTGACAGGTTTTGTTATAAATGTAAAAAAGAATCTGTTTTTCAAGGAACAAATAGGGAAAGAAATAATTTTGCCTGACCTCATCTCTTCAAGAGACGATGTCATATTACGCTTAATCTCGTCTCTTGAAAAGACAAGGTCATATTATATTTGACATCATCTGTTGAAGAGACAAGGTATGAACTACAAATGTGACTTCGTCTCTCAAAGAAACGAGGTCAAGTTACCTAAAATCGAGATTATTTTGATCTTGATGGCAATTTTGTAATTTAAAAAAAGTATTATTTTTTTTTTCTTTTCCCCCATCTTATAATATTTATTGACTGGACTTTGTATCTATTGAGTGCAGATCTTTCTTTTTCTCTCTTTTTAAGAATTTTCCTTCTCACCAAACAAAAAAATTTTATTTTGAAATTTTAAATTTCAATTAAAATTAAAAGATTAAATACAACAAAGTGCATATGTCATGATATATTTAAAAGGGCTAATTATAAAAATCTTACATGTATTTTTATTTATTTGCAAACATATAACATATATTAATTTTTTGACAAAAAGGAGACCTAAATTTCATTCAAAAGTGTAAATATTATTTAAAAAATGTATGTTAGTATTTCATTGGTCTAAAAAAAAATATTACTAAATAAAATTAAATAAATATAATATCAAAAACTATTTTAAAGAACCAAAAATTGAAAAAAAAACATAAAATTGATTTTTTAATTCTTGCAAGCTATTGCCATGAGTCCTTCTAGAATTATTAAATAATACTGATACTTTTAAATTGAAATCAAGTTACCTATTTGTAAAAAAAAATTAACATAAATTATGTATTTATAAATGGATCAAAACATATGTATGATTTTTATAATTAACCCTATTTAAAATTATCTATAAGATAAATAAAGGCGAGCTAACATAATATCATGTTTAAATAAAAAGCGGCATTTGGGTTCAAATTATTCTATTTCCATCCAAAAAGAAAACAAGCAAATGAGGCGAATTTAGGCACAAACCACACTTTAAAGATTTTCACATTTAAATATTGAAATAAAAAAAAGCAATAATATTTAATCTTTTTATAACAACACTATCTTATACCTTTTGGATACCAAATGCCGTGTGGGCTAAAAAAAAAAAAAAAGCCCTGAATGCATTATATATATATATATATATAGTATGAAATAATGATGCATGTAGAAATTACTATAATATTAGTTAATGTGACACTTCAACTCACGTTCACCTACAGGTATCATTAAAAAACAGTAAATAATTATGAAATGACCTAGATTTACATTTTAATCAAATCTCATGTGTTTATTAATTTATTTTAAAGTGTTGAATTGAATGAGCATGGTTATGTTCTTAGTAGTCTAATATATATGATTTTGTATGTGTATATGTTGAAATTAATAGTTTGTTTTATATGCATTAATGTGTGAGTAATGAAATTATTAATGTTGTCTTGTGCACATTAAGATGTTAAGTTAAGTTAGATTAATAACTCAACCATAATTTCACTTAAGTTAGTTGATTAAGTTTCTTGTAATTAAGGTAGCCTTTATGCCCAAATACAAGCCCAAATGAGACTCAAATTAAAGCTAAATGCAACCTAAAGTTATATAGGCATTAAGGGGTAAATTTGGAATGTGTTTAAAGTCAAAATTTGCTTAATTACCCTACTTTTTGAAGGAAACCATTTTTACCCGAATTTTCTTTTTCTTTCTTTTGTTTTCTTCTTCCATTTCCATCTCCATTTCCAAGCTCAAGTTAGGGTTTATATCAAGTTTGAAAACCAAAGTTTTCTCAAGACAAGGTATATATATATGCATTTGAATTGATTTAGTTTAGGGTGTTGTGTTGTTTTATTTTCCTTTCTTGAAGAAGTTGTATGGATTATTGGATGAATTGAGTTTAAGATTGATCAATTGTTGTTCATGCATGGAATGTGTTATATGAGTGTGTGAGAGTATGCATGTATTGTTGTAGTGATATGAAGTGTCTTAATGAAGCAAAGATAGTTTAAGTAGTTAGAATGAGGGTTGATGGAAGTGGAATTTGAAGTGTTTAATTGTGTTGAATTCATGCTTTGAGTTGCTAGAATTGGGTGGTATAGAGATGGGTGAATAATATGAAGTTGGAAGTGTAGTTGAGAAGGATTTTGAAGTGTTTTAACCTAGAATTTTACAAAGTGGAAAACAGGGGATTCGAATTTTCGTCTAAAGCTTGTTTTTAAAACGTACGCCGGCATATGGGGATTCTACGCCGCCGGCGTAGAGGCGGTGTAGAAAGCCCATAGAATCGTTTTTTTTCCTAACACCGTTTGCAACGCCGCCGGCTTTAATGCTAAGAATTTGCCAGCGTCTGTTCTTTAGAACGTACGCCGGCAATTTGAGTCTCTACGCCGCCGGCGTAGAGGCGGTGTTGGAAGTTCACAGAACCAAATTTCTTAAAGCCGACTGAACGCCGCCGGCTTTCACTAGGAAGTCAACCGGCGTTCTTCCTTCCATCTTGTACGCTGGCTTCTGGGAATCAAGGCCGCCGGCGTACATGTGAAGGCTGCCCGCGTACTTATGTGAGCGGCTGGCTTACACCTCTCTGGATGTTTTTGAAAACTTTGGTTTTGGATTCTACGCCGGCTAAACGCTGCTGGCGTAATTTGCAAAGGCTGACGGCGTACACCTTGAACGCTGCCAGCGTTGGCAGTGTACATTTTTCAGAACATTGAATACCGGCTCAACGCCGCCGGCGTTGAGTGCCGGCGTATCCCCTGAGTTTTTGAATTTTAAGAACTTTTTCTTTAAATTTTCCAAAGTTGTTATTTGAGCAATTAAGTGTTTATTAAACAATTTGGGATATAATAGGATGTTTAAATGCTTATTTGTGACTTTGTATTCCATGAATTGGATGTCTTTGATTAATTGTGATATACGGATATAATATGTATATATATTTGTGAGAATGAAATCTATAATTGTTGATTTATTAATTATTGTGACATTTCTATTACAGTTAAGGATTCTTCGGTTAGTTCATCACCGAGAGATCCTAGTTTTATACTAACGGGTTCAGGTACGCAATAACTTGTCTGATGTTTGCTAGGACCAGACATTTCTAATTTGACCTAAATTGATTCGATTTAACATTTGGATGAATTAGATGTCTATTACGCTGTTTAATCTGGTCCGAGGAGCAGCAAACCTGTCATGATGCAATGACATGTTAGCTAGGCGCTTAACCAAGTCATGATGCAATGACTTTACCATGATGCAATGTACGCTATGATGCAATAGCGATTCTTTTGGTTAAGTGGGTAGCCGATAGGGGGAATTGTATCTGTGTAACGTTTGCTTAAACTTAGGGGGAAATACCATGATTTAGTTCAAGGTTTATGGGAACTTGTGAACTAGGCTCATGTTATGGACTGAGTTTAAGTAGAGTCGGGCAACGGCTTTTAAACCCTAGATGAAGCTATTATCTTCATGAAATAGATATAGGAGATATAAGTATTCGGACTGCTTATATCAACCCCCTGAGCAGCTGCTGTTACTTAGGATCCCTGGATTCCCGATGTGTGACCGGGGTTTGAATACCCTCTTGTTGATTTGTGAATCAAATTGTAATAAAGATAACCACTTGTTTCCAGGTGCATTACATGAATTGGATGACTTGTTATGCATTGGTTATTGTGTACTGGGCCTCTGGCTCACTTTTGCTGCTTTGCAGGTAATGGAGACGAGTATTATGATGACTTGGGCTATGGTCCGATTTCGAAAGATTTCTGGATGAGTGGGATGAATAGGATCCGGTGACTCGGGACTTATAGAAGACTTTTTGCTAAGGACCAGCTATGTATAGAAGGCTTGTTAGTGAAGCCAATTTCTTTTGTAATGACCTTAAGATCCTTTAGGGTCCTCATGTTTTGAGTGAACATGTAATTTGTTTTGTAGTGTCATGTATTGACACAAAGCAATGTTTATTTGATGTAAATGTATGTATAGATTGCTTTTGTTAGCAATCTTGTTTTATTTAAAAGTTATTTACAAAGTTCAGTGATTTTGATCAAACAATTTTCATAAACTGTTAGTTTTAGGACAACCTTACATATAATATGAAAACGTTATATGTGGTTGGATTCGGTACTCTAAGTCTTGAGATTTAGAGGAATGGGTCTTTACAAATTATATAATAACATGTGTGTTTAAAAGAAAGTTGTTTGGATTGTATGATTTTTATTTCTATTTTATATGTATCCGATTTGTATCTGTATTTTATCTATATCTTATTTGTATCTAATCTATAAAGTTTGTTTAAGAGTAAATATATTTGTTTTTCATTTGTATCTATCTTTTGCAAATAATCTAATTAAAACAGATATAAAACAGATGCTAAATTGACCCAAATCAACAAACCAAATCCACCCGTAATCTAATTTAACATGATTTTAATGGGGAGTAATAAGAGAGAAAGCATTGAAAATACTATTTTATTCTATTTATTATGGATATATGAGTTTTTCCTTTTTTTTTTTTTAATTTTATAGTACATATTACATAACTTTAGATTATATGAGAAAAGAATTTAATCGTGTTGGACCAATATATTTGTGTCATTTAGAAAAGAAAATTCTCTTCTATAAAACTATAAAGGACCTATTTTAATTCCACGTAACAATAAATAAAAAGAATTGTACATGCTAAAAAAGGGTTTTTTATGGTGACATCACATAATTTATTAGACCATCTTTATCATTAAGTTGCTTAAACGACTTACCAATGCATATGATCTAGGGGTTTTTGCATGTGGTGAGCATTATGAGAGTCTTGATTGGAATTGGAAGGAGGAACTGATTTAGGGTTTACTGTAGATGATAAGAACAAGATGAGTGTGGAAGCTAAGTCAAGGTCTAAAGTGTTAGAAGTGTGTACTTCTTGTGGAGTCGATGGAAGTACTGAAGGAATGATGCATGGGCTATGCAACAAGAAAGGGCTGGAAGCAACAAGCAACAAGGAGTAAATGGACACTTAAGTATTCCAGTAGAATAAATTGTCGTAGGCCTAGCCTAGCAGATAGTTTAATTCCCTATTAGCTTAACATACCAAATATAGAGGGCATATGCTGTAAAATGCTACATTCCAAAATATTCTTTACTATGGTATGAGTTGGCATAACAGAAATTACATACCAACATCATGATTGGGATACTATATGTAGCAAGAATGAATACAAAGAATACATGTACAATTAAGATAACAAATTCTATTGTTAAAATCATCTTGCATTCGAGCTGTAGGCTTGCATTGAAGCTAATGATTAATTTATTTCCTTGCTGAATTTTTTACCTTATCTTGCCACGTTCCATCTGGTATCAGAACTGAAATCATAGGAAGGGAAGCTTGTGACTTCAAGAAATTAGAAGAGGCAGTGCTACTTATGGCAAACAAGGTGGACAAAAATGAGGGTTGGTTCCAAATGTTCATTGATACTCTTAAGATCCAACAAGTTATCGCTAACAAATGCAAGGGAATGGAGCCAGCATTGGATCACCCTCCAGCGTTGCTTTTCCAGGAAGGGCCAATCCTATAGCACCTTTAGAACCTGCACCACAAACAGTAAACCATGAATATCAACTACCAATGAGAAGCATTGAGTTGGAATTTCCAGTCTTAAATGCTGAAAACATTAGGAATTGGCAAATGAGAGCAGAATAGTTTTTCTCCCTTGTTGGAACTCCAGAGCATCTTAAGGTAAGCATTGCCACTATGTATTTAGAGGATAAGTCATATGAATGGAACATTACCTATTCTAAATTTAGAAATTAGGCTCACCCTATGACCTAAGAAAAGCTTACTAAAGTTCTTCAAGCTAGATTTAATGAGAAAATATTTGAGGATCCTATGGCAGACTTTAAAGAGTTACATCAATCGGGTACTTTACAAGAATACTTAGATGAGTTTATCCATCTATCAACTCAAATTAAGCTGCCTGAATCACGTTTAGTTAGTCGCTTCCTTAATGGGTTAAAGCTAGAAATTCAACTTCCTATTCGCATGTTTTAGCCCAATACCCGTAACCAAGCCTTCACATTAGCGAAACTTCAAGAAGCCACCAACCTTTCCTCTAGAAACAACCTTAAATCCACCAACCTCAGCCTACTTTCTACCCCACAAGCTCATCTCCTTACCACCTCTCACCTAACATACCCAACCCATATACGTTACCAACACGAAAAACTAAACACAGAACTTTAACTGAACTTCAAACACTGGCCTACCGTCCCAAGCATCAGCTAACTACTTAAAACCGAATAGCTTTACCAATCCTAGAAGCACCGGAAGGCTAACCCCTAAGGAGCTTGAAGAGAAAAGGAAGAAGAAATAGTGTTTTTGGTGCGATGAACCATTTGCACCAGGTCATAGATGTAAAAACAAGAGATTGAATATGTTGGTTTTCGAGAAGGATGACAAGGAGGGTGATGAAGGAGTTGAAGTAGTGGAAGTGGCCGAATTAGAGGAGGATTTAACTAACCTGAATTTATGTACAGTTAGTAAACCAATGCAGAGTTCTAATAGTAGCATGATGGTGCAAGGACACTATAAGAAAAAGAAGTTGAATATACTAGTAGTTCCTCTAATTTTATTAATGAAGCTTTGGTTAAGGCTATTAATTGTGTGATAACAAAGGTTGTTCCAATCAAGATTAGCTTAGCTGATGGAACATAGTTATGCAGTAAATACAAGGTTGAAGGTTTTCAGTGGTATATGCAAGGAACTTTATTTAAGGCTACCTTCTATGTTTTATCCTTGCCCTCTTATGACTTAATCTTAGGTTTGCCTTGGTTGATAATGTTAGGGAAGGTAAAATGAGATTTCCAAGTAATGACGATGGAATTTATATGGGAAAGACAACGCTGTTAGCTTGAGAGGAAATAAGAAGTCTTACAACACATGTTAGGGAGTAAGTTGTCACAACTGCTATCTTTACTCAATACAAGTCAGGAAGTGCATTGTTGGGTGATTAAAGAGTTGAGAAATATTGAATTTATGGTTAAGGACAAGTTACATCCTCAGTTGATTGACTTGTTGGAGGACTATCATGACTTTTTTGAGGACCCAAATTCCAACCTCCTGAACGGATTCACAATCATAGGATATATCTGCAAGAGGGTACCACTCCAGTAAACCTTAGACCTTACATGTATTCATCTTTACAAAAATCGGTATTAGAAGAGATGGTGCGGGAAATGTTATCCAATAGGGTGGTACAACCTAGCCACAATCCCTTTGCTTCACCTGTGGCATTAGTAAAGGAAAAAGACAACTCTTAGAGGATGTGTGTAGACTATAGGGAGCTTAACAAAAATATTGTCAAGGACAGATTTCCAATTCCAATAATAGAAGATCTATTTGATGAATTACATGGGGCTAACTACTTTAGTAAATTGGATTTGAGATCAGGGTATCACCAAATTCTGATGAACCCAATTGATGTCTATAAGATGGTGTTTAGGACTCATGAGGGCCACTATGAGTTCCTAGTTATGCCATTCGGCTTGACTAATGCTTCATCTACCTTTCAAGCACTTATAACCCCATGTGTTCAAATCGTTTTTGAGGAAATTTGTTTTGGTTTTCTTCAATGACGTCCTAGTGTATAGTCCTAACTTGGATACATGTGGTTCGTTTAAAAAATGTGTTTGAGATATTAAGGAAAGAGAAGCTATTTTTGAAAAGGAACATATGTGTCTTTAGGGTTACTCAAATTAAGTATTCAGGACACATAATTACACCCTAAAGGGTAGCTATTGACCTAAGGAAACTGGAAGCCATAGCTAATTGGCCAACTCCAAAAACTATGAAGTAATTAAGAGGATTTTTGGGTTTGACAAGTTACTATCAAAGGTTTATTAAGGATTTTAGGATCATTGTCAAGCCTCTAAACCAACTTTTGAAGAAAAATCAGTTCACTTGGAGGTAAGAGGCTTAAACTGCGTATGAACAATTGAAGAATGCCTTCGTAAATTCATTAGTATTACAACCACCAAATTGTACCAACGAATTCATGGTGAAGACAAATGCTAGTGGGGAGGGAATTGGTGTTGTTCTTATGCAAGGAAGGCATACGATTGCTTATCGTAGTAAGTCCCTAGCACCAAAACACAAGGGTCTATCTGTCTATGATAGAGAGTTATTGGCATTGGTGCATGCAATTGACAAATGGAGGCATTATCTTCTGGGAAGACACTTTGTGATTCAAATAGATCACCAAAGCTTAAAATACTTGTTAGGGCAGAGATTAGCCACTCCTACCTAGCAAAAAGGGCTCACTAAACTAATGGGGTTAGACAACCACGTTGAATACAAGAGCAGTCATTCCAATATTGCTGTTGATGCCTTATCCAGGGCTCATCTAGCAAAAAATGGTAGCTTTAATAGTGCCATTGAAGCGCTACCCTGAGCTTAATTAGAGGAGATTATGCAACTGACCCATATTGCTATTTTACCCTTATTTTTATAGGACATATAAGCAAGTTGGAAGCTACAAGGAGGCTATAGTTCAGTGATCAACCAATTAGAGAAGGGAGTTGGAATCAAGGCATGCTACAAAGGAATGATAGAGTTGTAGTTGGACCATCCCAGGAACTAAGGAATACCTTGCTACAACAATTCCATGGAGGACCATTAGGTGGGCATTTAGGAGCTTAAGCCACCTATAAAAGATTGGGTTCGGTTTTCTATTGGCCAAAAATAGAGAAGGAAGTGAGACAATTTATTAGGAATTGTGAAGTTTGTCAGAAACACAAGTTCGAAAATGTAGCAAGCCCATGACTCCTATAACCCTTGCCTGTATTTAGGGAATGCTGGCAAGAAATCAGCTTGGATTTTATTGAAGGCTTTCCTAAATCAAATAGGAAGGATGTGATCCTAGAAGTAGTGGATCGGCTTAGTAAGTATGGTCACTTTATGGCATTATCTCATCCTTACACAGCTGCCACAATAGCTCAGCTATACTTGGATTACGTTTACAAATTACACGAGTTGCCATAGGTCATTACCAGTGACAGAGATTCCATTTTCATTGGCTCTTTTTGGCAAGAGTTTTTTAAGCTACAAAGCATTGGGTTTAACATGTCAACAACTTACCATCCATAGACAGATGGACAAACAGAAGTGGTTAATGCGTGTTTGGGAACATATCTAAGGTGTATGACCAGTGAAAAACCTAATAGATGGTCCCAATATTTATCCCTAGTAGAGTGGTGGTACAACACTAACTTTCACACAAGCGCTCATATCATTTCGTTCCAAACACTATATGGATATCCCCCCTCCCATTGCATCTACCCTATATTCTTGGGGACTCCAGGAATGAGTTAGTAGACAGACTCCTTACTAACAGAGAGGATGCACTCAAACTGCTCAAATTTCATCTCAAAAGAGCCCAACATCGAATGAAGTAGATTACGGATAAAAAAAGAACAGATAGGGCTTTTCAGATTGGGGATTGGGTTTTGCTTAAGCTCCAACCATACCGATAGCAATCCCTTAAGAAATCTAAGGTGCACGAGCTAAGCTTTAAATACCACGGGCTATTCAAAATAATAGACAAAATTAGGGAAGTGGCTTACTGCTTGGAGTTGTTGACAGAATCCGAGGTCTATCCTGCGTTTCATGTCTCTCAACTCAAGAAGTTCCATGGATCCCCACCATCCAGCCCTCCAATGCTACTTGCGAATCAAATGAAAGATGAATTAGAACCTCAAGCTATCCTTGGTCTAAGGATAATCAAACGAGGAACACATGCAGAAACTCAAATACTTATCTTGTGGAAGGATAAAGCACTAGTAGAGGCGACATGGGGATTCTTCAATGATTTGATACTCCATTTCCTGAATCATCCCTTGTAGACAAGGGTTTCAAAAGAGGAGCCGATCTAGGGTTATTGCATGTGGTGAGCACTCTGAGAGTAAAGGAAATCTAGAAACCAAGTCTCGATTGGAATTGGAAGGAGGAACTGATTTAGGGTTTACTGTAGATGATAAGAACAAGACGAGTGTGGAAGCTAAGTCAAGGTCTGAAATGTTAGAAGTGTGTACTTCTTTTGGAGTCGATGGAAGTACTGAAGGAATGATGCATGGGCTGTACAACAAGAAAGGACCTAAAGCAACAAGCAACAAGGAGTAAATGGACACTTAAGTATTCCAGTAGAATAAATTGTTGTGGGCCTAGCCTAGCAGATAGTTTAATTCCCTATTAGCTTAACATACCAAATATAGAGGGCATATACTGTAAAATGCCATGTTCCAGAATATTCTATACTATAGTATGAGCTAGCATAATAGAAATTATATACCAACATCATGATTGGGATACTATATGTAGCAGGAATGAATACAAAGAATACATGAACAATTAAGATAACAAATTCTATTGTTAAAATCGGCTTGCATTCGAGCAGGAGGCTTGCATTCAAGCCAAAGGTTGATTTATTTCCTTGCTGAATTTTCTTCCTTATCCTGCCACGTTCCAGCATATAATAATTTTCATCTTCTTTGACACTTTTTTGCTTCTATTGCTTAATATTTATTTCACCTTAATTTGTCTTCTCTCTCTTCCAAGATTTGCTTGGGTTAAATTGATATTACTGTATATTAATCAATAATTTGGATTTTGAATGTATTCTACTTATTTCGGATAATGATGCAGAGTTCTAAATAAAATTAGACTGCATTCACAATATATGCATATTTAATGATATTATGCATGTAATGCTGATTGTCAAACAATCGTATCATTAAGTTTGCAAGATTAAAATAGGAAAGTAGTCTAACACATAAATCGTTGATTTTTAAAAAATGACAGCACAGAACGATATAGGGTTATTTACTTGCACCAATACTTAATAGCAATGCTAATGATATAATGGAGGCCACCTTGTGTCTGCAACTACTTGTGTATCTCGACTTAAATGTCAACAACATTCAACAAACTAAAAGAATAAAAAAATTTCCAAATATACTAAACCATAAATGGATGAGAGGAAAAACACTGTATATTCTCGTGGGATTCAAATTTGACATCTCTCAATCGGGTCCAAATCCGATTCGATCTAACTTGGCCATGCTGAGTTGCCATATTGACCTTATAAACCTTGAGATTTTTCAAAATAGTAAAAATAAATAGAAACACAAATATAGAAAATAGAAGGTGAATGTAGGACGCAACAAGGACCTTAGATTAAAACCACAAGTAGTAATGAATCTATATATATCTTTAAACCTAAAACAGAGCTCTCTAGATAATAATATATACCAAAGATAAGATTTCATAACTGGTATCAAAAACTCAAAATATAGAAATGAATAAGATATGATTTCAAGTATAACATAAAGTAAATGATTAATAAAGCTTATAGTTAGAAAACGAAATCGTTAGGATTATAAATACACATTAAAAATAAAAACATATCCATAACTAATAATTTAGGTTCCAAATAAATATTTGGATCACATCATTATTCTAGTTAGTGAATTCTAAAGCTATTAGAAACTGAAACAAAAATTTGCCTATTAAACTTAGAAAACCTCAGGAGTGATAAAACCCTAAAAATAATTAATTGCATAAGCTCTAAACTTAATTTTGAATTTAATAATAATCGAGAAAATTTGTAGAAGCTCTAAATAAATTTTTGGAGACAAAACTTCTAAATAACTGATATATTTATACTCGTTTAACTTGACAAACTATCTTAGAATTAAGATAATGAATGAATGAATTAATTATTATATTAATCATTACACAATTTCGTGCAAATTGTGAAGTGCACATGGCTGGGATTTCCTTGATTTTTGCCGGCCGAAAATTACACAACAATTGGGTCAAGAAAGGTAACAAAAGTCAAGGAAAAATAACAAGTAAACTAATCAACACCCTCCAATGTAGAAGCTCATTAAATGCAAGGACGATGAAGCAAAACCAAATTGGATTCGGTAGACAAACCCTCTACTTTCTTGGTTGAAATTTGTTGAAGTGCAACCTTTCCTTATATATATATGCACATTTATTAATCTACAAACAAAACTCTTAAATTGCACCAAAACAACAACACAAACCACACCAACAACAGCCCCACAACAACAACAAAACACACCCAATTTTAACCCTAGTAATAAGCTTTAAGCAAGCACAATACATGCATTAACAAGGTTTAACACAACTTAGGAAGAAAACAACAAAGATAAGTATAAATTCGTTTTTAGTTAGTTTCAGTATTAAACATTGTCTTAAACAAAGTTTCTTATTAACTTAGGTTCATTTCAAGCTTTGGGAAGGAGCGTAACATCACCCTATCAACCCATACAAGGTAATATCCATTTCAAACCCTAACTATGTTTATTAGATGTATAGAAACCATGAAAAAATTTGTGTAGAATAATTCTTAGATGTTATAGGTTTAGATATATCACGCATAACACTTGTAAAGTATGTAAAAACACTTAGAAGTACTTTAAATATGAGTATAATACATAAATAAAATAAGAAAAATAAGTTTTAAGTTGAAGAAAAAGGAAGTAGACGATGAATAATACCTACACCGGCCCTACGCTGTAGTGTACATGCTCAACATTAGCGACGTATGTGGATAGACCGGTGTCGTTCAAGACGGTGTGCACTTGAACAGAAGTTACGTAAATTTTTTTTAACGTAAAATCAACGAACGCCGACGGCATACTTTATAACACTGGCGGCCTTGAGCCAGTGTATATTGGAACAAATAATACGTAAAGATTTACATGAACACCGGCATCTTGAGTTCAATACTGGCAGCATTGGATGCCGGTGTATGTGTAATTTTACCCCTGGATGAGAATCTATTTCGTAACAGATTATATAATTTGTTTATAGAACATAAACAAATATTTACATATAATAGTTTTTGGCTCTGATACCATAGATTTTATAGATCAAACAACAATATATTAAACACAAGATGAAATATATATGAGAAGATATGAGAATAACACAGATAATAAGAAATTTCAACCACTACGCCAGGTATTCCTAAAGGGGTCTACTTATGAAGCAATGGGTAAAGAAAGCAAGAACATAAACAATTCTATTGAATGGAAATATATTACATATACCGAAGGTAGGAACATATACCTCAGACAGACGCATATGTGTGTGTAATGCGAATCTGAGGGACTAGTGAGAATGAAAGAGAAGATGTGAGAAGTAAGAGAGAGGAAGAAGGATGAGAGAGTGAGTAGAAGAGTGTATGAGTGAAGTGGGAGAATGGGAGAATGTATGAGAGAGATGAGAGAGTGAAGGAGAATGAGAATTACTTTGGGGAGTTTTGTTCGCAGGGTTGGGTTCACAAAGTTTGCCTAAGTTTTCTCTTATTGTGTGTGGGAGACTGTCTGAGTATGTGGAAGAAGTCTGCTTTATAGGCAAGAAATAAGGGTTGTACTGTGGTGAACAGTACACATAATGGCCGACAGTTCACTATTTAAACAGTGAATAGTCATGTAGTTTTACTTTAATAGTAAAAGTTGAGAGAATCCAAGGTGTTACTGTTTCTTTTTCGTTTTTATCCGAGAGTAAAAAGACATATCCTTCGTGATACAATGGTAAGTATACAAGTTTTGTACATCAAAAAAAGTGTATAATTTTAACAGTGCACGACTTATAAATATACGTAGCATTCTACGTATTTCATACATTTAAGTCCTACACTATTAATTGGTGGACTTATTATGGTTATCTAAAGATACCATAACAATTGTCTTCATTGGAGCTCCACTGATGCTTGATTCTTCATCATTTGGCTGATCCAGCAGAGGTTTCATCGAGGTTGCCAAGCCATTTCCAGAAACTGCTTCATCTGTTCTGGGTTTTAGTCCTGTGACATGGTTGCATGATAAATCCTTTATCATGAAAGAAGGCTTTGTTGTTCAGTGTTGACATTATTGAGGCACTGCTTGAATGGCTATTAATCCATTGGATAATAGCAGTCTCTTCAAGTTTGTCCCAAATTCTGTTAATCCACCATTTGACTTTGTATCTCGTGAAAATGGTTGCATTATCGTTTCTATATTCATAAACTAGCTCATTACCCATGAAACACTATATTAAGAAAACATCATTTCTTTCAAAAAACTTTCATGAGTTTTAAGAGTAATTTTTTAGAAAGTATCGAAACCTGTTTATGCATTTAGATGAAGATCGCATTCACAGCTCCAATTCATCCCACCAGCTTCCAAACCAGTAGGGAAGAAAAAACATTTGTCCAAAGAAATGACCATGTATGAGTACGTCCTGTAGCATTCGAACGAAAAAAGCATTCCACCAAGCCTGCTTATAATCATAATAATTATATTGCATTCGTTGTTAGTTGAGCATTGTGATTGGGATATTAAAGTTGATGGTTCAAAGGTTTTTTCCAAATGTCTAGTCCATTCACTAAAGTTATAAACTTTGCGAATTCTAGCAGTTGAATAGAGGGTTATTCCATTTTTGTGAAAATGCTTAAGGAAACTAATTTAAGTTTCAGTTAAGATTTCTCATAGAATTCCAAAGTTTTGAAAATGTCATTCGATAAAAATGAATTTTTCTGAAAATATTTTACTAGCATATTCATAAGGGTCTTTTTTCAAATACATCTTCTCTGCTAGGAGGATATTTTGAAAATGGCTCTTATGAAAAATGCTGATTTTTGAACATTTTTGTGAGGGATAATTTCCTTCCCTAAGGAAGAAGCCACCTCAGTTATTTGAAAATTTTGGTGATTTCTTTTGAGAAAGAACCATACCTTCTTGTTGTGGTTTATCAATGTATGAGATTTTTTAAGAGGTTTCTCTTCCTCTTCTGTACATTTTGCCACTAGGGCCATTGAAGGATTAGGTATTTTTTGCCTCAGGGCCTTTATGGTATTGTGTTTGCTTGGCTAAGGGCCATTGCCAGTGCCTTGAACAATTCAGGGGTAAGAAATTGGGATAAATCTTCCATTGATTGGGAAGATTTCTGAGAAGGGGATCGAACCATTTGAGATGGCTCATTTTTTGAGGGTTGAATCTCCTGAGAGGATGGTTCATTTATTGCAAAGGGTTTGGCTACATTAAGCCATGTTTTAATGTCTGTGAGACCTTTCTTTTTTGGGGGTCTGCTTTCCCCTTTCCTTTGTCTTTCTTGGGAGGCATCTCCCTGCAGAAATTCACGGGTGAGGAAGTCAGGTAGTGTATTGGTTTTTCTATTGATGTGTTCAATATCGAAATCAAAACAGGATAGAATTGATTGCCATCTGGCAAAAATCTGTTTAGAAGCCAAATTTTGAACATTATTTTGTAAAACATTTTTGCTGACTTACAATCAACTTTTAAAGAAATTTTTGGTTTCACAAATCTCCTTGAAATTTTGAAATTGTTAAAACAATGCTAAAATTTCTTTTTTGATAGTGGAGTAGTTCATTAGACATTCATTTCAGTGTTTGGAAACAAATTGAACTATACATTCTTTTCCATATTGACTTGTTAAGAATACCCCCATAACCAATATCAAATGCATCAGTCTACAATTTTTGTAGAGATGGGTGAGCAATATTGAGTAAGGTATTTCTTTGATTTTGTTTGATTAGTCTAACAACATTGGTATGTTTTATCAACCAAGGAGGAGGATTTTTCTTAAGTCTATCATGTAATGGTCTGCAGATAATACTTAAGTTAGGGAAAAAATCCGCACATAATTAAGACTTCCTAAGACCTTTGAAGTTGGTTCTTATCCTTAATTTCATTAGAGAATTTGGAAGTAAACTCTATTGACCTTGATTGGTAATATAGTTCCATTGTGGATGTATTTGACTCCCAAAAATCTAATTTTCGTTTGAGAAAGAGAAATTTTTTTGGGGAAACAACAAATCCATTTTTCTTAGCAACGTTCATAAATAATTTAACATGCTTGAAGTGTTGATCTATGTTTGGAGAGTATATCAACACATCATCATATAAATTATTAAAGTTGGAGAAATCATTGAATATTTCATTCATGATTCTTTGGAACTCAGAAGGTGCATTTTTGAGATCGAATGGCATAACATTCCATTCATACTGCCCAAAAGGAACAGTAAACGCGTTTTTACATATCGGCTTCATTAATTTGAATTTGCCAGAATCCAGATTTCATATCAAATTTTGAAAAGATTCACACCATAGAGGCGATTGAGTAAATCTCTTTTATAGTATTGGATACTAATCCATTTGAGTGCGTGTTGAGAGGTTTTGTAATTAATTATAAGTCTAGGTGTTCCTCTCTCAATCTCAGCGTTTTTATTGACATAAAAAGCCGAGCAACTCCATGGGGATTTACTATATTCTGATTAAGGATTTTGTAATAAATCATTGATTTCTTGTTTACAATGATTTAGAACAATTTGATTCATTTGTGTTGGTCTTGCCTTGGTAGGAATGTTCTTTTCGTCAAAATCATTTCATAAGGAAATCAACAATATGGCATTTTCGATTCCAAAAGGCATTTGGTAAGTTTGAACAAATCGATTTTTGAATTTCTTTTTGTAATTTAGAAACATTTTCTTTTAGAGTTTTTTCTAAAAGTTGTTTTTCAATTTTACAGAAAGAAAATCATTTGTAAAAATTCAAATGCTTTTCTTTTGATTGAATCAGGCAATTCCATTTTGAAATCGAATTTGCCTTTAATTGGTTTAATGACCTTGTCCTAGGTTTTGAGACAAAATTAAAAATGATCTTGTTTTTCAAATATTTAGTCTCAATGCCTTGATCATTAACCTTGAAAGGTGATAAGATTGATGAAATTGTTCCTAGAATAACATTCTGCTTAAGGTTTTGACAAGGAGGAAGCAGTGTTATAAGGAAACATATCTTCATTATCTTAACATCTGTTAACTTGAAATCAATCTGTATTTGTTACTAGAAGTTGAACTAAGAATTGTTTGTTTTCTCAAAATATTTTGTTGATACTACCCTTCTCTAATGCATTTAAATCTGCTCCGGTATCAAATAATGCAGTTGTTTCCAGATGAATTCATTGTTGATTTTCAAATGATGTTGATGATCCATTTTCTAGTGGTTACTTCTACCAGATGTAAAGGTAATCATCTTGATCCTAGATTCTGAAGACTTCATTTTTTCAATATTGTTTTCTTCACAATCAGAATCTTCCTGATTAAACTTTGTTTGAAATCAAGATAATTCTTGTTGCAACTTCATTTGCATGACTTTTAGTTCTTTGATTTCTTCTTTCTGAATTTTTTTTCAGAATGAAGATCATTGGCAGATTGGTTTTTCTTTTTTGGTTTTCCTTTTTCAAGAATTTCATTAAGACTATAGGGGAGCTTTGGTATGATATGATTCATACTCTGCTTTTCTATTTTCTTAATGTATTCTTGTTTTTCGGAATCTGGTATTTGGTCTAACTTTAGAAGAATATCTTCTTCTTTTTGGTTAGAACATATATTTCTTCTGAAGAAGTGATTCAATGTCATTGGCTTGAATTCTTCATTGTCAGGGGGGAAATAAAATCAGAATCAGAGGAATAATCATTTTCACAAAATTTGCAAAAGGTATTCCATTGTTTCTTCATTAAGGTTTAATTCATTGATTTTGTTATTGATTTTGCAGAATTTTGCCGTATGCCCAATTTTTCTCTTTGAAACATTTAAGTTTCTCCAAAATTGTTTTTCTTTCTTTTGGAAGGTTTGTTGTTCTGTTGTTTTTTCTCATATTCATTTTTCTTAAAGAATTTCTTCTTTTTGAAATTTCTTTTAGATTTTTTATGAGAAAAACATTCAGTACATTTGTTCTTTGATTTTTTATTGAAAGAGGGATCATATTGGGCACAAAAGTCACCAAGACTTTTGTGTTTCATTCTTTGTTCATTCTTCAATTGTTTTTAAAGTCTGATGTTGGTGCAAAGATTTGTTCCAATTTTAGAAACATATGAGGCTAATTCTCCATATGAAAGTTGATCATAAAATTTCACCATTGCAATCTTCTCTAATTTTATTTCTTACTTGATCACCTATGAGATTAGGTAATCCTGCAAGAAACTTTTCTTTCCAAAAAGCTTGATTACAATCATTTCTAAGGAGGACCCTTTGGAAGAATACATCCTTATATAGGTGAAATGCTCCTAATGATTTACATTTCATATTAGACAATAATTCTAAGGATCTATCTCTAAAGTGAGATGGATCACCAATAAAATGTTGGCTAATAGAATATATGAGAGTATTAACCATATGGGGGATAGGTTCATCATTTTCATCAAGGATTTTTATTCCTTCTTCATCGACTTTGTATGAAGTAAGAATAAGATTCTTTCTTTCATCATCCAAATAATTATCCCACCAACCTTTTAATTGTCCAGTAAAACCGGAAATTATCATTATGGTGATGTGATAATCACTTGTATCATTTGCTTTATTGGTGTTTGAAAACATTATCATTTGATTCAAAACATTGAGAATTTTTTGTTCTGAGGCTTCATCTATGTTCCATTCATAAGTGGATCCTGCAGAATATTTGTTTTGATAATTGTTTTCATCATTTTCTTCGATCAAAACATAAGGAGGGGTTGCTCTCTGATAGTAAAGTTTATGGGGTTCTTTTCAGGTAACTTTATTGATTTGATCAATTTGTTCAAAAAGTGAATTGTTAACTGATTCGTTATCAATTTCATTTAAAACATTAATATTTTGATTAGGGGTATCCTCAATGGTCAAGTTCATGAGTTTTGTATAAGAAGATGTTGCAGTATTAGGGGTTTTGTTGAAATCAGTTTGTTCTTTTGATTTTCTTTTTAATGCTTCTAAAAATTCTTAGAAGGTTTTTTGGGAAATTCAAAAGGTTTTATCAAAGGCCTTAATTTCCTTTTTCTCTAAAGCTTTTAAAAATTCTCTAGAGGGGTTTTTGGAATGTTTAAAGAAATATTTGGGAAAACTTTGGGTTTATCATTATCTAAAATAACTTCAATCCTGTTTAAACTGTGCCATGGTGTGCAAATGTTGATTGGTAAAGTTATTTTGCTCAATGATTTTCCTTATTCCATTTTCTTCTTTATCAGAAGACTTGAAAGGTGCTAGATAATCTCCTTATTCTTATAAACTTGTTTTAATTGGGTAAGTGGTGGATGGTTGGACTCAATTGTTTGTCCATCACCAATCTGCTAAGTAAAACAAAGGTTTATAACATTGATTTGTTTAGAGGCCAAATAATATTCCTGGAACCAATCAAAGAATAATATTTGGGTTTGATTATCAAACATGGATTTGTAATATTCATCTTTGATTTCATTTTTAAAATCAGAAAAAGTATTAAAATACCATTTCCTGATTTTCTCATTTTTGGTTGAACTAAACTCTTTGTTCAGATATTTCCTGTCAGGTGTGAAAGGTTTATCTAAAACGTTGAGTTCATCCTCTTGGACCTCAGAGAAGGCTAGTTCTTCATAACCATTTTGTTGCTGAACTGATCTAGGTAAACCATTATCTCCAGTCACAATTCTTATCAAAGACGGATTGCTTTGATTTGGAATTTTAGGAGTAGTTTCAACAGAAGGAGGATTATTTTGATTTGGGGAGCTCTAACATTCATAGGAGGTACCGGAGGAGGAATAGTAATCACCGATGGAGGTAGGTCAAAAGATCTTCTTGAAGAAGAAGATGACATTGTCCTAATTTCCACATTATTTCTAGGTAGATCTATAGATCTCCTAGAAAACTGAATGGTTACTTTTCCTTCAGGATGTTGTATAATATTGGTTGGTTCAGTGTTATACACAATCTTTTTTGGCAGAGGATTATCTACTTCCCATTGCTGGGGTAAATTGATTTGGTTCCATTGAATCATTTTGGGGATAGAAACATTAGCTTTTGAAAGATTGTCTGGTTTAATAAGGTTTGACCTCTCCTGTCAACCTTAAAAGCCTTAGATCCAAAAGCTGTTTTCATAAGTTTGTAATATATCCTGTATATTACAGTCATTGGAAGTGATCCTTCCAACATTCGGTAGTTGTGAGTTTTAATCTGGAGGATTAAAGATTTCATGATTGTTTTATCCTTTAACCCTATGGTTACATTAGGATGACAATCGAATTGGACAGGGCCATTACTCAAGTTAGTTTCTATTGCAGCATGAATTGATCTTTCATACTCCAGTTCTCTAGAATCTCTGAGTATCATGAGGACGGAAGTATCCAGGCCTAATTTAGTAAGAGGTTTAGCTCCTACTTGAACCAGACCTATGTGGATATAGTTCTAATCCTTGGAAAATTTTTTGATAGATTCTTTGTTAAGAATCTCCATAGAGGTGAGGCCATCAGAAATAGGAACATCCTTTTCTTCTGTGGCTATAACATAGTCATTTTTGGAAAAGATTTTCCATTTAGCCATTTGATATATTTCATTATAAGCCAGCTTTGGAATTTTCCAATTATCTATGGCTTCATCAAAATCCTTCATATGTATTTCATCTCGATTTAAAATATTATCTTCTGAACCTTGCTCCGAGGGAGCAAAGCTAGAAGAGCACATAGTTCTTCTTAGTAAATATATTGTTGCAACAAGAATTTCTTGATTTCAAATAAAGTTTAAATCAGGAAGATTCTGATTCTGAAGAAAACAATATTGAAAAAATGAAGTCTTCAAAATCTCAGGATCAAGATGATTACCTTCTACATCTTGTAGAAGTAACCACTAGAAAATGGATCATCAACATCACTTTGAAAATCAACAATGAATTCATCTTGGAAACAACTGCATTATTTGATACCGGAGCAGATTTAAATTGCATTAGAGAAGGGTTAGTACCAACAAAATATTTTGAGAAAACAACCCAATCTCTTAGTTCAGCTTCTGGTAACAAACTACAGATTGATTTCAAGTTAACAGATGTTAAGATAATGAAAGATAATGTTTCTTATAACACTGCTTTCCTCCTTGTCAAAAACCTTAAGCAGAATATTATTCTAGGAACACCTTTCATCAATCTTATCCAACCTTTCAAGGTTAATGATCAAGGCATTGAGACTAAATATTTGAAAAAGAAGATCATTTTTAATTTTGTCTCAAAACCTAGAACAAGGTCATTAAACCAATTAAAGGCTAATTCGATTTCAGAATTGAATTGCCTGATTCAATCAAAAGAAAAGCATTTGGAATTTTTACAAAATGATTTATCTTTCTGTAAAATTGAAAAACAACTTTTAGAAAAAACTCTAAAAGAAAATGTTTCTAAATTACAAAAAGAAATTCAAAAATTGATTTGTTCAAACCTACCAAATGCCTTTTGGAATCGAAAATGCCATATAGTTGATCTTCCTTATGAAAATGATTTTGACGAAAAGAACATTCCTACCAAGGCAAGACCAACACAAATGAATCAAATTGTTCTAAATCATTGTAAACAAGAAATCAATGATTTATTACAAAAATCCTTAATCAGAAAGAGTAAATCCCTATGGAGTTGCTTGGCTTTTTATGTTAATAAAATCGCTGAGATTGAGAGAGGAACACCTAGACTTGTAATTAATTACAAACCTCTCAACACAGCACTCAAATGGATTAGGTATCCAATACCTAATAAAAGAGATTTACTCAATCGCCTTTATGGTGCTAGAATCTTTTCAAAATTTGATATGAAATCTGGATTCTGGCAAATTCAAATGAATGAAGGCGATAGGTATAAAACCGCGTTTACTGTTCCTTTTGGGCAGTATGAATGGAATGTTATGCCATTCGGTCTCAAAAATGCACCTTCTGAGTTCCAGAGAATCATGAATGAAATATTCAATGATTTCTCCAACTTCATAATAATTTATATTGATGATGTGTTGATATACTCTCCAAACATAGATCAACACTTCAAGCATGTTAAATTATTTATTAACGTTGCTAAGAAAAATGGACTTGTTGTTTCCCCAACAAAAATTTCTCTTTTTCAAACGAAAATTAGATTTTTGGGATTCAACATCCACAATGGAACTATATTACCAATCCAAAGGTCAATAGAGTTCACTTCCAAATTCCCTAATGAAATTAAGGATAAGAACCAACTTCAAAGGTTCTTAGGAAGTCTTAATTATGTCGCGGATTTTTTCCCTAACTTAAGTATTATCTACAAACCATTACATGATAGACTTAAGAAAAATCCTCCTCCTTGGTCTGATAAACATACCAATGTTGTTAGACTAATCAAAACCAAAATCAAAGAAATACCTTGCCTCAATATTGCTCACCCATCTCTACAAAAAATTGTAGAGACTGATGCATCTGATATTGGTTATGGGGTACTCTCAAACAAGTCAACAATGGAAAAGAATGTATAGTTCAATTTGTTTCCAAACACTAGAATGAATGTCAAATGAACTACTCCATTATCAAAAAAGAAATTTTAGCCATTGTTTTAACAATTTCAAAATTTCAAGGAGATTTGTGAAACCAAAAATTTCTTTTAAAAGTTGATTGTCAGTCAGCAAAAAATGTTTTACAAAATGATGTTCAAAATTTGGATTCTAAACAGATTTTTGCCAGATGGCAATCAATTCTATCTTGTTTTGATTTCGATATTGAACACGTCAAGAAAAAACCAATACACTACCTGACTTCCTCACCCGTGAATTTCTGCAGGAGATGCCTCCCAAGAAAGACAAAGGAAAGGGAAAGCAGACCCCCCAAAAAAGAAAGGTCTCACAGACATTAAAACATGGCTTAATGTAGCCAAACCCTTTGCAATAAATGAACCATCCTCTCAGGAGATTCAACCCTCAAAAAATGAGCCATCTCAAATGGTTCGATCCCCTTCTCAGAAATCTTCCCAATCAATGGAAGATTTATCCCAATTTCTTACCCCTGAATTGTTCAAGGCACTGGCAATGGCCCTTAGCCAAGCAAACACCAATACCATAAAGGCCCTGAGGCAAAAAATACACCTAATCCTTCAATGGCCCTAGTGGCAAAATGTACAGAAGAGGAAGAGAAACCTCTTAAAAAATCTCATACATTGATAAAACCACAACAAGAAGGTATGGTTCTTTCTCAAAAGAAATCACACCAAAATTTTCAAATAACTGAGGTGGCTTCTTCCTCAAGGAAGGAAATTGTCCCTCACAAAAATGTTCAAAAATCAGCATTTTTCATAAAAGCCATTTTTAAATATATCCTCCTAACAGAGAAAGATGTATTTGAAAAAGACCCTTATGAATATGCTAGTAAAATGTTTTCAAAAAATTTCCATTTTATTCCAAATGACATTTTCAAAACGTTGGAATTCTATGAGAAAATCTTAACTGAAACTCAATCAGTTTCCTTTAAGCATTTGCAACAAAATGGAATAACCCTCTATTCAACTGCTCGAATTCGCAAAGTTTATAACTTTAGTGAATGGACTAGCATATTTGGAAAACAACCCTTTGAACCCATATATTTCATCTTTAAGATTATTATATGTAAATATTTGTTAAGTTTTGGACGTCCAAAAACTATTATGAGGAAAAGACACTTTTATTACATTAAACGAACGAATTAGATTGTGATAACTGTCTAATAATTATTTTATATAGGTTAATATATAAGAATAGAAAATGAGAATAAGTTACATTTATGAATAATATGACTTCTAAAAATAACAAAATAATAATATGAAGTAAAATCAAGAAAAACGCGATAAAACTAAATGATAGAAAATAAATATTAGTTACCATAAAATGGTCGAACTAACAAACAATATAAAAATGATAATAATTATAGTAATAAAGTACTGAGTTATTAAATACAAACTCTATAACTAGCTAATGAAAATAAAATATTTTAATATCAAGACAAGCAAAATAAAATTAAATAATAAGAATTTTTTATCATAGGATCCTTACTTTAAAAAGACCAATACAGGTAATAGAAATGAAATCAAATACCAATATAGGACACTTAGGCAATTACTAGGATTTATTTATACACACACACACACACACACACATAATATATATATATATATAAGATTAGTAATTATTTATTCGATCAATAGGTGATATTGATCAATTAGTGGATTTCCCTGAAGACTATTGCGATTAGCCATCATGAGCAGATGGGTAACTTAGATCTATTACATTGTTTGTGTTTATAACTAATGATATGTATAATGCAAAGATAATAATATGGTTGTTGTGGAAATTTAGTGAGTACGTGTTGTGAGCTATTTATTTGGTTGACAAAGTAAGATAATAAAAAGTGATAATACAGATTGTTTGATGATTTGAGAAAAGCATATTATATGTTGTGTAATGTATTATCACCATAAGTTTGACTAAAAATTATTGGCTTTATAAATAAAAACTATCATGCATTACATGAATTGCATTATTAAATATACTAAATAAGTGACAGCCTGCTACGTATTAGTATTTCGATTCTCTATTAATGCTTGGTTTTTCTCAATGTTAGTTCTTCCAAGATTATCTTTGTTCTATCGTTTCTACTGAAACTAAGTGGTAATGAAGGATACCGTCGGTGTTATCACTTTGAAATTACTAATACTTAAGGAGTTTCTAAAGTATGATGTATGAAATAGCCAGTTAAAATATCCTAAAATTAAAGCGATAATCCAAAAATGAGAAATCGTTGATTTTCTTGTGTACTTAGTTTCTCTTGGGCAGGTAGGTCATTAAGTAAATGTTCTTCAACCCTAAAAAGAGGGCATAAATCTTTTTCCTATGTGGATTCCAGATCATCCAAGCTTGTATTTGTGTATATGCTTGATTGTTGTATTACATAAGATTTGTTAATAAACTTGCTTGATGTGTAATATGTCTTGTTATTCATTAAGCTCGTGATTTCGCTCACACCCCAAAAGACCTCTCAGGTTGACACTATGACCATAGCTGGTTACTTCCAGGAGCATGACTTTGGTAAGACTTTAGAAGCTAGAAGAATTTGGATATTTGGGACAAGTTGTTTATTTTAAATCCCTAGTTGTTATTTAGTTAGTATTTGAATTATCAGTTTATGAATTTTTGAGAGTTATAGATTAGGAAGTTGGTTTGTAATATTATATTACTCTAGACTTGTGATGATAATTATTTTACTAATTTACGGCTTACACGTATTTGTCATTTCTTATCGAAGCAACTAAAAGATCCTATTATTTAAAAATATGTCATTCTCTGAAGGTAAACTAGTAATAGTATACAAGTGTAGTTTGTGTGCTACTACTAAGGTACCCTCAGGGCATGACAAACCCACCCCAACAGGCTAGGTTTGACTCGTTTCTTAGACTTGCTTGTTTCACAAGTCCTGTCTGGGTCCACAGCTGACACATGGACCGCGTGTGTCTAAACCAGGTTTGGCAGAATTTAAAGGAAAAAAAAAAATATTTTCATGAGTTGAAACTGAGCCGATCCGCCCTGCTCTTTGATGGCAGTTACGGATTCACGAATTTAAGATCCAACCAAGGAAGATGTCTAAGTCAAATGATAAACACTTAATCTCAAAACTGTATGAGCTCAAACAATGGTGCATTACTATTTATTAGAATTTGTGTGTTGTACTTCACACATAAAATATTAAAACAAAAAAAAAATGTAGAAGGAAAAAAAAAGTATCTACGTAATCTCTAACATTGAAGCTGATATCATTGTGATCATTTAAATTTTCAAAACTAGTAAAGTAATCATCTACATTTGTATTTATTTCCACAAATCCCATTTTATTTGTAATGTGTAATTTTCAACTGAGTATATATTTGTACCTTAAGGAAATTAAAACTTATTTTGATAGCATAACTATGTTATCAAGAAAAAACAAAAAGCATTTTCCATTTCAAATTTGGAAATTTAAGACCTAATTTTTAACTAACATTAACTAATTGATATCTTTTCTTAAATGTATAGTCTACCTCTACATCTGATTTCTCTAATTGTCCTTATCATAATTAATATAGTTTACACGGATAAGCAATTAAACGAAAGAAAATTGTACCATCCCATACTTTTTTAACAAAGCCGATCACTCATAACTAGTCTGACCATTATCGAAATTCAATTAAATATAGTATAATTTACTTTATACAAATGATTGTCTGTGAATAAGCGTGAAACTAGTCGTATTTTTATAGAAATAAAATTCCATATGAATTGTATATGCTTTACAAATATATATTACTAAGGGTTAATGATAAAAATGGTACCTAAACTTTTGCAAAACATTTAATTAGATACCTGCAATTTCATTTTGAACAATTTTGTACCTGAATAAAGCTTTCGTGAACTTTTTTCTTACATAAAATTTGGTTTTAATAATTTTGATACATGAACAAAGTTTTTGCGTATATTTTTCATACCTAAAGAATGCTCTAGAGTCGCCTTGCTATGAGGATGTTTTCCATCAGAAAAAAGATATATTTTTGTAAATTCTTTCCAAAACTATGTTCTTCTTTCTTTGTAAATATATGGACATATTTTCTTATTCCACATCCAAAGTAGGATTTTTGTTCTTCTTATATCATGTCCTAAAAGACTAAGTACCCATGTCTAGGCTAGATAATGAGAAAGCCGTAAATAGGGGAAGCAATTGAGGTATTTGCAACTAAGAAGAATGATTGAATGTTACAGAAACACTAGCTCCCCATGCGCAATCCTATGATTATAAAAAAAAAAGTTCTAGATATCTAGTCCCATATTGCAAATACTTTGAGTAAGAGAAGTACCATTTGCTTATTATTGAAAACACAAACACCTATATGCTTTGGATCCTTTCTTTAAACTCTCTCTAAGCATGAACTCCTTCGCTTCACTCTCAAGGAGCCCAAGTTCATGCTCACGAGTTTGGTATCAAATCAAGGTTTAGTAAGTTTGATGATTGTTCAACTTATAATTACTGAATTTGAAACATATGTATGTATATATGTATAATAGTTAAATCTTATCCTTTTGAAGAAATTATAGATATCAGTTTACCATTTAAAGATATTAATAATAATCTACCATTAGAATTTGAAGCTTTCTATTTTGACAGTTAGTATTATGCAAAGTCTTTTTAGGGCAATAGAAGATCTGGATTTATATCTCCTAACATAAGTAAAAGATTATATAGAATCCTTAGAATTAGAAATAACAAGCAGCAGTATAGCTTTACCTAATCTTGTTGCAGAAGAAGGAATATATAACATTTGGATCGAAGCTTTTGTAGCAAGAGATAATTTTTATACAAATGTACTAGTAACTTTTAGAAGTTATCTAAATTGGTTAAAAACTTTATATCCATATCAACTAGGTTGGACATATTTTAGGAATAATAGATAATTTCCACAAAATAGAAAAAATTAATGGCTTAATTTAGAAATTTACAATAAAAATAGACAAGAAGTCAGAAACCTAGAGTTAGAACATAAGTGTTATTTTCCTAATATCTACCAACATAATCTGCATAGTGATAATAGACAACTAAATAGTTTAGTAGACATACATATAAGTACTATGGAAGCTTTAGAGAATCAATTTAAGAAAAATTTTAATATTTGGGAACGAATAGTAGAACACTTGAAAAATAAAAATAAAGGAATAGTAGATCTTATAGAGAATCTAGATTATATTAAAGATCAAAATAATAGAATAGAAATGAAATTTAAAGATATTGAAAAATACAAAGACATAAATCAATACCAAAAACAAAAATTATACAACACTCAAAGGATAGTTATTAGAAAATTAGAAGAAAAATTTATAGAATTAGAAAATAAAACCAAAATATTAGAACAAAAAGCTACTAAGTTAAGACAAGTGGCTCAAAAACTAGAAGAATAATCTATAGAAAATACAAAAAGTAGTCCTACAAATTTATAAATTTTTTAAAGAGTTTTTAAGTCTATAAAAAAAAAATAGAGCTATAAAGAAAGTTTAGAAAAACGAAAGAATTTCTAAACAATACATTATGATTTATAAAAAGTGATCCAACAACTTCTATTGATAAAGATATAGTAAGAAGTTTAAATACTTTAAAAGCTTTAGTAATAAAGATTACACTAGAAAATAGAAGTGATACAAGAAATATTAACAAAAGATATAAAGTACTCTAAAGAAATAGAAAATTTGATAGCCTTAAAAAATAAACAAAAAAAAAAAACCTAAGAAAACCCTAGGTTCTCTGTTATTCCTAGTACATACCACTAGTATTGACCAAAAAGACAAAGAAAATAGAAAAGAAAATGATAAGTAGAATAGAAACAAGAACAATATCTTTCACAAGAAATTATAGGACAATAAGAGAACAAGCTAAGGTTAGTACTAGTAGCACTCCAAGCTTTTTAGGAAGAATATTCAAAAGAGGAAGCTCAAATAATTCTAGTAATAGGAAAACAATATTACAATATGTAATAGATGTAAATAGAGATATAGAAATATTTAAAAAATGAAGGTTTAGACTTATTAAATCTCAAAACTTTATAAGAAGATTTGAAAGAACAGTGGGGATATTAAGAGTAAGCATAGAAGAGGAAGTTTTAGTCATACGTAGACCTTTAAATATTCCATCAATCACAAGGGAAACTTATAATCAACTAACAACAACAAACTATAGATTAGTTCATCTAAGACTAATAGCAATAGGGATTAAAGGATTAGACAAGAAAAAATTAAGAACAAAAGTAATAATAGCAATAATAAATAAGAGATGAAGAGACCCTAGAAAAAGTACTATAGCAACTACAGAGGTAGATATGAATGAAAATAAAGGATTATTGTATGTATCTCTAGATTTTTTGATGTCATTAAAAGACTTTACCTAAGACATAGAAATAGAAATATAAGCTAAATGATATGATATAACATGAGGCGATGATTTAATATTATTTATAAGATCCATAGGAAGATTAGCAAACAAATTGAGTACAAAGTTTAAAATAAACTTACAAGGAATTATACAAAGCATGATAAGTAGCGGAATAAGATTAATTAAACCATTAAAATATATCTTGAAACATTAGTAAAAGAAAGTTGGAATATTAGTAGTTTTTTTTTTCTTTTTTTACTAAAGTAGAGAAATAATAATTCTAGAAAACTATATAACATACGAAGACAGTGAAGGCAATGTAGAAGTAAGATGTAGTTCGTATATCCCTAGGAATATTCCAAATGGTGAAACACAATCCATAAAAATCCAATTAGATAGAAATGATATGAATTTACAAACAAACTTGGTAGACATAATACCAGAAAAAAAATAAATTATATGGATGAATATGCAGAAGAATTCAATAAACTTTTAGAAGATGACAGTGTTGTAGAAAGTAAGGATAGTATAGAAGAGAATTATAGAAATAAAGAAAGAAAAATATGGGTAGAAAAAGAGTTAGAAGAAAAAATTAAAAAACAAGAATATGAAATGGTAGAATTAGGATTATTAAACCCAGAAATTCTAGAAAAATATAATAAGAAACCAAAAAAATATAATAGAAGTAAATATAATAACAATAGAATTAACAAAGAATTAATGGATTGCACAAGCAGTAATGTAATAGCACTTATACCAAGTAAATATTCTTTAGGAAATATGCCACAAACCCTATATGTAGCTTATGATCTAATAAGTGAAAATAAGTATATTAGTAAAGGTAAAAGATCATATTTTACACATGACCCTAGAAGATATATAGATGAAGGGAAAATATTAAATCTTCCAACATATAATATACAAACATGGCAAGAAGAAATAGCAAAATGGAAAAACTTAGTAGTATAAGATTATTTTAGACAAGGTTTTGATCATACTATAGATGAAATGTATAGATATTTAGAAACTTTTCTAGGACCAACAAATAGTATAGCTTGGGAAGGATATAAAGAAACTTATCCCACCAATTTTGAAGATTTAAAAAGTTATGAACAAATCGTGTTAATTTCACTTGCGGTATTCAAATTTTTTTTTTTTTTTTTACAGAATTATACCTAAACAAAATTTCATTATAAGAAAATACTTAAAACTTTTTAAATCTTTCATCGATGGTACCTATGGATGGATTATGTTCATATTTCTATCTAAGTGTTGATGTGGCAAGAGAAAATGATTAAAAATTCATTTTTTCATCCAAGTTGTCTTTTCAAATTATTTTTTGTTTTTTTACCTTTTCCTCTCTCTCTTCTTCTCTTCTTATCTCTCTATCTCTTTGCTTGGCTACTGCTGCTACTTCTTCTTCTTCTTCTTCTTCTCATCTTCATCAAATTAAAAAAAAAAAAGCCCTAAACTCGTAATTGAAAAAATTTTATTCTTATTTAGATGACATAAAAAGACCAACAAGGGGATTCATCTTCTCTATAAAAAAAAAAAAAAGAATGTCATCCACTTCATCATATTTTTCCCTAAAACTTGATCAATGTGAGTATGTGTAACATGATGCTTTTGTAAGTAAAATTTGAAACTTGGATAAGAAAAGAACAAAGAAGAAACATATCAAAAGGCAATACCAAATTCATTCACAGTCTTCACTTTTTATTACCAAGTGTTCTGTAAACTATGAAGTACTGATTTTTTTGTACTTTCTTTTTGTTGTGTGTTCTTGTTTTTCCTTTTGGGTTAGATATGTCATATGTAGTGGAAGTTTGAGATTACAACGTTAGTTTGGTCTTTTTGTAACCATAAAGTACGGATCTTTTGCACTTCCTCTTTCTTGGGTACTTACCCTTTTTTTGTGTCAGATTATGAATGCAAGAATATGTAGTGTAAATATCAGATTTTTATGGCGTTACTTTTACCAACACTTTCCTGAGTATTTTTGCTACTATGTTGTTATTTAAAGTACTTAAAGCTTTCAAGGTTATGTATCTTCTCGTGGACACATAAGCGAAAATTATGCCATTGATTTAGGTTGGTTTCATATATATAAATATATATATATATTGGGAGGATGTATTATTAGAGAGAGAGGGGATGGATTGGAGAGAGAAGAAACTTCTCTCGTGAAGAAAATGGAGTCTTCTAGAGAAGATGAAGATGAGTTCTCGATTTAGAAATTAATGGGTTTTGTGAAGAAAATATCTAACTTCATGTAAAGTTTGAATTTGTTTAATCTATTTATTTTTTTATGTTTGAATCATGCCATTTTAAAATTAATTTCATGTAAATTAATGACTCGATGGAGTTTGGTTTGAATCTCCACTAATGTCATAAGGAAAGAAGAAGGAGGAGAGGAGGAAGAGAGAGAGGAGAGAGAATGAAAAAAAGGTAAAAAAAAATAAATAGAAAAATTGATTATATGAACCAAAAATAATGTTTTAATTGGATTAACCTGAAATGTCAACACTTAGACAAAAAAATGAACGAAATCCATCTATAAGTACCACGAGTGAGAATTTAAAAAGTTTAGGTATTTTCTTGTAACAAAATTTTGTTTAGGTATAATTCTGTAAAAATTGAAAAAATCCAGGTACCTCGAGTTAAATTAACCCAGAACAAATCCTTTCAATTTTGTAAATATAATAGGAGAATTATTAATAGGAAGTAGTCCAAATAAATGATCGGTTTTACAACAACAACAAAGTATTAGAAAATTAGAACGGTTGTAGTTACAATGATTATTACTATTATACAGAATTAGCAGGTTGCTTTTTTGACAAAGTTATTATACAAAGACTAATGTTAAAATTACTAGGACCATTAGGGAAATAGATTAAAGAAAGCTGGGATAAACAAATGGAAGGAGTAGAAAATGACCCAAACATAATATAATAGTAGCCATAAGACATATAATAGATAGATTGACAGAAAAATATACATTTATTCAAATACAAAAACAATTAAAAGGAGAATATTCTTTTTGTAAAAACATTTATACACCACAACAATATGAATCTAAACGATATAAAAGACCATGTAAAAAGAAAGAATAAAAGAAAAGAGACAAAGTACCATACTAAAAAATCTTCAGCAAAGAAGCATTTTCTTAACAAAGACAAATATATTAGAAAGTTTAATAAAAATAGAAATTATAGGAGTAAAATTACATGTTAGAATCAGGCCATTTAAGTAGAGATTGCAAAAAAAAGAACTCTCTTCATAATAAAAAAATGTAATATTTGTAGAATGTATAAATGAAGATTTAATTCCAGTATACAATAATATGAGTGATTCAAAAACTATATATAGTATAGTAAGTTATACACAAAACGTAATAGATTCAGAAAGTGATAATGATGATATAAATGAATTTATAGATAGTATAACAAAAATATAGAAGAACAAAATTTAGAATATATGGATAATAATTTAATTTGTAGTCATATTTGGAGAACAAATAAAGAAAACGACAATAAATCTTGTATAAGATGTAATAAATATCCTAGTATGAACATGCCATACTAGTGTAATAAATGTTATATAGAGTATTATAGGTTTTGTTTAGAACAAGAGTACAAATACAAGAAGAACAGTTTGAAAAAAGATATAAATAAAGAAATAAAGAAAAAGAGGTGGAAAGATCAATAGAAAGGAGGATAAGAATCCTCGAAACAAGGGTGGTTAAAATAGAAAGACAAACATTAATACTAGAAGATAAATTACATAAAATAATAGAAATAGCTCCTACTATGATAGGATTACTTAGCAAAGATCTTACAAGTATGAGAGTCTTAACAAGAGTAAGCAAAGGTAATAATAAATACATGATGTAGTAAAGTAACAATGGATAGTAAAATAATTTCAAAAGAATTTATAGAAGGAACAGTATCCCAATTATTAGAACAAATGGATGGACAAATGTTTCGTTGTAATAGATGTATTAGAAATGTAAATATAAAGTTTAAAAGGAACCTAAAAGAATACAAAAAGGATTATGAATTAAGTTTTGCTTATGGAAGGGATTTAAATTTATCAAACATATAATTTATAATAGGATTATCTTTTCTTCTCAATGATATAAAAGCATTAATTGTCACAAGAGAATGAATTCAATTAGAAGATACCAAAAATTAGAATGGATAGGAAGGTGGTGGAACGTTAATAAATATAGAAGAAGAAGAAGAAGAAGATAAATTAAATAGAATAAAAGAATCAAAAAGTGAAATATTAGAATCATTAGAAATACAAAATATAGAAGAAATACCATTAATAGAAAATAAATTCTTAGACAATCAAAAGCTTTACAATATGTTAGAAGTAGGAGAATCTGAAATAGATAAGCTTTTAAGTAAATTAGAAAAGGAGGAAACAATAGGGGAAAATCCACAAAAAATTTGATAGAAATAAAACTGAATGTAGGCTAAAAATAAAAAATTCAGACCTTACAATAAAAAGCCAAAAGATAGAAGCAGCAAATTATGAAATAAAAGAATTTGAAATGCACATAAAAGAATTAAAACAATTAAAAGTAATTAGAAAATCAAAATTTAGGCATAAAAGTCTAGCATTCATTGTTAGAAAACATAGCAAAATAATAAGAGGTAAAACTAGAATGGTAATAAATTACAAAAGACTAAATGCTTGTTCACTTCATCATAATTACAATTCCATTACAACCTTATTCCTTATGAATAGCTATTACGACATTTAGCTCACTGAATTATGATTCAATAATGAATCTCTATTACACAAAACATTGAATAATAATTCTTTATTCAAACCTATGAATACTAATTCAATGTTGGAATTGTCTTTTTTTTTTTCAAAATACTACCATTTAAATAAAAAACTAATAAAGAAAAATCCTATTATAGCTTTATTCCATTCCTCTGTTATAAGAATTCTATTACAACCTTATTCATTAAGTGAAGTAAACGAGCTATAAATGATAACACAAAAGATAATTCTTATGATATACCAGATAAAATATAGTTGATAAATAGTATTTAAGGAAGCTAGTGGTTTAGCAAATTTGATTGTAAATGTGGTTTTTGGCATATAAGAATTATAAGCTCCTAGATTTTTCAGTACTCTTAAATGAGAATCTTAGAGCTAATATCAAAACAAGAATCTAAAAATTTGAGCCGAGTTAAAACCATACCCTAAAAACCTATACGAGATCAAGTTAAGAATCCATAAATTTAGGAAGTCAGATGAATTAAGCAAAGCCCAAAACCTTAGAGGTGAGTAATTTAACAAAAACATATCATTGTCAAAATAATTTCACATACCATAACTTGATCACTATAGTTCAACCTTAGAACCAAGAAAACCCTTTAATCGAGCCGAACTAATCACAAGTTCCAGAAACCTCAGACAATATCAGATAAGTTGGATAAACCTAAATGCCTAGAAAATAAAATGGGAATAGGAAATCTTAACGACTGAACCCTAAGGAAATAAATACCTTCGAAAACAAAACAAAAATACGATAATCATTTGACTGGGAAACCTTATTCTAAACAATTCATCCATCCGATCTTTAACATGCCAATCGAGGTAGTATATCCAAATAATATTTAATAATAAAATAATAAGAAATACTTTCCTATGAGACAATATTAATTTATCAAGTCAAAATTTCATTAGTCAAACCAAACCATCTCCATTTCAATCGTTAGCATGCAAATCAAGATAACACCACCGGCTAATAATTAAAAATAGAATTGTAAACCACTCGATATTACAGTTAACTCGTAAATAGAATCTTAGAGTCGGAACTAAATAGGAACCTTAAAATCAAACCGAGTCAACGTTTAACCTTGAAAGCCCTAGACTCGATTAAACAATCTTAAGAACCATAAAATATTAAATAAACTATAAAAATAGAGAAAACTCAAATTATGAATCGAATATATAATATAAACATGAACCCATAGATTTTATAATCTTACGAGTAAATCTTAAAGCAGAATTGAAATTGGAATCCTAAAGTCAATTTATGCCATTATTAAGTTTTAGAAAACTTAGATCTGGCAAGACCACCCCTAAAATCCTAGAAAATTTAAAATAGAATAAACCTAAATTATGATATGAAAATATGCCATATACCCTAAAATGATTAGATTTACAAAAGCTCATTTGTTTCTAACTCGAACAAGATAAGTTTTCAAATCAAGACACCGACACTCAAAACAAGGCAAAATATCCCGACAAACAATCTAGACAATTAATATATTAAGAATTCATAAAAATATCATATATAATTTTTGCAGCTCATAAAAATGATAATTATAGCTTATATACACGTATTTTTATCTCTATCAGTAATTTATTTATCTTATTTACTATTCATTTACTAATTATTACTATTTACTAGTATTCATCTCCCTTTACTTTTTCTTATACCTATCTCTTACATCTCTTACAATTATCTTTTCTTATAAAACTTTGCTACACTTTTCACATAACTTCTTCTTTACTTTTTCTCTCTTTCTCTCCCTCTCTTCTTACTTTTCACATGTAGTAGCTCCCTTTCTTCCCTATATTTTATCTTTTTCATTTATTTTTACATCTTTAACCTCCTCTTTTTCTTTTTTAAATACCCATCATCTCTTTCACTTTTTCCACACTTTTATTTCACCATATCAAAACTCTATGGATTTTTCTTCATAACTTTTCTCTCTAAAATTTCTCTTAAACACTTTTCTTCCATCTCTCATCCACACACAAATCCCATCTCTTGTTTTAGGTAAAAAAACTAAACACCCTCCTCATACATATTGTTTATGTAAGTGGCATGGTTGTTTATGTCTTTATTTATTTTCCATATGAAACCTCCATGATACATATGTTAGGAAATGGAAATGTAGGACACATATTATTCATGTCACAATGTTATATCCATGACTATATTATTTTCTTTTTTATATTCATAATTTTAACTTTTTATATTCTAATATGTATAAGTAATATTTATATTCTTTAAAAGCATATTGCTCACTAATCTAACATTTATTTATTTCATGATGTTGAGCCTTGTTCTTAATCGAAGTCTCAGACTTATCCATCTTCAAGTCAAAACAAAATGGGATTTGTCCATTTTTAAGTCCTAGGGAGCCTTGAAAATAAAACTAAGACTCCTATATTTTCTTATTGCTTTTCTCGCTTTATTTATGAGACTGGAGTTATTCCAAGTTTCGAAAAACCTTGAAAAAGTTCTAAGATTTCATGTGCTATTTCTTTATGCTTTTCTCATTTTAATGGTGACTGGAATGTATTCAAGTCTCAGGGAGTCTTGATGACAATTTAAGACTCTCCTGCCTTTATTTTTTATGTTTGCTTATTTTTTATTATCTATCTTTAATTTTTATGTTTTGACAAGTCTATGCTAATGATTTTAACTTTAGTATGTTGCTATATTTTTAGTCATGCACATTCATGGTCATAAGTGATGTTGTCATAATAAACTATCAAAGATGTGAAAATTTATAATTTCTTATTTTATAAAATGACTTTCAAAGACCTTATTTTGAACACTTAGAAAATATGGTCATAAAAATAGTTACTCAACTAATTTTCCAAAATATCAAAATGATTTTTTCTAAAAATACAAATTTTGATAATTCTTTGTTATTCAATTTTTTTTCTAAAGATATATCTATAATACATATACCAATATTTTATTGAAATAAAACTTTGGAATAATTCAACTTTCTATTTTTTCATATGACAAACCTTAAGGGTGTTTTTGAATGTAAATCAACATAGAGTAAATTTTCCAACAACCCCATAAAGGGTTCATATGTAAAAAATTATTAATTAAGAAAGGGTTAATACAAGAATAAACTATTTATGGAATTAAATGAATATAAAACCAGGATTTTTCTTAGCCAAGTATCACATTTACAATAAACTAAGGTTGGTGATTTTATTTAAAAATCTAAAAAAAGATTTTTCATAAACTTAACTTCCCACCTTCCATAAGAGGTTATTTGCAAAAATTCTATTTTCACGCGACATTACTAAGATCATGCATAACATGAGATAATATTGCTATTAATGATTTCTAAAGACTAAAGTTTTTTATATTTTCCTTGGAGTATTGAATAAAGTAAAACATTAAAAACAAAAAAAAAAATAAAAGATGGAATGTTTGGGATACAATCTGTATCGACCCATTCCAACCCTTAAACAAACCTCAAATGTTAAAAATAACATTGCAAATAGATAGATCTTTCGAAGTAGGTAGAAAAGACTATTAATATGCTAAATTCCAAGTTAAAATAAGTAGATTATGACCATTTTAAATTAAAACTTTCATAATTGGGAGAAATGACAAGAATAAAATAAATAGAGTTAAAAATTAAAGTAGAACCTCTATGAAATACTCATTCCAGGTATTTTTTTTGTTTATGTGACGAGGAATTTAAATATCATTTCCAAAAGATTAATTTGATTAAGAATTACTCTAATGGATGAGTGAGTTTTTTCTCCTAAATTCATTACCATGTTTGCGTTTATAAAGTAGTTGCACTAGCGTTTTAAGAAAAAGATAAAAATGGATATGTATTTGGGATTATCAAGGGTTAAGCATGTGTTTTTTGCTCGTGCGATTAAATGAATACTAAGTATATCGTAACCTTAGAATGTTTGCTTAATTATTCTTATTCTTTTATATGCTTGTTGCTATGAGCATTTAAATTGATTGATCACCTTTAATGAACTTAATATGGATTGGTGTTAATAAAAGAAAAAGGTTACGCATAACATCTATTGAGTTACATTTCAGAAGGCTGCTACTCCTATGTATAGAGTTGGATGGGTTGTAATTGTGGTGGGACACAGGCCATGCTCCTTACTAGGGAATCTACATCGCTCGAGGAATGCAACTCTAGGTTAGGAGCCGTGCCAACCAAATGCTATGGGCAAGTGCCTAGGGACTAGCAATAGAAGATCGTAAAGTCCTTCATCAACAATTCCCTAACCTTTGATATGAAGGGCATAAATCCATTATATATATAGGTTCCTGATAACTATACATACACATGATTTTCATGTGATTGTTGCACAAGCATAACATATGCTTTAACTAAAAAACTTGTCTACTTATTTATTGCAGTATGAGTGATGGGGAAATATCTTACTAAGCATGTTGTAAGCTTACACCCCTATATATCTTGTTTGAAAGAAATATACTTAAGATTTTACTCGAGGAATAAGATGACAAGGGAATCACTAGTAGATTTTAGAACTTTAATGAAAGATCCGGGAGCTTAAGACGAAGTTTCTCTTGGAAACCATTTTATGTTATATATATTTACTTTGGAGATTATTATGATCAATTGTACCATATGAACTATTTGTGATCATTAGTGAAGGTATGCCCCTAAAAAATGTAATATACCTTATTCAAGTTTAATGATATATTGTTCTCTTGCTTTACTATTTAATTGCTATTGTTATAAATTGTGTACTCCAGTGTGTTCGCTTTACTGTGAAGAACGCCTTGTGCATAATATGGAAACCTTTGCATAACTAAGGTAGTCATTCTTAGGCTTTAATATTATGTATGACGGATTGCCACGTTTAGGATATCCTACGAGCCATGACAAGAGTGGCATCACAAAGCATAGAATGGACTACTTTTACATGTCCATTAGGTCACTATGAGTGCTTGTTATGCCATTTGGATTAAAAAATGCGCCTTCAATTTTTCAAAGAAAAATGGAGTTAATCTTCAATAAATACAAAGATTTTGTTTGTATATATATATATATATATATGATATATTAGTACATTCTAAAATAAAAAGGAAACATATTAGTCATTTAAAGTTAGTATTATCATAATTTATTAAAATGTGATAGTAATAAGCAAAAAGAAAGCAGTATTATTTAGAAGAAACATAGAATTCTTATGATAAAAAATAGGAGAAAGAAAGATTAAACTACAAGATCACATATGTAAAAAGATCCTAGAATTTCCAAATAAAATAAAAGATACAAAATAATTACAACAGTTTTTAGGTTTACTAAATTATGCAAGACCATTCATTAAGGAATTAAGTAAATTGGTAGGATCCATGTAAATTAAGACAAGCCTAAAAGGACAAAAATACTTTAATATAGAAGATGAAAAATTAGTAAAAGAACTTAAGGGTAGAAAAGTGTTGGGTTATGGATCTAACTTATATGGGTCTATAACTAAGGAAATCATAAATATATTACATATATTTAAAAGAAAACTTTGAAAATAAGAAGATTTGTGCGAACAAAGAAGACATTTAACACTATACGCCAACCATATGAAATCCAAGGCCGTCGACCTTCAGCAACATAAAACGTTGCTTTCAACAACTCATGTACGCTGCCAGAAACTCAGTCGGTGTTCATGTTTAGGCTGCCAGCATTGGGGTTGTACACCGCCGATGTATTGACGACCTTCATTTTGTCAAGAACTGCGGCCTTTCAATGATGACTATAAAGCTGCTAGCCTTGAGTTATTTTTTTGCCAGCTTATGTTGCTTGCGATTTCTCCCTTTGTTTTTATATAAATACTCATTGTTTGTCTTTAAGGACATTACTTTGGCTATCTAGAAAACATAGAGAGAGTTCTAGAGAGAGAGAGAGAGAGAAACTTGTTCTATTATTGAAATCCACCGTTATGGTGATGATTCATGTGATTCACTAGTATCACTAATGAAGAAAAATTGTGTAATTCCATTATTGTTGATAGTGGAAGAATTATTTGTGGTTTTTCCCCAATTGGGATTTTCTATGTTAAATCCTGGTGTCCCTTTTAATTATGTATTTTCTATTTATTGTATTGTGATCGCTATAGGTAAGAGAAAAAATCATCTTGATTGCTTCCAGATTATTGGAGATTTTTTGTAACAAGTGGTATCAGAGCCAGGTTGAAAAATAAAACTAGGGTTTTGGTCAATCCAATTGCAAGCATGGCAGATTCATCAGATACAATGAATAAATTGAATTCATTAAATATTTTATCTGGAAGTCTATGATGGAAGATTTGTTATATTGTAATGATCTGTATTTGCCTTTGGGCGGTGATACGATGAAGCCATCAGATAAGTCTGATGAAGATTGAGCAATCATGCATAGAAAAACTACCGGTTATATCCGACAATAGGTTGATCAGATTGTATATCATCACGCTGCTCAGGAAACTAAAGTCGATATTCTATGAAAGAAATTGGAATCCATGTATGAGAGGCAAACTGCCTTGAATAAAACCTCCTTGATTAGGAGAGTGGTGAATCTAAAGTATAAAGATTGATCTAATATGACAGAGCACTTGAATGATTTTCAATGGCTCGTGAATCAATTGACTGCCATGAAGCTTATGCTTGATGACGAGATACAGACGCTTTTATTGTTGAGTTCACTACCTGACATATGGGAGACACTTGTGATGTCTATTAGTAATTCTGCTTTAGAAAGAAAGCTCACCATTGCAATGGTGAAATATAGCTTGATGAATAAAGAAGCTAGAAGAAAAGATCATGGCATGAGTTTTAAGGCTCGGGTACTTGTTACTGATAAGCCAAAAAGACATGGTAGAAGAAGGAACAAAGGCTCATCTGATAGATCTGATAGATTTGATAAATATAGGGGAAGATCTAAATCAAGAAGGAAAAATATTAAATACTATTACTGTGACAAACCAGGACATTTCAAGAGAGAATGCAGATTGTGGAAGAGAGAGCAAGGTAAAGGCGATGAAAAAAATGAAGACACTACTGCTATAGCAACAAGTGGTGAGATTATTGTTGCCTGGGATAAGGATTGTGTTAGCTTTGTATGTCATGATAGTGATTGGGTTATTGATTCTGGTGCCTCCTTCAATGTGATATCACATGATGAATTTTTCTCAACCAATACTGTCGATGGTTATGGCAATGTTAGGATGGAAACAATGAGACATCTAAAGTTGTTGGCATTAGAAATGTTGTTTTAAAGACTAACATTGGTTGTAGGCTCATTCTCAAATATGTCAGACACGTTCTAGAAATTCACCTAAACCTTATATCTATAGGGAAACTTGATGATGAAGGTTATCATAGTCAGTTTGGGAAAGGTAAATGGAAGCTTACTGATGGTTATTTCATAGTGGAAAAAGGAAGAAGACTAATACCCTTTACTTAATGTTAGTTAAACTAAGTAAAGGAGATGTGAATATGATTGATGGCACTTCTATGGAGCTTTAGCATAAGCGACTTGGTCACATGAGTGAGAAAAGGGCTTTAAATGCTTGTCAAGACACAACTCCCACCTGACATGAAAGGTAGTCTATAGAAAACTTGCACTGATTGTCCTGCTGGTAAACAACATAGAGTTGTATTTTATAGAAATTCACCTACTAGAAAATCTCATATACTGGATTTAGTTCACACAGATGTGTTTATGAAAGACAGGTCACTAGGTTGCTCTCTTCATTTTGTAACATTCATTCATGATCACTCTAAGAAGTTGTAGACTTTTGCTTTGAAGTCCAAGGATTAAGTGCTAGATGTGTTTAAGCAATTCTATACTAGAGTTGAAAGAGAAACAAGAAGATAGTTGATATGTATCTGAGTAGATAGCGGTAGTGAATATGGAGGATCATTTGAAGAATATTGCAAAGAACATGGGATCAAACTGGAAAAAGACAGTTCCAAAGACCCCACGGCAGAGTGGCGTTGTAGAGAGAATGAATCTCACTATCACAGAACAAGTGAAGTGTATGTTATCTCATGCCAAGTTACCTAAATCATTTTGGGGTGAAGCTATGAAGACAGCTGTCAATACTTGATAAAGCTATCTCCTTCTTATGCTCTGGATGGAGATATCCCACAAAGAGTCTAGACAGGTAAAGATCTTTCTTATGAACACTTACATGTGTTTGGTTGTAGCGCATTTGTGCATATTCCCAAAGATGAAAGAGCAAAACTTAATGCAAATTCAAAGCAATGCATTTTTCTAGGTTATGAACATGATCAGTATGGTAATAGGTTGTAGGATCTAGCATAGAAGACGATTATCAGGAGCAAAGACGTGGTCTTAGACGAAACCATTGAAGACATTGAGAAGCTAGAAAAGTTGAAATCCTCATATAAGATTCCTACAAATGTAGATCCAGTGTCCTCACTTGAAGATTATAACAATGATGGAGGAGACGTGGAAGATTCGGTTGAAGAGCCTCAAGAGACTCATAAATAGATTGAGTTGAGAAGATCTTCAAGAGAATGAAGACCATCAGTTAGATATAGTCCAGATGAGTATGTGATGTTGATTGATGGGGGATAGCCTGAATGTTATCAAGAAGCCATGTTACATGAGCAGAAAAAGGAATGGGGTAAAGCCATGCAAGATGAGAAAAATCCTTACATGAGAACAAGACATATGATTTGGTGGAACTACCTAAGAATAAGCAACCATTGAAGAATAAATGAATACATAAATTGAAGATTAAAGAAAATAGCTCACAACTAAGGTACAAGGCAAGGTTGGTTATGAAGGGGTTAGTTAAAAGAAAGGGATTGATTTTGATGAGATTTTCCCATCAGCGATGAAGATGTTTTCCATTCGAGTTGTACTCAATATTGCAGCCAGTTTGAACTTGGAGATGTGAAGACAATCTACATAGAGCAGCCTGAGGGGTTTAAGGTTAAGGGAAAGGAACATCTTGTTTGTAAATTGCAGAAGAGCCTGCATGGACTGAAACGGGCTCTAAGGTAGTGGTATGAGAAGTTTAACTCCATCATGATAGATTAAGGTTACACCAAGCCTACATCAGATCATTTTATTTTCATAAAGAAGTTTGCTAGTGGTAAGTTTCTTATATGCTTGTTATATGTTGATGATATGTTGATTGTTGGCCATGATCCCAAGGAGATTTAAGATTTGAAAATTACACTGAATAAGTCTTTTGTAATGAAAGACTTAGGACCCGTACACCAAATTCTTGGTATGAGAAATATACGTGATAGGAAGAGCAAAAAATTATGGTTGTCATAGGAGAGATACCTAGAAAAAGTGTTGGAGAGATTTAACATGAGCAAGGTAAAACCTGTTTATTCTCTAGTTATAGGTCACTTTAAACTCAGTTCTCAATAGTTTCCTAAAGGTGAGGTAGACAAAGAAGACATAAAGAAGATATTATATGCCTCTACAGTTAGCAGTCTAATATATGCTATGGTATATGCTAGATTGGATATTGCTCATGCTGTTGGTATGATTAGTCATTATCTCTCGAATCCAGGTAAAGAACATTAGAATGCACTTAAATGGATTCTCAGGTATCTCAGGAGCACTTCCAGATTATGCTTTCAGTTTGGTGGTAGTAAGCCTGTATTAGAAGGGTTTTTAGATGCTGATATGGCTAGAGATCTTGATTCTAGGAAATCCACTTTAGGTTATCTGATTACTTATGTAGGATGAGTAGTGTCTTGGTAATCAAAATTACAAAAATGTGTTGCCCACCACTAAAGCATAATATATTGCTATAACTAAAGCCTGCAAGAAAGTCTTGTAGATGAAGAAATTTTTAGAGGAACTGGGTTAAGAGCAAGAAGACTTAAAGGCTATTTTGTGATAGCTAGTGTGCTATACATCTCAGTAAGAATCTAACTTTCCATTCTAGATCCAAACACATTGATGTAAGATATCATTGGATTCGAGATGTATTAGAATCAAAGCTTTTGAAGCTGGAGAAGATCCATATTGATGAAAACGGTTCAAATGTGATGATTAAAGCTCTACTAAGGACAAACTCGTTTGTAGTAGATAGATAATAGGTATGATGGAACCCTCCATATGAGTTGGAGGGGGAGTTTGTTAGGTTATAGATCCAACCCATATAGGTTTATAACAAAGAAAATCCTAAATATATTACATATATTTAAAAGAAGGCTTTGAAATTAAGGAGATTTGTGTGAATAAAGGAGACATTTAACAATGTACACTAGCCATATGAAATCCAAGGCTACTGGCCTTCAATAATGTAAAACAAGGCTTTCAAAACTCTTGTACATCGCCTGAAATGTCACCGATTTTGGGGTTGTACGCCATTGGCATATTACTGGCCTTCATTTTGCCAAGAACAGCAGCGTTTCAACACCAGCCATAAAGCTGCCGGTTTTTAGTTATTTTTTTGCCAGCTTATGTTGCCTGCGATTTTTCTCTTTGTTTTTATACAAATATTCCTTATTGTCTGTTACGGTATCACTTTAGATATCCATAAAACCTAGAGAGAGCTCTAGAGAGGGAGACTTGTTCTATTATTGAAATTCACCATTGTGGTGAGGATTCATGTGATCTACTAGTATCACTAGTGAAGAAAAACTATGTAATCCCATTATTATTGACAGTGGAAGAATTATTTGTGTTGCAATCCCATAGTTTTTCCCTAATTAGGGTTTTTCACGTTAACTCCTGATGTCCTTTTGATTCTATATTTTCTATTTATTATGTTGTGATTGCTATAAGTAAGAGGAAAAATCATCTTGATCGTTTCCAGATTATTGGGGATTTTTCCTAACCAAAAGTTTCCCCCTCTTAAATTTCCCTTAGACTAAGATTATTTAATAGTAGAAACAGATAGATGTGAAAAATGATGGGGAGCTATTCTAAAAGCAAAACCCCATAAATATATTTCAATTATTATGTTGCATATAATAGTAGATAGAATGAAGTTTATAAATGTTGGAGTGAAATCCAAAGGATAACCCAAGGTTTCTCTAATCCTCTCTATAAAGGATTTATAACACTAGAAAGTGCATTTCAGTTTGCTAAACAACACATAAGACATACATATTTTATAGAACCAGCAATTAGGCAAGAAGCATCATCCTTATCATTAGTAGAAAGAAAAGCTGGGTGTGATGTTAAAACTCTTTGGAAACGAGGACATTCTCCAGCTCAAGGTGATATAGAAAGTCCACCATCATATTCACATATAGTAGAAAGTGATCTAACACACTCTTTAAATTTTGTAAACATTGTGAAGTAAATAAAAAAACAATAAAATGCTTGAATGAACAACTTTTAGAAAAAGAAGAGATAAATAAGCAGTTGATAGACGCCTGTGCAAATTTTAATTAGAAATTACCGAATGCATAAAGGGATATAATGACTTATTAGCTCAGGCAAAGTTTAAATTTAGAAAGACTAAGGACAATCACCATAGAAGAAAAAGAAAAATATGATAATAAAATCAAAGAAATAGAATAAATCATTTAGAAAAAATGTTAGAACATTATAAGAAAAAGGTATAAACCAAAAGAAAAGGCAGGAGAAGGTCTTCAAAATAGAATGTTTTTAAACCAAATGAATTTGTAACAGGGTTACCCCAAGAAATTAAGGAAAAAATTAAAAAAATTCTTTGTAGAAGGGCTCTATAAGAAAAATATAAAAGGCCCAGCAATTTTTAGAAGATATCTATTATCTTAGGAAAAGAATACCAGAGATAGTTTGTAAAAGAAGACATATAATTGGAGCAAATGGAGAATGCTAATTCACATTTTATGTAGCAGACATCTCCTTGATTATGCTCAACATGGGATATTTTGAATTAGAGAGTAGGTATTCAGTACAACAACTAATGAATTATGGGATGATCAAAACAATTATTTTTGGGGAACCATTTATACACCACTTTCTTATGTAGGAAGCTCTAAACAATATTATTCGAATATGTATGGGTAAGGATTCGGATGCAACGATCATGTGTATGTTGTGGGACTATTGCGTTACGCATGATCTAGGAAAACAACACGTGCAAGGATGATTAAGAGGGATTCATGTAGGGAGGAGGAGGAGGAATAGGGAGTCTCTAACACATGTATGACAGATGAGGGAGCTAGAAAGCATCAACCTCACTAAGTACCATAAATATCATGTGCGTTCTTAAGTAAATTTAATTGATTCACTAAGATAGAAATATGGCAGAACAGCGCCATTTGTCTAAGATTTCATCCATCCGAATGAGGTAGGGACTAGAGGTATTTATAGATAGTCTAGCCGTCGATGTCATCCGTTAGATGAGACAGACGACCAACTGCTAGGATAAGTCTCTCTCATAGTGGATATGGACGTGAGCTCCCTCGTGGACCTAGGACTATTAAGGCTTTCATTTATAATGTGTGTGAGCTAATGTACAAAAGATTGGAATTGGAAGACCAATTCCAATGGGCCCTACTCTAACCCTGCCATGCCAAATGTCCTTTGATCATCCCAATTAAGCTGTTCCTAACTCCTTAAGCCTTGTCACATTAGCCCAAAGAGTTAAACCCAGATAGAAAGCCTTTATAACAAGATCCATACATCTACATAATACATAAGGGAAGCATAACTTATAGGCATGGTTAAGATAGAATTCATTTTAGCTCCCTCGGTGCCTCAACAACTTGGCCTTATAGTAGCTTAATATCATATTTATATATGCAGATATAACATGGTTAATCCAGTAGAAGATGAAGATAATTCAATAGATGAAGATCCACAGAGCCATTGCATCAAGCCTCTTATTAAACGATTTCAGAAGCATAGAAGTTATATTCATTATAACAGATTTTTTTTTATCCTGATTGTCCTTTTAATTTGGCTGATGTTACCAAAAATTCAAAAATATTCATTTTGAGCCGAAAAGGATACATCTTGCAAAAACAAGAGAAGATAGGCATTGGAAAAAGTTCAAAGATGACAATGCTAGCTATTCATCAAACAGAACAGAAAATTATCATGCTTTAGTAGATGTGGAAGACTTTGAACCATGGTAGCTTTATCTTTTAGACATAACTGACATAGATTCTTTCATTATTTGAACGAAGATAAGATAATGTAATAAAAATTTTGTCATATTTTATAGCTGTAATATTCTTTCATACAATTTAATCTTTTCCATTTTACCTTTACTTTAAGAATCTTATGCAGGGGTATGTCTGGTCTATTGGAAATTTTAGAACTAGTATAAATAAGACTAAATGTTTCATTTGTAAGGCGGAGCATCCTCAAGTTTTCCATTAGCAATAAAATCTCTCTTACACACTCGCTTACTCTCTCTTTGCATCCTTTCTTTAAACTCTCTCTAAGCATTAACTCCTTCACTTCATACTCAAGAAGCCTGACGTCACGCTCACGGATTTAGTTCAATTAAGTATGAAAAAAGTAAGTGAAAACTTTATTTAGATACCATAATTGTCAAAACTAAACTTCATGTAGGAAAAATATCCATGAAAACTTTCTTTAGGTACTAAATAGAACCAAACTTCATATACTTAATTAAACTTCTTACAAAAGTTTAAGTACCATATTTAACATTATCCCCATTACTAGTGATAAATATAATGACAATATAGAATATTTAATAGATTAAAATATATTGATATGAAAAGTTAAGGTTGCTTATATCGAGTGACAAGTGTAATGCAAAATGAAATTTGTCAAAGTGAAAAAAAAATTGAAAAGTCCATTAGTTTAATAAATTAACCTTCAACTATTTGTAACATAAGCAATATACAATTTAAATGAGTTATTCAAGCATCATATTGATGAAAAAAAAAATAATTTTAGAGATATGATACTAAAATAGGTATATTGTTCTTTAACATTATAGATGACTAATAAATTGTGTTGTAACAAGATAGTACTTCAATATTTTGGCTTCATATTTAACATTTATATATTCCTTCATCCCATGGATATATAAAATTCAAATTAAAAGGTTTTCATGTAATTTAGGTTCCTATTATTAATTTATGTAACGTTGGTATTATATTTTCATAATTTATTTTTAGCAAGTAGCCTATTTCATTTTTATTTTATTTTTCTTTATTTTTTGTGATATATAAATAAAGAAATCATAACGAAGGGTAAAGTTGTCATATGTTGAAAAATAAGAGAGTTTTATGGACCACTCTAATATGGATAATAATTCATTGTTATATTGCAAAAATATTTAAACAAGAGGAAGTCGTTCAAAAAGGACAAGATGACGCAACTCTAAGTTGCCTGTAGGCTACCGGCCTTTAAGGGTACGCTACCGGCTTTGAGGTTTGCATTGCTGGTGATGGATGCCAACCTTCTTTGCCCTGGTTTCCTCTTTTGAGTTTTAGCCGCCAGCCTTCTTTGTTAGTGTATGATACATGGATTGGTTCTTGTTTTTTAGGGTTTTCCATGTGTTATACATGACCTTTAGCCCTGTCTTTCTTTTCATAACCTACCATAAGCTTTTGGAAATTGTAAAACCTCTCTCAAACCAATGGCATGCTTCATGGAGGAATAAGAATCAAGTAATAGGTAAGTTTAATTCTTTTCAATCCTTTGGTGATCTAAAAGAGTTATCTCTTCTGAGTTTTCTTATTGGTTTTGAAGGGAATCAATTTCTTAGAGGAGTTTTGGAGAAACCCTAAGTTTCTTTAGAGATTTTGGGTTTTGTGATCTAAGAAGGAAGGTGTGTTTGAACCTATGATAGTTGTAGTTCTTGTTAGTTTAAGGGTTTAGATGACCTTAAGAGTATGTTTATCTTGTGAAAACAAGTTTTGAGTGAGTTTTGCTTTATGTGATCAGGTGTTTCTGGTAAAGTTAGCTTATCTATTCCAAAAGTTGTTTTAGGTACGTCCTTACCTTGTTTGCTGTTTGTGAATGTAGGTTTAGAAACGACAAATGAATTTAATACTATATGGCTTTAAACTGGTTTATTGCTTATGTTTGGTTGAGTCTAGTAGATTAGAAGCATCGTGTTATTAAGATGATACCCTGATGATCTATGTATAACATTGTCTCCAGTGGATTATGCACAAAGATGATTCCAGTAGTTTATGAGTGGTACATGTACAATATCTAAGTGTGTGGGGAGTATCCAACATCTATATATATATATATATAAGTATTTATACGTATTTATTTTCATGGATCCATGAGTTACTCTGAGTTTGGGACTAATTGTAAATGGTTTTTGAACTGTGTTGGTTACCTAGCTAATTAAAGATAATAATCTATGATTGTTACATATGTTACAATATTGCATGTGGAATTGTATGATGTTTGTTAATGTGCATGTGTTTGTGGTTTGACGTACTAGGCCTTTGCGCTTACTCTTTTATTTTTCAGGAACATGTGATGATTAAGTGATTTTGGATCTATTTGGTTACAATGTGTTCATAGTTTATGAGGATGACGATAGTGGAGTCGATTTCCCTACTGATTTCTAGAGGAGCAAAAGTTTGTAATAGCTAGAGTTAAAAGCTTTATGAAGATTTTATTAGTTATCTTGACTATAGGAGTTTGGTTGTCAGTTTATATATTTTTTGATGTTTAAAGATTTTCTTTTCATATGATGTTTTAAGATGGATGTAAGTTGGCATTTGGTTTAAGGCAATCAAGTTATTCAGAAGTTTCTATTATGATGTTATTATTTTTGTAGTACCCTCAAAAGTGAGACTTTAAAGTTATATGGTGTATATTTATGGATTAGTAGGATAATAGCCTTAACGTGTTCTTCTCTAGTGAGGACACGTGACAAGCTGTTAATGCTATCAGTTTAGGGCATTACGATATTTTCAAAAAATTATATATACATCAAATCCATAAGGAGTTCTAAGATTAATACTAATACTTATTTTTCCTCTTTCTTCTTATTCTTCTTCTTTTATGAAAGATAAATATAAATTAGTGTTGTATATTTATAATTCCAAGTAACAAAAATAAAGTGAAGTGTGTAAATGGATTTACTAATATAATTTTTTCCTTCAAATTGTATTATTGGCTCATGAATTGTGAGGAGCAATGTTTGCTAGTTTATCTCCATTGCAAAAAATCTTAATAAAATCACGCTATGTTTGCCAATCCATTTTACCGTGGAAATCAATAGAAAGGAAGAGAATTGGATAGAAAAAAAAAAAAAAAAGAAAAGAAGAAAGAGAAAGGAAATGAAGTTTGTATGTTATGTTTGGATTATTAGTATGGAAATGAAATGAAATATTGATATAAATAGACTAAAATATCCAGTACTTTTTAACTTTTTCTTTACTTTTAAGGGTGTTTTTGTAACTTTGCTTTGCTTTGCTTTCTCCCTATTTCCTTCCCTTTCACTCGATTTTGGATGAAAACGGATGTACACCAATTTATCTTGGTTTTTGTCGACTTCCTTTGATTTCCTTTTCATTTTTAAGAATCTAAATGCCACAGCTCCACCTACTTCTCTTTGTTTCTGCCAATTTGAGCGTTACGAAACACAATGTTAGTAAAATCTTATAAAAAAACTAGCTTTAGATATTAATTGGTTATACAATTTATAAAAATTCTAAAAAGAGCTATTATTATTAATGAAATTTAGATTTGATCCAATAACAAAAACAAGGCAAAAAGACTTAAAGCCTTTGAAATTTACCATGTCTAACTAGAAAGGTTTGCTAATTATGAAATATAAATTTAATTCCCTTTACATTGTGCTAGCAAGGAATATAAACATATTTAACCAAAATTTATCTAACCTATAATATATATTAAAAAATAATATAGTAAAAGTAGTAAATAATAAGTTGTATGCACCACTATTTCTCCCCTCACCCCTGAAGAACTTTAATTGCTCCGGTCACTTATGAAAGACAGCATAACCTTTGCCTTGACGATGATGATGATAATAAAAATCCATTGAATATATTATTGAAGTTTCCATCATCATTCCCATATCAGATGGTTAATCTGTTGATCATACATATTCCAAGTCAAGACTTGATGACACCGATTCCACTAGCTTAAAACCTTCTTGTCCCACACTGTAATATAATTTTTAATGAGATAATTATTAGAATTTATGAAGAGCCAATCAGAATCTAATTCCTTTAGGGCCTAAGCTCACTAACATGTGTTAATTTGGTAGTTCTAATCTTTTATTACATTTTCATAATGACAAAAAAAAGTTAATTATTAAAATGAAGACTAATTTGGACACATCAAAATTAGAAAGCATATCGTTTGGCCACAAAAAAAAAAAAAAAAAAGAAAAAAGAAATAGGAAGAATATTAATTAAGAAAGTAAATCACTCCTAAATTTAATTTTTAAAACAGGAAATTTTATACTAATGATTTTATAAGGTCTTATACTCTTACTAATTCTTAAGGACCTCACTAAGTAAAATTGGAACACCAAGGCAACAAAATAATCGAAGTTTTTTTGCCTCGAATTCCAAACTTCATACAAAAACTTGAAATTCTCTATCAAATTGCGTTCAAGGCATGTATACATATATGAAATCATAAGAACAAATCAAACAATTAATAATCACAATAAAAATCATAGTAGATTTTCAATTTTAGAATGAAGAAGACAATTATAATGAAATAAAATAAAATTAAACTGGGTTAACATGATTCTTTATGTTTACATCCAATTCTAAACTAGTGTGGTGCGATCAAGACAAGAGAACAAAACTGAAGGTGATAAAGAGTGAAATTAGTTATCAGCGTGGTGTGGTGATGATGCAGCGAGTTAGCGTGGATAGAACAAAAACACTCAACGAGTGAATCTCAAACACACAACAATTACACTCAATGTAATAGTTAGAGAGAATGCTCTCAAAACTAGGGTTTTAATTGGAAAATATGATATGAGTTTTTTTCTTGTTGGTCCCAAATAATAATCAAGAAGGGAGGTTGAATTTATTATTACAAATTTTTGCCTTTAAAAATTAATCTCCTTTCGATTTTGAAAAAAGAGAACAATATATCAATATAACAAATATGAAAATAAATTATGTAAAATTAAAAGAATAGAGATAAGAAGATCAGACAATGATTTATAATGGTTCCGCCTTATGCGTCAGTCCACTCTTCAAGCTCCAAGCCAGGGTTCCTGTTATCTTACAGGTTTTGTTCCACTATATCTAATAAATTCCAATTTACAAGCTTGTACAATTCTCTATGCTCGATTCTCATAGCTATCCTCTAGCTACAACCGATCTACAGAGTCTAAACTTGTAAATGAACTATCAACTAAGAAGGCAACTACACGTTCCTTCAATTACAAAAGGAAAATAAATTTTCGGAATCAAAAAGGAAAAGAAAGATTGCAAAATGATTAGCTTGTCAAAGTAAAAGTTTTAGAAAAATCTCTATTCAATGAAACTTCTGGACTTTATTCTGGATAAGCTTCTAGTTCTTTTCTTTTGGTAGATACTGGAGAAATTTTGTTTGTTGCATGAAAGATAACTATCTATCTCTTTTCTCTATCTTCTTTAAGTTATATCATACTTCATTTAATGTTCAGAAGATAAGAATGCAATCCCAAGAATTTCGGTATGAATATCTTTTAAACTCTATCTTGATTTGAAATTTGAAAACTATCCCTTCCTTCCAACGGTTAGTTGATAATAATATCCACCTTCTGTTTGTCTTCGTGAATCAAATTATGAACACGATATGATCATAACAAATGGATAAGCTCTACTTCATCTTTGTAGATTTTCAAATCTGATTGCATATCTCCCATTAAATCAAATCAGTCAGCTGTGGATAAGCCTTGAAGATGGTTACGGATATTTTTCTTCCCATCGTGATCGTAATCCGTTTTGAATACAGTTGGAATGAGGATAATGTCTGCTTAATTTTCGTGATTCATCATAATCTTGTTTGTTTCTTCTTGAAAATCTTCATGACGTTGTTCTGCTTAAAGATCTTTTGAAAATACCCATTGCTAATATCTCGGACTCCATCGTGATCTTCATTTGTTATCTTATTTGAAGATAATGTTTTTCTTATTCTGATTTCCTTAGTAACATTCATGTTTAAACGATAGATAAATTCGTCCTTAAAAAGGAAGAAGTATGTTAGAACGAATAACTACTTGTCTTGAAATAAATCCCGTAACTTCTGCTTTTTGTCGTTGAAGAAAGCATTTTTGTTGATGAGAGAGAAACTGAAAATCATTTAAATCCCCTAGGATATAATCCGACTTTAGTGGAATTAAATAAATATATTACCCAAATAAACTTATTATCTCGCAGCTAGGCCTTCAAAAAAACGTGATTATACTGATCTGAGATACTGTATGTTTTATTGGAGAAGATGAACAATAAATATTCCTAACCCAGAAATGCTTGTTCAGAGTTCTTGTAAAGGTTTTGTAAAAACTTATGTATTTCTGGAAAAATCTTTATCCCTTAACCATATTTCTGGAAAATATTATTTTTCCTTACCTTGTAATAAATTCTTGTAATACTTGTTTAAAGCTTGTTTAGAACCAAAACATCTGAAATTCAAAATCATTCAACTCATTTATTTATTTATCAATATTCAACAATATTTTGTAAAAAGTTCTGTATATAATTATGCACACTAATAAAATAGTTAGTTCCTTAAGTATTTTGTTATCATCAAAATTTTAGATAATAGAGAATCAACATTCTCCCTCTTTTTGATGATAACAAAACAACCTTTTAAAAATATATAAAACATTACATTCAACATTAGAACATCATCTATCAGCAAACATTACATTCAACATTAAAACATCATCTATCAGCCATTCCAATTCATTCAAAATGTCACACATTTATCTCCCTCTTTTGTTATCAGCAAAATATTCAAATAAAGAAACAAAAAGTCAACAACAGAAAAATAGACACAGGTTTAAACATAAGTCTAAGGGACAAAACAAAATAAAGTCTTTACGAATAGTTCAAAACAAGTAAAATTTAAAAAATAAAACAAAATATATTATGGCTTCTTAATTGGAATTGTGGATTTCCGAGCTTTAGTCTTTTGTTGCCTACGATAACCAGAGAGAGGAACTGATGTTTCAACATGATTTTTTGGAGGAGTTGGAGACAAATAATGTTGAGGACGTTGAAGAATATCAAGAGGAATGAAGGGAATAATACTCATATTCGAAGGAGTAGGTTCATGAGGATGTCGAAATAGAGGATCACCACTAGCAGTTGAAGTGTCAGTAGTGACAACTTCTGGAATTTTTTCTTGCTCTGGTGGTGAAGAATGAAAACTGTAACGAGCAGATTCTGAGGACATCCTAGAATGAGAAGGATGTGTTTGATCCTTTGTAGCAAGCTGTGTTTTAATCTTCGAAGAGATAAATTGTTGAATGTCCAACTTGAATGATTCGAATAGAGTTTTCAGACTACTTCTTCCTTAAACAGAAGATGGCTCACCTAGTCCTTCATCAAACTCTAGTAAAACAGAATCTTCACTATCTGAAGAAGTATTCAAATGTACATTTTCAAAAATATGAAACTTTCCACCAGTCATAAGAGCAGATCTTTTCTTTATTTTCCTTTTCATTAGTTCCTTTCCAGATCTATGCATTCCTTGATTGAGTTCTTCTTCAAAAGAAACTTCTGGAGAAGCTTATGGAGTAGGTTCTTTCTCCTCCTCAATTGTTGCCTTAACTTTTTCCCATCGATATTCTTCCTATAATTCTTGTGCAAATAAATTGCACCATCAACTGCATGCCACAACTTCTTATATGGACGAATTTGCATATGATGTATGCTTTTCTCTCCAATCCTTTTCAAATTTATAGGAAACCATACTCTTTTAGGAAATGGAATGCCTTTAAACTTGAAAAGTTTCATAAGCACATTTCCATATATCCTAAACTCTTGTTCTTTCCACATTCTTTTTAAAATTCTATTAGCCAAATCTATTTTTATTTTCTTCATCACAGCCAAAATAACCAATCCATCATCTTTGGTCACTGTTGTAGAAATTCCTTTGCGAGGAAGTATACATTCTCACACAATTTTGTGGAGTATTCTAACTACTAATTCAAACTCATGGACGAACACATCATCATCTGGAAACTGTCCTATGTTTGCATTTATTTTCAGAATTCGAGATGTACACATTGTCATCGTGACAATCCTTCAAACCTAAACACTTAATCAAATCATCACGGGTTATTGTTAAACTAACTCCTTGAACTATTGAACTTAAACTCCTATTATCAACATAAACCAAATTTCTATGAAATTCCTCAACCATTTCTCCAACAACATCTCCAGTGAGATTATACATCTTTCTACAACCTACATTATCTAACCACTCTTTCCAATAAAATCCATGCTTTTTAAAATATCCAAAATCTACAAAGGAGCAGTCATGGATTTTTACCTTTCGTATAGAAAGCATTGCCTCTGAAGCTTGTGTTTTCCTTTTCTTTGAAGATTTCAGTTGTTGAGCTGAAGTCGATGGAATGTCTTTCCTTTTCTTTGAAGAATCTCTGGAAGAATTCTTTTTCTTTAGTTCCTTTAAAAGCTCTGAAATAGGTTATGGGTCAAAACCATGAGACGATTGTTCCTTAGGGGTTTCCTTGTTTTTTGTTCCTTTGGGTTGTTTAGAACTTAGCCCAAATTCTTGAACAAATTTGGAGCAGATTTCTCTAACCCTAGATGGAGATGGAGAACAAGATAGAATTTTTTCAGAATCAGAAGACTCATCTTGTATAGAAATAGGTTCGGTTGAAGGAATGGTTTTGAAATTTTCGTTGGATAGTCTCTGAGATTTTCATGGAGCCATGAAAGAATGATCTAAAGAGAAAGAACTATGTATTTTGGAAACAATGAGGATTAGGGTTCAAAACACATATTTTACAAATTAAATCACGTTGAACAGATATGGCAGAAAGAAGAGCAGATGAAAGGTCAGAACTTTGAGCGCCAAAAGTAGTTGCACGGATTTCCATTCCATTTATTAAAATTAATTATTATTATTTTTTAAAATTATTTTCTAACAAAAACATAAAAAACTTAAGAAAAAGGATTGTAAATTCCAATCTCATTTTGAATATATTCAAAATTAATTTTATTTAATGATTTTGTAAAAATATCCGCTAATTGCATATTGGATGGCACAAATTCAACAATAATATTACCATTTATTGCATGATCTTAGAAAAAGTGATGTCGAATTTCAATATGCTTAGATCTAGAATAATGCACTGGATTTTTTGTAAGATTAATTGCACTTGTATTATCACATTTAATAGTCATATTTTTGAAAAATAAACCGTAATCTTGTAATTGTTGTTTAATCCATAGCATTTGAGCACGATAATTTCCAATAGAAACATATTCTACTTCGACTATAGACAAGGCAATAGAATTTTGTTTCTTAAATGACCAAAAAACTAATTTGTCACCTAAAAATTGATAAGTATCAAACGTGCTTTTTCTATCAATTTTGCAATCAGCATAATCTGCATCAGAGCATCCTAACAAATCAAAATTTTAATTTTTAGGGTACCAAATGCCTAATTTTGAAGTATTTATCAAGCACTTGAAAAATTTTTTAACAACTGTTAGATGTGTTTCTATTGGTGCACTTTGAAATCTAGCACACAAACATACACTAAAGAGAATATCAGGTCTGGATGTAGTTAAATATAATAAAAAAACAATGAACATCTATATAACTTTTCATTTACCTTTTTCCTATTTAATTCAGAATCTAACCTTGTTGAAGTACTGATGAAGGTACAACTGCACCAAGTTCGCCTCAACAAATTCAAGTTTATGAATGAATGATTACACGAAATAGAGTTAAGAAGCATCGGAAAAGATTTCAAGGATTTGTGCAAAAATTTGTTGAAGATCACTCCAAGTTCGCCAACATCGATTTAGAAAAAAAATGAAGGCTTTTACTATCATTTTCACAACCCAGAAGGATAATACAACATCACCAATGGAAATCAGTCCAGAGCTGCCTCTTTTGGTTCAACACCGATAGTGCAGAGACCAGTGTCGTCGGCCTTCATTTAATTTTTATCTTTTTGAATTTCTATTTTTTTTTAATAATGTAGGGATTAATTATAATTATATTTTCAGTTACATTATTAGTTAAGTAACTGCCACAATTATGGTTTTTTTTTCAGTTACGTTATTTGTTACCACAATTATGTTTTTTCTTCAGTTACGTTATCAGTTACGTAACTGCCACAATTATGATTTTTCAGTTATGTAACTGCCTTGTAATAGCCTAAATATTAAGGTTAGTATGGGAGATAGATAAATCAGATTATAAAATACATTTTTCTTTGTGAAATATAATTTGAGAGAAATCCTTTCTCTTTGAGTTCTTTTGAAAACTTGGAATTTCTTCAAGAATTTGAATTCTTGTTGAGTTCATCATTATACCAAGGTTCTAGGTCGGCACATCCAATAGGGTCGCGATTGTCATATCAAGATTCTTTGGGTTACTCAACCATAGGGTCGAGGTCAATTCCATCTTATCATACCAAGGTTCGTGGAGTTTCAGATCCAGATCTGAATATTTCATTGGGTCAAGGTCCGCTTTCTTGATTCTTAGAGTCCGGGAAATTCAAGATCTGTGCCGAGCATGCATCATATTGGTATTAGAGCTAGGAGTCATCCAAATTCAGCAAGAATCGAAAACGATACATTAAAACCTAAATTGGTTCATTCATATTATCTTGTCAAAAAAAAAAAAAAGAAGAAGAGAAATTCAAACAAAAAATCAAGAAAAGAGTTGCAAAAGAAAAAAAAAAGAAAAGAAAAAAAAAACAAGTAAAAAAAAAGTGAAATTGAGAATTCATCTTTGTTTTCTAGTTGAGTGGAATTTAGATGCTGTTATATACTTACCATGGATTAAGGTGTTGTGAGGAACAAAACAAGAAGGAAAATTCAAGAATTGAGATCAAGTTCGATACAGAACCATAAGACGAAGGATCGAGAGGTAAGGTGGTAAGTGCATTTTGAGTTTGTGTGAAATACGAGTGTTGAGTGTTATATTTTGTGAGAGATACATGTAAGGGAGTGAAGTAAGGTTTACTTTCCGTTTCTATTATTTGTTTGAAAATTCTAACAATTACAAGATGTCTAGCCTACCAAGGAAGGAAGAAGATGAGAGTAATTATGTACAGAAGGATGTGGCTAGAATGTTTGAAATGTTACAGGGATTAACCAAGTGAATGGATCGCATAGAACAGAAGAAATCAAGAGAAGAGCTTAATTCTGATGATGAACGGGAAGTCAGGAAGCCTGCTAAGTTCAAAGGCAAGAATAACTCAAGAGATAGCACTAGTAGTGGAGGTGAGAAAGTTGACACCAATTTAAATTCTATAAAATTTAAAATTCCTCCTTTTCAGGGCAAGAATGATCCAGATGCTTATCTAGAATGGGAACATAAGATTGAGCTGATTTTTGCATGTCACAATTATTCTGAGGAAAAGAAAGTTAAATTGGCTGTGGTAGAATTTTGTGGATATGGTGGAACCAGGTGATAATTAATAGAAGAAGAAATCTAGAGGATCTAATCAGCACTTGGCGAGAATTAAAGCAAATTATGAGGAAGAGGTTTGTACCTCCACATTATTCTAGAGGAATGCATCGCCAATTGCAGGAACTTTCACAACGAAGTATGAGTGTTGAAGAGTACTACATGAAGATAGAGACACTTATGATGAAGCTTGATAGCCAAGAGAATAGTGAAGCCTCTATGGTAAGATTTTTGAATGGTTTGAATAGAAATATTACAGACAAGGTTGAATTGCAGCACTATATGGAATTAGATGAAATGTATCAGATGGCCTTGAAAGTTAAGAGCTAGCTTAAGAGGAAGGAGAAATATAATTTTGCAGGTTCTTCTTCTACTCCATAGAAGAACAAATGGAAGAAGGAGGATAAGAAGAATAAGAAAGAAAAATTTATTCAAGCTATTTCAAAAGAGGAGCCTTCTAGCAAATCCAAAGGTAAATCTGAATCTCAATCTGCTTTGAGTAAAGTTCACTGTTTTAGGTGCAATGGTGTTGGTCATATAGCTTCCTAGTGTCATAACAAGAAAGCTATGATTGCTTTGGGAAGTGATGAGTATAAAACAATTAGTGAAAGTGAAGGAGATGATGATGAGGAGCCTGAATTAGAAGATGTTACAAATACTGAGGAGGTAGATGCTTCAAACGTATTATTAGTTATCAGACGTATTTTGAGTACATAGTAGGTAGAAGAGGGAGATGTTGAGCAGCAAAGGGAAAACATTTTCCATACTCGAGTTGTGGTGAAAGTAAGTGCTGCCAATGTGGTAAGTGCTAATCTAGTGGAATTGCTTAAACTACCCATATTGAAACATCCTAAGCCTTATAAGTTGCAATGGTTGAATGACTCTAGAGAATTGAAAGTGAATAAGCAGGTGAATTTAATGATTGCTTTGGGAAACTATAAGGATGAAATATTATGTGATATAGTGCCTATGAATGCCTACGTATATTGTTTGGTAGACAATGACAATTTGACAGGAATGTTACTCATGAAGGGCGTTCAAATCGTTTCATAGTGAGACAAAATGAGAAGACATTTTACTTGAAGCCTTTGACACCCCAACAAGTTCAAGAAGATCAAAAGAAATTGAAACGGGAAGATGACATGTTCAGAGATAATGAGAAAAAGAGAGAAAACACAAGAGCTAGTGAGGATAATACACGAGTGATAGAGAGGAAAAATAAAGTGGCTAGTGAGAAAAAAGGAGAGACTGAGAAGAAGAAACAATTAAATTGCTATGCCACTAAAAGTGAGATTAAGAGTGTTGTAAATGAGAAAAGATCTTTAATTGTACTTATGTACAAGAAGATCATGTTTTCTATTAATGATCTTGACTCAAATTTGCCTAGTTCTATTGTGTCTCTTTTATAAGAGTATGAAGATAAGTTTCCTGAAGAGATTCCTGGAGGGTTGCCACCAATCAGAGGAATAGAACACTAAATAGACTTCATACCAGGAGCTTCTATTCCAAATAGAACAGCCTATAGGAGTAGTCCTGAAGAGACTAAAGAGATCCAAAGGCAAGTAGATGAGTTACTGGCAAAAGGGTTTTTTTCGTGAAAGCATGAGTCCTTGTGCTGTGTCAGTATTGCTTGTGCCCAAGAAAGACGGAATCTGGAGAATGTGTGTAGATTGTAGAGCTATTAATAAGATCACGGTAAAGTATCGTCATCCTATTCCTAGGTTAGATGATATTCTTGATAAATTGCATGGTTCTTGTCTATTTTCTAAAATTGATCTTAAAAGTGGTTACCATCAAATTAGAATGAAAGAAGGGGATGAATGGAAAACTGCTTTTAAAACCAAGTTAGGCCTTTATGAATGGTTAGTCATGCCTTTTGGACTAACTAATGCACCAAGTACATTCATGAGATTAATGAATCATGTCATGCGTCCTTTCATAGGAAAATTTGTTGTAGTGTACTTTGATGACATTTTAATCTACAGCAAAATTTAGAAGAGCATGTGAATCATTTGAGGAGTGTACTGTCTATTTTGAAAAAAGAGCATTTATATGCTAATCCTAAAAAATGTACTTTTTGTATGGACAAGGTTGTATTCTTAGGATTTATGGTCAGTGCTAGAGGCATAGAAGTAGATGAGGAGAAAATTAAGGTAATCAAGGATTGGCTTACTCCTACTAGCATCACTGAGGTAAGGATTTTTCATGGCCTTGCTAGTTTTTATAGACGCTTTGTAAAAGACTTTAGCACTTTAGCAGTGCCATTGACTGAAGTTGTAAAAAAATCTATTGGATTTAAATGGGGTGAAGCACAGGAAAAAGCTTTTAATTTGCTTAAAGGAAAATTATGTTTTGTTCCTTTGTTGTCTTTACCTTATTTTTCTAAAGCTTTCGAGATTGAATGCGAAGCATCTGGCGTTGGCATTGGAGCTATACTAATGCAGGAGGGCAAGCCAATAGCATATTTTAGTGAAAAGCTAAATGGAGCACCATTGAGTTATCCTACTTATGACAAGGAGTTATATGCATTGGTGAGAGCATTGGGGACTTGGCAACACTATTTATGGCCAAAGGAATTTGTCATCCATACAGATCATGAATCACTGAAGCATTTGAAAAGATAAGGGAAATTGAACAGGAGACATGCCAGATGGATGGAGTTTATTGAGACTTTTCCCTATGTGATCAGCTACAAAGCAAGGTAAAGAAAGTGTGGTTGCTGATGCATTATCACGTAGCCGAAGACGATTCGAGGACGAATCCTTTTGAAGAGAGGGGGAATGATGAAGATACAATTGCACCAAGTTTGCCTCAACAAATTCAACTTTCTAAAGGAATGATTACACGAAATAGAGCTAAGAATAGACGTCGGCACGGTTCGGGTCAGTTCCGGACCCGAACCGAAACCGAAACCGCCAAAGCCGGGGCGGTTCGCGGTTCCACGGAACCGTTGGTTCTGACGGTTCCGGTTCCGGTTCCGGTTCCAAAACCATGAACAAGTTTTCTTTTTTTTTTTTTTAAATAAACAAGACCTACCCTCTACCCCTCCCCCTCCTCCTTCCCTCCAACCCTCCCAAACAAAACACCAAAATCATTCTATATGTGTGTTTTCGTTTTTTTTTTTTTTAAAGACGGTTCGGAACTGGTGGAACCGTCGGTTCCCCGTGACGATCCGCTAAGACCAGCCAGTTCCGGCGGGTCCTTCGGTGGTTCGTAACCGTCCCCGACGGGGCGGTTCCCGGGTACGGAACCGCCGGGGACGGTTTGGGGCAGTTCACGGTTCGGAAACCGCCATATGATGATGTCTAGCTAAGAAGCTTCGGGAAAGATTTTAAGGATTTGTGCAAAAATTTGTTGAAGATCACTCCAAGTTCACCAACATCGATTTAGAAAAAAAAAATAAAGGCTTTTACAATCATATTCGCAACCCAGAAGGATAATACAATATCAACAATGGAAATCAATCCAGAGCTGCTTGTTTTGGGTTCAATACCGGTAATGCAAATACCAATGTCGTCGGCCTTCATTTAATTTTTATCTTTTTGAATTTCTATTTTTTTAATAATGTAGGGATTAATTATAATTATGTTTTTAGTTACGTTATCAGTTACGTAACTGCCACAATTATGATTTTTCAGTTACGTAACTGCCTTGTAATAGCCTATATATTAAGGTTAGTATGGGAGATGGATAAATCATATTATAGGACATTTTTCTTTGTGAAATATAATTTGAGAGAAATCCTTTCTCTTTGAGTTCTTTTGAGAACTTGGAATTTATTCAAGAATTTGAATTCTTGTTGAGTTCGTCATTATACCAAGGTTCTAGGTTGGTATATCCAATAGGGTCGCGATTGTCATATCAAGATTCTTTGGGTTACTCAACCATAGGGTCGAAGTCAATTCCATCTTATCATACCAAGGTCCGTGGAGTTTCAAATCCATATCTGAATATTTCATTGGGTCAAGGTTTGCTTTCTTGATTCTTAGAGTCCAGGAAATTCAAGATCCGTGCCAAGCACGCATCAAGTACTCATGGGAGTTGCAGCTCCTTTACATCCTTCATACTAGAATTTCTTTAGAATTTGTTTTGTGTATTTTTCTTGATGTATGAAGATTCCTTCTTTTGTTTGTTTAATTTGTAGTCCAAGAAAGAAGGTCAACTCACCCGTCATTGACATTTCAAATTCTTCTGCATACTCTTTGCAAACTCTTGACAATATATTTCATTAGTAGATCCAAATATAATATCATCCACATATATTTGAATAATTAAGATATCTTTATCATGTGATTTTAAAAACAAGGTTGTGTTAGCAGTTCCTCTTTGAAAACCTTTTGAAATTAAAAACATACTTAATCTTTCATACCATGCCCTTGGGGTTTGTTTTAAACCATATAAAGCTTAATTTAATTTGTAAACGTAGCCAGGTTTAAAAGGATCTTCAAAACCAGGGGGTTGTTCTACAAAAACTTCATCTTTTATAAAAGCATTTACAAATGCACTTTTTACATCCATTTGAAAAACTTTGAATTTTTTAAAACATGCATATGCGAGCATCAAACGAATTGCTTCTAGTTTAGCTACAGGTGCATATGTTGCATCAAAGTCTATTCATTCTTCTTGTGAATATCCTTTAGTCACTAATCTTGCTTTATTTCTAACTATTTTACCATCTTCATCCAATTTGTTCTTGAAAACCATTTAGTTCCAATTGTTGATTTTCCTTTAGGTTTAGGCCCTAGATTCCATACATTATTTCTTTGAAATTGATTTAGTTCATCTTGCATGGCGTCTGTCCAATTATTAGGCTCAAATTCGGATAATAAAGCAAAGTGATTTTCAAAATCCTTTAAATTAGATCTTGTTTTAACACCAGCTTGAACATCACCAATTATTTGTTCAGGAGGATGAGTAGATTTATATTTCTAAGTCTTAGAAGTTTCTAGTTCAGATTCTCTAGGTTCTGGAGTACCTTTTGTATTACCTTATGGAACAAGTTCTGGATTTTCAGATTCTTGATTTTCTATAGCGGGTATTTCAGATTTTAGTTCTAAACAAGATTCTTCTTTAGGGTCTGTTTGGATTGTCTGTTTTTCATCTGTATCTGTATCTTTTTTAAAATGATATGTGTAAATACATCCGATTTGCATCTAAATTTTATCTATATATGTTCATTTGATCTTTTCATGAGAACTGTCAACTTTTTTTTATCTATATCTATTTTTTGATAAATAATTTGTTAGAAAAAAGTTTGAAAAAGTGTCTGTATCTGCCGGAAAAAAGCCAAAACAAACAGACCCTTAGATTTGAATTCTTTTTCATCATCAGACTCATCATCCTTTATATCTTCAACAAACTTAACATTTATTGATTCTTCAACTATTTTAGATGTTGTATTAAAAACACGTTAAGCACAACTATTTAAAGAATATCCTAAGAATATAGCTTCATAAGATCTTTCATCAAACTTACCAAAATTAATAGCATTCTTTTCACAAAGCGTTTAGAACCAAAAACATGAAAATAAGAGACATTAGGTTTTTTACCTCGAAATGGTTCATATGAAGTCTTGGATGTCATTGGTCGAATGTATACTCGATTGATAATATAACAAGCTGTAGAAACAGCTTTTGCTCAAAAATACTCAGCATATACCACTTTCATTTAATATAGATCTTGTCATTTCTTGTATAGTTCTATTCTTGCGTTCTACAACTCCATTTTGTTGAGGTGTATATGGAGCTGAGAAATTATGGGATATACCTTGTCCTTCACAAAAATTTGTAAATTTTGAATTTTGAAACTCAATTCCATGATCAGTTCTAAAACTAATTATGGAAATTCCTTTTTCATTTTGTATTTGTTTTGCAAATTTTTGAAAAGAATCAAAAGTATCTCTTTTATGTTGCAAGAACATAACCCAAGTATATCTTGAATAATCATCAACAATAACAAATCTATACTTATTTCCACTCATGCTTAACACTCTTGTAGGTCCAAACAAATCAAGATGTAACAATTCAAGAGGCTTTTTTGTTGAAATTTTATTTTTACTTTTGTGAGAAACAGAAACCATCTAATTCTTTAAGCAAGAATCATACTTCACATCTTGTTTAATATTTATTTTAGGTAAATCTCTTATAATATTCTTTTTAGATAATTTTTTTAATTGATTGAAATTCACATGACCTAAACGTTTATGCCAAGAAAAAATATTATCTTTCATTGATAATAAACAACAAGCATCTTCAACTTCTTTAGGTTTTATCAAATATACGTTTTTCTTTCTAAAACCTTCAAACAATTTTATACCATTTTCATCAAAAGCAAAACATTTTTCTTTTTCAAAAATCATTTTATAACCTTTGTCATATAATTGACTAATGCTTAAAAGATTATGTTTTAAGCCTTTAACTAAATAAACATTTTCTATTATGTAAGAGGATATACCGATGCTTCCAGTTGCAATAATTTTACCTCTACTGTCATCTCCAAATTTAACATATCCTTTTTCTTCCCAAGTTATGCTATTGAACAATGAAGCATTTCCTATCATGTGTCTAGAACATCCACTGTCTAGATACCATGTTCCTTTAATTTTAGCTTCATGTTCCTGCAAAATTTAAGAGGATTAAACCTTTTTAGGAACCCAAACTAGTTTGGGTCCTTTATAAGACAAGCTCGTTTGGTTTCTTTGTTTAACTTGTTCATTACTGAGCTTGTTTCTTTTATAGTAGCAATATTTCTCAATATGATCAAGTTTATTACAAAAGAAACATGCATATGATTTGTTATTACTATACCTGTTGTTTACCTAGTTCATGTTATTTTGTATTGAGTAATTTCTAGAATACCTTCTAGTATTGTTTTCATATGTTGGATAACTTCTATAATACCTCCTATATTGTTTTCATATGAAGGATAACTTCTGGAATACCTTCTGGTATTGTTGGTATAACTTCTTTTTCACGTGATTTGATCTTAGATCTTGTTTTCTTACACTTAATTCATTATATTTGTTTGATTTGGCTTTTACAAACACGGTTTTCTTAGTTGCATTTGAACTAGATCCATGCTCATATCCTAAACCATGCTTTTCAAATGATAATCTTTGAGATGAAATCAACATAGTTAATTTTTTATCACTTTCATTGAATTTATTAAACGTATTCTTTATTGACTTATAAGTCATCTATTTTTATTTTTAATACTCCGGCTTCTTCCTTTAACAAACTATTATCTTTTCTTATTTTTTCATTATCTACATGCAACTTTTCAAGATCATGCTTTAATATGTCATTTTCATAAATAAGTAAGGAGTTGGTTTACTTTAAAGCTTCCTTTTCATTTTTAAGTGACTTATCTTCATTATCATACTTAGTTATCTTTAAGTCAGCCTTTTTAAGTGCTTTTAATAATTTTTTCATTTCAATAAGCATATCATCTTCAGTAATTTCATTTTTAGATTCAGAGTGTACCTCAAAAGTTGCCATGAGACATAAATTTGCTTCTTCTTCATCTCCATTCGAATCTTCTGGTCCACTTTCTGTATCATCTACATCACTCCATGTTGCTAACATTGCTTGACTTCTCTTTTTGTATTGCTCCATTTTCTTTATCAAGGTGGGACACTCATATTTGATATGTCCTGACTTTTTACACTCATAACATTGATCTTCTCCTTTTTCTTTTCTTTTTCTTTGTAAGCTTTATCATTTTTTCTATATTCAGTAGTTTTCTTAAAAGCACTAAATTTCTTACCTCTTTGTTTTTTAAAGAACCGATTGAGTTTTCGTGCTAGAAGAGTAATATCTTCATCTCCTTCATCATCACTATTATCTGAATCAGCTTGGTTGATAGCAACTTCTTTGGCTTTAAACGCAATCCCTTTGGAACTACTTTCTTCTCCTTGAGTGTCTTTTTGTGAGTTTCATAAGCAATTAGCTTTTGTCTTTGTTGACTAAGGGAAAGTTTGTTGAGATCTTGTGCTTCTTCTATAGCAGTTTTCTTTGCATCCTAAGTTGGTGGTAGGATTCTCAGCATCTTCCTCACAAGATCAGGATCACCAATCACTTTGCCAAGTGATGCCAGCTCATTTGTAATTGCAGTAAACTTGTTGAATGCATCTTTAACAGTCTCATCAGTTTTAAACTTAAATAACTCATATTGCTGAAGTAAAGCATTAATTTTAGTTTCTTTAATTGTATTGGTTCCTTCATAAGTTTCAGTTAACCTATCCCATATTTCTTTTGCTGTTCCACATGAGGATAAATAAAACTTTGAAGCAGCAATGGTAGTTAACAACAAATTTTTGGCTTTGTTGTTCTTTTCAATGATCTTCTTTTCAGCATCTATCATGACTAAATTTCCATTCATTGTAATCACATTGTCTCCAATGGAAATTACCTTCCAAGAATCATAATCGTTAGCTTTTATATAAGTTTCCATACACATTCTCTAATATGAAAAATTTGAACCATAAAAAAAGGTGCACGATTAATTGCTACATTGTTCTTAGCCATTTTTAAATGGATCACTCAAATCAATAAGATGAGCAAGCACTGATACCAATTGTTGGTCTCAAATAATAATCAAGAAGGGAGGTTGAATTGATTATTACAAATTTTTGCCTTTAAAAATTAATCCCCTTTCAATTTTGAAAAACAAGAACAATATATCAATATAACAAATATGAAAATAAATTGCGTAAAATTAAAAGAATAGACATAAGAAGATCAGACAATGATTTATAGTGGTTTCGCCTTGTGCATCAGTCTACTCTTCCAACTCCGAGCCGGGGTTCCCATTATCTTATGGGTTTTGTTCCACTATATCCAATAAATTTCAATATACAAGCTTGTACAATTCTCTTTGCTCGATTCTCACAGCTATCCTCTAGCTATAACCGATCTACAGAGTCTAAACTTGTAAATGAATTATCAACGAAGAAAGAACTACATGTTCCTTCAATTACAAAAAGAGAATAAATTTTCAGAGTCAAAAAGTAAAAGAAAGATTGCAAAATGATCAGCTTGTCAAAGTAAAAGTTTTAGAAAAATTTCTATTCAATGAAACTTCTGGACTTTATTCTGGATAAGCTTCTGGTTCTTTTTTTTTTTTTGGTAGATACTGGAGAAATTTTGTTTGCTGTGTGAAAGATAACTAATCTATCTCTTCTCTTTGTCTTCCTTAAGTTATATCATACTTCATTTAACGTTCAGAAGATAAGAATGCAATCCCAAGAATTTCAGTATGAATATCTTTTGAACTCTATCTTGATTTGAAATTTGAAAACTATCCCTTCCTTCCAACAGTTAGTTGATAATAATATCTACCTTCTGTTTGTCTTCGTAATCAAATTCTGAACACGATATGATCATAACAAATGGATAAGCTCTGCTTCATCTTTGTAGATTTTCAAATCTGATTGCATATCTCCCATTAAATCAAATCAGTCAACTGTAGATAAGCCTTGAAGATGGTTACAAATATTTTTCTTCCCATCGTGATCGTAATCCATTTTGAATACACTTGGAATGAGGATAATGTCTGCTTGATTTTCGTGATTCATCATAATCTTGTTTGTTTCTTCTTGAAAATCTTCATGACGTTGTTCTGCTTAAAGATCTTTTGAAAATACCTATTGCTAATATCTCGAACTCCATCGTGATCTTTATTTGTTATCTTATTTGAATATAACATTTTTCTTATTCTGATTTCCTTAGTATATTCTTGTTTAAACGATAGATAAATTCGTCCTTAAAAAGGAAGAAGTAGGTTAGAACGAATAACTACTTGTCTTGAAATAAATCCCGTAACTTCTGCTTTTTGTCTTTGAAGAAAGCATTTTTGTTGATGAAAGAGAAACTGAAAATCATTTAAATCCCCTAGGATATCATCCGACTTTAGTGGAATTAAATAAGTATATTACCCAAATATACTTATTATCTCGGAGCTAGGCCTTCAAAAAAACGTGATTATACTGATGTGATATACTGTATATTTTATTGGAAAAGATGAACAGTAAATATTCCTAACTTAGAAAAGCTTGTTCAAAGTTCTTGTAAAGGTTCTATAAAAAATTCTGTATTTCTAGAAAAATCTTTATCCCTTAACCAAATTTCTGGAGAACATTTTTTCTTCCTTATCTTGTAATAAATTCTTGTAATACTTATTTGAAGCTTGTTTAGAACCAAAACATCCGAAATTCAAAATCATTCAACTCATATATTTGTTTATCAATATTCAACAATATTTCGTGAAAAGTTCTGTATATAATTCTGCACACTAATAGAATAGTTAGTTCCTTGAGTATTTTGTTATCATCAAAATTTTACATAATAGAGAATCAACATTTTTTTGCTCTCAATATTAGGTTTCAATGTGAAAATATGATATGAGTCTTTTACAAATATGAGTCTTAATATTTACTAATAATAAAGGTAAATAATAAATACAATATTGACTAATAATAAAGACAAATAATAAACGCACATAAATAGTGTTGACAAATCCGGCAGTATAGAATTTTATGCTGACGGTGTAACTCCTAACTCGTTCATATCATTCTCTTCCACTAGAAAAAAAATGTCATCCTCAAGTTTAGAGTTGAATCTGGTTACAAAGTTTCTTCAACCTTGGGACGATGGAGATATACCTTGATTCACAAGTATCCTCCAAGATCAAATATGAACCTGCAAAATTGAATCTTGATATCTAATAAAAAATTTTGTTGCTCCAACATAGCAAGCTGAGAACCATCCTCTTTGTTGAGAAACAAATAGATATTGTCAACTATCTTTGGGGTTAATGATGCAGGTACAACACATGAACTCATACTCTCTCTAACAAATCCCTTCTACAAAAACTCCTGTACTTTCTCCTACAAAACTTCAATCTCATTGAGACTCATCCTATAGTGTGGTAAGTTGGGTAAACTCACTCTTGACACCAAATCAATCTAATTTTGGATGTCCCTCATAGGTGGTAATTCCTCTGACAAGTCTTCAAGCATTACATCCTTAAACTCCTCCAATGCCTCCTTCACTATCCTTGGCATATCATATGCTCTCTCCCTCTACTATCATGATTTGCTTTACTATGGGTACATGCACAACTCTAAATTCCTTCTTGGCATCCTCATAATACTCGTCCTCTCAATCGAGCTCACAGTAGACCTCCTCATCTCTCTCTACAATATTCATGCTCCTCCTATAGGACACACATTTGATTGGTGCCCTGACTAGTTATGATTTCCTAAAATAAGCTTTGCATAAGGATTGTTATGTTGTGGTATGTCCCTAATCACAGCTGGCTTTTTACAGACAAATCTCTCTTCCTTCTTATCATTAACTCTTCCTTGTATCTCCAATGTTGTCTTACTCTTCTCAACTACAGATCTACTCAAACTTCCAGCCCCGAACCTTTTACTACCACCATCAAATCGACTGCTCCTCTTTGCAACTGCATGAAGTTTGTGGTATACTCATGCACTGTTCTCTGCTCTGGCGATATCTTCTGACATTGTTGGAACATAATTTGTTCATAATCTGGGCGTAGAAAATCCCGCTGCAACGGTTGTTTCATCTGGTACCACGTCCTCATTGGCTATTTGCCTTCTTTGTATCTCCTACTTTGTAGCTTGTCCCATTGGGCAAAAGCGCCTTCTTTTAATCGACAAGCCACTAACTTCACTCTTTTTCCCTCTGGAATCTCCATATACTCAAGGAACTTATTGATCTTGGCTATCCAATCGATACAATCTTCAATATTTAAGTTTTCGTTAAAATGGGGAATATCAACCTTCAATATGAAATCACTGTCATCTCTATAACCAAACTCATATTTATCTCTTCAATTTCTACCACCATAATCGCCTCTCTTATGTGGTGGTTCCTCTTCAAATAAAACATCATCTTCTTCATCTGAATCTTCGTCGGACACCTATAATTTATGATTTGCAATTACAAGCTTGCTAAAAAGATCATCGTGTGCATCTCCTACCCTTGGTCATTTCCCGTCAACATTCCTATCTCTATTGGTATTGGGCCCCATCGTGCAGAAACGCTAAACTAGGTCATCAAGGTGTTGTATACAATGCCGGAAGCGTTGATCCATGTCACCCAACACCGCCCCTCAAGCCTGCACTTCGCTGCGCATGGCTTCCACATTCTTAACAACATCTAGAATGTAACCGCCTCTTAAATTGCCATCTCTGGACATCTCTACAGGAAATTTTTCAACTTTGATACTAATTTAACACAACGAGTTAACGTGGATTGAATAAGAACACTCAACGAGTGAATCTCAAATACACAAGAATTGTAATTAACGCAATAACCAGAGAGAATGCTCTTAAAATTAGGGTTTTAATTTGAAATATGATATGAGTTTTTTTTTTTTTTTTGCTCTCAAAATTAGGTTTCAATTTGAAAATATGATATGAGTCTCTTTTACAAATACGAGTCTTAGGCCTATTTATGCTAAAAAAATTGTAAAAAAGGAAAAATCCTAAAAAGATAAATAATAAATACAATATTGACTAATAACAAAGAAAAATAAAGAAAAACAATAAATGCATATAAATCATGTTGACAAATCCAACGGTGTAGAATTTTAGGCTCATGGTGTAACTCTTAGCTCGTCCACATCAGGTGGGGATGTGATGCAATGCAAAGAGAGAGCGAGGCCAAAAGTGGTAAATAGTTAAAATACGTCTTGTGATGGTGGTGTGGTTAGTGGTGCGACAAGAAGAAGAGAGAGTGAAATAAAAGTATGAGTGATAAAGAAAGGACTGGAATTAGGTGTTGTTGTAGTGGTAGAGTAGTGGTTTAGTCAATAATAGAAGGAGAAGAAGAGAGAGGGAGACCATGAGTGTAAGTCATCCTATGACAAAGAGCAAGAGTAACTATGTGTTGTCTTATGGTGGTGCAGTAGTGATTTAGTCTATGGCTAGTAATGGTTGTGGTGCGATGAGATAAGAAGAAGACTATGATAGAGAATAAAGAGTGAAATAGAGTGTATGAGAGAATGATAGAGAGTGAGACTATGATTGGATGTTGTCTTCTGGTGTTATAGTGGTGGCGGCATAGCCAGTGGTTGTTATAGTGCAACAAAACGAGAAGAAGACAAGAAGAGAAGATAGCGTGAAATGAAGAGTCATGGAAAAATATTGAATAAGTAATACACACCACATGTATATATATATATGGTTAATAATATTAATCATACTATAATGATTGGAAGTGATAGGGTATCATTTTAAAATAATCACCATCCATAATCTATAAATATGGTTACATAGGTAACTATTAATCATACTTTAGCACATGGAATAAAAAAGTGGGTATTGCACATGAAAGAGATAGTGGATAATTTTTTAAAATGACTATCATTCATGATTCATGAATATGATTATATGCAAAAAAAAAAAAATAATTGATATTTACTCACCACACATATATGACCTGTATGACTTACTGATGCCTTTCTCAAGGTTAAGAGAGTGACATAAAGCATTATGAAATTTGGTGGTTATGGCTTCTGAGTGATTGATATGGATTATTATTGGTATAGGATTATTATTGCATTTTCTAATTAATATTACCTTATTTTACCAGGTTGAGTTTTTTCATCATGTCATATCTTAATCTAGAAACTTGTCAACCAAAACTCCTATAAGATTTCAAAAAAAAAAAAAAAAAAAAAAACCTATTCTAAACCCCCATTACCCTTAGTATACAGATCAAGCTCATGCTTTGATTCAAGCTTGCAAGCCAGATCGTGAATAGGCTTGTAAACAATTTGTTAACGGATTTGCAAATTTTATATTTACGATATACTAAAATATAATTAAAATAACAAAAGCTAATTTCTATTTAATATATGCGTCTGTATGTTTAGCGAATCTTTTATATTATTTTTAAGTTTGAAAAAGAAAATTGAAAACAAGTGAGTCAAACTTGAGCTTAAATTTCAAGCTCAATAAAAAGGTTGGCTTAGCTCAACACGATTTCTAAATGAGTCGAGTTCAAGCTCGTAATAAAGTTCATTTACTAAACGAGTCAAATTTGAGCCTAATTTTTAGGCTCCATAAACAAGTGCAACTTAAGATAGAGTTTGTTAATTTCTAAATGAGTTGAGCCTTCGCCTTTAAAAGCTCGGCCTGAGTCATTTGCAGCCCTATATGTTGGTTTTGCTTGTTTTTAAATATCAAATGTTTAGAGCACTCGTCTTTGAGGATCCTAACATCATACAACTGTTTATATATTTTGTCAGATTAAAGATATAGCATGGCAAAGTTTAATACAAGTAAATTGTAATATACAAAAAAATATTTTATAAAGAAGGGAAAAGGAATGTCATTTGTTAATTAAGGAGAAAGAAATTTTAGTCATTCCTAATAAATGAGATATATAATAATCATCCTCGCCTTGATGATGGTTAACAAATCTTTAAATATAATAATTTTTCAATAAATTATGACAAAGGGCAAAAGTTGTCATATGTTGAAAAATGAGAGAGTTTTATGGTCCTCCCTAATATTCAGTTGATGGTTTTGTCTATGATCCAGAGATGTTTGAAGAATAGATTTTGACAAAGAAAAATTGGTCTCTACGCCGCCAGCTTAGGAACCTACACCACCGGTGTACACCTGCGACTTAACAAGTGTAGCTTGTAGGTGTAGGTTCAAAAATGCTAAGTTTTTATATTCTTTTAATGGGTTTCATTTTTCCTTTGTTTTATCTTCTTTTCTTCTCCAAGTATGTTGTTAGGGTTTTTTCAGAGTTTTGAGAGAGAAATGAAGAGGAAATCAAGATCTTTGGTCTAGGTAAGAAATCTATATACGATTTATGCAGATTTACATGAAACAACATCTCTCTCATAGATTTCTCATGTTTTTGATGGAACTCTTGAGGAGAACCTTAGTTTTTTATTTGAAATCTGATTTCTTAGGGATTTAAGAGAATTTAGAAGCAATTCAAGGTAATTATATCTTTTTTCTATCCTAAGATTTCATCAAAATGATTTCTTGATTTGGGGTTTTGTCTGTTTATGTTTGGAGAATGCTACGATTTGGGTTTTGTTGAAAAGATTCTATCTTTTGGCTATTAATTAGGATTTGAATCAATCAAAGTAAATTCTTATCCTCTTAATCATAGATTTAATAAAAGATCGATTTTTATGATGGATTATCTTCAATTGCAGATTTACAAATTAGGGTTTTTGGAGAAAAGTCTGTTCTTGTGGGATTTTATGGAATTCAATTGAGAAAGAAGGTGCAATTTTGGTTTCAATTGAAAGGTTAGGGTTTTTGAGAATTTGTTTCGTTCAGGTTTGTTCTAATGATGATGTTTTAATTGTTTATGTTCATATGTTATTATCTGGAGATTTGGAGAATTGGGTTATTGTTCTTATAGGATATTGTGGTTTTGAGAATCTGTTCCTGAATTTGAATCAGGTACGAACATTCCTTATTTGTTGTATTTGCTTGCAGGTTTAGTATTCTGTATGCTTTGTTGTAGGAACAGATTAATAATTAATCTAAATCTATTCGTCTTAATTAATTTGTCTACTAGGTGTGTTTGGCTATGACTAGTAAAGAGCTGGCAGACGATGATACTGGTGTGGCAAACTATTGATCCTTGTGTATCGTTGTCCCTAGTGGAGTTGCACTTGGAGATAATTCTGATAGAGTTAAGTGTTTTGGCAGTATGGCCGTGGGTGTTTTGGGAGTACCCATTCACCAATATATGTATATAATTATTTATTTTCAAGAGTTAGTTGATTTCTCAGGGGTCTGAGTTACTCCAAGCTTGGGACTAGGGATTTTAGTTCTGAACTGTGTTGTTTTGCTGGTTTAATAAATACAATAATCTGATTGTTTGTATTAGATTAAGTTGCATTTCATATATATATATATATATATAATATATATGTGTGTGTGTGTGTGTGTGTGTGTGTGTGTGCGCACGCGCGCATATGCATTTGTTTGGTGGATTAGCGTACTGGGCGTTTTAGCTCATTCCTTTCGTTTTTCAGGTACATGTGAAGATGACATAGTATATGATATTTCTAGATATGATCTATACATAGATCAAGGGGATGATAATAGTGGTCTGAACTACCCTACTACGGAATAGATTTTGATACAGGAATTGGGGAAAAGAATTTTTAGATCTTATGTAGAATTTGGAATTATGTTAAAGATTTTTATATGTTCTGAAGGATTATAGGATTTTTATGCTCTTGGATATCTTTTATAGCATTTGAGAGATTTTACATAATTAGTGGAGTTAAAATTATCTTGATTATGTTGGCTTGGTTTATACCAACTTTGTTTTGATAATCAAGAGATTTTTAAAAGGAATTTTTTTATATGTTATACAGGTTTTGAACCTTTTGATGTACCCTCTATGAGAGTTATGGAGACTATATCCTATGTGTTTATATTATGGTTTAGGTTGTTATAGCCTTTGTGTGTCCTATAAAGAGATGACACGTAGCGGGTTGTAATTGCCAACAGGTTGGGGCGTTACATAAATTATACCTTTCTTCCCTTTATATAAGCTAATAAGGTGATAAATGACAAAAAAAAAAGGAAAAATGAAAATTAACTCTTGAAACTTTGATTTTGGTATAGATACACTCATGGACTTTTAAATGTTATAAACCACCCTACCCCTTCCTTTGACGATGAACTTTCATAAATTGGAAAATAACTCCAAAAAATTTAATATAGCCCCTCAAAACTTTGACGACGGTGCATAAATGCCTCTCAAACTTATCAAAGTGTGCTAACACTCCCTAAAACTTTATTCTTGATTTTTTAATTAAATTAAAATATCAAATGTCCTTAATGTTGCCAATTTATCAAAGTTTAATGGGTTATTTGTAATATTTGAAAGTTTAGAATATATACTTACATGTGTATCAAAATTTAAGTGAATTATTTGTGATTACCCCAAAATAAAATGGATTGAGCAAAAAATGTGAAACTTTTGGCCATGAGTCGTGGTAGAGTTGTAAATGAGCCAAGTTACTTGCAACTTGTTCAAGCTCAGCTCTCTTTAAGCTTGTAAATGAGCTTAGATTTAGTTTAGTATAAAGCTTGTTTATCTAAAAGAGCTAAGCTCAAGCTTCTATTTAAGCTTAAAAGCTAGCTCCTGAATAAGCTTGTAGTAGATTTGTGAGTTGTATATTTATGATATATTACATATACATGTATAATTAAAACAACGAAAACTATTTTCTATTCAATATATGTGTGTATATATTAGCAACTCATATATTATTTTTAGGTTCAGAAAAAGAATGAAAAATGGGTTATTTAAATGAGTCAAGCCCAAGCGTAGATTCTAGGCTCGATGAAAATTTAATAGGCTCAATAAAATGCTGGACCCACCTTGAGCTAAATTTCCAAACAAGTTGAGCTTGGTTATTTAACTAAACAAGTTAAGCTCAAGCCTAAATTTTATATTAGATAAAAAGCTCAACTCAAGATCGAGTTTGATAAATTTTAAATAAACCGAACCCGAGCTTCCAAAAGCTCGGCTTGGCTCATTCACAACCTTAATTACCTTATATGATTTTTAATGGGTCAAGTACCTTATATGATTCGCTCAGTACTTAATAATAATTTGCTCAGTTACATCCTTATACAAATCGATGCTTTAAAGTATTATCCCACTATATAACATTTTCATTTTATTCATGAAATGCTTAAAAATGTATAACTATTTTTGTACATAAATGACTACTTTTATCTATTCAATTCTATTTATGCTGATCATACTTGTGTGTATGGGAACTTGTTAAGATGAATTAAGCATGGACTTATGAATATGTTAGTTGTATATGACATTAAGTCTTTGACCAATTGGGATAGGTGGGTCATGATCTAACCATTTAGGGTCATTTTAGATGCTAACCATGTTGATGTTGTTGTATGGTAAATGCAAGTTTCTTACTTTTTATTAATCACATGTGACATTGATCTTTGTTTATTTACTTATAGTTTCTTTGCAAGTTAGCACTACTACATTACTAAGGAATTGATTTACCTTTGATATGTTTGTTAAGGGTGGATAAAAAATTAATGAAACCATGAACAAAATTGAACTATACCAAATTAGACCAAAAATTCAGTTTTCCCTCATTTAGTTTGGTTGAAAATTTAGTTCGCACTAAGTCTATTAATTCACGACTCTACTCGAAGAGTAAACTCGAGCAATCAATTCAAGCAGGATCAAACCTAGTCTATAGTTTCTCAAAAAGAAAAGGAAAAAAAAAAAGAAGGTACTGGGCCATCACTTTATAGGTTCACATTCTTTAGCTTCGAGAACCTGGGCAACTTAAACAATTTCACCATAATCAATTTTTCAACATAGTGTATCGTTATCTTTAAAAACAAGTGATAATGCAATCAATAGGCAATCCAACAACAATGACTTTGACATTAGGCTGTGATTGAGCAACTGGCCATCTTACTTGAAATACCATATTAGGACCAATATACTAGAAATACCAACTTTCATCTATAGTGGTATTTTGATTCATATATGATATTTTGATCCATATGTGGTACCTTTGGCGAGTATCAACTTTCGTCCACACGTAGTATTTTGGTCCATATTTAGTATTATGATCCATGTTTGGTAACTTTGGCAAGTACTAACTTCTGTTCAAATCTAGTACTCTATTCCATATTTGGTATTATATCGTCAAAATGTGGCATTTTAACCCATCACCACCTTATTTCAAGTCACCTATTAGTGACCTATGCGAGTAGTCTCCCTTGTCTTCTGCATAAACACTGTTATTGCCTCTAAACTTCATAATATTCATATGAAGATCATTCCGATCTCAATTACCTCTAGTTATTGAATTGAAATTCATTGTATAATTTCACAAAAGTTACATTTAAATAAAATATGGAATCAAAAGTTATATTTGACGGATTAAGCAAAGGCAAATAGACCATCGATCTACTTATCTTTAGTCACATATCTATCGAGCGTGCTATGTATATATGTATGTATATTTTATATGACCAATTTTTGTTATGCGCCTCCTAGGCCTAATTTGACCAATTTATCGTATGTGTGAACTTGCCCAACTCTGGACTAGTTGGCCTAAATAAATAATTGATCCCATCAAAAACCGATAGGTCCGCTTTTGTTTGCCTTTCCTCTAAAAGGGAGTTACTTATTTTGTTGTCTTGCCATTTTAGGTAAGGACAATAGCAAACCTAATACATACCAAAAGGATGACAGGTTTCTAGAAAGATTCCCAAATAAGAATAACTCTCTTGCCTAACGTCCTTCTTGGTACTTTTCTAAACAATCATGAGATAATGTCCTATTCTAAAAGGAAAGAAAGTATGCGACTATTAAAACCCCTTGACAAGTTAAAGTAAGCAAATTTACTCCTTTTGCACTCTCTATCATTATACGTGCATTTACTTACTTACTTACTAACTGAAAGCATCAACGGTCATGCCAGGCATTGCCTCAACACCTACTAAATGGTTTTTGTCTTGCAAGCCAAAGGTCCATCCAACCTAGAGTAGAGTGGATCACCATTCTAAAGGATTCAAATAATATTAGCGAAAATTTGGTTAGAACATTTGACATCATTTGTGGGAATTTGAGTTAATTTTCCCATAGAGTATACCATGATTGAATATGATAGTGAAAACCAAGAGTAGATGTGTAATAGGAGGCTAACTCCGTTAGAGATCATAATCTTAGCATAGCAAGGAATTGAACCCTAACATAAGGCTATGATAGCATCCTCGGTCCTGCTAGAAGAAGCATTTCCTAACGGAAAAACATGTATTATCATAAGGCCACCAAATACTTGAAGGTGCTCTAGAGTAACCAAGAACTAAAGAGCTCACTTGTGGCAACCCAAAAAAAAAAAAAAAAAAAAAAAAAAAACTCTCACTTAACATGGGGGAATGACGAGGAGTAGAGTTCTTCCCCTCCTCTAAAAGATGACCAATATGGAGTGGAAGCACACATCAACAACAAGATCCTTAATGTGAAAGACAATAGAAGGGGTAGGTAGATTTTTGGAGACTTGACTAGTTCATTCTCGAAAGTAATATAGAAAGAGCCTTTCCTTACCAAACTTCACATCTCAACCTTAAACAACTACGACTGTATAACCAATATAGTAGGTTATGTCGCCCATTTCAAAACCTACATGGTCTTACAAGGATTCAACAATTTTATCTCATATAAGGCTTTTATAGGAACTTTATATAAGGTTGTGAACACTTTGTTTGACCAAGTCTCCCTCAACACCATTTACAGTTTCAAAGAATTCGTAAAGATGTTCGAAACACACTTCATCACGAGCATACCACTTGAGAAGGATGCTTCATGCCTCTATAAGATAAAATAGGGGAAGAATGAGCCTTTAGGAATATATAGTTTGTTTCACAAAGCCCGTTCTTAAAATTTCCAGTGTTAACAAAGCTATTGCCCTTCAAGTTACCATACAAGGGATAGATTCATCCAGCCACTTTCTTCAAGTCTCTACTAAACAAACCTACAATTTTGGAGTAGTTTAGGGCAAAGGCTAAGGATGGCATTATAAGAGCACATCGAGAAGTAAAATGTCTTAAATTAGAAACACATAGTAGCGATCATAGGAGGGATCATCCTCTAGTAAAGGATTAGCTTAGAAACACGAAGATTGTTGTAATTCATCCATAAAAGAGACAACGATAAAAGAGGTTATTTTCAACTTGATTCACCCCCTTGAACAAACCACTAGAAGAGGTATTTCTTGAGGCTTCTAATAGGAATGTCTTCCCTCCTTCACCCAAGATGAGGTCCAACCCAAGTGGAGAAGTTCCAAAAAGTGCTACAACTATCATGTGGACATCAAAAAACCACTGATAAATGCCACTAGCTTAAGAGTGCCTTATAGGATGTAATTCAATCAGAATACCTTAAGGAATACATCCTCAAACCAAGCTACAGATGGCGCAAATCTACCTATGCAATAATGGTGTGAAGAGCATAATTAACATGAAGAATCGACCAACTTAATGATAGGAATACTTAAGACTGAATCCCTTGTCAAGCCTAAATTTAGCTCTTATTCTCTTAAAAGTTATGAATCGTATTAAACCTGACTCATTTAATACGGAACACTCTATAAGGAACCAATAAGGTTTTTATATAACAAGCCCTGTTTTGAAAATTCTTTTTGATTGAAGTCACCACCAACCAAAGTTGGAAAAAAAAAAAAAAAAAAGGTAAACCAGAAATCAAAGGATGGCGTGAATTCTAGTTTGGCATTGATCCACATGAAAAACCAGAAATTGTCAGTCCGAGGCTATTGTTTTTAAACTCTAATGGGTTATCCAGGTTTTTTATGGGCTTAAGAAATTTTGAAATACAAGGGTCAAACTGATAAAAAGAAATGTCTTTTAGTCCTGATTCTCATATTTTATTATTTTTTATTTTTGGCTTTTATAATAAAGGTTGAGGAAAACTATAATTTTTTAGTTTTTATGGAAGAAGTCCTAAAGGAAAAAATATATTTTTATGCTTTTTTATAAAGGAAATCTAATTTATTATTTTCATAAGAGAAAAGGTCTTAAAAGCTATTATTTATTTGTCAAAATACCTAAAAGGATTTTTTTTTTTTTTTTTTTTTGAAAAATACCTAAAAGATTTTTATTATTGTGACCGCTGCTAGCTGAAATTAGGTTCAGATAGTTTATTTTGATTTTGTAAAACTTTATTGTGTTGATAAGGATTAATTACAAAAAAAACTTACCTAGGCTTTTGTGTTTTAATAAATATATGACTTGTGTTATTCTTTTTACAGTTAATTAACCTAAAATTTACTTCGTTTTGTTTCGTCAAATTTAGTGCCGATTGAACCACATGGCAAACACGTACGAAGCAAAAAAGACCCCGAAACAAAGTTTCACCCAAACTTCTCCAGCTTTCACAAAGCTCTTCACTTTAACTCTCTCTTACTCACGTTCAAACTCATTAGCCACTTATTCTTTTTTTTTTCCGAAATTCTTCGTCTTAGGAGAAATCTCCTTTCCCAAATGACAGAGAATCCAATCCATCATTTGCATTTAATTTAAGTTTGAGTATTCAAGGTCAAATTTTTACAACTCAGGATTCTACTTTGTTTCTTTGTGTTATAATCACTATACTCTCTTCCTTGTATCTCTAGTGGATCAAAGGGTGTTACTTCCCCTTCCCCCCACCCCACATTTTTTTTCATGTTTATAATATGTGAAGTCAAATCCACAACCCCCACTCCATGTATATTACAAATCTTGGCAATGGGATCTGTAAGCAGTCGAAGGTAGACCAATTGGTGGTTCGGTTATGAAGGTGCTTTATTGAGTGGGTTTACTGGCGACAAGTTTACTCAATGTGGGTGGATAGTAGTGGAGTTTTTGGTGTTGTTGGGTCGTGAGGCTTCACTGAGAGATAACATTGGTAGTTTTGTAAGTGTTGTTGTTGGGCCGTGAGGCTTCATCGAGAGACATCATCAGTGGTTCTGCGGGTGTTCGACACCTAGTTTGGTATGGGTTTCGATTTTGGCAATTGGATGTGAAGGTTGTAGGTTGTTTTTCACATTTAGATGACAAAAAAGTGTTTTGTCCTTTTTCTTTTTTAATAGTCACGTGACTACCATGTGACATGGATGGCGAATTATTGACGAAATAAAATGAAGTGTAATACAAGTTAATTAATTGTGAAAAAAACAATAACACCGCGGTTAATTACAAAAGCACCAAAACACAAGTCATGTTAGTTTTTGTAATTAACCTTTTTAATTATAATAACCTATCAAATTTAAGTTGTTATCCATTTTTTATTTTTTACTTGAAAAGGTCCAAAAATATCTAGTTTCTCCCAAAATAATCCTAATTTTCTAAACCCTCATTTTGTTTTGATAATTTAGAAAATAACTAAGGTAATACTACATATATAAGCTGGCAAAGGATTTTTATACCATATTAGTTCCATATACAGTAAAGGGCTAAAATTTCATTTATTTTATCATTTTTCTATTTGTAATTTGTTAAGGTAAAAAAAATTATGTACAAGGAACCTAAAGTTTTTATATTAATTGGTTCGGTATGAGTTACCTTATCAAATTTCTAAGTCATCAAATAAGATTACGACTCCTGTCAGAGTTCCTAATCCATATCCGCTATAGAAAGGAGTATTAATGCACTTAATAGAACCTAAAAAAATTTTATCTTTTCTAATTTTTTAATTCTAAATTATTATAATAAAACTATAGGTTATAACCTATTTGTCGAAAACTGTACACAGATATTATAATGACTTCCACAAAATTATAGGAGGCAAACCTGGATTCATACTAGGGTATATATCTAATAAGTCTAAAATCTGGCAGTCTACTCAAAATTACCACAAATCTAGACATGGTATCATTTAGATCAATTTAATAATCCTAAATTTACATTTAAGTTATTTCTTTTATGTACGAAGTATATATCCTAAAGCTCTAATAAAAATTCTTATAAGCTATTTTTATATGTTAAGTTTCCTAATATTTACATGCTAATCTAAAAATAGTGATTCAAAATAACCTACAGTAGTACTTCTCAATAGAGCTTATGTCCTAAAGCCTAACTCATATCCAATTTTATATCTTAAAGTTTCATTTCGTATATTTTATCAAATCTAACAAATTTAATATCCGTAAATCTACCAAAATCGCAGTATTCCTTCAATAATGCATAACACAAGACATGATATCACAAGTGAACATATCAGGCAAAATGGATAACCCCCTTTTTTTAGTGTGAAACTATATAACATGTATAATTCGCATGATGCGTCTTATAGATTATACACGTCCATGTTTTTTTTTTTTTTTTTTCAAATATAGATATCATTCAGTCAGCATAAAATTGCGTGTTGTATGATATCTATGATATAATATTTATACTTGTTTTTCACTATTTTCGGTTGAATTACATATACAAGATTTTCGTTATTCTTCGGTAAATAAATAAACCACATAAGAAGTAAAAACAAGCAAGACTAAAACAAAAACAAGTAAAGCTAATTCAAAGGAACGAAGGCTCAAATCGGGCTTTTCATGAGCATGGACCGCACCTACTCCAACAAGCAGCGGGTCAGACTGGAGTTAGTTCACCAGTCAGCAAGCACGGGTTAGGTGTTGGAGAAGTTGGTCTCTTTCTCTCTAGTTAGTGAATTGTTGGAGGATCGTGGCAAGCATGAATTGGCTCATGGGCCTAACATGGCACACACGATCCGTGAACAAAAAATCAAAAGCACTAGTATGCACGGACAGGCACATGGCATGCGAGACACGCGGCACACGAGGTACATGAAATTAGTGGGCCGACACGGCACGCAAGATACTCGAACTAGCATGCGAACCTTTTTTTTTTTAAATAGTAATATAAAAATAGTGATTTATTCTTTTAATTTACTTTAAATTGTATTTAAATAAATTATTTTTATTACTTTAATTAAATGTATTTGTCTTATTAAAAAATATAATATATTTAGTAAATTTGTTTGTTTAATATGATTTCAATTGTATTACTATTAATATTTAACCTCAATATTGTTTACTTGTTTAGGAAATACAAGAAAATGAAATTATAAAATTGTAGGTACGCAAAATGACATGCGGCGACAAGCGAATAAATGGGCTAGCATGGTACGACACACAAAAAAAAAGCACGTGAAGCACAATACGCGAGGCATGCGAGCACGAATGGGCTAGGCACATAAAAGATGTGGCGATCAAAGCACGCAAAATTTGGCATGCGGACAGCACGACACGACCCATTTACCATGCATATTATTTACCCACTCAAGATAGATTTAAATTATAAAGACCATATTCGATGTAAACTAAAATTAAAATGGGCCAAAGTGAAGTGGTTTAGCACTTTTCGAATCGCGTAAAATAGTCTAACTCACTACAAAAAGCCCGATGCTATAGAAAATTAATATTAAACTTATAAAAGCTAATTTGTATATATACTTTCTATTTTTTATATTTTATTTTTTTTCTAACTTTTCTCTTTTTAGTTTTACCTATTATTCCTACTTAGTCACATAAGAGAGAGGGTTTCCTAAATTTTTTTAATCATTTAGTTTTATTTTCTTTTTGCTTTTAGAAATTTTAAGTTTTTAAACATTTTTTCATTTTTATCTTATTTTTTAAGGGTGCAAAAATAGGTTTTCAACATCCCTAACAAAGTTGTTAACTCGATTGTTGGGGGCCCATAACGAGGTCTCGAGGGCTACGCCTACAGCACTACAAAGGTCGACTAGGTACCAAACATGTACTCCAAAAAGGTCGAACAGGTACCAAACACCTACAGCATAATGAGGTTTCGAGGGCTACACCTACAGCACTACAAAGGTCGACCAGGTACCAAACATGCACTCCAAAAGCAAAGATAAATAATTCTAAATTATTTTTTAGCAAAGACCTTAGAGGAATCTAGATGCCACACTATGACACCCCATCATCTCGATTAAAATCATGAGGTTCAATGTTAAAAAAGTGATAATCGATATTGGAGCAATGACGACATCATCTTCGACAACATTTATAAGAAGATAGAACCTAAACTCAGGAAAAATCTAAAACCATACAACCACAATCTATACAGCTTTAACAACTAATTCGTCAAAGCCAAAGGTATTATATGCTCCCAATGCAGCTTAATGATGAGACTAACATGGCTACACACGACATCAAGTTCATAATAGCCGACTGCTTGTCTCCCTATAGTGTGATACTTAAGCAACCCAACCAGTCACTATTTTGGATGGTTGCATCATCATTTGACCTAAAGGAGAAGTTCTCCATGCACAATGGAATCAAAATTTTAATGGAGATAAAAACTCTCAAGGTATCGATATTTAAAAGCCCTAACTAGAGATGGGGTTTTCTAAATTGAAGCAACTTACAAAGGTCAAGAAAAGGTAAGAGGCAAAGCAATAGTGAAAAACGAAAGAAATCCAATTAGGGTATCGTCAACATGCCAAGTATTTCCCACGATGTTATCACACATTGCCTTAACATCGACCCCAAAGTTAAACCGATGAAAGTGAAAAGAAGGCACTTCACCTCTAAAAGGGCAATAATCATCAATGAAGAGGTCCCAATGCTCCTTAAGGCTAATTTCATTAAGTAAAAAAAGGTACCCCACATGGCTAGCTAATGTGGCATTGGTCAAGAAGGCAAGCGAAATGTGGTAAATATATGTTAACTACATCGACCATGGTAAAGCTTGCCTAAAGAACTACTTTCCACTTCCTATAATAGATCGACTAGTAGATTCCACCTTGAGGAACACACTCTTAAACTCCATGGACTTATTTTCTAAAAATAACCAAATATAGATGGAGCCTAAAGATGAAACCATGCTTCATTTGTTACATCATTTAATACCTATTGTTATAAGGTGATGCCCTTTGGCCTAAAGAATGCAAAAGTGGAAGTACAAATCAAAGCTGAAATAGAGAAGTTATTATGAGCTAGTTTCAATAAGTCGATTGATCATCCAACCTAGCTAGCAAATGTTGTCACGATGTGAAAAAAAAAAAGAATGGTCAAATTCGTATAAGTGTGGCTTTTATGATTTAACAAGGCATGCTTGAAAGATGATTTCCTACTACTAAACATCAACATGTCAATTGATGAAATTGTAGGACATAAACAATTTTATTTTATGGATTGCTTTAGTGGATATAATCAAATTAAAATGGCATTGGATATGCTAAGCACACTGCCTTCTAAGCACCTATAGAAAACATTTACTACATTATCGTGCCATTCGGATTGAAGAATACATGAGCCATATACCAATAAGCTATGATTGCCATATTCCATGACATGATGCATGACTTTATGGAAGATTATGTAGATGACATTGTGATACATAGAGGATCTGTGTCAAAATTACATAACAGAATTATCAAAATCTATTATTTATTTTTGGGTTTTTGATTTATATAAAATAGGAAAGTAAAATGTATGAATGATTTATCCTTGGATATGATGCACCAAGAAAAAAATCGAACTAGCTGTTTCACTCAATCAATATAACACACGATCAAAAGAAACAACAAAGGATAATCTTAAAGAAAAACTCAATAATACTCAAAAGCTTTTGAAAAAAATTTCGAGAAAGCTAATAAGGTAATTGATGTCAATCAATGATGAAAGAAAGGTTCAAGCTACCACTAACATAACTCTAAGGACCCTTAAATACTCTCATAAGTCAGGCAAAGGCAAACATGGAAAAATAAAAGAAAAACAATTAAAATAGGAAATAATTAATTAAAACAACACAAAAAATAGGGATGGGTATCACCCATTGATCATGGCCATAACATGGGGATCCTCTTGAATTGTAATTCTTCTCCAAGCTTTGAGCCATCGCAGGTGTTACTTGGCTAATAACAGTCAACATCATGGGCATGACCATGCCTATTGTCTCCTTGGGTCTTCAAATAATATGATGATGATATGATAACTATCCTCATTATGGGCAGCACAAAAGGTGTGATCCCTTATCATGGCCTGGATCATAGGCATGATGGCGGACATGATATCTTCGTGTAGAATTTTTCCTTCATGATTCCTATCCCATTGTCATTAAATGAAGACAATAACCCGATCACTTAGTTCATCTTAAAGGTGTTTAAGCAGTGTCAAACTTACAAACTACACATGAATCCTCTAAAGTGCATGCTTGGAGTACCTTTTGACAAATTTCTCATCTTTGTAGTCCAAACCAAGGGAATTGATGTTGACTGGAGGTGCAAGCAATTCAATTGATGCACTTGCTAAACTATCAAACAAAGTTGAAGAGTTTTATGGGCAATGTATCCTATATAAGGAGATTCATGCCATCATTAGCAGTGACCTCCTACCCCTTGCAACAACTCATGAGGAAAGGAGTTTCGTTCGAATGGGGAAAGTTATGAAGAAGCAATCCAAAAAATTAAGAAAATATCATCTCCCTTTCAAACCATGAGAATGTTGATTTAGGATTTGCCAATGGTTCTGTACATCATTTCTATTGATAAGTTCATTGGAGATTTACTTGTGTAAGAAGTAGATCACCAAGAGTAACCTATTTATTACTAAGCTGACTTTGCAAGGAAGTGAAGTCAATCACCCAACCTGAGAAGAGCACTGTCTCGCACTAGTAATTTCCACACAAAAGTTACAACACTACTTATTGGCACATAAAGTCAACTTAGTGACTCATATTTACTGTCATAACCAGCACTATCTAGTTGGGTTGGTAAATGGTTACTTTAACTTGGGGATTCAACGTGATTGTCCAATCTCTGAAAGTGATCAAATCACATCCTTTAGCTTACTTATTAGCATAATTCTATGTGCACATGAGATTTTGATCTCATATGCCATCCTAACATAGTTTCATGAGGTTTCTTGAGGGCTGATATTAAAGGAAAATGGTCAGTTTAGTTTGATGGTTCTGTAGAAATAAAGGATGAGGAGTAGAGCTATGCAAACTAGTTATGCGGGCCAACTTGCCCCGTCCCACTTCAGCTAGTGAGTTATGTGGGCCAGCCTACTTTGGCCCGCATTACTATGCAGGCCAAAACTTTTAATCTAGCTTGCCCCGTGCGGGTTGGTGGGTTATACGGGCTAACTCGCAAACCTACTAATATATATTTTTTATTGAAAAAATTTATAAAAATTCAAATTTAAATTTAAATTTTTCATAATTTAAATATTAAATATTTTTCTTTTTATCTTACCAATTACCTACATACTAATCTTAGATGTAAATCATGTGTGGAAAAATTATAGACTTCTATCTTGAAAATTTTTATCTCAAGATAAAATGACTTATTATAACTAATAGAAATTATAATCCATTCTATTTTTTTTTTTTTGCACGGTAAGGAAAAATACATCATGAAAATTATCAATTGATATTACGTTACATTTTAAATAAAGAATCTAAATATCTAATAAATATAAAAGAAAAAGTATTGATAAAAGAACTACGGATATAATAAATATAAAAGTTTAAAATTTAAAACATAACACCCATAAAAAAATTTAACAATTAATAATAGAAAAGCGAAGTGAAGAGGAAATGAAGAGAATAATGTACCAAGTTTTTTCTTTTATAAGATTTATATATCTTTTCTTTTTTTTTTCAAGTTTTTTAAGTGTGGGTTTGCGGGCCAACCCGACTAACAGCAGGTTGGCATGCATGTTAAACGAGCTAAAATTTTTAGCCCAACCAACCTGTATAACTCGCCACATGTGCACAACTCTAATGGGGAGCAAGAGTTGTGCTAGCATTACCAAAGGTCAAGATATACCTCTGTAATAATACTCTCACAAAAGTTAAAACAGAACTCAAAGTGAAGAATATATTGCCTATTCTCTAAAACAATGTATTTAAGTTCTCTAAGAGCGTTTGCTCCTTCATCTTCTTACTCTTATCCATTCCTTGTATATTCTGTTGCATTGCTCCTCTAAGGCCACATGTAGCATGAGATGTACCCTGCACACATGTGACCTGATGAGAATCATGCTTCATTTTGATTGATAACTCAAATAAAAGCTAGAGGTTTATTGAACTTAGCTTATCGGATCCTAACGGATGAATCGAATGATGATTAGTTGGGGTATTTTAGTAGATATTTGGTACACTTTAGTGATGGACATGATATGGCATGCTTAAGCTTAGGAAATTCACTTAATTTTGAAAGAAGTCCATCACACGAGGAAATCACCCCCCTAATCACTCCATGGCAAAGGTGGTTACATTTTTTTATTAAAGACTATTGTAATAGCGTAAAATCTATTGGCTAGTGTACCTAGTGTGTATGCAATTATAAAATTGGTGAGAACTAAGTCATGATCTAAAGGGAGCTAATTGACTAAGTACCAAATTGTAGTGATTTACTCTAAAGTAAGCAAGATGATGGATTTTCGAATTTCTAATCTAATCAATCTACTTCTAAAAGCTATCACTAAAAGTTATATCTAAATTTAACACTAAAATCTATTGAACAATAGAGTTACTCTTGAACTCCTTCAAATACACAAGTGTGGAAATATGTGATGGTAAAAGATGGATTTCCTTTCATTGCTTTATAATTACAATCAGGATTATTTAACTGGATTTTGATTAAATTCATAAAAATTTGCTTCTCTCTTGAGTTGCAAAATTTTAACTACAGCATGGGTATTTCTTTCAAGTAATCTATCTATAATCATCAATTAAATACACATTTCTCTTACAAATAATGTTACTTTAATCAAACTTTTGGTTCAAGCACATGTTAGTGTTCTAAACCACAGCTTCAATAGCATTAAGATTGTGAATTATAAGATTTGAACCAAAATCACACATATCCATGTCGATTCTAAAATCTTTTTTTCTGTTTCAATTGGATTATCAAATCTCTCTCAAGTATCTCAAATCCTAATTCATAAGAAAATCCATAAACGAATTTTATCTCATGAACATTGAAATGAAAATAACCAAAATTTCAATTCAACAAAACCTTTTATAAGAACAATTCAATTAGTTGGAAAATTCATTAACCCATCACATAATCCTACTCAAACAAATCAGCTCCTACTAAAAAATATACTTTCACTCATCCAAAACAATAGATAATGGAGAGAGTACACTTGAATTATTATAAATGTCTTCCCACTTATTCTGAGTCCAACTCTACCATGAGGGTTCGTAATGGATAGTGCCAGAAGACGAGATGAAGTGAGGTGAGATCAAGAGATAAGGTCGATGTTAGGGAATGAGGTAAGATGAATGGATGGAAAATGTGGGTGAAAAATGGAGAGTAATGGATGACAGGTAGAATGGATGGGGAATGGAATGGTGGAAGGTGTATGATTCCAAAATTGCCAATCTGTGAAAATGACGATAGGTATTTACAGTGCTTGGGGTCTGTAAGGTGGAAAGTGTGTAGTATGTGGAGTGGATCCCATTTACAAAAAGAAATAAGAAAATTACTGAATATTTACAATAAACACATCGAAAATAAAATACGACGTTGCTAGAGGTGGTTCTACACAAATCAGCTCAGTTCAAATGTGGTCAATTCAACTTGGTTTCGATGTTAGGTCGGGTTGCCAACTTGAGTTCAATACCACTCTGTTAGTGTTAAGAGATCGGCAATATATCAGCTTAATAAAATAACCAGTTGTATGTTGGTCAGTGCTTGCTACCATGAGTATTAGGGTCAGTTCTTGATGGCTTGTGAGCTCGACCATGTTTGTTTATCACTGAGATGCTACTAAACGTTAATCAAGGGAGGCTCGATTTTGTGCTCTAGTAGCAGACTGCTTGGTTTTCATCAGTTGTTATGGCTCAAATCAGGTTAGTGTTTGTGGCCAGGTCGGACAAGATCAACACTTGCTCGAGTTTGTGTGCCGTTGTAGCAACCTCGTATTAGCTGCTCAGTGCTGCTTGACATAGATACTTCAACTGATTGGGTGGAGCTTGGAACCCGTGTTTGCTGTAACATCAATTGCTAGGTTGGTGGAATTACCATGGCTACTCCAATCGAGCTCGAGTTGAGTTGCATTCCAGGTCTGATTGAGATTTGCTGCTTCACTCAAATCTGGTCGGTGTTCAAAGAACTCAGACCTGCAGCTCCGGGCTTAATCATGTATGAAGCAACTTGACTCTATGTTGATCTGGTTTCTCTGTTGGAAAATTGGTTCGGCATGTGGATGCAAGAACTTTAGTTTGCTGGTCACGCTCGGTTTTTATATGCTATAAGTTGGAGAATATTACATGTATAATATAGTTTTTAAAAAAAATTACACAAAATCAAATTGTAAAAAAAAAAGTTACATGAATAGTATTATTGTATCACATATTGAAAGTGCGATACAACTTTTTTTTTTTAAATTACATAAGTGTCATATGTTCAACATGCGACACTCATGTAATTATTAAATGTGTATCGCATGATCAATATGCGATACACAATTAGACTTATATCGCATGTTAGTTATGCGATACACCTATTTTCACAAGTTTGTCTAAATAGCTCATTATATAGCATATTAGAAATCTGATATTTGTGTAAAGTTTTATGTCCCATCTTCGACATACGATATAGCAATAGTAGTTTTGCAATTTTTATTCTCCAATTTGTATTTGTATAATTTTTTTCTCAAAAACAGTAGACATGTCTTTCAGCCCTATAAGTTGTCCCACTACAAGTAGGAGCTCGGTTGGATATGTTGCTCAGAATTCTAACTTAAGTTGCTTGGTGTCAGGACATCATGGTCTAAATAAATCAGATCAACATCCAGTTAGCAGCATGGTGCTGCTCGGGTCTGTTATAGCAATAGCTCGGCATGGTATAGAATTGGCATCACCATGTCGAGTTGCTTTGGTCTGTTCGGTATGAGATTTTTCTTGCTCGGTGCTTCGATTGCTTGTAGAGATCAAGTCGAAACACATTAAAAAGGAGCCTGATCTTAGAATTTCAGCAACAGGTTGGCTTGGTGGCTGTTCAGCTGTGTTCTGTCATTAACCACTCAGGGTAGTTGTTGTTTGCTGCTGTAATGGGACAGCGCTAGCTTGGTCTGCACAGTTGCACTTTTAGCTCAATATGGGAACTAGTTGGCAATGCGCGGTAGCTTGGATTGAGATTCTTTTAGTAGTTGATTGATGATTTATTATCGTAATCAATCAAATCAAAATTAAAACCTTATTCTTACTTTGCAACTAATCTCTAGGCAAGCATATCTATCAATTATAATATCGGTGTAAGCATAAGAATCGTTCCACCACGACCTATAATTACTGATACCCACCCTAAATCTACTATTTAGCTGGTCTAATTCATATTATAATTAGATTGATTAATATCTACTTAACTGATTAGCCTTAGAATTAAGAAACTCATGCCTTCAATTATATATAAATCAAGTACAAAAAATATCATTGATCTTGATTCACCACTAATTCTAGTTCTAATTCCTTATAAGATATTAATTAATGGATTGTAAGTTTTTGAGCTACAAGAATCCCTAATTTCATCAATCTCTCTTTCAAGATAATTGCATTCTAACCCTATATGTCTAATGGAAATTTCTTGTATCATTAGATTCATATAAAATTGCATTAGAGTTCATGACTCCTTAAAAAAGAAAAAAATCTTGATGTAGAAAATTCATGCAATCTATGTCTAGAATCATATTCCAATTTCTCTATTCATGCTAGATCTATCTCATCAATCAATCCATCGATTAAATTAATAAGAATCATACATGATATAATACTGTGCATATATTAAATCAAGAACAATTATAACACATGAATAGATTCAAGAAACATGCAATTACATTAACAAAAGCATTCAATCTCCACATTAGGGTTAGGGTTCTTCAAAACCTAAGGTATATTGATCTATTTTTCCATATGAAGATGATTACGATGACAAAGAAAAGAAAAATACATAGAAAACATGATTACAATCTTTAAAGATAAAGTTTTGTGATCTCTAATAAACTCTGATGTTTTCCCCATTGAAAACACTTATTTTTCTCTCTAGGGTTTCTAAGAATAAAAACATGTCTATTTAAAGACGAATAATGGGTGCTATTTATAAGGAAAGGATAAATTGGTCTTTTCGAGCATCCTACACAGTGGTGTTCAAAGCCCATGCAGGATGTAAACTGGTAAAAACTGTGGAACTCAAGGCTACACAACCCCCGAGCATGGCTTGTGCAGCTTGGTCGTGCACAACCTAATCTACTTCTGATCTCTTTCTAGAATCTACATAAGCATTCTGCATACCTTATGTAGCTTTCTTGTGCACTTTAAAATTGTTTGCTAGATGTTTTTCACCTTCTATACCAGTATTCTATATAGCTTATATAGAAAGTCTTGTATGTTGTAGATCTTCACTTTCCCAAATTCTTCATCAAAGATCTTCATTAACTCATCTAAATATCTTCATAATGCTTAGAATCTTCCTTTATTTCTGAAATTAACAATTTAACCCAATAAGTGTCTTTTTCTGTAATAATTCACATGAAATCTATATAATATAATATAAAAATAGTGTGAATAATAAGGGTCTTTCAACACCTATCAGTAGTGAACACTAAGATAACCTGTTGCACATTTAGGTAAAAGTGTTTAAAAAATCTTGCAAATAACTCAACTTGCTACTGCTTAGGATTGAGGATCAAACTCATCTTCCTATTCATGGTTTTTAATGCAGATTCAACCAACATCTCATTGAACTCAATTAGGAAAATACAAGATGAAGCTCTCAAAATTCTCTTTTAACTGATATTTTTATAGCAATTGACTAAGCTCTGCTCTTAAAGACATATGATTGTCAATTTAAAGTTGTTTTTTACCTCATTTTACACAAGTTTTAACATGTACGCCTAGCTAATCTAGACTCATGCCATTCATTAATTTCCAATAGAATTTCATCTCAGAAGTGCCAATGCATGGATGAAAAATGCTAAAAACATGAGATAAATGTGTAAAAAGTATACATTTATTAAAAGGCCATGATAAGATCAAGTTATGAAGATCAAGCTCCAAAACAAACCACTCCGCCATGTCGATCGTGATGATAGATACTCCTTCCATGCTACCTGTGATGAAAACCATAAGCACGCCATCGTCAGGAATTTGAAGCCTAATGTATATCGTGCCTGTGATGCTAGCTATATCCTACTTAATAGCAGCCACAATCAAGCTAAAGAAGGAAAGAAGAATTTGATGCTAAAGAGATTACGACCCGTATCACAACCATGATCTACTTTAACCCATTTCTGTTTCATTGTTTAAATGTGTTTTATTTCCTATTTTATTTGTTTCACTTTTTTTTCTATATTTGTACTTGCCTAACTTATGGGAGTATATAAAGGTAATTACTGTTATGTTTAGGAAGTTTTTGGCCCTCTTGAGCATTGAGTTGTCCTTTGCATCTATTTACTTCTTGAATAAGATTGGGTTTTCTTATCAAGATTATTATTTTTTGTTTCTTCTAATCGTGTGTAATATCGGTTGATTGAAACAACTAGTTTGATTTATTCTTTGGTGGTCATATCCTTGGATTGATCGTTTGTATACTTTAGTTTTCAGTTTTTCCTAAAACATAATACCCTAAAACATTGTATAAATCCCTAAATTGCAATATAACGCTAGATATGAAAAATATGTGGATTCTCCAATCTGTATCATTTTGATGTTAGAGCTTGAGGTTGTAGATTGTGATTTAGGGCTTTGGTGATGATTCCGAGCTTAATAAGTTTCACTATTTTGATTGCTTATGCCGCGAGTTTGATTCTTTTTTAAGATGTTGAGAAAATCTTATTTAAAGAATAGAGACAATAAGACCCCTAAGGTTGAGAACACTATTAATATAGGTGAGTTTATTGATTTTATGAAGGAGATGATGCAAGGGATGCAAACAATGATACAATAACAAGGCGAAACCTTAAGGAATGTTGAACAATTTGTTAAGAGAACCCTCAAAAGTCTGAAACACATGAACAAGAACCTATTGATGAATTAGAGAATAATCTAGGAGTCCAATTCCCACTAGTGGACATGGAATATTAGATGGCTGTAGAAGAGGTGGTGATAGAGGTAGATGGCATGTGCGCCAACCGATGCGTGGTTGTCGAATTGGACATTATGAAAATGTTGATGATCATTGTGATGGATGTAGGGCTAGAAGATTGTGCGGTATTGAGATCACAAAGCTGAAAGTGTCATGTTTTAATGGTAGTAATAGCGTGGATAAATATTTTGATTGGGAGGATCAAATTGAAAAGCTCTTTAACTATCATGATTGCAATGATGTGCAGCAGGTTAAACTTGCTGCTATTGAATTTAAGGGTTATGAATCTCATTGGTTGAAGAATGTATTGGCTAGTAAGAGAAGGAATGGAAAGCGTAATGTTACTACTTGGGCTAAAAGTTGTTGCAGCGACATTTTGTTCTTAATTACTATAGCCAAGACTTGTTGATGAGGTTGCACACTTTGTAGCAAGGGAGTAATAGTGTTGTTGAGTATATTCATGAGTTTGTAACCTCTACTGTGCGTAGTCAAATCATGGAGACTCCAGATCAATCTATTGCAGGGTTTATCATGGGGTTGAAATCTAAAATTATTGATGTGGTCAAGATTCAAAGAACTGATACGTTGGAGGATGCAATGTTGATGGCAAAAAGGCTGAAAGGCAACGTAAATATCGCAAATCATCAAGTAACTCTTTTGAATAAGAAAATAGTAAGATATCTTGTTGGTCTGATGGTAAAAAGGAGAGTATTAATAGTCATATAGATGATGAGGAGCATAATTCTAATCATAGGAAGCCTAGCGATGAAAAGGAGAAATTGATTTTTAAATTGTCTGATTCTAGGAGTGCTAGAAAGCAGACTAGAGATATTAAATGTTTTACATGTTTGGGTAATGGACATATGGTTGTCTAATGTCTGAATAGATGTGTTGTTTATATTCGTGGAGGTTGTTAGAAGAGTGATGGTGAAGGAGAAAGAAGTAGTTAATCAAATTCTAATAAGGAAAATGAGGAGGAGGTGCTAGCTGAACAAGTAGTAGGGCTTGCTATACCTTTGAATAGTGTAGTGAAGAGGAGTTTGAGTGTGACACCAGCGATTGATCACAAATAGCAAGAAAATTTATTTTATATTAAGTTCTTAGTGAATGGGACTATTCATGTAGCCATCATTGATTCGAGTAGTTGCACTAATATTAGGGCAACAACACTTGTAAAGAAGTTACAACTTCTGACCACAGCTCATCTACAACCATATCGGTTACATTGTCTCAATGGTAAAGGCTCTGTTCATGTTACTAAGCAGGCAACGGTTCTTATCTCTTTTCCTAATCATTATATTGATAAGGTTTTTTGTGATGTAATCTCGTTGAGAGTTTTTGGTTGTTTGATCGGAATGTGATCCACAATGGTAGAGACAATACTTATTTTTTGTTATTCAATGGAAAAAAGGTTAATTGTTTCCTATGACTCCTGAAGCTGTGAGACAAACACATATGGAATTTACTCTTCCTAAGAAAGAATCATTGTTGTTAACACCTAAAGCAGTTGAGAAGACGCTTGTTGGCGAGCAAATGAAGTACTTGTTACATGTGGGACAAAATTTGGGGTAAAGAGTGATTCTTCTATTCAGGATGAGTTTAATCAAGATTTGAAGGCAAATCTTCATAACCCAAGGAACATGATAGGTGTCATGACCCTAAATAGGGGCTTAGTAGGTTTGCTCTAATGTTGTCATGTCACGTGTGCATCATAACATAAAGACCACCTTGCAAGTTACACATTGCAAGTCTTTAACTTATTCTTCCAATATGTTATACATATATATATTTAGAAAAATAGTTTTTGATACCAATATCTCCATAAATCATAGGGATTGTAGGGATTCAGATACTCTACCAAAGATAAGATAAGGTAAACTTTAATTCTATCTTTTAAGTACCAAGAAACTACAAAAGTTTAAGGAAAGGAAGTTAAGAAAGAGAAATAAAACGTACACATAACAAACAAAAATAACAAGTAAGTTTGTTAACAAGCCTATAAGATGCAACAATTCACATGAGCAAACAATACATATGATCAACTGGAAATCATATGTTTGAATGGATTTACGCTACCCATTCGAGATTAGGCATTTCAAGCACATATGACCAAAGCTTGCAAATATGTTTTTGTAGATCTTTCAGGCTACTATTAAGCACCACTACTATAATTTTGTTCCATCAAGGGCATAGAAGTGAATGCAATGCAACGTACTTTATGATATGCATGATCAATGTATTAATTTGTTCTTAGTATATGAATAATGCAACTTAAGGGCGATCATAGAGATATTCTGTAAAGACCCGATATCACCCCTATAATTAAAATAAGCGATATCAGTTCCCCAACCACATATAACCTGTAAGATTATATGTAAGGTTGTTTAAAAGAATTCCTTGAGGAATTGTTTATCTAATTCAACATAGTTAATATAATAGAAATTAAAATTTTTCAAAACTTTTAACAAAACACACTACGCTATTATCATATTTAACGAAGGAAATAAACTTAAGTCATACATAGCTAAGTACATATATGCATATATTACATCCAAAGGCTTCTTACAAGCCTTAACAAAATTACACATGTAAAATTCAACTAAAAACTTAAATACAACCACAAGACTAACATAACTATTTTATTACAAAAATTGGATTCCACAAAGTCTAAGGTCATCTCTAGTCCTCCAAATCATCAAGGAAATCCTCGAAATCGGTTCCATACCCCATACTTGTATAAAACTCGTCGGATTCATCACCTGAAATGGTTAAAATATGAGCCAAAGGCCCAATACACAAGTAACGAATACAAATGCAAAGTGATTCACACATGCTTAATCTAAATGCAAAATGCAACAACCAATAATTTATCGTTCAATTTTTCGTTAGTCATTCATCATGGGAGTATTCAAACTCTGGACAACAAGGATCTAGTATTATGTCCGCCTCACTGAGTGGTCCCTATTGTTCATACAAACTAGGCAACCCCACCTTCCGGCGTAAGCCGCAATACTAGGGGATCCTGAGTAATGCATCACGATGCTCGGGGGTTGATATAAATAGCTTGGATACTCATATCTCCTAAATAATTCTATCCAATAACGAGAAAGTACCCTACCCCCAATCTGAGTAAGGTACCGCTCTTCGAACCAGATTCAATGGCAAACAAGGATAATCAACACTCATCAATTAATAAAATTTTCTTAATTTAGAGTAATTTGATTTGATGCCTACCCTAGCAAAGAAACAAGCAAGTTACTGCGTACCTAAGATAGCTCGAGAATTAATGGGGTTGGCCGAACGAGGATCTATCACTGCTCAAGACAATATTGAATTACCCACTTAATTTAAGCATTAATTAACCAGTTGCAAATATAATTAATCAAAGAAATCCAAATAAATAATTACAAGGTCATAACAAAGCATTTAAACATCCTATTATATCATAGAATACTTAAAAAATATTTAATTGATCATATATCAAGCTTTGGAAAATTTTGAAGAAAGTTTTTGAAAAAAAAAGTGCAGGGGATATGCCGGCCTTCAATACCGGCAGCGTTGAAGCGGTGCACAATACACTAAAGTTCAAAACTTGCCAACACTGGCAGAGTTTAAGGATACGCTGGCAGCCTTCAGCTTAAGCCGGCGGCTTTGAGCCGGTATAGACTACAACTCCAAATTTCCAAAAATTGTCGAGAGTTACATGAGGTTGGTCTATGACTGTGAATACCCCCAAAACCGGCAGCGTATCTATGTACACCGACAGCTTTGGATCCTACACCGGCAGCCTTAAGCTCGGCATTAAAAATTATTATTCTATTCTCATTCCACACTGCCCTAAGGCCAGCGACGTTGAAAGCTTAATAGCCGGCATACTGTTCGAAAAATAAACACTGGCAGACTTTTCCAGTGAAAGCCGGCAGCGTTTCAAGCCGCTTTACAAAAACAAGTTCTTATTACCTTTGACACCGCCTATACGTCGGCAGCGTTGAAGTACCACATTCCGGCGTACGATCAAAATTAAACCTATACAAAAATGTTTTGTTTCCCCTGTTTTCTTACAAAACCTATTCACTTCAAAAATTCTCCAAACTTAATTTGAGCTTTCCAAAACTTGTTATATGTTCTAAACACTATCCAAACAACATAAATTCTACTTCTAATCATCAAACACCTATCACACTTCAATTCCACACTTCAACTACTCAATCCTTAAACATTCCCAATACATTCATCCTCACATGTCAACATTCATATAAGACATACACTACAACTTCTCTAGCCATGTAATCCTATTTAAACTACCATCAATGCACAGAATCATTCTAACACCAATTAGCATAAAAACTTTATTCTAACCTAAGCTTTACATCCAAATACAAGAAAGAACATAAAATAAAAAGATTAAGCTTGCATTTAACTTACATGATTAAGCTTTGGCTTGGAGTGATGTTTGAATTCAAAAGCTTGTGATTGATTTTGGCTTAGGGCTTAGGGTTTTGAGATGGAAGGAAGAAAGAAAGAAAAGAAAAGATAAGATAAGAAAATTCGTGTGAAATGAAGAGGGCTTCCAAAAGAGTCCCAAATTAGGCCAAAATGAAGTCAATACTAATCTAAAGTTTGACTTTAGGGGTATATTTGACCTAAGGTTAATTTGATTAAATTTGGAATGCATTTGAGTTTGATTTGAGCTTAAAAAGTATGCTTTAACTTTGTAAAAATTCTGCCATCAATTCTTACACAATTCACAACTTATTTTATTAAATTCTAAACATAACACATATATATTAATTTACAAAAGACACACACATTCATTACACTATGCACACATTAATACATACAATACAATAATATTAATTTCATTGTACTACACACATACAAAATGGCACACATTCAACACATGCACTAATTATATAATTCATGCACATATATCTCATTTCAAAATCATATATCATTTCAATAACACATTAGAATATAAATTAGAAAATTCATGGCTATTTCATTCTCCCCTCCTTCAAAAAGTTTCATCGTCGAAACTTAGCTTACCTTAAACACTACTCAAATAACTCGGGATACTTTTGCCTCATTTCATCCTTGGGCTCCTACGTTGCCTCTCTTTCAGTTTGTCCAGTCCACAAGACCTTTACAAAAGGAATTACTTTCCTCCTCAACACTTTATCAATTCTATCCAATACTTTGATCGGCTTCTCAACTGTGCTCAAATTCGGTTGAACCTCTGGTTGATGTGTAGAAATGATGGCTTCGGAATCTAATACGCATTTTCTAAGTTGTGATACATGGAATACATCATGCACTTCCGGAAAATTCAGTGGTAGAGCCAATCGATGAGCTAATGGTCCAATTCTCTCTAAAATCTCATATAGACCAATGTATCTTGGATTCAACTTGCCTTTAACCCCAAATCTAATTACTCTTTTTGATGGAGAGATTTTGAGAAACACATGGTCGCCAACTCCAAACTCCAATGGTCTCCTTCTTGTGTCAGCATAGTTTTTATACCGATCTTGAGCTATTTTCATTCGTTGTTTTATCACTTGAATCTTATCTACTACTTGTTGTATCAATTCAGGACCCAAAATAACACTTTCACCAACTTCATCCCAATGCAGTGGAGGCCTGCACTTCCTACCATAAAGAGCTTCATAGGGCACCATTTGAATCGTTGCTTGAAAGCTATTACTGTAGGTAAATTCAATAAGTGGCAAATAAGTGTCCCACCTATTACCAAAATCTAAGACACATGCTCTAAGCATATCTTCCACTATCTAAATTGTTCTCTCTGATTGCCCATCTATCTGTGGATGAAATGCAGTGCTAAACTGAAGTTGAGTACCTAAAGTGGTATGTAAACTTTTCTAGAACCAGTTGACAAAGCGAGAATCTCGATCAGAAGTAATCGTCTTTGGAATCCCATGTAGTCTCACTATTTCTTTAATATAGATATGTGCCATCTTCTCTAAGGAATCTCTAGCCCTCAAAGGTATGAAAAGCCGATTTTGTTAATCTATCACGATTACCCAAATAACTTCATATTTGGCGATAGTCCTAGGTAAGGCCGATATGAAATCCATAGTGATATCATCCCATTTCCACTCGGGTATAGATAAAGGTTGAAGTTCTCCTTCGGTCTTTGATGCTCGATTTTTATTTGTTGACAAGCCAAACACTTGGAAACATATTGAGCAATTTCTTTCTTCAAACCTTCCTACCATAAATTTTTCTTCAAATCTCTATACATTTTTGTGGTTCCCGGGTAGATCGAATATGAAGATGAATGAGCTTCCTTCATGATTTCTTCTCTCAACCCATATGGCACAAAGAGTCGATTCCCATATCAAACAACTTCAACCTCATCAATCCTCAACTCTTTTCTCTTCCCTTCACTAATGGCAATCTTTATTCTTTTAGCTTCATCGTCTTCCTTTTAGACTTGTTTAATCTTTTCCAAAATTGTCAGTTGCAAGGATAATTGAGCTAATATCACATCAACTTGCTCTAATGTAACTTCAAGTTCCAACTTCATGAAGTCCATCTGAATCTCTCTTTGATTAGAAATCAAAGTTGCATCATTCATTTGCTTCTTCCTACTGAGTGCATCTGCTACCACATTAGCTTTGCCAAGATGATAAAGAATTTCTACATCATAATCTTTAACCAACTCAAGCCATCTTCTTTGCCTCATATTAAGCTCCTTCTTTGTGAATATGTATTTTAAGCTTTTGTGATCCGTATAAATCTTGCATTTCTCTCTAGACAAATAGTGTCTCCAAAGTTTCAATGCGATAATTACTGCTGCCAATTCAAGATCATGCACCGGATAATTCTTCTCATGGGGTTTTAGTTGCCTTGATGCATAAGCTATACCTTTTCCATCTTGCATGAGAACACAACCGAGTTCTTGGATAGATGCATCACTAAAAGCCACGAATTCCTTTTCACTAACAGGTAGTGCTAGAATAGAAGCTGATATTAATCTTTCTTTCAACTCTTCAAAACTCCTCTCACACTTGTCATCCCATACATACTTAATATTCTTTCTTGTTAATCTTGTTAATGGGGATACAATTTTCAAAAATTCCTCTACAAACCTTCGATAGTATCTCGTTAATCCAAGAAAACTTCTAATCTCACTCACATTAGTAGGTCTTGTCCATCCCAAAATAGCTTCAATCTTCATTGGATCAACTAAAATACCTTCCTTTGAAATAATGTGCCCGAGAAAGGATATTTCTTCCAACCAAACTGACACTTGTTAAATTTCACATAGAGTTTTTTCTCTCGAAGTCTTTGTAACACAAGTCTTAAGTGCTCTTGATGCTCTTCCTTACTTCGGGAATAAATCAGAATATCATTAATGAATACTATGACAAATGAATCCAGATAATCCTTGAAGACTCTATACATTAAATCCATGAATGCGACCGGAGCATTGGTTAACTCGAAAGGCATCACCAAAAACTCGAAGTGTCCATACCGAGTTCTGAAAGTCGTCTTCTAAATATCTTGAGATTTGATCTTAAGTTGATAATATCCTAATCTCAAGTTGATCTTAGAAAACACTGTGGCTCCCTTCAACTGATCGAATAGATCATTAATCCTAGGCAAAGGGTATTTGTTCTTAATAGTAACCCAGTTCAATTCCCTATAATCAATGCACATACACAAACTCTCATCTTTCTTCCTTACAAATAATACAGGAGCACCCCATGGTGATATACTCGATCTAATGAAACCCAAATCTTGCAATTCTTGCAACTGCAACTTTAACTCTTTCAGAGTCCCAAAGTATAATCAAGAGAGGGGGGGGGGGGGGGGGGGGGGGGGGGGGGGGGGGGGGGGGGGGGGGGGGGGGGGGGGGGGGGGGGGGTGGGGGGGGGTGGGTGAATTGGTTATACAATTTAAATGTAAACTTTTGAAATTCTTTTCCAAATTCACAAACTTGATTAAATGATTAAAATGGCTTTTTATTTTCACTTGAAAGAAGATAAACCAATAAACAATTTCGTTAGTTGAAATCTGAAAGAGAAACAAAAATATCTAAACTCGTGAAGTTTATATCAAAGAAAACTCCCAGATGTTAGTTCCTGATTTAGTTTCTGAGCTATGATCAACACTTTCTGAAATAGTTTCTGCATTCAAGTTATATCACATATAAACAAACAATTATGCACGAGAATTAAAGAGATAGAGTTTAGAAGAGTGCAAAGCAATTTATAGAGGTTCCGCCTTGAGCGTCAATCCTCTCTTCCAGCACCAAGCCGGGGATCCGGTTGTCTTTACCGGTATGTTCCACTGTCCAAAAACAAACAAGTTACAAGTTGTCTTTTGCCAAAGCACTTGGCTACAATATGCACTCAGCTTGATCCTCCTAGCTTCCACAAGCTTCAATCAATCTACTGAGCCTACTTGTAACTCTTAATCTCACAAGATGTAATAACAAATCAATTTGAGGAATTAAGTAAAATGTATCCTCTAATTTCAGTACAAAGAAAAATATGTGAAACAGTATTTGCTCAAATAATCAGAATTGCTTTGTATTCAATATCAGGTTGCTTGTTCGATCTCTATTTCTCCCTTCTGATCTTCGTATATTTATTCTTTGCCTTCAACGTCTTGAAAGGAATTAGTCCCAGATATTTTCCAATAAAATCGGATAGACTACTGTTCATTCTTCTTCTTCCTTCAGCTTTGGATAGATATGAATGCCGTATTTCTTGCTGGTTCCGATCTTTTGAATTTTGGATGTAAATCTTCTTCTAACGTTCTAATTTGAATCAGCCTTTGTTGTTGTAGATAAACTTGAAAATAACATTTTTGGTTGCATCTTTATCTTCCACGGAAATAGCAAATAACGCTTCTGAAATTTAAAATTTGAATTCAATTGATTTTTGGATAAACTTGTCCTTGACGTCTTTTAATATCATATCCTTCTGATGATGTCCAAAACGAATCTTAATATGGAATATCTGACACTATTTATTCGTCTGGTGCTTCTTCATTCCATCTGGTAATAATTTGAAAAATTCAAACTTTAATTCAAATGATTTGAATCCCCTTTGGATAATTGAACCAACTTTGTGGAACATAATTGAATGTATTTCTCAAATACATTCACTTTGGTGCTGGGTCTTCAAATATAATTTGAAAGAGATCTGTTCTTTAATTTTGATCGTGAATCTTGCATGTCTCAAGTCTTTTTGAATTAGTTTCTGAAATACCTTCTGATAAATATATAGATCTTCATAACATGTGATTTTCTTTCTGAATGAGTTTCTGAAAACTCTAAATCCCTTGAAAAATCTTTCTGAACGCTTCCTGAATAAGTTTCTGAAAACTCTAAATCCCTTGAAAAATCTTTCTAAATACTTTCTGAATTACTTTCTGTTTTGTATTCTTTTGCTCAAACAATTTCACAATACTTACTTACTGCACATTCAATAAACTTGTTAGTAAACACTTAACTCTTTTTGTTATCATCAAAATCCTTATTGAGAGAAATCAACAAACTCTACAAGAGCCATTCTATATGGAGCCTTAGAAATAGGTACTGTTCCAGGTAATATTTCAATTCCAAATTCTATCTCTCTATCTGGTGGTAATCCAGGTAGCTTCTCTGGAAATACATCCACAAACTCATTTACGATTAGCACCATTTTGATATCCACTTCTTCAATATTCATAGCTGCTACAATTGGTCTTTCCCAAAACTCCATAGAGTTTATACTCTTAGGTCTCAACCTTTCCAACCTATATGTAAATCTTCCCTTATCTAAATCAAAATTTAACTCCACCTTACTACAATCAATCGTGACCTTATAATGATTTAGCCAATTCATTCCCAAGATCACATCAAAATCAAATAAAGGCAATACTATCATATCAGTAGGCATGTTCACATTTGAAATCACAACATTTATATTTTTACACACACAGGGATGCTTATTTTCAATCACCAACAGAGTAGTCATACACATAATACGATCAATCAACATTTCAGAAATAAGCTCACAATTGTTCATAAAATTTTCAGAAATACAAACATGAGTTGCTCCAGTATCAATCAACACATATGCATCCCTACTAGCAACACTCAGAATACCTACCAAGGTGTCTACTGAGGGTGTATCTTCAATCTGTTGTAAGATGAAAACCCTTGCATTTGTCTTTCCCTTCTCTATATCAACTCCACTCTTAACATCAGGTCTATCTTTGCAATTAGCAATATGATGACCTCTTTGCTTGCAATATGCACAGAAGACCGGTGGTAGTTTTGGATTCTTGCACTCTTTAGACTTATGTCCAACTTGTCCACATGAAAAACATGCATTGGGAGTCCACTTACAATCGGATAACTCATGAGGACCATAACACCTAAAGCATTTCTTCTCAAATGCAAGTGTAGAAGCTTTATATATCAGCTTTTGATTTCCTTATCATCCCATGATTGGCTTCTTTCCTTTATTAACACCCTGATAATTATCATAGGATTAAGTGGAAGCAGGTCTCTTTCCCATAAATGCAGCTCTCTTTGCTCTTCTAATTCTACTATCATTCTGGATTTGCTCCATTAGCAAAGCTTTGGCCACAGTATCTGATAGGATATGTATCCATCTATAGTTTTATTTGTTGAAGTTAAAGCTTTACTTGGTGATTTATTACGCTTTTCTTATTTGAGAATTTTTGAGGTATATTTATTTTTTTTAATCATTTTTTAAAATTGATTGATAGCTCTTTTAAATATATTTACCATTGCTCATAGATTGCAAAAAGGGTTGAGGGAAATTTTGTTGATAACAATTCTAATTTCTTAAACTTTAATTAAACTGTTCATATTTTAATATTCTTAAATCGTGAAAAATCTGGAGTGATCTTTACGACTTTTTCTCAATGCTTCTTCAAGATTTTATATCATATTATTGTCAATTACCAAAATCAGGTTATGCAAAATCAAGGGGGTTATAATAGGAATTATGGTTCATCTGGACCGATAACTCTGGCTAGAGCTAGACGTTTGTTGAACTTAGCTTATCATATCCTAACCGATGAACCGAATGATGACGAGTTGGGCTATTTTAGTAAATATTTAGGATACTTGGTGATGGACATGATATGGCATGCTTAAGCATAAAAAAATCACTTAATTTTGAACGAAGTCCAACACATGAGGAGATCACCCCTGTAGTCATGCTCATGACAAAGGCCATGATAAGATCAAGTTGTGAAGATCAAGCTCCAAAACAGATCACTCTCTCCATGTCAGCCATGATGCAGGTCATATCTTTCCATATAGCTGTAAGCTTCGGAAAATTTTCTAATCGCCGATTCACTAAATTCACTTGATAATTTTTTTTATTAGAAAAATTAAGTTGATTATAAATTTCTTAATAATTTGATTTTCTTTATTAAACATATAATATACTTTTAAATAGTAGTAATTAAAGATTTTATTTATAAATTCTTCGCTTTGAATTTTATCTGAGTAATTGAGCTTATACGATAAAAATATTGTTTGATTAACTGTTTTAATTTTTAAACTGTGCTATTTTGTTTGATGTAGATCTTTTCTATTTTTGATTAAATTATTTCGAGACAATTTAATCAATGAACAATTTAGCAAGATCCATGTTGTGATCAACTAATTAATTTATATATATATATATATATATATTATAGCTATGATTACTTAGTTCTCAAAACAAATTGGATAAGTCTTGAAAGTTGACTTTGAGTTTTTTGTCTTATATATATATATATATATATATATATACACACACTCATATAGGAGGCTGCGTTTTCTCCTTCTTCTTCCTTTTCCGAATTGTTCTGTTCTTTTTCGTTCTTTTTCTTCTTCTTGTTTTTCTTTTTCTTTTTCTTTCCTTCTTTCTCTTCTTCAACAACCTACAGCAACGGTTTTCCCCCAGCAAGTAAGTAGATCTTTCTTTTTCTTTCTTTCTTTCTTTATTATTTTTCGCTGCTTCTTCTTCGTCTTCTTCCTTCGCTTCATCGCAGCACACACCGTTCACCGCTCCCCGCAACACCACACACCACAGCACATCACAGCACACACTGCCCACGCTTTACACAGCACCGCTCACCACAGCACACACGCAAACCGCTCACCACAGTGCACATATGCTCACACTCACCGCACATTGCTCACGCTCACTAATCACCGCACCATAGCACACACGCGCACAAACAGAGCATGCTCTGTCTCCACCACCGAGCACCCGCACGTACATCGCACAACACCTACACGCTTATGATTGTGCACGTTGAGCGCTCGGAGCAGCGCTCAACGAGCGCCTGGTCCAACGCTCATCGAGCACTAGTGAGCACTCATGCAAGCGCTCAGGCGAGCGCACCGTGAGTACTCAAGCGAGCGCACAGTGAGCACTCTTGGAGCGCACCAGAGCAGCAGCGCTGCTCATTCCCCAGCAGCGGCCAGCGGCTGCTTCCTCTGGTGCTGATGAAGCTACACATGTATACATATGTATATATATTTGGTGTATGTATATATATATATATGTATAGGTACCTGTATGTTATATATTTATATATATACATATATTCCATATTAAATGTCACATTTCTTATCTTATATGATTATATTTCCTATATATAAGAGTTAAAATATTAATATAAGTATATTTATTTAGTTCATAATATATTTATACATGCATGTACATATGTATGGGTGTATATTATTATTATTATTATTACATCATCATCATCATCATCATCATCATCATCATCATTCTTATATCTATTGTTTAATTCAAATTAATTCCTTGAACTTTTCGATATGTACCTATGTATTTTTATGTCATTTAATTAAAATTTTTCTCTATCATTATTTTTTTCTCTCATTTTGCTTATATTCTAAAAATAACTCTAAAACGTATTAAATCGTCTTTGTACATAAAAATTTGAGTTAAATCGAAATAATTTAGTCATCTAAGGTTTTAGTGCAAAAATTTACAGAATTATAGAAATTCTGTAGCATAAAAAGTATATTAAATGTCTATAGTCAATTCTTATATTATATTCCTATCTTCAATTATATTTAGGTGATTCTGACTCTAAGCTTGACCTGCTTGTTGACTATTACGATTGACAAGAAATATGGACAGGTAAGTATATTCCTATGATCTTTATACTTGATTGTGGTTGTAGAATAGAATTAATCAAATAATAAACTAACAAGGGGTTGGGAAATAAATTGTGGTTGATGTTACTTGACTTTGGTTGATAAAACAACGTAATTATATTATAACCCATTGATTGTTCTAGAATAGAAATGAAAATGTGTGACATTTGTTTGCACAACAAGTAAATGCATGTAAAACGAATTAGCATATTAACTAAATATATTCATGCATGGCATATATATGCACGTAGAAGGCCATCACCACTACACTTTGACTTGGATGGGTCACACTATCCCATGAGGATTATAAACATGGAGGACCAAAGTGGTACATGCCTAGTGTGTTCCATGGGCCTTGTTTTAAGAGATAGGGAACTAATTCATCTTGGGGAGACGGCCCTTCTCTTGGAATCGCGCCGGGTCATTGTTTTGGATTTATTACTTCAATGGGATGTTGTATGTATATTATTTTCAATATATAAAAGTTTTCTTGATAAATTTGATTCCCGAAGTATAAAAATCTAGGTACTGATGACTGGATGTACCCCAACCTGGATTCGAAGGGCGTAAATCCAAATATATATATATGGTTATAGGTTGGCTATATATATTTGTCCACTTAATTGATTGCATTACATATGTTTGACTTAATAACTTGCTTTGTTTGTTGAAATGGTATAGAGCGAGGATTATAACTCACTGAGCCTGTGAATCGCTCACCTCCTTATAGTTTATTATCACAGGATTATATTTGGTACCAGTCAGGATGAGGCTACCCTCAAGTTGGCTCCCCTATGGAATCTGGGTTTTAAGGGAAGGATGCGAGGGTTGAGGAGATTTCCTTCTTCTTTTTCCTAGGAAAGGTTTCTAAAAGTTTTTGAAAAAGGATTGTAATATTCGTAGGATCAATAAACCAAACTGCTTTCTTATATATACTCCTAACTCTTTTACTTTTACTATTATATTTCTACAGCTGTTATTAGTTAGTTTTGGGATTATTAGTTGTTCATTAAGTGACTCATCTGATACTATCAAGCCTATTGGTTATCTATTCAGGATACGCTTTTGCACAATATTTATGGCTTTGAGAGACTTATGAGTTAATCTTAAGTCGAGTATTGTGTATTGCGAAACTGTTCCGTCTAAGATACCCTTGGGGTGTGATAGTTTTGGATTGGTATCAGAGCGGGGTTTAAGCATTGGTGCTTAACCAGAACTTATAATTAAGAAAACAAACCTTATTGAGAGATGAGTGGGGTACAACCAAGTTAGTGATATTTAGTTAATTATAGAATTATTTTTATGGCAAAAAGAACTAAGTTATTTTTTTTTCTATTCGTATATTTTTTTGTAGAAATCTTATCTTCAGGTTCGGATGAGTGGATCACTTTCCGTCATCAACCTAAAGAAGTCTGATCTCATATCGTCATCGACTTCGTGTTCTTTATGAAGATGTTGCTTTTTACGGGAGGCCAAAGGATATAGATACAGTTATTACTTGGTGACGAGCAGGATTACGGGGAGGTGAATGGCATGATAGGATGCTTGAGCTACAGTTTCATACATCCGCTAGATGTTTAACTGATGTAGAGACAATGTATGTTCTTGAAGAGGTGGCACTTTTACTTGGACATGAGGGAGTGCTATTTGAGGACGTGATATTCTTAGTTGGAACCGGGACACCACCCGACAGACCTGACTTTAGGACCTAGGTGCAGATGAGTCCAGAGTTAGCATATGCTAGAGATTTTAGTAGAGATCACCAGGCTATGATGACTGCTCATCATGCAGGAGTTTTTTTAGCTTATCCACAACGTTGGATTCTAACTATGAATCCACCACCAGAGGGACCTGATACAGGAGGTAATTCCTTAGTAGCATCGGATGATCTTACCTTATCAGCACTGGCAGGATAGATAATACCGACATGGGACTTTCCATCACCACCGATACCTCCGCCTTTTTGGGACCCCCTACCTTAGTCTATTATGGACCCTACATATCAGCCGATATGGGAGCCTGTCCCTCAGATTAGTGTTCAGATAGAGGTTGAGACATCTGATACTGTTTAGCAGGCCTGGCAGTTTGCCGAGAGTGTCATGTCCCCTTTGGAGTCGTTACATATGACTTTCTAGGAGCTCTCTATAGAGTTGTTTAATGATAAAGATGATATTTTCCCTTTTGTTGATGAGCCTTTTCAGCCACCACAGGATGATGGGAATTTAGCCTTTGCAAGGGATGCAGCTGTTGTTGCTGTCTAGCCTCCTATGTCTACAGATATTATACATGTTCCTTCACTACCTGATACTTCAGTTTTCTTTGCTCCGAACTCTCAGGACAGTCCTTCTAGTATCGCTTCTTCAGATAGCCCGCCTCGAGCTCTGTCTCCAGTAGATGGAGAGTGATGATGAGCACGGCCTTATAGTTAGTAGGATATAGGAGGAATAATCGGAAATGATTTCACTTTTAGAATGTATAGAAATCATCCATGATTATCCCTTATAATTAGGGCTAGTTTGATTTTAAAGTTTTTGATGTATTTTGGGGGAATTCTTTTTGGGAATCTTATGTATCCAGGGTTGACGGTGTATTGATTAGATAATATCTCTCTGTGGTTTTCCTTTGATGTCTTTTGGGTACAGGAAAACATGTAATAAGATTCCAAGTAAATAGTTATGTGATCTTATGTATATAGAACCACTTTTAGGGGTTGCCCTACAAGAGGCAACTACCTTATAGGTGTACCTAAACTTGACTAAAAGTTAATGGACGTATAACTTTTGCTACTTTCCTTGTACGACTATATATTTTGTGCTAATACTAGTTTGAAATTGTGTATTGGTAGGTGATAATTTATATATATATATATATATATTATATTTATTGATTATACGAGAATTTTCTTTTCATATTTGATATACAGACCATTTGGAAGAGGTCGTAGACGACCCCCACGTCGTACTCATGCTTTTCACAGGGATCCTGAACCTCAAGCAGCTCTACCCGAACAAGATCTACCACCACCGCCTCCAAGGCAGGATAGATCTGATGAAGTTTTGGCTGCCATTGCTCGTTTGGTAGATATAGTTGGAACCTTAGCACAAGGGGGTCGGAAGCCCCAGCCCTAGCTGCACCAATACCACCACCTCGGTGATTCCAGTAGATCCAGCTGCACCAATACCACCACCCCCCGTGATTCCAATAGATCCAGTTGCACCAATACCACCACCCCCGGGGCAGATCTAGCAACACCAATACCACCACCTCCAGTAATTCCAATAGAACCAGTCCCACTACCTCTACCACCACCAAGACCATATAGAAGCTTGATACCTGAATTTATTAAATGCAACAGATACTTTGACGGATCTTACGGCCAGCCAGATGAGGTTGAAGACTGGTTAGCACAAGTGGAGAGGTCTTTTGCTGCTTTTGAGGTACCTGAAAATTTGAAGACTGAATATGGTACCTATATGCTCAAATTTCGTTCTCGTACTTGGTGGGAATCGAGAAGAAGAGATTTGGTAAATCCAATAGCCTGGAAAATTTTTTGATGGGAATTCTTGAAAGGGTATTTTCCAACAAGTTTAAAAGTATAATATAGTGCTAATTTCTTGCATATTTCCAGCAAGGACGCTCCATAGATCAATATGAAACTGAATTCAGTAAGCTATTACAACATGCCCTTGAGTCTTATCGAAATAGTGAGGAGTTAAAAATGCAAGTGTTTCTCGGTAGGTTAGATAAGGACATGCGGTGTAGATTAGAAGAGTTTAGAGTTAATACCTATCAGGCTTTGGTGGAGAAAGCTCGCGTGTTAGAAAATGCTAGAAAAAGAAAAAATAATCATGAAGAAAAAAGGGTGAATGTGTTTGGAAAAAGACCATTTGAAGGGCCAAGATTCAAAAATAGATTTAAGAAACCCATGTTTCAAAGGCCCTACTTTGGCAAAAAGAACAGAATAAGTCAGGATGTCAAATGTTGGAAATGCAAGGGAGACCATAGACCCAAGTTTTGCCCCTAGTTGGGGAATAAATTTATTTTTGTGGAGACTCCACGCATTTGATTAATGATTGTCCAAAGAAACCAGTTACTACTTGTTTCATTTGTAAACAAACTAGGCACTTCTCTAACACTTGTCCAAAAAGATAGATGAATGCAATCAAATCAGTGATTGGTACAGGAAATAACTCTGCTGAAAAGAAGAATGGAGGACAAAATAATCGTTCTGGGGGACGCCTATTCAATCTTGAAACTACTTGTGACGGTGGAAATGATGATGATCAAATATCATAATTCACTGGAATGGACCATGAAGATGCCTATTCTTCCAGACTCATAGCAGGTATATATCTGACCCAATTTTTCTTAACGTAGAAATTACAATATTCTTAGAGATACAGCCTTATTAGTAAGTTAGACTTATTAAGCTTTGGTTTAAGTAGATAATAGAAAACATTAATGGTAATTATTATTAATAATTTTACATAATTCGTTAATTCAGGAAATATTTCCACAGCAAATCGTACCGTCTATGCCTTATTCGATACTGGTGCAACACACTCTTTCATCACTCCCAAGGTAGCAAAACAAACCGGGATGCCCATAACAATGACATTAGAAAGTTTTAGTGTGAAGATTCCAACTGGTAGTATTAAGAATTATAAGGAAGTGATTAAGGATTGTCCCCTTAAATTACAGTATCATGACACTACTACCGATTTGATAGTATTGGAAATAAATAAATATGAAGTAATATTGGGCATGAATTGGATGACCAAAACAAAAGCTACAGTTGATTACCAAAGGAAAGAAATAAATTTCCAAGCTGCAAACGGATGTCAAGTTATTTTCATTGGAGGATTAGTGATTCCACAACAAAAGGAATTAAGCTCATTTGAACTTATGTTAAGTAATGGGCATCGTCACTGGGATACAAACCTTTTGTATGCTTCTAAAGGAGAAAAGAAAGAAGATAACCTTGCAGAAATTTTAGTAGTAAAGGAATTTCCTGATGTTAGGATTGATTTCATACCTAGTACCAAACCAATCTCAAAGGCAGCATATAGAATGGCCCAACTTGAACTATGGGAATTAAAGAGGCAATTGCAAGAATTATTGGAGCAAGGTTTTATCAGACCTAGTGTTTCTCCTTGGGGAGCCCTTGTATTGTTTGTGAAGAAAAAGGATAATTCACTAAGGTTGTGTATTGATTATAGAGAGCTGAATAAAGTAACAATAAAGAAAAAATATCCATTGCCACGTATCGACGATTTATTTGATCAATTACAAGGGGCTACCGTTTTCTCCCGAATTGATTTAAGATCCGGTTACCACCAACTCAAAATTAAGCCTGAAGATGTGCCAAAGACAACTTTTAGGACCAAATATGGACACTACGAGTTTTTTGTTATGCCATTTGGCTTGACCAATGCCCTGCTGCATTTATGGATTTAATGAATCGGATATACAAGTCACTATTGGATAAATGTGTCATTGTTTTTATCGATGACATTTTGGTCTACTCAACGACTGTTGAACAACACGCAGAGCATCTAAGATTAGCATTACAGATTTTGAGAGAACATAAGTTGGATGCCAAATTCTCCAAGTGTGATTTTTGGTTAAATGAAATTTCTTTTCTAGGACATGTAATTTCAGGAAAAGGTGTATCTGTAGACCCTGCAAAGATTGAAGCGATTGTTAGTTGGAAACAACCAGAAAATGTTACAAAAATAAGAAGCTTTTTAGGGTTGGCAGATTACTACAGAAAATTTATGAAAAGTTTTTCAAAAATTGCTCGACCACTTACTCAATTGACCCAAAAGTATGAAAAGTTTGAATGGAATGAAAAGAGAGAGGAAAGTTTCCAGGAATTAAAGAAAAGACTAGTCTCAGCACCGATACTAACCTTGTCGATTAGTGACATACCATTCACCATTCACAGCGATGCATCCAAAAATGGGCTCAGCTGCGTGTTGATGCAAAACGGTAAATTAATTGCTTATGCTTCAAGGTAGTTGAGACCCCATGAGAAAAATTATCCTACTCACGACTTGGAGCTAGCAGCAGTTGTCTTTGCTCTAAAGTTATGGCGACACTACTTATATGGGCAAAGATGTGAAATTTATTATGATCATAAGAGTCTCAAATATTTATTCACTCGAAAGGAACTAAACATGAGGCAAAGAAGATGGATTGAGTTAATCAAAGATTATGATCTTAGAATAAAGTATTATCCTAGAAAAGTAAATGCAATGGCTGATGCTTTAAGCAGGAAAAATCATGCAGAAGTTGCCGCATTACTTATGTCTCAAAAAGAGATGATTCGAGAATTTGAACGTTTAAGTATTGGGTTTGCTTGGCATGAATCAGATGTTGAGTTGGCCAATATTATAGTTGACCCCACATTAATGGAAAAGATAAAAGAAGCTCAGCAGCATGATTCCACCTTACAATTGGTGAAACAAGAAATACAACAAGGAAGGTATACAGATTTCAAAATTGGAGATGATGGAATGATACGCATGAATAACAGGTTATGTGTGCCCAATGACCAAGAACTTCGAAAGGAGATTATGAGTGAGGCTCATATGTCCAGGTATACAGTACATCTCGGAGGTACTAAAATGTACCAAGATCTGAAATATAATTTTTGGTGGAATGGGATGAAACGTGATGTGGCGAATTTTGTACAAAAAGGCGAAGTGTGTCAACAAGTTAAAGCTGAACATCAACGTCCAGGAGGACTGTTAAAACCCTTACCTATTCCTGAATGGAAGTGGGACCAAATTACCATGGATTTTGTGAGCGGATTACCAAGAACAATATCCAAATGTGATGCAATATGGGTGATGGTGGATCGATTGACAAAATCATCACATTTTTTGCCAATTGATATGACATACTCCTTGGATAAGTTAGCAAAACTATATATCCAAGAAGTTGTGAGATTGCATGGTGTTCCGGCAAGTATTGTATCAGACAGAGATCCTAGATTTGTATCCAAGTTTTGGATAAGTTTACAAAAAAGTTTGGGTACTAAATTACAATTTAGTACTGCTTACCATCCTCAAACAGATGGACAATCTGAAAGAACTATCCAAACGTTGGAAGATATGCTTAGGACATGTGTTATGGAATTTAAAGGAAATTGGGATGAGCACTTGCCTTTAGTGGAATTTGCATACAATAACAGTTATCATTCCACTATTCAAATGCCCCCTTATGAGGCATTGTATGGGAGAAAATGTCGATCACCATTGTTTTGGGATGATGTGGAGAAGCTTGTGCTAGGACCTGATTTGATACAAGATGCTGCAAAGAAAGTGAAAATAATTAAATAAAAAATGAGGAAGCTCAAGATAGACAAAAAAACTGGGTAGATTTAAAACGACGGACTTTGGAATTCGAAATTGAGGATCATGTGTATTTAAAAATAAGTCCTATTAAGAGTATACATCGAATTCGAGCAAAAGGAAAATTAACTCCTCGATATATTGGACCTTTTAAGATATGGAAAGGGTGGGAAACCTGGCTTATCGACTAGCCTTACCACCAAATCTATCCGGTATACACAACGTGTTCCATGTATCAGTGTTAAGAAGACACATTCTCGATCCAGATAAAGTTGTCGAATTGGAGCCGGTGCAGTTGAAAGAAAATTTGGCATACAAAGAACATCTAATTTTAATACTGGATCACAAGGTTCAAAAATTGAGGAACAACGAAATCAAATATGTGAAAGTTCTATGGAAGAATCATAATCGAGAAGAAGCTACTTGGGAATCAGAGGAGGAAGTGAAACGAAAATATCCTCACTTATTTCAAAACTCAGGTAAATCCTTATGTTTTGAGGACAAAACTTCTTTTAAGAGGGGTAAGATGTAAGCTTCGAAAAAATTTCTGATCGCCGATTCACTAAATTCACTTGATAATTTTTTTTTTATTGGAAAAATTAAGTTGATTATAAATTTCTTAATAATTTGATTTTCTTTATTAAACTTATAAAATACTTTTAAATAGTAGTAATTAAAGATTTTATTTATAAATTCTTCACTTTGAATTTTATCTGAGTAATTGAGCTTATACGATAAAAATATTATTTGATTAACTGTTTTAATTTTTGAATCGTGCTATTTTGTTTGATTTAGATCTTTTCTATTTTTGATTAAATTATTTTGAGACAATTTAATCAACGAGCAATTTAGCAAGATCCATGTTGTGATCAACTAATTAATTTATATATATATTACAGTGTACGATTAGTTAGTTCTACAAAACAAATTGGATAAGTCTTGAAAGTTGACTTTGAGTCTTTTTGTCTTATTTATCTATATATATATCTATATATATATATATACATATAGGAGGCTACGTTTTCTCCTTCTTCTTCCTTTTCCGAATTGTTCTGTTCTTTTTCGTTCTTTTTCTTCTTCTTTTTCTTTTTCTTTTTCTTTTTCTTTTTCTTTTCTTCTTTCTCTTCTTTAACAACCTGAAGCAACGGTTTTCCCCCAACAAGTAAGTAGATCTTTCTTTTTTCTTTCTTTCTTTCTTTATTATTTTTCGCTACTTCTTCTTCTTCTTCTTCCTTCGCTTCATCGCAGCACACACAGCTCACCGCTCCCCGCAGCACCGCACACCACAGCACACACCGCTCACCGCTCTACGCAGCACCGCTCACCATAGCACACACGCACACCGCTCACCACAGCGCACATACGTTTACGCTCACCGCTCATGTTCACTACTCACCGCACCATAGCACACATGCGCACGAATAGAGCATGCTCTATTTCCACCACCGAGCACCCACACACACATCGCACAACACCCACACTCTCATAATTGTGCACGTTGGGCACTCGGAGCAGCACTTAACGAGCGCCTGGTCCAGCGCTCCAGGAGCACATGAGCTGCGCTCATCGAGCGCTAGTGAGTGTTAGCGAGCGCTCATGCGACGCACAGTGAGCGCTCTTGGAGCACATCGGAGTAGCAGCGTTGCTCATTCCCCAGCAGCGGCCAGCGGCTACTTCCTCTGGTGCTGATGAAACTACACATGTATATATATGTATATATATTTGGTGTATGTATATATATGTACAGGTACCTGCATGTTATATATATATATATATATATATATACATATATTCTATATTAAATGTCACATTTCTTGTCTTATATGATTATATTTCCTATATATAAGAGTTAAAATATTAATATAAGTATATTTATTTAGTTTATAATATATTTATACATGCATGTACGTATGTATGGGTGTATATTATTATTATTATTATTGTCAATTGTTTAATTCAAATTAATTCCTTGAACTTTTCGATATGTACCTATGTATTTTTATGTCATTTAATTAAAATTTTTCTCTATCATTATTTTTTTTCTCTTATTTTGCTTGTATTCTAAAAATAACTCTAAAACAGTATTAAATCGTCTTTGTACATAAAAATTTGAGTTAAACCGAAATAATTTAGTCACCTAAGGTTTTAGTGCAAAAATTTACAGAATTACAGAAATTCTATAGCATAGAAAGTATATTAAATGTCTATAGTCAATTCTTATAATATATTCCTATCTTCAATTATATTCAGGTGATTCTAACTCTGAGTTTGACCTGTCTGTTAACTATTACGATTGACAAGAAATATGGACAGGTGAGTATATTCCTATGTTCTTTATACTTGATTGTGGTTGTAGAATAAAATTAATCAAATAATAAACTAACAAGGGGTTAGGAAATAAATTGTGGTTGATGTTACTTGACTTTGGTTGATAAAACAACGTAATTATGTTATAACCCATTGATTGTTCTAGAATAGAAATGAAAGTGTGTGATATTTGTTTGCACAATAAGTAAATGAATGTAAAACGAATTGGCATATTAACTAAATATATTCATGCATGGCATATATGCACGTAGAAGGCCGTCACCACTACACTTTGACTCGGATGGGCCACACTGTCCCATGAGGATAGACATCGTCACGGTCCGGTTCGGGTCTGGAACCGGACCCCAATCGCCTGTTCCCGGTTCCAAAAGTGGTGGAACCGCCGGTTCTCACGGTTTGGTTCCGGTTCTAGAGGAACCGGGAACCATGAAAAAAAATAAAAAATCAATTAAATACTTTACTTAATTTAACTAAGAAAAAATATAAAATAAATTTTTAACTTGAAATAACATTGAGCCTAACAATAATTGTTCATGGTATTAGTTAAAAGAAATTTTATAATTATGTATTTATTTATATACAATCACTTGCACTTTTTTAGTTGTTATATTAGCAATGTGACACTATAAAATATTCAAAGATATAAATAATTCTCAATAACAAAAAATGAATCACACATTGTTAAGAAAGAAAGTCTACTTTGATTAGAAGTCTACATAAATTTAACAATATATGATTTCAAATGTAATTATTACTTTTTTTTTTTACCAATAATGTAATTATTACTTATGTTGTTAATAATAACACATTAAATATTGTGAATAGGAAATAAATTTTTTATTATTTATGAAAAAATAGTTTTAAATATTTATTTTATAATTACAATTTTTTATAATTTTCTTTTCTTTTTTCTTACTTTTTTTTATAATTTCTATGGTGTAGAACCGCCGGTTCTGCCGGTTCTTGAATCGACGGTTCTAAAACCGCCGGGTCATACGGTTTTTAGGGATGGAACCGTAAGGACCCGTCAGAACCGACGGATCCTTTACCGGTTCAGACCCGCCATTGCCGGGCCGGTTCCAGGTTCAAGAACCACCGGTGACGGGTCGGGTTGGTTCCCGGTTCAGAACCGACCCATGATGATGTCTACATGAGGATGGTAAACATGGAGGACCAAAGTGGTATATGCCTAGTGTGTGCCATGGGCCTTGTTTTAAGAGATAGGGAACTAATTCATCCTGGGGAGGCGACCCTTGTCTTGGAATCGCGCCGGGTCATTGTTTTGGATTTATTACTTCAATGGGATGTTGTTATATGTATATTATTTTCGATATATAAAAGTTTTCTTGATAAATTTGATTCCCGAAGTATAAAAATCTGGGTGCTGATGAGTGGATGTACCCTAACCCTGGATTTGGAGGGCGTAAATCCGAATATATATATATATATATAGTTACCGGTTGGCTATATATATTTGTCCACTTGATTGATTGCATTACATATGTTTGACTTAATAACTTGCTTTGTTTGTTGAATGGTATAGAGTGAGGATTATAACTCATTGAGCCTGTGAATCGCTCACCTCCTTACAGTTTATTCTCACAGGATTATATTTGATACCAGTCAAGACGAGGCTACCCTCAGGTTAGCTCCCCTATGGAATCTGGGTTTTGAGGGAAGGATGCGAGGGTTGAGGAGAGTTCCTTCTTCTTTTTCCTGGGAAAGGTTTCTAAAAGTTTTTGAAAAAGGATTGTAATATTCGTAGGATTAGTAAACAAAACTACTTTCTTATATATACTCCTAACTCTTTTACTTTTACTATTATATTTCTACAGCTGTTATTAGTTAGTTTTGGGATTATTAGTTATACATTAAGTGACTCATCTGATACTATCAAGCCTATTGGTTATCTATTCAGGATACGCTTCTGCATAATATTTATGGATTTGAGAGACTTATGAGTTAATCTTAAGCCGAGTATTGTGTATGGCGGAACTGTCCGTCTAAGATACCCTCGGGGCGTGACAATAGCGGTCGCAATCAAGCTGAAGAAGGAAGAACAATTTGATGTCTAAGGGATCACAACCATGGTTCACATCATTATCTTGTCCCTTTTACGTTGTTTAGATTTGTTTTGTTTCCTATTTTATTTGTTTGACTTTTCATTTCCATATTTGCCCTTACCTGATTTATAGGAGTATATAAAGGTCATTAAGATTATGTTTAGGAAGTTTTTGGCCCTCTTGAACATTAAGTTGTCCTTTGTGACTATTTGCTTCTTGAATAAGATTGAGTTTTCTTATCAAGATTGTTCTTTGTTGTTTATTCTAATCATGCGTAATTTATGTTGATTGAAATAACTAGTTCGATTTATTTCTTGGTACATCATATCCTAGGATTGATTGTTCACATCCTTTAGTTTTCAGTTTTTCCTAAAACAAAAAAAACCATAAAACACTATATAAATCCCTAAATTGCAATATAATGCTATATCTGTAAATATATGGATTCTCTAATTCGTATCATAACCAGTGCAATTGCATCTACCTCATTGCAAAACCTTTACACTCTGCACCTTCATCGTATTTCACAACTATAGAATCATAAAAATTATTTACACCGATGTTCAATATTAAGGAATTTTTGCTTCACTAACATGATATTTAATATTGAATTAGATTTAATTTTGATATGATTTAATTTGCTTATGGATATAGATATGCATATACCTGAATTTTGAAATTGATCATAAAATTATATATGTTATAAAAATACATAACATAAATTCCATATCACTTAGACAAATTTGTAAAATGCACAATTTTACCAATAACATATTTTGTAATTCATATATCAAGTAACTCGATACATCACATAAACCATTTATAGACAATTTAGTATGTTTTCTGTTATAATTTTATTGATATATAATTTTTCTCAACTACAAAACTTTTTATAAAAAATGTCATAAAATTTCTAGTGCATATTTATACTAAACTTAAACAATTTTATCTTGGAATAACCTTTATGAAAAAAATCTTAGACTACCAAAAACTAGAGATAAATAAAAGAAAAATTCATCAAAATACTAATATTAGACTTTAATATTATGTTTGGTTTTGCAAGGGAAAAAATTAAAGAGAATGAATTTATCTAAGCCTTCAACTAGTTCTTAACCTATCAGGTAGGTAGCTAGGATCCGTGGATCCGATGAGTCAATTTGAGTTTACACTAAACTTAATAAATGAAAAAGAAAAGAAAAAAAAAACAAAACCAAGGCAAAGGAAAAAATTAAAAATATATATAATTAAATGACATTTAAAATTGAAACTATTTATATATAATTAAATAACATTTAAAATGGAAAATATTTAGATGTGCATTAAAAATGTTATTTCCGACAACATTTAATGTATTTTTACTAACAACACAAGGATAAATGTACATCCAAATGATATGTAATTTGGATTATGTAAATTTTAATTGAATATAAAACCCATTCCTAAACAATTTTTTACTAAATTTTTTGTTTTATTTTTCTTTATGATCATCTTGTGGATGACCTTATAGCTTAAGAACACTAATACTAGCCTTCCAAGTGGGATGAACTAGATTCGAATTCTCCCCCCTCCAACTAGGAATCCAAATAGATAAGTTATTATAGGGTATTTAACCCGTCCAATCCACTAATAGCCCTATAAGATTTTGGGATGGGTTTAAGATATATTTTATAACTCTATAAGGTTTGGGGTTAGGCCGCAAATCATAGCTATGATCTAATGGAAAACTCAACCCACCAAAATATAATAAAATTTAAAATTAAATAATTAAATAAAAATCCAATTCAAACCCTATAGAAAACCTTAAAAAATCATAATCGTCATCGTTCTCTATCACAACTTTGTCATCCTTAAAACTTTTAACTCGTATTTTTACCTTTATCTAGGTTAAACTAATATTTATAGTGTATAGTAAATTATGATTTTGTAGGTTATGTTATGTGTAAAAATTGCATTTTTATAAATTATATGTTAATCTATGGAAAAGAAAACAAGAGAAATCTATTTCTTTTTTTTTCCATATTATTTGGTGATATTATTCTTTGCTTTAATAATTTAACTTGATTTCATTGTTTATTTTAGGATTAAACGAAAATTTTGGTTTTAATCATATGCTTAGATTTTACTTATTCAGGTCAACTGAAGTAAAGTCAGTCAACCTAATACCCTATAATGAGGATCTTAGGTATGGTGGTAAAATCCTTATGGGGTTTAGAGTTAGGTTTGAGAGACCTTATAGGTAATCAGGGTGGTTTTACGTCTTATATGGTCCATCCTAAATCCATTGTAGTTACATCCCCACCCTGAATATAATGTCCAAAAAAGAATAAAATCTTCTTTACAACAAGGCATAATAATAATAATAATAATAATTATTATTATTATTATTTTTTTGTAACCTCTATGCTCTATATCTTTTACAATCTTATACTACAATTGAAATTAGATGTGGTCATATACTACATACACACCCATTATAATTCTTTAAAAGATAAGTTAAAAACTACAAAATAGTTGGGTGTTACTTTTTATATTAAGTTTTAAATTTAACTTATTTCAAATTTATTTTTCTTTATCGATTTAATATTAAAAAAATTCTCACAAGTGGTGAGACCTATAAACCGGTGAATCCAAGACCGACTATGGAATTGCCCTAGGCAGTTTGGTTCTAGATTGGCGCTTTTGGACCCGTGATTTGGTAAGTCAAGTTATGGTTGGAAAAGATCCAAAACCGGACCAAGGTCTATCTCCACACATGGAGATGAATGGAAAGAGATTTTTGAAAAAGATATAAGTGACCCTATCGGTAAAATTATATCTTCAAAATATGAGGGTTTAGATATATTAAATAGAAAAATACCACTGTGTTTTTAATCTTCTAATCTTTATATCTATATTCTTTAAATTATCTTACATACTTTTTTTTTCAAATTATTTATTCCCAATACTTTAATGACATCCCCTCCCAAAAACTTCGTCACATTTTACAATGCTTCATTACAGTGCAAAACCGCTAATACAAGAAAATCATATGATTACCGACCCACCAAATAAAAATTACATAAATACAAATTAGATAATAATAGTTATGTAAATAGTATCATTGTATCACGTGTCTAAAATGGGATCTTAAATTTTTTTAAGTATTCCATGTTGGACATGCAATACTCATGTAAATAATCTATGTATATCGCATATCTAACATATGGTACACACGCGTATCGCATCTTGCACAGGGGATACACACGTGCATCGCTTATCTAAGATGTGAACCTCAAATTATCCTAAGTCGTTGTATCGTATCTTCGTCATGCGATACATAAGTAAATTTGTGTATCACACACCCAAGATGCGATATAGTGACACTATTTAGATAATTATTTATTTTTAATTTATATCTGTGTAATTTTTTTCCAAAGATAATAGACATATGTTTCACTCCTGCTAATACCATGTTTTTACTGAACACCATCCTTTCCTCTTCCAAATGCAATCTTATCTCCATGTAATTAACAATATTGTTTTACTTTTTTTCCTTTTTCTTTTTTTAGTTTTTCTCTTTTATCATCACAATGCTCCAATGTATAGGTAAAATCTTTAAGACGTGCGGATATGAATAATATGTGTAATCCCCTGAATTATAGATAACCTAAATATGATAATTAATAAATTATAACATAGAATCTTGAAGAACTTTGAGAAAAAGTCATAAAGACCACTCCCGATTTTTCGCGATTTAATAACATTAAAGTATAAAAAAATTCTGTTATAATTAGAAATATTCGAATCCTTATAGATAAAATTTTGAGGCACAAAATATAACTTCCATAATCATAACTAATTAATAATCAAGATGAATAAATTTCTAGGCAATAATAGATAATATTTCGCAACACAAGTCAAAAATTCTACAAGTGATTATAAATAGCCTTAGATTACACATGTAAGATGAAACAATTAATTTTAAAAGCCTATTGGTTAGAAAACGATAATTTAGAAAAGAATCACTAAAGTTCAAAAATATATGATAAGATTAAAAGAAAATCAATATTTATAAATCTAGACCTTAGATAAAAATATATATGTGCATATACAAGATATATACTAAAGAAATATTTTCAAAAAGAATATAACAATAATAGTATGATTAACATATAAATATGATAGTAAATTAGAATACTAAATATATGATAGATATTGGATTAAAGACCCGATTAGACCATAGTTAGAAACTTTAGAGTATTGTGAACCTATTTATGATCTAAAAACCTTAAGAATCTAAATAAATAAATGCATTAAAAAGACACCAAAGATAGATTTTGTAATCTAAGTCAAGAATCAAGAATAAAGTATATATGTATAAATAAATAAATGGCTTTAAATTTTAAATGCATTAAAAAGCTAATAATTCATGGTATGTGTATAATAAGAATAACCTATTAAAGATAAAACATTAGGGATATAAATACTCAATAAAGAGCTATAAACAGACCCATAATTAATAATCTATACTTCAAATAAAAATTTAGATCACACCATAATTTTAGTTAGAAAATTTAGAGTCCGTGGATACCAATTTTATATTTTGACCTATTAAGCCCTAAAACCCTAATCGCGTAAGAAAAACTTTAAAAATACTAAATCGTGTAAATTTTAAACTCAAAATTTGAAGTCAACAATATTTTAAAAATATTGTAAGACCTAAAATAAAATTATAGGAATAAAATTCTCACGTAACTGATATAAATATACATGTAAGGGATAGTTTTTGATGTAATTAGCTAGATGTTTGATTTTTTTTTTTTTAATATGTTCCCTTAATGGTTGTTACAATTTACGGTGGAAATGGAATACACTCAGCTGGCCAAAATTCTTCCAAGTCTCCACCAAGCTGCAAGTTAACTTCAAGGAGTAGAAAAGTCTAAGATTGAGACATTTGACCCAATAGAAATTAACCAACGAAGCTCTAATGATTTCAACAAATTTGAGCCAAACAAATTAGCTTTTAACAGCCCCTCCCTTTTCTTTCTTCACCGTAAAACACACACACACCAGAAATTACTCAAAAAATAATTAAATTAAGCCAACTCTTCCTCTACAAGTAATCTTAACCTCTATAAATAATTTACAAGCCAACAAAAAATAAAAAAAAAAAATAAGTCCCTTTCTTCCCAACATCCCCCACCGCAAACACACACACCCACACTCCAAAAATTGACAACTCTCTTTCTCTTACAACAAATTGTCCCTACTTGATCTCCCATCAACCCCAAAAAAAAAAAAAAAAATTAATTAAGACTCCATCAACCACTACAAGTAGCAACCAACCATTCAACAATCTAAAAGATAAGGGTAAGAATATGTTGTAGTTAGTTATCTTATATGTAGAATATGATAAACTTACCTTCTTATCAATATATGTAGGTCTTGATCTATATAAAGAGAAGAATTTATCATCTCTCCCTCTTAATCATCAAGGTAATGTCTAAACATTCTCTAATTTACACTTCACTCTTGTGTAGAAATTAGGAAAATTGAGGACATAGAAATTATCATAGATATTCTATATAAGTAGCCCCTTAAGTTACATTGATAGTAACATAAATGAGAATAATGTATGATGGTCATCTTGAATAAATTAGAATGTAAGGAAACTATGAAGAAAATTAAATTTAGACTTTAGAAAACCCTAGACTCAAAATTTTGTTGTCACTATAGGGCTATGACTTTAAAAACCTAATTCATGACTTAATTTTGGTACAAAAGAATTGGTAGAATACGTCTTTAATATTATCTAAATAATAAAACTAGCCAACACAAACCCTTAGATACCTATGGGGAATATTGGGCATAAAACTTGTGATAGAATTTACTAAAATAAAGATAAAGAATTTGAATGGATTAAACTAATCATAAGAAATATGCTATAAATTAGAGTACAAATTAATACTTAGATAAATTTAAAAATCGTTAGAAGCATTATATTAGTAATAAAATCTAGATGAAACTCCCTAATTAATAGAAATTTTATCTTACATAAATGGATAAGGTTGACAGACAAAGTAGATAATAATAGAAAATTTATTGTCACTAAAAACACGAATGGATAATATAGATTGAAACTAATGAAACTCTTTGCCAATGGTAAAAAGCTTAATGAAGAGAATAGGAAATAAAAAATAAAACCTAGGAAAGTTTTATATCAACTATAGGAAATTATTTGCAAGCAAATAAATTGAGTAACTAGCATACTATATGCAAAATAAGCTTTTTAACACCTATTTATTCACAAAAGTATAAGTTAAAAATAAGTAATATAGGGTTGCTTAAAGATTTTACACCAAAAACATGAATTTAAAATTATTTAGGTCACTTTTTAGTAAGAAATAATTATCTATACGAATTTTGTAAAAATATAATGTATTTCATAAACTTTAAAAATGACTAATTATAGGCTACTATCGGAATAGAAATAACAAAACATCATAAACATTAGAGATTCAAAAAAATAATAATAATAATAAGATCCTTAAAGGATATAACAAAATTGAGTTATTAGAAAGCTTCTATAACAAATTTTAGAATTAGTAAAATCACTTAACTCACTTAATAATTTAAAAATAAGTAATTGATGTCTAAAAAAAAAGATAGTAGCTATGTCTAAAATATAAAACAAAGTATATAGAAAAACAAATAAGCTTGACAAACAAAGTAAATAATAATTAAGAACCTTAGTTATTTTTACCTACATTAGAAAAAGCAAAAAATTTAAATAATATATATTGGTAAAAACATTTCCTTGACATATAAGTACAAATAAGATCAAGAGAAGTAAAACGAAAATAAAATTATAACATAAGTTTCATCCAAGTGATGATGAAAACACTTAAAAATGAATTTAATCACTAAAGCTTAGTAGTAGATACATAAAATAAAGCAATAGACATGAAGTAAGAATTAAGAATATAAAACTGGAATAATAGATATCATAGTATAAACATTTCAAATCCATAATCATATAAGGAAAAATATACAAAATATAAGAATAAACTAGAAAATGAAAGAGTACGTCCAATAAGCTTTACAACACCCATTTATTTGTTAAAATCAAAGACAAAACAAATATAATAGATATAGGTTAAGATTATGCTATTGAAATTGGTATTTGAAATCATTTAAGACATTTTTCCTAAGAAAAACGAGCTTATACAAATTTTATAACTCGATCGAAGAAACTAAGCCCTTATGAACCTTAAAACCCATATTTAAATGATGAAATTAGGATTAAGATGATAAAGGTTGAGTTTAGGAGAAAAAGGGCATAACCGAGATTGTTATGCAAATATTAGTATAGTAATAAGTATCTTTTATCTAATTCTATAGGAGAAACAGATCAATCTTTGGAATTTCCAGTAGATTACTACGACTTAGCAAGAGTACCAGGTGAGTAACTTTGACCTTATCATATTAATTGTGCTTGTAGCATAGTTGCATATGTAATCATATACTAATACTGTTATGCATGTGGGGTTGGGTATATCGCATGGTGCTTGGTGTATGATTGGTTGCCAAAACACCATATTGATAGTAACAATTACATTGTATGATAATTAATGTATGAAGCATGTTAAGGTTTGTTGAGATATAATTTACTCAATCTATAATGGATAAAACTTGATAAACTTGTTATTAATCTTGTAGAAATCATGAGGAATTGATACTTAATCAAGTTAATGTTGTGTTTCAAGTTTATAAAGCTAAAGGAAAGATTTAGATGAATAAAGCATGGAGAAAATGACCAGAAGCCTGATGGCCGCCAGCCATGAGAAGATGGCCGCCAACCATGGAGCCTCGGTGAAGTGAAGAAAATCGGCCAGAAGAGCCATGGCCGCCGGCCATGGTGTGATCGCCGCCGGCCATCTTTCATGGCCGGCCCTGGAGGAAGATGGCCGCCGGCCATGAGCCGGCCATCAATGCTGCAGCGTCCTGTGCGATGAAAAATGGCAGCCAGCCATTTCATAACTCCAAGCCAGCCAGTTTTCATACGGGAGAAAGTCTTGTTCTTTCCTATATAGAGAGAGAAGTCCATTAGAGAGAGGAGTATTCATTCTATATACTTTCAAGAACCCTAAAGATTGCTTTTCTTGAATCATGAACAACTAATCTCTTGTTCTAGCCAAGGGATTATTGCAAATCAATTCAAGATGGATTATGAGACCTAATTGGGTTTGATTTCTATTATTCTCATCTTTGCATATTTGTATTTCATCTGATTCTATTGTTATTATTGCTTGATTATCTCTTATAACTTTGGATCCGGTTGTAGGATGATTGAACAATAATCAATCAATTAGAACTCATATCCGTAATTGTATGAGTATTCTAATATAGGTGATGAGACAACACGATAGTCATAAAATAGATGGTTATTTGATGTTGTGATGAAATATAATCTAATTTAAATAATCCATGCTTTATGAGATTGTTGATTAGGGTTAGGTTTCTCTTTTCTTAATGCAATTGATGGATTAAACCTTAAGAGCGTATTTAGGGTTATCTATTTGATTAGGAATAATCAAAGATCTTATCTTGGTTATTTAACATCTAAGGAGAGATTGAATTTCAATGCTTATTGGAATTTATAACTAACCTATTCAAAGTAGGAATAATAAATTTGAGTCTATGATCAACCCTGAGAATTGAGTTGTAATGAAACCTAGGCTAGATAACCTTTTGAATATATATAAATCTTATTAATTAGAAATAGGTTTATTTTATTTGCTTGATTTCAAATATCCCCCAATTTTATTTTCTTTTTCTCTTCTCAATCTCCGATAGAAACTTAGGATTTTTACCTGTCCCTGTGGAGACGATCCTGCTCACCACTGTTTACAAATCTTAGAGTAGGTTATTTATTTTTGTTGGATTCGACACCCACCAAGGTTTGTCTATGAATTGTATGGACACTTAAGAACCTAACCTAATACTATTCGACTATCTATTGAATTGGTCATGCATTGCATAACTTGCATATACTGCATAAAAAAGTGTGACAGCCCGCTCGTATTAGTATTTCGGATCTTGGTTAATGCTTGGTTTTTCTAGATGTAAATTTCCTAGTTCTTCCAAGATTACCTTGTTCTGTTCGGTTCCACGGGAACTACTTGGCAAAAGAAGGAACGTCGCCCGTGATATCGGCTTGAAATGACTAATACTTAATGGAGTCTCTTTGTTCCGAAAGGAAATTAAGTGAAGAAAATATATCTAATGAAGTGATAAATAAAGTAAGTACTGCTATTCCTATGGTTCTCTGTTTCTTCTAGGCGAGTGGGTCATAAGGATATGATCCTTGACTAGGTTCCTTCAACCCTGATGTAAGGGCGTAAATCTACATCCTGTCTGGATTCCCATTCTCCAAACTTGTAATTGAGCATATGTTTGATTGATACATTACACTTGCTTGATAATAAACTTGTTTGTTATTACTTGATATGTGGTTTGGTCAGGTTATCTCACCGAGCCGTGGTTTCGCTCACCCCTCAACAGTGTTTGTGTAGGGCTAATGCTTGCTAGGAATGGGCTAGGAATGTGTGAGGAATGATTTCCCTATTAGACTTTCATGGAATTAGAAAGATAGATTGCAATGAACTTAGAATGCAAATTTGATAAATTGTATAAGCATGTGAGATTTTGCATTTTATAGGTTGAAACCCAATTTTTATTATTTGGTAGGGGATACGATTCTCTACGATCTTCTCTAGATGTTCATAATTGAGTATCAATAACAATAGTATATATAACTAATGTTAACAAGTGAATAGAGTCTTGTAATCTCTAGCTTGCAAGATGGTTTTCATATTTCGGGTGCACATGTAATATGACAAACTTCAGGATAGTCCTACTAGGCCTCTATTGGGGTCATGACAATATGTTTTTAAATATTTCAATACCGAGATGCAGATAGAAAGAAAGCATTCAGATGATCTTCATAAAAATTGTATAATTAAAATAATTATAAAATTAATTTATGTTATTTAATTAATTCTCGTTTTTAAGCACTTGTCTAACGCTCAATTAATTTTTATTCCATTAACCATTCATTTCTTATCTAATCAAATATTTTCTTTCATTTTTTTTTTTTTTTTTTAATTTCCTCTTCGTTTCTCCACTTTTTATTTCTTTCCTTTATAGCGATGGGCCTTATATGGGTTCGTAAATTTTCAGACGACGACAGAAAGGAGTTACTCTCTCATACTTTTAACATTGAAAATCATTTTATGGGTAATTTTTTTTTTTTTCAAATGGTCCATCTTTTCAGGAAAGGGAGCGGCGATTCGTGCGAATAGTGGTAGTGGATGATAATTGATTGAAGGAGCAAAAGGAAGACCCTACAGCTACAGTCCCCACCCTACCGACCTTTTTTTTTTTTTTTTTTTTTTTTTGTTTTTTTGGGCCTACCCACTCTACTTAACAATCATCAGAATCTTATCGCTTTGTCCCCCTCACCCTAATTAAAAACGAGCAATTAATTAACTTCAAAATAATGCAGACCAGAGAATATAGAATATGCATGTCAAAAGAAAATAGAATTCAAGTAAAGCAATTCTAATTCTTTGAAATTTCACCAAGTAGATGATAAATTTATGGGTTTGTTGGATTCGTCATTTTCATGTCTCTTTTTATTTGATTTTTATTATTTTTAAACAAATTATTCATAAAAAATTAAATATAAATGAAAATAAATATTTTTAATTATAAATAAATTTTAAAAATTAAATAGAAATCAAATAGAAATAAAATCTAAATAAAGAAAATACCCCGAAATATGAGACCTGTAAATGATAACTTTAAAGGGAAAATACCAGTCGAATCTCATTCAAAGGTGAAAGTGACGTGACCCGCGACCTACATCACAAGCCATGTCCCTTTTTTTGCCATTTTTTCCACTCCCCTTTTTCTTCTCTGACAGCAAAAAGGATTTAAATCTGAATGGTCCAAATGCCCCGATCAACGATAATTGTGTTCGCACGTATATCATGCCGGCCCAAAGGAAAGAAAACGAAGTAAAGGAAAAATATCATCGATAGTAGCTCTATTTCAATTTTGTATTTTTGGTGTTTTCAAGGATATAAATGTAAGAAAAAAATTAAAATAAAAATATTAAAAATATAAAGCTTGAAAAATTAGATATTAATTTATTCAAATTATAAAATAGACACTTTCATACTTTTTTTTTTTTTCAAAATAAAGAGTAAGAAATTTCACATTCCACCCTGCCCCACCTCCAAACCCTCCTTCCCCCACCCCCGAAAAAAAAAAAAAAAAAAAGAAGGAAAATGAAACAAGGTCCATAATGCTAAATAACGTTGTTCTAAAACGAGGATGAAAGTGAAGTACTTAAGACAAGCCTTGAAATTTTAATTACTAGCTCTTGTGAAGTTGACAAAGAAGTTGGCACTAGTTGATTGGTTGGGTTGGGTTGATACCATCGATGGGTTTGAAAAGGATATTAAGCTGTATATTTTCTTCATGGAAAATGGTATTGTCCCCTCGTGTGGCTGTTAAGGGCAAAACCGTAAACTCGTGCTCAATTAAACCCTAGGTATTTAAACTCTTTTTTCTGTCTCTCTCTTCAGATGGTATGTTTCGAAACCCTAACTCTCTCTGTTTTTCTCTCGATCTTCTACTGTTATTGTCTTCTGTTTTGTTCTTTACTAATACTAACTCTCTGTATGATATGTAGGTTAATCCTATTCGAGCTGGATCAGGCTCCTGTACTCAAGGCACCACAACTGTTGGACAAAAGATGAGGATACCTCTCTGTGTATCTCGATCTCTTATTTATACTGTTTTTGTTACATGCATGTTGCTATTTTTCTGTTATACAGTTACATGACCGTAACTATCTGCTGAAACTATATGATACATGCATGTTGTTAAGATCTACTTGTACTATTTTTTGAGATCTAAGTGTATCTGTTACATCCTACTCAGATCCAGCTGTAACTATAACTAAAAGTATTTATGTGTAGTAGTCTTCCATCCAAACTGGTTTGGATCTGTTCCTAGGCTGTCTGTCCTTAACAAGTTTCCCCTGTTCTGGAAAAATGACCTTGTCCTCAAGGTTAAAGTATGCATAAGTCTGTCAAAACTTGTCTCAATCTTCCCAAGTAGAATCTTCAGTGGCTAATCCCTTCCATTGTACCAATACTTGGGGAATAGAGGCACCCTATTGAACCACATAGCGGGAACTTAAGATAGCCATAGGTTGAAGGAGTGGACTAGAGTTATAAGACTCTGGAGGAAGCTCAAGAGGTTGTAAATCAGTACCATGTGCTAGTTTCAACAAAAAAACATGAAAAACTCGATGAATTTTAGATGAAGGGGGAAGATCCAATTCATAAGCACACTGACCAATCTTCTTGAGTACAGTAAAAGGCCCATAAAAACGTTTAGACAACTTATGGCTCTTATGAGAAGCCAATGATAGTTGTCTATAAGGTTGGAGCCTGACATACACCTGATCCCCCTCATTATAGGCCACATCAGATCGATGCTTGTCAGCTAAACTCTTCATTTTAGCTTGAGCATGCTGTAAATTAGCATGTAAAACCTTAAGAGCTTAGTCTCGAGAAACCAAGTCTTGATCCACTGCTGCTACTGGTGAAGAGCCCCCTAAATAGGAAGGTAAAACAAGGGGTTCTCTGCCATACACAATCTGGAATGGAGTCATTCCAGCTCCCTCATGGTATGAAGTATTATAGGCATACTCAGCCCAAGGCAAATACAAAGTCCACCTCTCAGGATAGTCCATAACAAAACATCGAAGATATTGTTGAATAGTCCTATTCAATACTTCAGTTTGACCATCCGATTGAGGATGGTAGGCTGAACTCATATGTAATTTCGTCCCACTCAAACGAAATAATTCTTTCCAAAATTGACTGAGAAAAATAGAATCTCGATCAGAAACAATGGATTTAGGAAATCCATGAAGTTTAACAATCATGTTCAAAAATAAGTTGGCAACCTTAGTAGCTGTAAAATGACTATCCAGAGCCCCCAAATGGCAGTATTTGGATAATCTATCCACAACTACTAATATCACTGAACAGCCCTTAGAAGAGGGAAGATGTGTAATGAAATCCATAGCAATGTCTTCCCAAATTCTAATAGGAATTGGCAGAGGGGCTAATAATCCAGCCGGGGCAGTAGTCACATACTTAATCTGTTGACATATGTGACAATTTCGAACATAAGCTTCAATCTGTGACCTCATCTTGGGCCAATAAAATTGACTGGCAATACGTCTAAATGTCTTGGTCACTCCAAAATGGCCAGCCATCTGTGAACCATGAAATTCCTCCAAAATTCGAGGAATTAATAAAGATTCAGGCACCAAAATAAACGATTCCCACAATATAGTAACCCATGTTTCCATTCAATCTTCTGCTTGGAAATAAGACCTGCTTGTAATTGAGAAATGAGAGTCTGAAAAGCAGGTAAAGTCTGATACTCCTGTTTAAGATTCAATACAATTAAAAATGGGCATAGAAAAAGCCAAAGAGGCATCATTGTATTGACGTGATAAACCATCAGCCAACACATTGTCTACTCCTTTCTTGTAGACAATCTCATAGTCATAGCCCAACAGCTTGGTCACATAACGTTGCTGTTCAGGTGTCTGAATGACCTGTGACAAGAGTTCTTTCAAACTTCGATGATCAGTCCTAATTTGAAAATGATTACCCAACAAATAATGTCTCCATTTTCTGACTGATTCTACAACAGCATACAGTTCCCTAACATAAACAGAAGCTTTCCTTAAGTGATTAGGAAGTTTCTTACTAAATATGCAATTGGGTGAGACTGTTGTAACAGTACTGCACCAATGCCCACTCCAGATGCATCTGTCTCAACTACAAAGGGTGATTAAAATCTGGCAAAGCTAAAATAGGTGCATTAATCAAAGCCTCCTTTAGCTGTGAAAAAGCTTGATCAGCCTCTGCTGACCAATGAAACCCATCGTTTTCAATAAATCTGTTAAGGGTCCAGCAATAGTAGCATAACCCTTAATGAACTTTCTGTAATAGCCCGAGAGACCCAAAAATGCTCTCAATTGTTTAACATTTCTTGGAGTTTCCCAATTAGCTACTGCATCCACTTCGAAGGATCTGGCTTAAGAGCATTGAAAGAAACCACATGTCCCAAATATTCAATAGTAGATTGGGCAAAAGAACACTTGCTCTCCTTCAAGAAAAATTTATTATCCAATAAAGTTTGCAAAACCAAAGTCAAATGTTGCAAATGATCTTCCATGTTACTGCTATATATCAAAATATCATCAAAGAAAATAATGACAAACTTCCTCAAATAAGACTGAAACATTGTATTCATAATAGATTGAAAAGTGGAAGGTGCATTACTTAACCCAAAAGGCATTACAAGAAATTCGTAATGACCTTGGTAGTTCTAAAAGCAGTCTTGTCCACATCCTGGGATCCATTCGAATCTGATGGTATCCTGCTCTGAGATCAAGTTTAGAGAATAAACATGCATTCCTAAGTTCATCAATCAATTCATCAACTGTGGGAATAGGAAAATTATCCCGAACAGTAACTTGATTTAAAGCCCGATAATCCACACAAAAACGCCAGCTCCCATCTTTCTTTTTGACCAATAAAACTGGAGAAGAAAAGGCACTAGTGCTGCGTTGAATGACTCCTTGAGCTAACATTTCCTCCACCTGTCTTTCAATCTCATTTTTCTGAAAATGTGGATAGCGATAGGGTTTGACATTGACTGGAGAAGTTGGGAACTAAATGAATTTGATGTTGGATAGTGCGAAGAGGTGGCAATGATGAAGGTGCCTCAAAGACACGAGAAAATCTGCCCAACAAGGCTTGAATAGCAGTGTTGTTGGTGGTATTCGATGATGTCATAGTATCCACTTTCTGAGCCACCAAATGATAATAAGTAGCAATGGCATCAGAGAAACCAATCTACGTAATTGGTGATGTGAAATTTCTTCAGTCATAGCAAACCTATCGCCAATCAACATAACAGATTTCCCTTGGAAAAGAATTCCAGTGTTAGTTTGGAATAATCCATAGTCACTGGTCCCAATCTAGTCAGCCATTGTATTCCTAGCACCACTTCAGCCCCTTGTATGGGAAAACATAAAATGAATCGTGGAAATCCCAAGATTGAATAGAAAAATGAACATCAGAACAAATCCCATCACACTGCATTGTAGAACCATTACCAATCATGACTGAAAATTTGGATGCAGGTTGTACAACCAATCCCAAATGATGAACTAATCGAGCTTGCACAAAATTGTGCGTACTGCCTGTATCAACTAAATCAAAACCTCATGGCCATTGATATAACCTTGAACTTTAGAGTACAAGGTTTTAAAGTGCCTGATAAAGCATGATAGCTAATAGAACCTGTCTCTAAATCAGTATGGTCTAAATCAGCCATCTCAGATATTCCCTCAGAGTCATCATCAATATCATGCAATAATAAAAGAAATTTAGATTTGCATTTATGATTGCGATGATATTTTTCATCACAATTGTAACAAAGGCCCTGTTCTCGTGCTAACATTTCGGCTGGGACAATCGTTTAATGGGAAGAGTTGTTTTGTGTTTATGAGTGTCAGAAGGGTTGGTATTAGAAGGAGAAGGATAGTGGTAGTATTTGAAGAAGAAGTGTATGGTTTAGAAAATTGTAAAGGTGAAAAAGATTTAGAAGGTGGGTGAACTGTGTATGGTTTATGAAAAAGAAATTGATCATTATGTTTACTCTCATGCATTTTAGCAAGCCATATAGCATGCATAAGAGTAAGAGGTCGGGCAATCTGAACTTCACGTTTTATATAGGGTTTAAGACCCGATATAAAACAACTGAGAAGAAAAGATTCAGGCAAACCCACAACACGGTTTGATAAAGATTCAAATTGGGTTTGATATTCATCAACAGATCGAACTTGTGTCAATTTTGAAAGAGTACCTTGAATATCTTCATATTCTGAGGGACCAAAACGAACTTCAATGGACTTCTTGAAATTAGTCCATGAACTGAGTTGTTTATTGTTGTACATCCACTTGTACCAATCCAAAGCGCGTTCTTCCATTGCAAAAGAGGCAATGGTAATACGTTGTTCATAGGAATGGCATGAAAATCAAAGAACTAGTCTGCTTTGAAAATCCATCCCAAAGGATCAAGGCCGGTAAATTTCGGAATTTCCAATTTGATGCCTTTCAACAAATTTTCGGCCATACTGCCTCCATTATTGGAAAATGATGAACTCGAATTTTGATCTATATGATGATGTACCGGGTTCTGATTCTGGCTTAAATTCTTAGAGAATTCTTCGAATTTCTTGTCCATTTCAAGGCGTAAAGCCTGTAACAATGTGGTTTGCAAATTGTTTGCCAATTCGGCAAAATTATCCTCCATTGTGCTGCTCGTGTAGAAGGAGCCATGGAACGAGAGCACCAATTTGTTAAGGGCAAAACGTAAACTCGTGCTCAATTAAACCCTAGGTATTTAAACTCTTTTTCTGTCTCTCTCTTCAGATGGTATGTTTCGAAACCCTAACTCTCTCTGTTTTTCTCTCGATCTTCTACTGTTATTGTCTTCTGTTTTGTTCTTTACTAATACTAACTCTCTGTATGATATGTAGGTTAATCCTATTCGAGCTGGATCAGGCTCCTGTACTCAAGGCACCACAACTGTTGGACAAAAGATGAGGATACCTCTCTGTGTATCTCGATCTCTTATTTATACTGTTTTTGTTACATGCATGTTGCTATTTTTCTGTTATACAGTTACATGACCGTAACTATCTTGCTGAAAACTATATGATACATGCTATGTTGTTAAGATCTACTTGTACTATTTTTTTGAGATCTAAGCTGTATCTGTTACATCCTACTCAGATCCAGCTGTAACTATAACTGAAAGTATTTATGTGTAGTAGTCTTCCATCCAAACTGGTTTGGAACTGTTCCTATGCTGTCTGTCCATAACAGTGGCTTGATCAGGTAAATATCTATTCAAATTTGTTCAAATGGTTATTAGTCCACTCAAATTTATAAAGTATTTTTATGGTTTTATTGATCAAGTTACCATTAAAATAAATGTAAATAATACTTATTATTGGATATTTAAGCCATCAAATAACATAACTAACTAAACAGTTCCCTTAAAAAAAATATGACAAAACCAATGAATTTTCCTTGATTATTACTAGCGGATGATGGCATCCATTGTTACACTCAACCCAGCCCACATAACTAAGTATATAACCAAACCGATGAAACCCTAATACTCTTCTGTCTCTTCCGTACACTATTATTAGATAAGAACCCTAACTTCAACTCTCTCTCTCTATGTGTTTATCTTCTTCCTAAATCACTAATGGTTGTGTTGTTCATGCAGCTATGAAAACAAAGAAAGCTATTGTAATCCCCCTAATTTTACATAACATGATTATAATAGTTATTAAAAATATAATATAGAATCATAATAAAAAGTAGCAAAAATCGTTCCTAATTTTTTGTGAATTAAAAGTATTAAAGTATGAATAAATTTGATTATAATTACAAAAATTAGAATCCTTGTTAAAAAAAATTTTCAAAATGCAAATTATGACTTCCATAACTTTAAACAAATAATGATAGATGATAAATTGATTATTATTGAAAAATCCAAAATCACTTTCTTTAGTCCAATACTTAAAAAATAAGATTCTAATAATGATGCAATGATTTTCAAATTATCCTTAATATTTTAAAACTATAAAATAACACTAAAAATTTACTATTATCAATAATTAGGACAAATAATTCCTATAAGTAAAAAATAATATTCTGTTACAAGAATCAATAATTCAATAAATAATTATAGTTGACTTTAAATTTTAATTACAATAAAAGACGATTAATTTTTTTTGAACCCATTAGTTATAAAAAGATAGTTTAAAGATAAATCAATAGAATTATGAAATACACGAAAAGATAAAAAAAATGGTCAATATCTAAGGATATAAACCCTAAATAAATATTTGAATTATACCAGTACTTTAGTTAGATAATTTTGAGTTTACAAAAACTAAAATCCTAATTTAACCATTGTAACCCCAAGAATTTCATAACTAGTAAAATGAACAGAGTAGCAAATATAAAATAGATATTAAACTTATGACTCGATAAAAATTTTAAAATTAACTATGAGTAGTAATAAACTCATCTGTAGTTGAAAACCCGAAAAGAAAATTATTTGATCCTAAAAAATATCAAAGACAAGATTTCATAATGAGTATCGAAAACTCAAAATATAAATAATTAAGCTAAAATTCAAATACATTAGAAAGTAAATAACCAATAAAGCCTATAGTTAGAAAACGATAATTTAAGGATGAATCGTTAGGGTTATAAATACATAATAAGAAAAAAATATATCTGTAACTAAAAATCTAGACTTCAAATAATTATTTAGATTACACCATTATTCTAGTTAGAGAATTTTGAAGTTCTTAGAAACTAAACCAAAATTGACTTAGTAAGCTTAGAAAACCTTAATCGTGTAAGATAAAACCCTAAAAATAATTAATCACGTAAACTCTAAATTCAAACTTGAACGCAAAGATAATCTAGAATATATGTAAAAACATTAGATAAATTATTGGAGACAGAACTCCTAAATAACTTATATAAATATACCCGTTTAGCTTAATAGACTATCCTAAAATTAATATAATTAAATAATGTTAAATTGATTATATACATGTATTCGACGCATTACATACAATATATGGCTGGATTACCTTGAGATTGTAACAACTGAAAATCTCAAGCAAATTGCCCAAATTTGGAACTCACAAAGTGAAATTAACTAAGGAAAAACCAATGAAAATTACCCAAGTAAGCACCTCAATTAATGCAGCAATTATCATGCCCAAATAAGAGAATTCGGTGGGGAAAACTTGCTTCTTCTTGGCCAAGAATGTTGCTGCCTATCTACTTATAAATACGAAAATTTAATGAACATAAGAACAAAGCAATTAAACACACTTTGGCAGCCAACAAACCATATAAACAACATTAAAAACACACCATATTAGTTCAAAATAACAACACCAAACACATATAAACACAGCCATTAAAACCACTTCATCAAGACACAAAATAAGCTTAAAGTTAAGGTAAGTAAATCGATTTTTAGTTAGTATACATATAAAATATTAACTTATCTAAAGTTTTTGCTAATCCTAGGATCGAGTCAGACTAAGGAAATGAGTATAGCATCACCACAACAACTTAAGCAAGGTAAAATTTACTCCAAACACTAGCTATAGTTATGGTATACATAGAAACTATAAAAAATCATGTGTATAGTGATTCTTAGATATTGTAGATTTAGATATATCACATAAAGTAGCAGATAATTACGAAGAAACACTCAAAATAGTTACAACGTAAGTATAATATGCATATAATATGATAAAAATGAAGTTTGAACCAAGAAAAAAGGAAAAAGATGATGAGCAGTACCTACACCAGTCCTACACTAGCGGTATATATGGGTAGGTCGGTGACGTAAATGGGTAAGCTTGTGGCCTTCGTGCTCGCTTACAATGAATCAATGCTACGTAAAATTCTATTACACATAAAAATGAACAAACTTCGGTGGCGTATATTGTCTATAGTAGCAGCATATGTGTAAAAGTTGGCGGCTTTCGAAGTCAGCTTACACTAAAACAATAATACGTAAAATTGCATGAAGGCCGGCAACTAAAGGCTCAACGCCAGCTACATTGGATGTCGGCATATGTGCAAAATTTTTCCTGGATGAAATCTATTTCGTCCAAAATAATATTACATATATATATATAAAAGAAAACACAAGATAAATTTAATAAATAAATATAATTGTTTTAATAGTAATATGTTTAACTAATTGTTAAGTGTCAAACTTTAGTAACTATTACAATTAGAAAATACTTTCGTTATATTAGATAAAAAGATTAGATTATAATAATTGTACAATAATTATTTTATATAAGTAAGTATATAAAAAATGAAAAATGAGAATAAATTATAATTAAAACTAATGTGATTCCCATAAATAACAGATAATAACAAGAAATGAGATCAAGAGAAACACGATGGAAATAAATAAATATTAGCTAATATAAGGTGATCAAACTAAAATAACGTTATAAAAATAATAACGATAATGGTAATAAAATACTAAACTATTAAACACAAACTCTATAATTATTCAATGAAATAAAATTTAACTTTAGTAAAAATTTGATATATATTTAAACTCTAGGAAACTACAAATATGTTAGAAAAATAATTGAAGAATTAAATACTAAATGTAATTATATAAATAATAGAATTTTCAATTAACATAAGACATATAAGGTTAACAAACAAATAAATAATAAAAATTCACTGTCAATGCGAACACAAATAGAAGAGAAACTTAAATAAATTTAGAATAAAGAAAATGCCCTAAATAAAATAGATGGTGATTAAGATCAAGACAAGCAAAAGGAAAATAAATAGTAGATAGTAAATATCAACTACTTTAAGGTAGACATACTAAAAAGACAATGTAAATAATAAAAGCTTAATGATAGGATTATTAAATAAGATTCAAAATATTATGTAAAATTAGGAAGACTTCTCTTAAATAAATATAAATTCTATAAAGGTACCAAAAGAATATAACTTATATAAAGATAAAACTCCTAACTAAGTAACTAAAAATACACTAAAATTAATAACTAGGACCTAAAAGAATACCGTCAATATCATTATATAAGATAATAGTATAGTAGTAGATATTTATTATCTTATTTTATAGGAAAAATAGAACAGTTCTTGGACTTCCAATAGCATATTATAACAAATTAGCGAGGATAATAGATGAGTAACTTTAACCTTATCACATTTTTTATGCTTGTAGTATAGCTGCATTTGTAATAATATATTCAACTGATATACACACGGATTAGGTATATTGTATGATGCTTGGTGTATGCTTGATTGTCAAATTATCATAATATAAGCGATAATTCTATTGTATGATAATTATTGTATGAAGCATGTTAATGTTTATATGTGAATTATATGATCACCTTAAACTTGACTAAAAGCTATTGGTACCATAAATGAAAATTGACATGCATTGCATCATTTGCATATACTGCATTATAAGGAGTGGTGACCCCATTACGTATTAGGATGTCGGTTCTCTGGTAACACGCTTGGTTTTTCTAGATAAAATTTTCATAGTTCTACACAAGAGTATCTTTGTTCTGATCGGTTCCATGAGAACTAAACTGACATCGAAAGAGCACAGCTCATGGTATCAACATGAAAAGGCTAATACTTAATGGAGTTTTTCTTTGTTCCAACGATAAGAGTGAAGTGTTTAAAATTAATTTGTAAGAGTTCATGGTACTCATTCTTCCTTGGTTCTCTGATTCTCTTGAGCACGATATATCACTCATCATGACTTCCTTCCAACCTCAATGAGAGGGCATAAATCTACATCCTATTTGGATTCAGGATTATCCAAGCTTGTACTTATACATATGATTGATTGTTGCATGACATACGTTTGCTAATTAAACTTATTTGTTATTGCTTGATGTGTCGTCTGATTAGGTTATCTTACTGAACCTGGTTTCACACACCCCCAACAATTTTTGTGCATGAGTAATACTAACAAGGATTAGGCTAGGAATGAGTGAAGAGTGCTTTTCTATCAGGCTCTATTGAAATTAGAGATGTAGATTATAATGAACTTAGAATGCAAATTAGATAACATGTATTAACAATTAAGATCTTGTATTTTGTTGGTACCCAATTTTTATTATTTGATAGGGGATATTGATTCTCTGTGATCCTGATAAACCATGGAAAATCGGATTCCATACTAAGTTTAAATAAAGATATTATATCCATGTAATTAAATTTTATGAAGTAAATAAATAAGATAAGAGTCTTCAAATCTCTGGCTTGTGAGACAATTCTCATATTATGGGTGCACACGTGGTATAATAACTTTAGGGCAATCTTATTAGGCCTTAGTTTGAGGCATGACAGCTATGGCTATTCAAGAACCACCAACTTCTAAAACTTTATTTTATGTATGATGGGTTAATACCCTATTCCATTCATCCCATGTCTTTTTATACATGTACAATTGTAAGTAGTTAACACTACTTCCTGTTATGAATTTTAAATTTTGAAAAAAAATTGTCATAAGCTAAATCAACTATCACTAGCTAAATTTGTAATTGCACATGTGTTTTCATGATGTAAAGTCCTTAAGACACTGGGGCTTGTTCCTAGATCCGTGTACTTTGGATGTAACATCTTTCTCCCCTTCTTGAGACAAGACCTTGTCCTTAAGGCCAAAATGTAGATAGATCTGTTAAAAATGTGAGAGATCTTCCCAAATAGCATCTTGTAACGGTAAACCATCCCATTGTATCAGTAACTGAGTCACTTCTGCACCGTGCTTTAAAATTTTTCTTGAATCTAGAACACACAAGGGTTTAACTAATAGCTGGTCTTCATAAAACGCGTATGGTAAAGCTAGTGGAACAACATTAGAACACTAAGCTGAATGTAGATATGATACATGAAAAACATCATGTATTCTAACCCCTGGGATAGTTCCAATTGATAAGCAGCTAATCCAATTTGTTTAATGATACCAAGTGGACCATAAAACCTCTGTGATAGCTTGTGATGAGTATTATCATATACTGTGGTGTTTGTAGGGTATCAACTTGACCTATACCCAATCCCCTACAACATAAGTGAGTTCAGTTCGATGCTTGTCCGCAAATTGGTTCATCCATTCTTGAGCAGCCTTAAGGTTAGTCCTTAATAGTGACAAAATATGGTCCCTAGTCGAAATCTCCATATCAATCGCTTTTAGAGGTGAAGTTCCCCTAGTGTACATGGGTACCATATACCACTTCAAAAGGGGTCATATGAGCACCCTCATGTTGAGAAGTGTCATAGGAAAACTCAGCCTATGCTAACAATTTATACCATTGTGATAGAACACCATGACAAAGCATCTCACATATTATTGAATGGTTCTATTCAATACTTCAGTCTGCCCATCTAATTGTGGGTGATAAGCTGCACTATAAGATAGCTTAGAACCACTGAAACAAAATAAGTCTTTCCAAAATCCACTCATGATAATTAGATCCTTGTCCAAAACAATGGATCTTGGGAAACCATGTATTTAACTACCGTTTGTATAAACAACTGAACCACCATAGGAGCCGAAAAACTGGAATCTAAAGCCCCTAAATGGCAATAATTTGATAATCTGTCCACTACAACAAAAATGACTGAAAAACCTTTGACTTAGGAAGGCAAGTAATGAAATCCATGGAGATGTCCTCCTAAATCTATTCAGGGATTGGTAAACGTTGCAATAGCCCAACTAGTTTTTGGGTAAAGTATTTGGTTTATTGACAAACTGTACAATCTCTAACAAAGAGTTCAACATCATGTTTCATTCCTAGCCAATAAAATTGTGTTGTAATTCTTTTGTATGTCTTAAGAACCGAAAATGTCCTGATATGGGAGTCGAATGGAACTCTTATAAAGTAGTAGCAATCAATTTGGAGGTGGACACTAGAAATAGTCTACCTTTGCTATATAGAAGACCTTGATTCCACTTAATTGGCCACTTAAGTTGCTGTCCTTGTTCCAACTTTCATATTATCTCAATGAAAGCTGGTAGTTGAGTGTATTCCTTTTTAATAGAGTTAGCGATGTGCAATAAAGGCATCGAAGTAGCCAAATGCAAAAGGAGTCCATCATACTGTCGAGATAAAGCATCACCACTAATTATCTTGTCAAGATTTATACGTAATTGTATAATCATAGCCTAAGAGCTTAGTCAAGTATCTATGTCGTTGAAGCGTAGAAATCACCTTAGTGAGAAGTTCTTTGACACTTCTATGATCTGTACGGATAATAAAGTAGAATCCTAACAAGTATTGTCTCCATTTCTTAACAGCTTCCACCACCCCAAACTGTCACGCCCCGAGGGGTACCCTAAACGTGTGCAGTCGCCGTACATAATACTAAGCCTAGGAATGACTACCTTAGTCATGCAAAGGCTTTCCATATTATGTACAAGGCGTACATCACAACCAAGGGGACGCATCGGAGTAGCTCAATTTACATTGATAATAAATAAGTAAACAAGGCAAAGAGAATACTTATAAACATAAGCATATCACAATTCAATTCTTAAGGCATATCTTTGATTATCTTCAAATAAATATACGTCCCTAATCATATAGGTTAGCACATATAAAGAACCTTACAAAATCTCTTCATCGTATGATTCATATCCTTAATCATCGTCTCATGACTTCCTTAATGTCATGATCCTCAATTTTAATCCACGAATATACCTGTTTCAACAAAATCTATAGGGGTATAAGCTACAACTAGCTTAGTGAGATATTCCTTTTCATTTGCACCATATTTTCAAACAAGTTTATTTATTTAATCACACATATGCTAGGCATTCAATGCAACAATCACATGATTACGCGAATATATATAGTCATCCGGAAACCATATATAGAACGGATTTACCCCTCCGTATCAAAGGTTAGGGAATCGGGGTTGAAGGTCCTCGACCTTCTACTGCTAGTCCCCAGGTCCTCACCCACAGCGTTCGGTTGGCTCGGCTCCGAACCTAGAGTCGCTTTCCCCGAGCGATTTGGATTCTCCAGGAAGGAACATGGCCCGTGGCACCGCACGATCACAGCCAATCCAACTCTACGCGTAGGAGTAGCAGCCTTCCGAAATAGATGTGACTCGATGGATGCTATGCGTGAACGTTTTATTGTTCTTAGGTCAAACCTTATTAAGGTTTATTAGGGCGATCAATCAATTTAGCAACAATAAACAATCATACAAGTAAGTAAACAAAATTATTTAAACAAGCAGATCGAAGTTGCGATATTCTTAATTCTCAATTCACGCATAAACATAGAATCATATATATAGTCCCGAATTCCCCAAATATATATCCATTTTTATCTTTTCCTAATATACTAATGCTACTACTTTACAAGCACAAGCAAAGTAACGAATTTAGGAGGAATAACTCACTCGTCCATTTCGCTATCTTCTTAGTCGTAGTAATCCTCGGGTAGGGTATTCTCGTATCCTTCGTCACCTAGACAAAAGAAATACCCGGGATAAGTCTTTCCATGAATTTCTATTCTTGGAGATCTTAAATTTTTTAAAATCGCGGTAAAATCGTATAAGAAGAAATTCCAACTTAAAATGGCCATAACTTGCTCATTTTAACTCGGAATTTCGCATATGATATACCGTTTTCTACCTATTCGAAAAGTTCTATCCATTTCTAAACTTATCTTGGTCATAAAAGGTCATTTGGGTTCCGAAAACGTCAGGTACAGATTTAAAACGAATTTTCCAAACTTTTGCAAAAATCCATTTTCTAACTCAACTTCATTTTAAAGAAAATCCTTTTGTAACAATATAAATATATATTTGATAAACACTTTTGAATATATAGGTATGCTCACTTTATATGCAAAAATCCTAATGGTAGTGTCTCAACAATTTATTTCATAAAACAATTCATTTAAACTTTAACTTTGAAATTTTCTTTTCAAGTATTTAAAGAAACTTTATATTTTTACTAGGTTGTTATAAATGAGTATATTCTTATTTTATTTTCTTCATTTCCTTTTCCAAAACAAGTAAATTTTCCTTTTAACCTTAGTTTTTCATAAATTTCGCTTCTAGTGATAAAAGATCTATTTTTATCAAAAAGTAATTAGGTTGTTCAAAACCTTTTTATAATTTTGTATTTAGGATGGTTTTAGAAAATGAATTTTGTCTTCTTATATTCATTTCTAAAATATAAGCTTTTGCTTTCCAAAACTTGTTCTTTCATTTCTTTTGAAAAGAATCATTTTTATAAAATCCATTATTATAAATCTTACCTCATTTATATTCCTTTGAAAATTAGTTCCTTCTTTTAGAAATTTGAAAATCATTATTTTTCCTAAGTGGGTTCATAACTTGATGAGTTGATTTTTGTCTTAACTTTGAAAACTAGTTTGTTCCTTAGTTTAGAAAAGAATTTAAGTCTTAAACTTTCGATATTAACGATTTATTTTTCTAAAAACTTAGATTACCATAAAATACAAGGAAAATATTTATTTATGTTTTCTTGGTAAAACTATCTTTGTTATTTAAGAAAACTTGAGAAAACTTGTATTATTCTATTTCTAGGTTGTTGATAATAACTTCATGTTTTTGTGGTAAATCATATAATTGGAAACTTAGCTTTGAGTTCATTTAGTAAAACAAGATTCTATTTTTAGATTAGTTGAGACATTAACATTATGCAAATGCAAGTATCATGAGCATATAAAATAATAAGAACATAAAAAAATACTAAAAATAATTAATGAGCAAGAAAATAAAATATCAAGCATTGGGAACCTTAGCTTCTTCAAGGAATCCCGATCAAGTATTGGAGCCTTAGCTTTATCAAGGCATCCCGGGACTAAGAATGGACTAGTCCCGAAAGATTAAAGAAAATAAATAAAAGATTGTTTTGACTTGATATGGACAAGTCTAAGACTAGAAAGACTAGTCTTAATATCAACATAAAATAAATAAATTGCATAACTTGAAATAATAAATAACAAATGAGCTTATATGCTCTAAATAAATATAATATACATATGTATATTTATATATAAGCAAGATCAAAATATAAACAAGTAATAAATGACAAAGTATATATATATATATATATATAGAAATGAGTAGTTCCATGAACAAGAACCAAACATGATCTTAATGTGGTTTTCTTTAGTTTTTCAACCTAAGAAACAACATCAAAACCATATAAGGTTACTTGACATAAAAAGAATAGAATATGAGTTCTTCATTACCTAAATGGGTAAGAAGAAAAGAAGGATTGCTTGAAGGCTTTTGGTAGTGGTAAGAAATGAGGCTTGAAAAGAAACTTATTTTGGTAGAAGAAGAGAGTTTCTTCTTACAAGAAGAGAGTTCTTGTAAGAATATGGAGAGGAGTGTTTTGGAGAGAATTTTGCATAAATTCTCTACTTGAGAAAGGTGTGAAGAAATGAGAAGGGGAGAGGTGATATTTATAGGAAAAGAGGAGAGGAATTAAGAGTGATTTAAATAATTGAAAAAGAAAATAAAAAGAGAGGGAAGAGAGAGAGTGATTGGATGGCAACATGAAGGGGGAGAGAGAAAAGTACAATTATGATTAATTTTTGTGTAAGAGAAGTGATATTTTGTAAGAAAGGTATGAGTAGATTTTTATGGGAAAAGAAAATGTGAATAGTGTGAATTGTGTCATTTGTAAGAGTGATTAGATATAAAGTAGAGAGAGTGAATAGTAATGAATAGTAGAAAAGTACTATGAATAGTAGACTAGACAATTAAAGTACCGGTAGTAATAAAAATACGCGTAATAATGCGATATCTGTAATTTTTAACTACCGAAAAATTCTAAAACTGATATTTTTGGAATCCTTGTATTTTTACGAGTCTATTGGTATAAACGGAATATTTTTAATATTCCGAGCTCCGGGACACGCTTTTCGAGAACCGATCCCGTTTGGGTCCGAAGGTCACTCGAAATTCGCGAATCTGATATTTTTATGTTATCCTATGTTATTACGAACTATTCTAGGTCATTAACTTAATTTCGTTTTCTAGGGTTTGAAAACGCGGGATTGCCGGATCTTAAACACTAGGGTTCGTTATAGGCTTGTTGACTTTTAGGTTCCGTTTTGATTTCTGTTTTCGTCGAGATATTCGTAAGATCGTATAATTTTCGAGTCTTGATCGTTTTAGAATTTTTAGCTCGAAAATTTATATTTTATTTTATTTGTGATTATTTAATAGTTTTTAGTTCCGGAATCGTTTAACCGAGTCTAGGGTTATGAGTTGACTCAGTTTGACTTTTGGTGAGAATTTGAAATTTGTGATTTCTGAAATTTATCGAAGGTTTTAAGATTTTGCTGTTGATCGTTATTTGGATATATTGTCTTGATTTGCGTGTTAGAAGACGGTTAGGTAATTTAATTGATGTACGGACGTTGATTAAACCGTAGTTAGACTTTATATTTCGTTTCAAGGGTTCCTGTTTTCTCAAGATTGAGAAAACTCGTTTTTGTTCTCATTTGGAATTAAGTTTTAACTTGGTTCGAGTTTTAGGGTTTCGTTTCCGGTATTTGACTCGGTCTAGAATTGAGTTTTAATCTCAAGTTGATTTTTCGGGTTTTTGATATTTATACTTCTAGAATTATTTTTAAGGATTATGAAAATTTTTTGGGGTTTACACAAACAGTTCTCGAACATAGGCAGATGTCTTGATCATGTGCAATGGTAATTTCTTATTAAAGTAAAAAATAGGTCGTTCATCTTGTAATAAAATTGCCTCTATTCCTGATCCTAAGACATCTATTTCTAAAACAAAATTTTTGGTAAAATCAGGTAAAACTAATAGTGGGGCAGACACTAGCACTTATTTGAGTTTGTCAAAAGCAAGCAACGCTTCTGCTGACTCGTGGAAGGCATCCTTTTTTAATAAGTCCATCAGCAGAGTTGCAATCAAAGCATAAGATTAGATGAATCTTCGATAATATCCTGAAAGTCCCAAAAAAGCTCTTAACTACTTTAATGTAGTAGGTATCGGCCACACTTGAACTATTGCTACTTTAGTGGGATCACGTTGAACTCATTGGTTAGATATAACATGGACGAGATATTCAATAGAATCTTGACCAAAAGCGCACTTAGACTTCTTGAGAGATAAAGTGTTAGCTTGTAATGTAGCAAACACTTTATCAAAATGTGCAATATGCTCGCCCAAAGACCTGCTATAAATAATAATGTCACAAAAAAAAAACTATCAGAAATTTGCGTAAGAAAGGTTTAAAAATAGAATTCATCATAGATTGAAATGTAGCAAGTGCATTACTAAGGCCAAAAGGCATCACGAGGAACTCATAGTGTCCTTCGTGTGTGTGGAAATCTGTCTTTAGGACATCTTCTAGGGCCATCCTAACATGATGGTAACCCACACACAAATCTAGCTTAGAAAAATCACTGCTCCATCTAACTCATCAAGGAGTTCATCAGTAGTAGGAATGGGAAATTCGTCCTTTATAGTTAACGTAAAATCTCCAAGAAACTTCTTTTTCCTTGACCAATAAGACTGGAGAGCAATAAAAGCTTGTGCTGCATTGAATAAGGCCTTGTTTCAGCATCTTATACACTTCTCGTTCAATTTCCTCCTTTTGGAAATGTGGGTATTGGTAAGGCTTTACATTTACCTCATCCACTCCATTTACTAAATGAACATGATGTTGAATAGATCGTAATTGAGGCAATGGTGATGGTGGCTCAAAATTGATGAAAATCCACCCAATAGGTTTTCAATAGAACTATTGTTGGTGGTATTCATTGAAATAGGATCCATCTAAGCCACAAGTTTGTAGTAAGAAGCTATAGCATGAACTTTGAAGAGCTACCTTAACTGATTGTGGGAGATCAGTTGTGCTGCAACAGATTGATCACCTATAAGGGTAATTTAAGATCCCATATTATAAAATGACATGATTAACCCATTATAATCAATTGTGATAGGTCCTAATCCTTGGAGCCATTGAATTCCTAAAACCACCTCAACTCCTTGAATATCCAAGATGTAAAAGGTATCTTGAAAAGTAAATCCTTGAATATTCATGTGAACATGTTTGCATTGGCCCTGACATTTAAGTTTTTGGCTGTTCCCCAACATGACATTAAATTGTTGAGTAGGAACTAGAATAAAGACTAGATGTTTTGCAACTCAACTATGCATAAAATTGTGGGTGCTACCCGAATCAACAAGCACAGAAACTTTTCGAGAGTTGATAATCCCTTGGAATCTTAGAGTTCTAGGAAACATGTCCTCATTTAAAGCATGGTAACTAATGGCACAATGCATATCACATTCATCATCTATATTCTATTCATCATGCATCTCATACACATCATTAGCATCGGAAAATAACAAAAGAAATTTTGCTTTGCATTTATGATTCATACTAAACTTCTCATCACAGATAAATCAGAGACCTTTCTCTCTTCTGACTAGCATTTCTTCTGGGGTTAATCGTAGTGGGTAAAGAGGAAGAAGTGGTTTGAATAGTACCTGATTAAGGTGATTTGTTTAGTAATACTGGTTGTGGTTTTCCAAATTGCAAAGGCGTTGAATTGTATGTAGAAGAAGAGGTTTTAAAAATTTTGAATCCAGTTGATTGCTCCTTAAGTTTTTCTTCGTTCATTCTAGCTAACCATATGGCATTCATTAAATCTTTGGGTCTAGAAATTTGCAGTTCACATATCTAGAAATGAAACAACTGAGTAGGAAAGATTCTGGTAATCCAACAATTTTGTTGAATAATTCTTTGAAATGGGATCAATAATGTGTGATCGGGGATGTTTGGGTTAATTTGACTAACATGCCCTACACATTCTCATTGCTAGAGGGTGCGAATAGTTTTTGAAGGGCTTCTGTAAACTTAGTCCAAGAACTAAGTTGCTTGTTCAAATACATCCATTTGTACCAATTTAATGTGTCTCCCTCTAATGCAAAAGAAGCAATTGTGATCCTCTGTTCATTAGGAATTTTGTGAAATGCAAAGAACTGATCAACTTTGAAAAGCCACCCTAAAACATCATTCTTAGAAATTTTAGGGATCTCTAATTTGATTCCTTTTAATAAATTTCCACACTAATTTGGATTTGACATATTCTGATTCACTTCCATGCGCTCAAATTTTTTCATTCATTTTACTCAAGCCGTCTCGAATGGCTACTAATGCTTTTTTCATAGCATCCATTTCCTCCATTTTTTCTTGAGATCGTTGTGTATGCAGGTGCCATGAGAGAAGAGGTAGTTCAAAAATGACGAGAGCACCAATGTTACGCTAAGCCCAGCTCAATTAACTGAGTATATAAGCAAATCGATGAAACCCTAAAACTCTTCTATCTCTTTCGAATAAGATTATTAGATAAGAATCCTAACTTCAACTCTCTCTCTATGTGTTTATCTTCTTCCTAAATCACTAATGGTTCTTTTGTTCATGCAGGTACGAAAATAAACAATGATATGGCTATTCGAGGAAGCCACCAACTCCTAAAACTTTCTTTTCTGTAAGATGGGTTAATACCCTATTCCATTCATCCCTATCTTTTTATATATGTACCATTGTAAGTAGTTAAAATTACTTTCTGTAATGATTTTTAATTTTTGAAAAACAACTGTCACAAGCTAGATCAACTGTTACCAGCTAAATTTGTAATTGTACATGTGTTTTTATGATGTAAAGTCCTTAAGCAACTTGGCCTTGTGCCTAGATCTATGTACTTCGGATGTAACATCCATGTTATGTGTATAGAAACAAAAGAAAAAGAAAGGGAGATAGAGGGAGATAACTAGCTATTTAGTACCTATACAATAAAATAATTGTCACTATTTTATGTATGATTTTTTTATTCTTACTTTTAAGGTTATGAAACTCACGATTCTATGTAGAATCGCAAGTGGTCAATAGAAGCGGAACGTAAAATCGAAATGTAGAAACATAAGCTTCTACAACCTTAGCAAAATAGCTTTGAAAAATTACAAAAATACTTATATAAGATGTAGAAAACTTAGAACACATAATGGATATAAAAAAAACAAAGAAATTTAGTTTTTTTTTCATAATAACTCTTAATCCATATATAATATAATAAAAAGAGCGAATAGTGTCAAAATTAATTTATTTTCTATTGTTTTATTTAAATAAGTGATAAATTAAAGAAGAATTAAAATTTTCAACTTACTAAATGTTTAATTATATAAATGAAATAAATAAATTTTTTATGAATTTTACAGCTATAACTTGACTTGAAAATTTTATAAATGTACAATAAGGGTTTTTAGGGAGAGAGGAAAAAAGATAGAGAGCGTGTATGAAAACCTGATAGAGAGCATGTATGAAAACCAAATAGAAACAACTAGAAGAGAGATACACCATCCCAATTCCTAATAGTTGATGAGATTGTAAATACTCAGTTGTATTTTTTTATATTTTAGCTTATTTGATTTAAATAGATAGAATCATTAAATTCGGTTACAATAGTAAGATTCTAACAAGTTTACATATAGACTTGGTTGAAATCATAAAATTCTATCAAAAACGATTGTACCTACGAGTCAACTCAAAAGGGTCTCCTAAAATCGTAAACTCGTAGAATCGTGTGGGTAAAATCGCGATTTTGACAACTATACTTACTTTATTGTAAGATTTTTTGACGTCAAAAGAGGAGATTTGATTAATAATAATAGATAGATGATCATATATAATTAAACTACTTAATGTATTAATTGTTTTATTATATTTATTTTAATGATCAAATAATTTATTAGAATACCAGGATAAGTAGAAATCCTCCGTTGTGCTGTGTCAACCGGTACGGTAAAAAGGCGTCATGACTTATGTGTCCCTTAATACACCACTTTTAATTGACCTTTTAAAGGAGTAGGCGGAGAAACGCTTTCGTTCTAATCTTTAATAAAGTACGTTGACTCAAATGAAAAAATAAATAAATAAAGAGAAAAAATTGAAGGATCAAGTGGAAAAATGATAAACGCGTTAAAGGAAAAGAGAAATTTATGCTGTCGATAAAGGAATGTAATATCCCCTCTTCAGAAACCAACTTCCTTCTATTTCATCGTCATCCACATATTTAAAATTAAAAAGTAACACACCTAAAACTAAATTTGACGATTAGGCACTGCTTATTTTGAAAGAATATTTTCTTAAAAATGTCTTTTTATTTATATATATTTGTTTGAAAAAAAAGAAGACAAATTGTTGGAAAATATATTCCTTTATTTCAGAATTAAAGACTCATTCATACTTATTCTTTAAAAAACAACTTACAACTTATAAAAGAGCAAATCAATTTACAAACTCTATCTACTAATCGTTTATTACCAATATTTAGGTAGACTTACTTCTCATTATAGAATATATATTATTATTAATTATCCTGACATTTTCATTATCTAAGTATTTGGAAGAAACAAAGAAAAATTACTTTCATAAAATTAATCAAATATGTGAAAAACATGCTTCTTTTTAGGAGAACTTTTTCAAATCTAAGTATTTGGAAGAAACAAAAAAAAAAAATTACTTTCATAAAATTAATCAAATACTGAAAAACATGCTTCTTTTTAGGAGAACTTTTTCAAAGAAAATTATTTTCCATTAATAAATAGTGTACTTCGAAATAAGTACTGTTCGTTTGAGAAAAAAGTATTTGTTAATGAAAAATATTTTTTTTTGAAAAATAACACGTTTATAAATGTTTGACTAATTTTATTAAAATAGTTTTCTTTTATTTGCATAACTTCAAGATAACTCATATATTTTAAATATAAAAAATACATATATTATAATGAGAAATAAATCTACTTCAAAAAATATTTAAAAAGTTGACAATAAATGTTCTTTTATAGTAAATGATTGGTGGATAGATTCGTGAATCGTTGGAAAATGACTTATCCTTTTATATCCCATAAGTTGCTTTCTAAAAATAAGCTATAAATGGTGCTATATTTTCTAACACAAGGAAAATGTTTTTCACTAGTTGTTCCATTTTTTTAAACAAATATGAAAAAATGAAAAATCAATTTTTTGAAAATCATTTTCATTAAATAAATGGGACCTTAGTTATAATTTCAACTTCTTATCAGCATATCTAAATATTTTACAAGAGAATAGTTCATAATAGGGCTAATTAGTCAATCATTTAACTATTAAAATAAATATAATAATTAATAATATAAATATTTTAGTGGTGTAATCAAACTTGAGTATGATTTTGGTCCAATAATAAGGTTTACCGTTTGTTTGTCATTTTCATTTTAAAAAAGAAAACCTACCATAATATAGCTTACTGAAGATAAGTGGCCTTGAAAAAATGAGACTTTGAAAAAGGTATAAAATCCCATTTATAACTTATGACATTCAACTTTTTCATAACATAGTGTGATTTATATGTGAAAGGAAGCCATTCTATTACAATAATTTGGTAATTAATTTAACATGAATCTTGTTTGCACAATTAATTTCTCCTAATGCCATAAACAGATTGAAAAAAAAAAAAAAAAAACAACCTAGTTTATTACAGACCAGTTCAATATATGTTTAAAAGTGTAGTGGGAATTCTGACGATAATTGGACCATGTCCCTTGTATAATCCCGAATCCAGAATTTCTTCGGGACATAATATTCCCAACCATTTTGAAAAAAAAAAAAAAACCAAAAATACTGCTAATATAAAATAATAGTATAATTATATATGTATATCGTGTCTTTAAAACCCGATATATGCGTGCATATCGTGACTATAAGATGCGATACATGTTTGAACGTACAGAACAATATCGCGATTATTAATCGCGATATCCGTAGAAATACTTATATCGCGATTAATAATTGCAATATTGCGACCGTAGTCAAACATTAAATGGCGATTCTTTCATGCAAATTTTGTGTAAAATTAAACACGATTTTGCAACTGAAAATTGATAATTAATTTCATCGAAGCAATATATTAGTAATTATTTTGAATAGGAACCTTAGACATGTATTGGACTCCTGAAATGCAATAATTTTACTACCTTAAAAGAGTAGCTAACTGTTACAAAAGCATTTTTATATAATAATTATAAGTAAATTTCTAATTTATTAACAAAAAAGTTTAATCTGCCTTGCTTTGAACGGAGTACCACTAAAATAAAGTAATTTATCATTTAGGACATTGAAATTAATTACTTGAATGAGATCAAAATAAAAATAAATACCAAATTCACATGTATAAAACATGAAATAAGGAAAAAAAATATACCCATATGTATATCACGGGTTGGTAAACTGCTATAGCACCATATATTTTGTTTGTAACAAGCATTATATGTAGAGCTATATCACATTTAAAATCGGCGATATGTACATCACTTTTAAGACCCGAAATATAGCAATGATATTGAAACTTGATATAGCGATTTATTCACATGATTTGTGTGTGAAATCTGATATCCTATTTTACAAGCACAATTTTACAACAAGATATTGATAATTAATTTTTATTCAAATTATATATTGGTAATTTTTATTGTAGTAACGATAGACAAGTATTGTACCCCCTCTAAAATGCAATAATTTCGTTACCTTTAAAGCAACAACTTTTCTAATAGTATTTTAAATAATAAATTAAAGATTTAAGTAAATCATAAACCTAAGTGTGATATGATAAGATATGAAAGAATTAAAAAAAAAGCAATCTTAAGTCACTATAGCACGGCAATGAAAGACTCAATAAAACTAACAAAATTTCCTATTTATGGATTTGTAAAAAAAAAATTATCGTACAAATACTAATTAAACAAAATTAATTACGCAAATGTCATAATATCACAATATAAAGACACGACATTTAGGTTCATAAGAGTGTCATTTTCAAAATGCAACACTAGTATAACTTGCAATACATGTATCGCATGTTCAAAATGCGATACTAATGCATATCACATATATAAGATGCAATACCCTTGTGTGTTGCAATTCACACATGTAGTATCTTTACAAGATATTTTGTATATATTACATCATATTTTAAAGATGTGATACACATACTAAACATGGTATTGAATATTCAAAATGCAATATAAAATTAGTATTTTAGTAATTTTTTCGTATTTTATACTTTTCTAGTTTTGTTTAAAAAAAAAAAAGAAAATTGGTAAACATATAATTTACCCCAGTAAAACTACTTACACTAAAAGAAAAGGTACCATAAGAATAATGATGTCTAACTATTCACACAGATTGAATTTGAGTCAACTATAATCCATATATGATATAGAACCTTGGCAGTATGCTAAGAGATTGTAACCAGAAAATTAATGTTGTATAATGTTGTATCCAACTAATATCAAAGTTAGCTATTGTTTTTTAAGATGACAACGTTATTGCTTTTACTCTTTTTACTTTCAAAAAATAAAACAAACCCAGTAGCTAGACACTGACTATACATGCGTCCCTTTTGTTTTTTTTTTTTTTTTTTTTTTCACCCGGTAGAAACATGATATCTTAATGCGTGTGAAATCGTGACTTGAATGTGGATCGATATTTATGGTTTTTTTTTTCTTTTTTGTATATATATTCATAGGGAAAGAGGAAAAAATGCAAGAGGATTAAGATTCTAGAAATAAGAATTTTTGTGAGGGACACTAGCAGAATATATTCCATATATGGCCATTTCAATATCCACTATTTTTAAGTCCTTTTTTTTTTTCTTTCCTTGGCCCAAGTCAAAACCATGCATCACATTATCAAAAGGAAACACACCGTGAAATCAGTTCTCATGTGGTGAGATGACTAGATTAATACATTTGTCTAATGAACACAATTTTTCTTCAACAATGATTCATCTTTCCCCACGCACGTTGCCAGAATCAGTTCTCATGTGGTGAGATGACTAGATATAAGACATTTGTCTAATGAACACAATTTTTCTTCAACAATGATTCATCTTTCCCCACGCACGTTGCCAGAATCAGTTCTCATGTGGTGAGATGACTAGATATGATGCAATTACAGGAAGCGAAAAAGCCTGCACAGTTATGGCAATATCCTAAGGCGTTGTTAAATGTCAAATAGAATCAGCATGCCAACATCATCAGCTAGAGAATACATCACATTACATAGAAGATGAATACATAAGATTTACATACTTCAAATACAAAGGGCTAACAACTCATGCGCCTATGGTCATCAACTCGGTGGGCACTTGAAAAAATTGTGGCAACAGTATGTCGGCCATCCCAGACCTGTTAAAAACTGCTGACGTCCGAGTAAACTATAGAACATCTCAGCTGAGAAAAGGAAAAATTAGCATGGTGATACTGATCTTCGATTCCTTGGGAATAATTTTACCAATTTAAATGTTTGCACTCAAGATAAGCCCTCTGCCTGTAACAATCCCGGATAAACAAGAGAAATAATCCGTTTTAAGGGAATCAGTGAAGCTTTAAGACAGTCGTTTGCTTCAGTAGCTGAAATAAAAACAAAAGAGAACCCATTGAGAAAACAGCAACGTAATCAAGTCCAATGTAGATTCAGTATTACCAATCACCTTTAATAAATGCTTCGAGTTCCTTAGAGAAATCTTCCATGCGCCCAAGTACCGGTCTTATTCCGCATATTTGTAGAACACAGAGTTCCAAGTATAAAGCCATCTCCATTACTTGTAACAGCAGGAAACAAACATTTTGGATTTCTAGTTGCATTGGCTTTGTCTTATGGGCTTCACTAAGTTCAGTAACAATTGAAATAGCCTGATCCTAAAATCAGCACGTCAAAGATCAGATCAGAAATGCAAAAAAGGATAGAACCAGCCAATTGTCTACTAGCTGTGCATCACTCTCATATTTACAACTTTAATTTATCGAATTTTTCTGCCCAATCAAAACTTCAAACAGAAAAGGATAAGAAATATGATTGAGTGGCTTATTTCACTAACCTGTAATCCATGTAGAATCTCAGGCATTGGAAGCTCAGGAAAATGAGCAAGATCTACAAATCCCACATCCTCCGCCCTTTTAGCTGCACCCTTAGCTTGCAGACAGAGAAACTTCAACAAAAGAAATGCAATTCTGTAGATCTGCAAAGCAACAGCATCAGAAAAATGTGTGGCAGAAACTCTTTCTGTGTTCTCTGTTGTCCGATCTTTTGCAATTAGAGCAGTTATTGTACTTGAGACAGCAGAGAAGTTAGATTTAACAGCACAACCAAGTGGTGTGAGGGAAAACCATCCATTTTTGCTGTTTATAAAGGATGGTTCTCTGCAGCAGTCAGACTCTACTTTGAGGACAGGAGGACATACGAGAGGTGTATTTCGGCTGGAAGATCCTCCAAGATGTTGACTGCCTTGACTAATAAAGGCTAACAGTGAATACTTTTCTCCCGTAGCTGGGAATCCATTTCTTTCATGGCCCTAAGCCATGAATTCCAATTCTTTGCTACCCCACACATTAACATGAGGGTGTGCTCAGTTCCTTTAAGTGCATTAAGAGAAGTTTGAGTCTTCTGAGCACGAGGTCTCTTTCTGTCTTGATCATCTGATGGGAAGTCTGGGGCACAAAGATAAAAAGAAACTAGATGACCTTTCTCTGAAAAGAAGTATGGTATCTCATTATTTACAATATCAGTGTATGAAGAGCTGTCCCCTAAAGAGTGAAGCATAGCAGTGACAACAGCTAATCCAAGTCCCCATATATATTGAGAGTTCTCATATTCCACATTGCCAGATAAGCTAGATACACTCTTCTTGTTGTAAATTGCTGAGGGTGACTGCCCCTCAGTTATGGTGGAGAACAATGCTTTAAGAGCTGTAAAAAAACCTGAATTAAGAAGCATCTCTGCTCCTCCTCTCACACGTGCAAGGGTCAAAAAGAAATTCAGTATCGTATGACTCAGCATAGATGAACCTTTATCTTGAAGCTTCATTAGAACATACTGCAAATGAAGATGTTCTAGTATGATTGGGAACCAAGTCTTAGGTGTCAGGATATTTCTTAACATCAAGTCCAATGCAGTAAGAGAGGGGACACACAGCTCGGGCATTTTAATGCAATGACAAAGAATAGGTAATTGCCCCAGGCACAGATTAGAGAATTCAGCTCTCTCTTCAACACTTCCCTCATCTGAAAGACGACTCAATCCCAAGTAAGAGCAACAGCACTCTATTACTGAGATAAGCAGCCTGAGGGCAAGTTTCTGTGTTTTAACCACTGCAGCAACTACCTTGCTTTTGCTTAACACTTTGAGGGTGGAACCAAATGTTCTCATGATGCTAATACAGGTATGTAAGGGAAGATTGTTCTTTACACAGCTTGCAAGGAAAACAACGAATTCAGCTTGGCTAGCAAGAAACTCGAGGATATCTTCATGAGATTCTAGACTTGCACCAAAGGAATCCAAGCAAGAATGCAAACAATGACACACATAGTCTATGCAAGACAGAGAAAGTTTATCAGGTATCTTCCTTCCCTTTGTTGTCTTCATGTCTGGTGACTGAAAAATAAATATAGAAAAATTTATGGAACTCATTAAGAAATTTCCAATTGAATGCATATAATTTTCTCTCAACATGTCAAGCAACGAGAAACCATTTAAAATTCCTTGACTTTCAAGTTGCAGAATCCTATTTAAGCACTGCAAAATGATAAATTTTAATACCAAAATATAAAATAAAATAAAATTACGCAAACTTACATCATCCCCATATAGAGTTAAAAGAGTCAACAATGCCTTCAATGCACATAGCTTTGTACTTGAGAGCACGAGCATGGAATTTGACTTCTCAATGCATTCCAACATTGTTTCTGCAATTGCTTTAGACAATTTCATGTTTGAATAGTCCCACATATCTAGTTTGATATCACTCCGTATGCGTGTTGCATCATAGGAGTAACTTTCTTGGGTGTGTACAAAGATACAGCCAGCAGACTTCTGTCGATAATGCTCCAAAAACTTCAATTCAACCAGAAATATGAACAATTCTTTAAAGGGTCCAGGACTGAGCTTACGACCTTCAAACTCTCCTTGCATATGGTAATAGAGATCATTGAGTATCAAACTTTGCAATTCGTTTCCCTCACTGAAAATAACGTCATTGAGTGCATAGAAGTCAACAAGTTGGGGAAAAAGAAAAAACAAGAAGAGGCAATAGAAAAATTCAAGCAGAAAAACGCCCGTTCAGTAATTTTGTCTATGTTATATTTGACAGCTCATTCAACAGTTCTCAAGCCTTGTTCCCACCATGTAGGATCGGCTCTGTGGATCCTGTTCCAATACAACACTATCATGAATCATGTCTTCATTAGCTTTTAAATATGCCATACCAATTTGCATTGGTTCTCTCAACATCTTTTTTGGTTTTTCCCTCTCTTATGCAAGTCCCATGCCTCCAACACAGCATTTACTATCCTGTCACCTTTCCCATCCAAACCCAGCTGATGCCCATTGAACAGTTTGACTAGTATCCATAGCAATCTGGTACATGAAATGGAAAAGAAGGTGATTGTCTGTTTTGTCATCTCTTTTTGCAAGAAAAGGGATAGATCTATCAACCATATGATGACCACTTTTGGAGATTACCTAAAGTTAGATTCTTAGCCTAGGATGCCTCCCAAGCAAAAAACCAACTTAGAAGTCTAACAGTTAATTCAAGACAAGATTCTTGTGATTAAGCATCACAATCTTCTGTGTGCAGTTTAGAAGAGATAAGGGGTACCTCTATATATTGTATTAGGAGTTTGGCTGCAGTAAAACCAAGGAAATTTATTGTGGACTTCTAAGTGCGTCGGTGGAATTTGAGAAGAAGACTAGACCTTGCTCTCGTTTACCTTTAGACCCAAAACTGAGTGGAACAACTTAAGTACTCGCTTAATAAGCGCCAACCAAAGAAAGGTTATCTTTACGAACATTAAGAAGATTGTGAGTGAATCACGAGTGCAAGATGCTCCTCTTTACATCACCAGTGGAAGGAACAGGAAGGGGGAGACGATTTACTTAAAACCTGACTGCACTTCCTTACCCAATGCAGATAGATAAGGCAAACACAGAACACCCTTAAGCAAACCTTTAGATCTAAAGAAAAAACCAACAAGTTCACCATTAATGTTAATGCGGAACCTAGGAGTAGAGATACATAGGATATGTAAACAGAACAAGTGCAAAGGGAGTCTCATCGAGAGAGGGTAGACTAGAAAACTCCAATCCATTGAGACATTAGCTTTATGACATCAACCTTAATGGCACATTTAAGGGTCCCCTTATTTAAATGATAACTGTAGACAAGTTCTTAGGCAAGAAACACATTATCAGTATTGCCACCAAGGATAAAAGCAAACTGCTATTTCCCAACAAGTCACATGACCAAAGACATGAGCCTAGATGCTAACAACTTAGAAATGACTTCGTAAATGACATTACAATAAGAAATAGGTCAATAATCAGCCAACCTAAAAGGATTTGAGACGATGCTAAATAGATAGCAGAAGTGTCAACCTCTTTTGGCATGCGACCAGAAACCAAAAGTTCCTTAACTGTCAGCAAAAGATCAGGCTTTGTAGGAAAATACAAGTAATTAATTAGTTAGCTTTTTTTTAGGAAAGTGTATTTTTTAGTTTCTTAGAATTAGACTATACAGCTAACATTCCTTTTTGGTTAGGAGACCCACATAAATGTGGGATTTGACTTCATTAGTTTCTTAAATTGATGCAAGGCTGCAATGTATAAATTTGACCTCTGTACACGTTATTTTATGATTCATTCTTCTAAATTCTGAGATGATATCAGAGCTTTAGGATATTTCTGCAAAATTATAACCTTTGTCCTTCATACTCTATTTTCTGCTACAAAAATAAAGTTTTTTTCCACAAGCCATATTGTCGATAGTTTCCAGCCTTCATTGTTGGAATTTTTTCTACCTCCTTTTCTAATCTGCTTCCTTTGTTAACAAACCTCCATTACTGGTTGTTTCAACTCCTTAAAAATTTTTTTAGAGCAGAATTTTCTTGAGGCTATTATTTTTGTATTTTCGGACAACAAATCTTTAGCCCATGGGAGACCAAGTAAGTAGTGGTGGACAAGTCTATATGTCCGGAACACACAAGGTAAAACTACACCACAATAGGTAAGTAGCCTCAACCAAAAAGAGATTGAAAGGCTAAGGTCTCATATCAATATTCTTGAATGTCTTCAAGCACTTGTTCTTTGGCATATTCAGGTAAATTTCCTTTTTCTTTTGATTAAATGCCTCAGATATAGCCTTTATTAACTCCTGGATCATGGATAAGGAGCCACCAACCATATGAACCCATTCATCAATTGTTTCCTGACCTATACCCCATGTCCTAGTAGTAGGAAAAAAACCATTGCCGATTGATCTTTAACAACTATGGCTAGTGTAAGGATGTCAAAATTAGTCCATCATTAACCTTGAGAAATGTTCATGCCCTTAAATTATCCACAAATCTTATGTCTATACAAAACTCACCCAAGATTTGTCTTGTAGTGTTTTTCATACTAATTGTGTATTCTCGACAAGGATTTGGGGAAGACAATTGGACATGCTAGGAAACGAAATAGCCTCTACAACCTTGAAGGACCAAATCAGTTGAATATGACCAAGAGTAGATTGCCTCATTTTTTCATATCTGAGTCAATTCTGTCAAATAAAGAGAAACTCCGTCTTTACCACTTTCGTTAAGGATATCCGTCATTTAGGATAATTAAGATCATGTTTCCCTTGTTGTTCACAAATTTGAATGTTGAAGATTTTCATTGCGAAACGTGTGAGCTTGCTAAACACAAGTGCATAAATTTTCCGATTAGTAATAAAAAAATTTCTGCTCCTTTCTATCTTATTCACAATCACATTTGAGGTCCATCTCCTGTTTCTAATGTTTTTGGGGCAAAGATGGTTTGTTTCTTTCATTGATGATTGTGCTCATGTTACTTGGCTTTTCCTGCTTAAACACAAGTCTAATGTTAGTACCATACTTCCAAAATTTTGTTCTAAGATAAAAACCAATTTGGGACTAATATAAAAAGGTGTAGCTCAGATAATGCCAAGATTACTTCAATCAAATTCTTACCCCATATTTTCAAAAACAGGGAAAAATTCATGAGTCATCTTTTGACAATACCCTACAATAAAATGGGATAGCTAAAGGAAAAATAATCATCCGCTTGAAAAAACTCAAGCCTTTTGTATCATAAAAACATACCTAAAACTTTTTTGGGGGAAGCTATACTTATAGCCAATCATCTCATAAATCGATTACCTTCAAGAGTCTAGGGATTCAAGAGTCCTATGGATATTCTCTCGTCTTTTTACCCAAATTTAAACACTACAAACAATCTTCTCCCAAGAGTTTTTAGGGTTGTATTCATTGTTCATGTCCATAGTTAAAACAGAGGGAAATTAGATCTAAGAGCTCTAAAATGTGTTTTCGTTGGTTACTCTTCAACTCAAAAAGGGTATAAATACTACCACCCTTCATCAAAGAAATTTTATGTCTTAGTGGATGTCACGTTCAATGAACAAGAGTCTTATTTCACCAATCCTCATCTTCAGGGGTGTTCATCTAAAGAAGATAAGAAAGGTTTATTTTATCTTGATTTTATCAATGAACCCTAATGAACCCTGAAGCTTCTTCCAAACCTGCATCTGCTTCTGAACCTGTGTCTGAGCTTGAACTGTGTCTGAGTCTGATACTGCTCCTAACAATAGGAAATTTGATAGGGTGTTTGAACTGAATTTGTGTCTGAACTTAAACCCTGTTTGAGTTTGATCTTGCTCTTGAAAATAGGAAATTTGATAAGGTCACTACAAGGAAGAAGAAATTGTTTCAACACCAATGTAGGTTCATGAGCGCAAACTGGATCCATTGAATGAGGTAACAATTTCTAAGCCTTCATTACAAGATGAAACTGAAGTTCAAGTGAATGATCATGACCAAGAACTACCAATTGCCATAAAAGGAACCAGAGAATGCACAAAACAACCACAATACCCTCTTGCACACTTTTTATCCTTTAAAAGGTTCTCTCCATCTCATAGAGCCTTTCTTATAAGCCTAAATACCATCACCATCCCTTCCAATCTATCTAAGGCGTTGTCTAATAAAAAATGGAAACAAGCTATGAATGTGGAGATAGAAGCTTTAGAAAAGAACATGACCTGGGAGTTAGTAAAGTTACTAGCAAGAAAGAGGCCGGTAAGATGTAAGTAGGTGTATACAATAAAGTATAAAATAGATGGATCCATTGAGAGATACAAAACTAGATTAGTGGCCAAAGGGCACACACAGACTTACAGGATTGATTACTTAGAGACGTTTGCTCTTGTTGCCAAGATGAATATGGTTAAGCGTGTTGTTGTCTCTCGCAACTAATTTTGGTTGGGAGTTGCTGCAAAACGATGTCAAAAATGCATTCTCGCATGGAGAATTGGAAGAGGATATCTACATGGAAATTCCACTGGTTATGGAAAGAACTTGAATGTTAATACCGTGTGAGTTGAAGAAGGCACTATATGGTCTCAAGCAATCACCACAAGCATGGTTTAGGAGATTTGCAAGAGCGATGTTGGCCATGAGATACAAATAAAGTCAAGGAGATCACACTGTTTATTAAACACTCTTCATCAAGAGGAGTTATTGCTCTTTTAGTGTATGTAGATGGCATAATTGTAATAGGAGGAGACATAAAGAAAAATAAGTTCTGAGTCAATGTTTGGCCAAGGAATTTGAGATTAAAATGTTAGGGAGGTTGAAGTATTTTCTAGGAATTGAAATAGTACACTTTAGGCAGGGAATTTTTATCTCTCAACAGAAGTATGTTACAGATTTTAAGGAGACTGGCAAGACTGCATATAAGCCAGCAAACACTCCTATAGATCCAAATGTCAAGCTTGGAATAGCAGAGGAGGATCCCGCAGTTGACAGAGAAATGTATCAACGCCTGGTAGTGAGACTCATCTCTCTCTCACACACAACCAAACATAGCATATGCAATGAGTGTAATCAGTCAATTCATACATAACCCAAAGGAAGTTTATTTGCAAGTAGCTCATAGAATACTCCAATATCTTAAAGGAACACTAGGGAAAGAAATCTCATTCAGAAGAAATAGAGGATTAGTGCTTGAGGCATATGCTAATGCTGATTATGCTAGATCTGTTGTTGATAAGAGGTCGACTTCAAGGTATTGTACCTTTCTTGGTGGGAACCTTATTACATGGAAGAGTAAAAAACAAAATTTGGTGGCTCGGTCTAATACTGAAGCAAAATTTCAAGCAATGGCTCAGGGTGCGTGTGAACTGCTATAACTAAAAATTATTCTTGAAGATCTGAAGGTTAAGTGGGAACGCCCAATGAGACTCTACTGTGACAACAAATCTGCAATCAACATAGCTTACAACCCGGACACGATTGAACAAAGCACACTAAGGTTGACACACTTTATTAAAAAGAAGTTGGAGAGTGGATTGATTTGTATGCCTTATGTGTTTACACACGGTCAACTCACTAATGTTTTAACAAAAGGGCTTAGTAGTTCAGTTTTTCAAACCATTGTATCCAAGCTGGGAAGGAAAAATTCCTATTCACCAACTTGAGAGGGAATGTAGGAAAATACAAGTTATTAATTAGTCAATTTTTTTAAGGAAACTGTATTTTTTAGTTTCCTAGAATTAGACCTATACAGCTAACATTCCTTTTTGGTTAAAAGACCCACATAAATATGGGATTTGACTGCTAACATTCCTTTATGGTTAGGAGACCCACATAAATGTAGGATTTGACTTAATTAGTTTCCTAAATTGATGTTAAGACTTCTATGTATAAATTTGATCACTATATAAGTTATTTTATGAAATATACATGATTCATTCTTCTAAATTATGGGAGGCTTAATAATAGCCCATGCCTCCTTGAAAAACCTTAGGTACCAGTCTGGGCTTAGAGGCTAAAGCCCTCCTATTAGGTTACTCAAAGGAAGCTTTAACATCATAATGAGAATATGGTGCCAAAAGGGATAGTCGCAAAAAGCTTTTAAGAAATTACTCCTCAACCTGGTCCTTAAGAATGGATAAAGTAAGACGATTGAAAATTGTAAGAATATTCTACAATTTATTCTTGTGTAAGCAGTAAATTATTTTAGCATTTATTGTAATAGGTCGGTAGAGTAAATGTGATAGGTAGGGTTTGATGTATTAATGTTATTGCTATCCACCATGTAAGTAATGTGTACAAATAAGTCATGTTATGTACAATTTCAAAACATATTGAAAGAAATATTTTCTACATTACCTCTCCACATGGAATTAGAGCCTTCATTGCCTTTTTCTCGTTGCGCTACTTAAATCTTTTATATTTTTTATTTATTATTTTTCCCCCTTCTGGCCTTATTGCCATTTTCCTTAAGCCTTCATTACTCTATCCTTATGTCTACTATAAATAATCAAAACCAAGATGACATGATCGATCAATCTATCACCACTCATATATAACCCATTTTTTATGGGAGCTCCTTTGGTGGAACCAAACAGTGAACTGTAGATTATGGCTCCTTCTATCGTTCAGATGGAACCAATTATTTGTCTTGGTCACAAATTTTTCATACCTACCTAAAAGGCAAAAACAAGCTTAGTTACTTAGAGGGTACAGGGCCTAGTGAAAATGATCCCAATTTTTCAACTTAGAACATTGAAGAGTTCATGATAATGTAATGGATACGGACATCCATGGTACCATCCATTGCAAAGAATTACATGTTATATGAGAAAGTCTAAAGGAGAGCTATTCCAAGAAGAAGAATAAGGCTGCCATATATGAATTAGAACAAAATGAGTACATGTAAGTAGGGTAACAATATCGTAACCGAATATTACAACATGTTGAAGGGACTATGGCTGCAAGTAGACCACTATCAAGGTGTTGTCAAGATGCAAGAACTGTTATGTCTTATTGAAAACAAATAGAATAATCAATTTTCTTGCAGGTTCTAATGCCGAGTCTGATCTAATAAGAGTCTAAATTCTTAGTAGGGAAAAGCTCCCATCAACATCTGAAGGTTTCTCCTTAGTATGAAAAGAAGAAAGTCGATGCATGGTAATGCTGGAAGCGAACAATGAGAAATATGAAACAGCAATTAAAGCTGCGCAATCAAGGCAAAGGGATTCATCTCCATGCAAACAACTGCCCAACAAGGATGAACTATGGTGTGCTTATTGTAAGAAGACTCAGTATACCAAAGAAAATTGCTTCAAGCTTCATGGCAAGGATGATCTTGAGGTCAACAAAGATGATCTTCACCGATTAAAAGGTCTACTTGATTCCCTCTCCAAGTCTTTGAGCACTTGTTCTTTAGTCCAAAATGGTAAATGTTATATTTCTTTGACCTTTAATGTAAATCGAAAAGTTCATTCTAATATTTGGGCTGTAGACTCTGGTACAACAGATCACATGAATAATTCTTCTGCTTTGTTTCATTCTTATACCTAGATATAGACAATCAAGTAATCATAGTGGCAAATGTTTCCATAATTCTAGTTAAAGGAAAAGGCAATGTAAACAATGATTCCCATCTCCAACTCAAAAATCTTTTTCATATTCCTAAACTTACCAACAATCTCCTCTCAATATACCAGATAACTAATGATCTTAATTGTTCTATCACCTTCTGTAAACTCATTGTGTTTTTCAAGACCATATTTTAAGGAAGACGATTGGAGTTGCTGAGGTCCAAGATGGACTATATACACTTGATAACGTGAATAAACTAGTTGAGATAAGGGCCCAACTTGTGAAGCCCCCATCCTCCAGGATATTGGAAATTTGGGCACATCATCAACGTCTTAGTCATCCATCTTTTTAGTATCTAAAAGTTATGTTTCCATCCTTGTTTCAAGGAATATCTATTTCTGAATTTCAATGTAATGGCTGCATTCTTGCAAAACATCAAAGACAATCTTTCCTAAATCATCAAGAAAATCTTTGATGCCTTTTGACCTTGTTCATTCTAATGGGTGGGGACCCTCTAAAATTCCCAATGTAAGTGGTGCAAGATGGTTTGTTGTGTTTATAGATGACTACACATGAGTCACTTGGTTATTTCTCCTTTAAGATAAGTTTAGGATTCCTTCTATTTTACAAAATATCTACAAGCAAGTACATACCTAATTTGGAACCCAAATCAAGCGATTTGGAACAAATAATGGACAAGAGTATATGAATCATACTTTAATAGCCCATTCATTTCGTTGAATGAATAAAATATAATAAATTCCTACTACTTAGGAATAGAATAGAGCTGTAATAAGATTTTTCTTTATTAATTTTTTATTTAAATGAGGTATTTTGAAAAAGAAAAAAAAAACGATTTCAGTATTGAATTGTCATTCATAGGTTTGAACAAAGAATAACTATTCAATGTTTTTTATAATAGGGATTCTTTGCAGAATTACTATTACGGTCAACTAAACGTCGTAATAGTATTTATAAATAATAAGATTGTAATAAAATTGCAATTACAGTAAAGTAAAAGAGCAGCAAGTCCCTTCTTTCAAAACAATGGCATTGTTCATGAAACTTCCTACATTGACACTATACAACAAAATGGAGAGAGAGAGCGGAAAAATCGTCAACTTCCCAATACCATTCGTGCCTTATTATTTCACCATAATGTTCCATCCCATTTTTGGGAGAAGGCAACTTTTACATCCACTTATGTTATAAACAAAACTCTGTCACGTGTACTCCATCTTAGGATTCCTATGGAAGTATTGACTGATTTCTTTTCTTCAATTGCGACAACCAATTATCTTCCATTTAAGAATATTAGGTGTACAACTTAGGTACATATCCATAAAAATCAACCCACCAAACTTGAACCAAGATCATTGAAGTGTATTTTTTTAAGGTACTTCAACACTCAAAGGGGGTATCGATCTTATCATGCTTCGTGTAGGGGATTTTTTGTCACTATAGATGTGGTTTTTCAAAAAAAAAAAAAAATGGAGCTCACTCCTCTGCATCGGAATCTCAACTTCATGGGGAGAAAAGTGAGACCCACGCAGAAATAGAGTTATTTTAGAGTTAATTTTACAAATATTGCATCCGAATAATCCATGAGTACCCAAAAACAACTAAACAAACCACAACCACCACCATCAATACTACATCCCAAACAGCAAGAACTAGATCATCTTGATGATTCTAACACTGCCACTTCTCTTTCAGGAAAGGTCTTGAGCAATTTAAACGCATTTATACAACAAAATTCAAGAATAGTTGAATCTCCAGATTCTTGAGCAAGTTGGCATGAATCCATTACTAGTTCAATTTGTTGATGATAGAGTCCAAGAGTTTTTTATGAAGGACAGGAACAACTCCTCCATGTAGGAGTTTTGTTGATGAGATACAAAATAGAAGTATCCTTGCTACAGCATTGAGGTTGGACAATAAGGACTTGTGTTATGTAGACAGAAAAAAGGTAGTCCATCTTATTCTCAAAGCTCTAATGATAATGATACAAACTTGCCTCTTGCTTTACGAAAAGGTACACGAAAGTGTACTCGATATTCTATTGATCATTTCATTTCATGTACCGATTATCTTGACAGCACAGAGTTTCTTACAGCCCTTTACTCAATTAGAATTGTACAGACTTTTCATGAAGCATTGCATGGCAATAGTAACACTTGCTATGAACGAGGCAAAGGAGTGCTCTTGAAAGAAATGGAACATGAGATATCATAAACTGCCCTCCGATTGCAAGTGGGTTTACACTTTGAAATACAACGCAAACAGATCTTTAGAGAGACATAAAGCAAGACTCGTGGCAAAAGTAAGGCTGCAAACTCGCGAGCTACTTGAACTCGGCTTATTTCAAACTTGACTTTGCTCGGCTTGAGCTGGTTAAACAAACCAAGCTCCACCCCAAAATAAAGCCCATTTATCTAAATGAGCCAATCTCAACCTTTAATTCACGCTCACAAGCTGGTTCGTGAACAGGCTCTCAACTAGACTCTTTAGTAGGCTTATTAATAAGCTTATTAGTAAATTTAAAAGTTTTATATTTATGATATATTAATATATAATTAAAAAAAAACTAATTTCTAGTTAATATAATGTATACATATAAACAACTCATATATTATTTTTTGATTTGGAAAAAATGAAAAATGAAAAAAGATATTTAAACGAGTCGAGCTCGATAAAAACTCGTTAGACTAGAAAAAAAGCGTAACTCAGCTCAAGCTTGAGCTTGAACTAAAGCTCATTTAGCTAAATGAACCAAGCTTGAGTCTAGATTTCAAACTTAATAAAAAGTTTAACTTGAGATCAAACTCAAGCTCATTTGTTTTTAAACAAGCCGAGCCCAAGCCTTGAAAAACTTGGCTCAACTAAGCTCGACTCGTTTGCAGCCTTAAGCAAAACGGTACACAACATATACAATAGACTATGAAAAACTTTTCTCTAGTTTCCAAAATAAATACTATAAGGATTTTACTTTCTCTTGCTACTAATTTTAATTTGGAATTATAGCAATAGATCTAAAAATGCTTTCCTACATGGGGATCTAAAAGAGGTAGTCTAAATGGAAATTCCACCAAATTTTGAAGGAAAACTAGACAAAAATAAAGTATTTTATTGAGAAAGGCACTTTTTGACTTGAAACAATCACCTAGGGCATGGTTTGATAGATTCATAAAGGCTATAACAAAGTCAAGGCGAATACGCTTTGTTTGTGAAGCATTCAAGAGAAGGTAAGCTTGTAGCATTATTAATCTATGTGGATGATATAATTATCACCAAAGATGACTATAATAAGAGGAAGAACCTGAGGAATACTTGAGTAAGGAATTTGAGGTTAAGATTTGAAAAACTCTAATACTTTTGGGAATAGAGGTGGCCTATCCAAAACAAGGAATTTTCAAACTCAAAGAAAGCACATATTAGACTTTAATTAAAGAGAAACTTAAAGACTTAGATGTTGATCATCAAATACTCCAATTGAGTGAAATCATAAGCTAGGGGGAAATATTGATGAAAAACCGGTGGACAAAATGCCAATATCAAAGAATATAAGGAGGCTAATTTATTTAGCCCATACTCGACCAAACATGCTTATGCAGTTGGGATGGTAAGTCATTTATGCATAACCCACTGCAGAAACACAAGCATTTGAAAGAATTCTAAGTTACTTCAAAGCTACTTTGAGTCAAGGAATTCTCTTTAGGAAGAAGAATCAAGGTATATTAGAAACTTAAACAAATGTTATTACGTAGGATCTTTAGTCGATAGAAGACCTACTATAGGTTATTGTGTAATTCTTGGAGGAATTTAATTGCTTGGAAAAGTAAGAAGCAAGCAGTTGTAGCAAGATCAAGTATAAAGACTGAATTTACAGCAATGGCTCATGGAATTGTGAACTTTTATAATTGAGAATAGCACTAAATAATCTTAGAATAAAAGGAAAGAAACAATGCAACTATATTGTGATAACAAGTCAGCGATTAGTGTTGCTTACAATTCAGTTCAATATGAGAGAACTAAACATAAAGTTAGAAAGACATTTTATAATGGAGAAACAGTCATGCAATGGATCAATATCCACAACATATCATCTTCCAATAATCAATTGGCAAATGTTTTTACTAAAGGATTATTGCTTGCAAGGTACATAAGTTGATTAGGCAAGCTGCAGATGGAAAACATCCACTCCCCAGCTTGAGGGAGAGTGTACGAATATTCTAGAATTTATTCTTGTGTGAGCAATAAATTATTTTCGATTTATGTTTTAGGTAGGTAGAGTTAGTGGTGTTAGATAGGGTTGATGTATTAATGTTATTGCTGCTACCATGCTATTAATTGTATACAAATAAGTCGTTATGTACTATTTCAAAAAATATTGAAAAAAATATTTTGTACATTCTCTCTCCACAAAACATTTGAGAAATAGGAGACAGCTTCGAATGGACCTCTAACCTTCCTCACTTTGACCATCATCACTAAAAGGAGAGTGGGTAGCATTTTGTTACCTCAACTGAGGGACTACGGAAGAAGGATGTGTCCTTGTCTCCTAAACTCAACCACTTCACACGAGATTTTTGCTTATAGAAGATCTCCTTTTTTCTTTTTCCCCTTTAATGATAATGGAGGTGCATGGCCATAGTAGGACCAATTACCTCCACCCTACAGACCCATGCACCAGATAGCTTGTGCTATATAGGTACCTAGAAAATGTTTATAGTGGGTTCAAACCCAAGATCTCATGCAAATGTCATTATGCATCTCGGGCCTTAACCATTAGGCCAACCCTTAGGGGATATAGAAGCTCTCCATGGCACCTTTAAGTGAATCATAATCCGTAAAGGCCTTTTCCACCACCATCAGGTGGTCCTCAGCAGAAGATGACATGCATAATTGGATGGAAGTCTCTCCCTAGCAGCAGCAACTCAAGAAAAAGGATTGCAGAATTTCAAACCAGTTAGCTGATTGAGCTCAAGCAATTTGAGCTTAGAGGCTACTTTAAACTACTTGGAACCTACTTTAAACTACTTGGAACCCCTTACATCCTACACCATACTTTATTAACAAGATAGAAACTCATCACAGTTAACCCAAAAATCAAAGAATTTGAAAGGGATCCTCCTTTGCTCTGAACCATACTCCATGAAGATAACCCCACTGCATGGACAGATAATAAAGGCAAAAGGAATTTAGCTCCAACCTTTGGAAGAGAAGCAACCCAGCACTGATTAGCTAAAATTCTATCAAGTTTCCTTAAGATGTGCTCCCTATTTAGGACTCAATTATAAAAAGAACCCTGAATTTCTTTAAAAATAAATCTGTAATTTCTATCTAGAAAACAGGACTTGGTTTTTATCATCAACTTGTTGCCCTTTACGGGCAGAATCATAAGAGCTGTTATAATGCAAATGCCATTTCTATTTTCGCTCTTTCATTTTACACATAGTAGAATCACATCTTCCAAAAACTACCCAAGCAACTGCCATTTATTTCAAAAAACATAAGATGCAAGTAAAACACTGAAAATCTACCACTACGCATGATATTGTAGCACACTAGGACACTACATACAAATACCCATAATACAGCATACAGTGGTACAAATCCACATTCAAAAAAACTATATCAATATACTACTATGGTTTAACCATAACAGATGATAGACTCTGAAGTTTAACAGAGTAGACTTTACAAAGAAATTTTTCTCTCTCTATGGACACTTTGCATAAAACAAAAAAGATGCATAAAAAATGCAACTCCCAATCCTATGTGTAACTCAAAATTATCCAGGAAATCTCATCGCCATTAAACTCACATGTAAACACACATAAAATGTGTCTTTTTCCCTAAGCAAATTGAAACACGTGAAAATACATCTTGCAAAAAACTTATGCCACAATAGATCCCATGTAAAAATTACGTTATTTTCCCTAACAAATCTAAACTCAATTTATTTGAGACTGTTAACCCAACCACGAGATACACTTGCACAAACTACAACCAAAATGCATTCAAGATAAAGGGAGTAAACAAACCCTGAGCACTAATGCCATTGGCCAAGAAAAGCTTAGTTGAAACTACTCTATGCCGAAGGATATCATGCTTATCCATAATCT